>JAJHZJ010000653.1:967286-1618355 GCA_023548195.1 Bettongia penicillata ogilbyi
CAAATCCAAAGGTCTTTCCTCAATCCTCCTACACTTTCTCTTCTCAGAAGCATCTGATTTTGTCCACAATCTTTTCTTTGTTAATGTCTTTTCCTCTTTCAGTTTTTTGCTGCATTGTCCATGTTTTCTTCTTCTCTCTTGTCTTTTCTCTACCTTTGAAATAGGGGTTAGAAATGAAGACAGCAGGTATCAGGAATTAGCAAGTTATAAATGGGAAACAAAAGACTCAGTAATCCTACGGATAGGGTCATGGTTCAAGAACAAAAAATTTCTTCAGTACAGAGGTCAACAAGAGAAAATCACAAGGCTTCAGAAACAAGAAATCTGACAGAAAAACATCATTTTTCTTCAATAGTAACTGATAGTTCATTCAAATAAAGACTAAGAAACCAATATGGAAAGAGGAACATTGTCTATTGACTAGTTGGGATTTCCCTCATAGAAAGAAAACCCTGAGAAAAATATAATCTTGTGGCCCTATTAAAATAACCAATCTCTCATAAATCTAACATCTTTGTGACTGTATCTTCTCTTGTCTGTTCATGCCTAGAGTAGTTGCACAATTGGCAGGTATGTTTGGAACACTGAGGTGCATCAAGCACAACAAAAAGTAATAAATCAGGTAAGGTTGGTTAGTATGTGACAAGTTTCACTACTGACTGTAAAGGGGCTTATCCTTTGGGATATCAGGTTCTTTGATCTTTCCCCTTAGACAAGCCCATTCAACTTAGATGAAGGCTTTGATACTTATGGTGACTTTTTTCTGTCTCTTATTTTGTTTTCTCATTTTCTACCAGGTTTATAATTGGAGGCACTCCCCAAGACTCTGCTTTTTGGACTTTTTAAAATGTTTTCTCCTTATATTTCTCATCTTCATTCTATTCATATTGAACAGAATTCCCATTCCTCAATTCAGGTCTATGTCACCTGTAGAAATGGAATAAGTGAATTTACTTATCCCCTCGATTTGTTTGAACTCCTTTATTATCCAGGAGAATTTAAAATAACCTGAAAATCAAAATCAGCCAATCAGGAGGTGGAATGAGTGTTGCTCAAGTTTGACATACCAATGATCCATTGCAGTGCCCACTGGATGAACCTGGAACACCTCTGCTGTGCCAGTAACCACAAGACCAGCTCAACCTGACTCATATCATCCCCAAATTGACAGAGCTTGCACAAATATCCTGGTTCTTAGAACTCTGTTCCTTCTATTCTCCTGTCTCATCTCCAGAACATAACATTTTCTTGATACTCACAAATCTAATCTAGTATGGCTTGTTTTTTGTTGTTACATGTAACTATTACTTGCATTTATAATTGCATTTAGACTTGTAATACATATTTATCCAATTCTCCATATCAGGCAATAATTTCCCTATAACAAAAGTAAATTAAAAAAAAAAAACACTTTTAATTCCCTTAATCAGCATGGTTTCTTGAACATTGAAAATGCCTTGTAACATTTGTTTAAATTGAATTAACTTATTGATTTTTTTCCTCATTGGCTGATTTCTTTAAGCCACCATGATTGAATTCTCCCTCAGAGGCTTTATGAGAAAGAAGACAGAACAAAGAAGGGATGCAGCCAAGATGAGAGATGAAATGTAGGAACTTGCCTGAGCACTTCCAAATTGCCTTCCAAACAACTTTAAAGTATCATCTCAAAATAAAATCTAGAGAGATAGAAGCTACAAAAAAGATGGGGTACAAATTTTCTAGCCCAGGACAAGCTAGAATATCATCAAAGAAGGTTTCTTTCATCAGTGTGAGAACTGGGGCAGATTCCAATGCAGGAAAAGCTTAAGCAAAGCAGCAGCAGGACTTGAGGGCAATAGAGCAGGAGTAGTAGCATCTTCCAAAACTCTCAGTCTACAGAGAGGTAGAGGGTCGGATGATGGATCAGAAGAAAAATGCTAGGGCTCCTTTCCTGGCACTAGGTAAAGGGCTCCCTTTCATTGCTGATACTAAGATACAGGGTACAGTCCTGGGTCACAGTCCCAGGGTGATTAAGAACACTACCATACCAGAGCTTAAAGCCGCAGGGGAACAGGGACCCTGGTCAAAGTTCCATGGCAGAAAAATGTTTGTGGTTACTCACAGACCACAACACAGACCAGGAGAAGAGTAAGTACACTCTTCTTTACATTATACCAGTAAAAGAGCTGCCAAAAAAAGAAAAGCTTCAGACAATGGCCCCTCCACCCTGGGAACAGAGCCCAGCTTTAATAAAAAGTTTTATAAAAGTCAAAAAATAGGCTGGATAAATAGGAAGATGAAAAAGCAATCGCAGAAAGTTACTATGATGAAAGGGAAGGTCAGAACACAACTCAGAAGATGACAATGTCAAAATCACTATTATCCAAAACCTCAAAGAAAAATGTTAATTTGTCTCAGGCCTAAACAGAACTGAGAAAGGGTTTTTAAAATGAATTAAGAGAGGTAAAGGAAACAATGGGAAAAAAAATGACAGTGATGAAAGAACCATGAAAAAAGAGTCAAGAGCTTGTTAAAGGAGGCATAAAATATAATGAAAAAAATACAATCTTAAAAAACAGAATATTCCAAATAGTAAAAGAGAAACAAAATTCAACAAAGAGAGGAACTCCTTAAAAAGAAGAATTGATCAAATAGAAAAAGAGGTACAAATATTCACTTATGAAATAAAAACAAAAAGTAGAATTTGTCAGATGGAAAAGGAGGTACAAAGAGAGTATATTTTACGTTTTTTTTCTGGGATTTATGTTTTGGCATTCCTTAATCTATATTTCTTCATATTGTTCAACGTCTTCTATTTTTATCTTTATCGTTAATTTCCTATTTGGTACTGTTTGCCATGACTGATATCTACCCTCTTTACTCTTGGATGAAGTGGTGAAGACCTATTTCATCAAAATCTTTATTTCCTGAGTTTCTGTTGCCAGCTTCAACCTCCTTTTTTGTGTTTGTATTTAGAAAGATGCCAGGCCACTTTGGATCATACTCAATCAGAGCATTTTATTTTGGAGGACCATCTGGAACATCTAATGTCAGAAAACAATTATTTTCTAACAGCTTTTAGAGCTTCTTCATTGTAGTATCCTGGGCTTTCTAACTTCCCAAAAAGCCTCAGGCTGTAGATATCCCTGGAGCATTTCAGGTGAGAGCAATTTTAGGTTATCAATTTATTTGCTTGTACTTATTCTAACTTGCCCACTGCAACTTCTCTCCCTGTGCCTCCAGTTGCCTGGCTATCTTTTTCACAGTGAAAGAAATTAGTGTTGCTTCTTTTTTAAATTTCTTATCAGATATTTGTTAAAGTATATGATGAACAACTGGGTTCATCTATGACCTATCATGCTGCCACCTTAATTAGAAACCATTAAATATATTTTGAATAAAAAATAGTTGAAGGTGAATATACATAGGGTAGAATTAAATGAGAATATCAAGTACTGGAGTGTATTTGCTTGATTATATATAAAATTACAGTTGTTCTCAGCTATCAGAAGATTTTTGGTAACGAGGGCCCAAGTGCAGGAAATCTCACATTCCTTTGGTGTTTGTGTACTCAAATCAACAACAAGGAACAACCAACAATTTCTTTACAGTTCTCAGAAACATATTAACTCTATCTCGCAACTGGGGCCTTCCATGAGTGGCATTTATGTGGCTTTTAATTCAGGAGAGTATGGACTTTAAAAGGAATTTATTTGTGAACATAAAGAAAATTGGTCATGCATTTAGCCACTAAGATATATTGCTTTCTTCTATGACCTCTTTAATTGAAAAGGGCAGCTAGATGGTGCAGTGGATAGAGTGCAGGAGTCAGGAGGACCTGAGTTCAAATCTCACCTCAGACACTTGACACTCACTAGCTGTGTGACCTTGGGCAAGTCACTTAACCCCAATTGCCTCATTCTGGGTCATCTCTAGTCATCCTGATGAATATTTGATCACTGGATTCAGATGACTCTGGAGAAGTGAGGTTGGTGACCTGAACAGCCTTCCTTCACTCAAAACAATGTCAAGTACGAGTCATGTCATTATTTCTGTGATGGCATGGTCTTCTTCAGCAATGAAGGATGAACACACACGTTGAATTTAAATGAATGTAAAGCATTTAATGTTATCAACTGAACAATTTGCTTAACTGAATGAAATTTATTCGTGATCAAGTCTTAAAGGACATAAATAGATGGAAAGATACAGATTTGTGTATGTGTATATAAGTACAAATATATATGCATGTGTACTCATATATACACATATGTGCAGAATATGGGTGTAAATGTAATATAGATATGCATATATTTTTGCGTATCCATGCACATAAATATGCATTTGTAAACAAACACACACACACACACACACACACACAGCATGGGCTATATGCCTGTCGATTTTCGTAGACCTAAGCCAGATAAATCAGGCAAAAAGTTTGCCTTAAACTTTGCTTCAGGCACAATTTACTTGACTAGACTTGTCTGCTTGCTTAGATTTATCACCAGTAACAGTGAGTGTCCCACACACTGGATTTAGAAAATGTATTTAAAGTTTCCTCAGTTATAATTTTATTGTCCCTTATTGGTTTTTATGCTCACAACCATTTAGAAGGTCATTGATGGCTGGAGGAACTCAGGAACCTAGACAACTTGGTTTGTCATTGACTTTCCCTCAAGAGCATCTATTGGCACTCTGTCTTAAGCTCCCCACGTCCAGCATCAACTTTTTAGGGACTAAGGGTTTTTTACTGTCTTCCAAAGCTACTATTTTCAACTGAAGGCTCTCCTCAGTTCAACTCCACACAAGGAAGTATTGACTCCTTTTCCACTGCTCTCCAGTGGCCATAGGGAAACACATGAGTACTCTGGTGTCAATAGACCAGGTTCTTTTCTTCTCATCCTTTTGCTCTCTTGTAGCTAAATTATTTCCACTTCAGAACTCTCTTACACTTAAATTATGTTGATGGATTCCTTAGCTTATTAACCCATGGAAGCTATGTTGGCGTAGTGGACTAGAAACCTGGGATCCATGATGTTTGGATCCATCCTTCCTAACCCTCTATTGAAGTATAATGAGGAAGGGGTTAAATAAAACCCTTTTCACAACCACAACCTTTATCCCTTAAAAAAGAAAACATTTTTTTTTCATTTAATGGCAAGTTTTCTCCTGGTCATACTATGTCTAAAAACACATCAAGGCTAATTTTTTTGTCTGTAATTTTTTTAATGGAAGATGTTGCTTGAAAGGCAAAAAAGAATTAAAAAATGCAATAAATTTAGTCTGCATTACATATATATGTATATATATATACATATATATGTATATATATATACATATATATATATATATATATATGGGGGGGGTTGTGTATGCATTATATCCCTCACTGACTGTTGACTCTGGAGAAAGGACATACAAGTTTCTAGAGGTAACACACATCCAGAAGTGCAGGATGATTGTGGACCAAAAAACATACATTTAATACTGGAGCATTGCAGAATAACACAATGCTTTAAGTAGACTAGCAATAAAATTATGAGAAGTGTATTTGTTCAAGCCTGACTCAGGTTACTTGCTTGAACATTTAGGTTTTATACTGACACAAAATGAGACACATGCAAGTTATTCAATAGTTAACAAAAAAAAGCAATGTTTTAAAGCAAAAGGTGATGCAATAAAGTTAGGCAATTCTAATACTGTGAGTAGATTCAGCGAAGTTTAGATTCTTGGCTGAGAATTACACACTATGATGCACCAGTCAAGCATACTTGTGCCTCTTTTGTACTACAGTGATAAGAAAGTAATGTCAGTTATCTGAATCTTTAGTTCTCCCCTGTACCAACAAAGTCTCAAAAGAGGTCTCCATACAGGAGAACAACAGCAGCAACAATAATGGCAACAACAATGACTGACAAGCATGGAAGAAGGTGTTAGGAAATTGCCATGGCCACAGAAAAAACATGCACAAAAATAAAATGGGGAAAAATATATGTCTGGAAGATGCACTTCCGTATGAAAACACATTGATGGAGCAAGAGTGGATATTGATTAATTTTGAGTATTTCTTTATATATCTCAAGAATTATCAAAGACATGTAATTCATTCATAAAAAATGAGGTAAGATCATCTAAAAGATTTTGATATTATAGTGAAACTAATGATGTAAATTCAAGGTCTCATCATACTACAAAGAAATGGGGAAAGATACAATATTTCTCTGCCAACAGCAAAAAATATTCTCAACAAAGAAGGTCAACGGAAAGTCTCAACGGAAGATAGGAAGGAGAGAGTTTTCCAAGAATGACCAGAGTTACAGCTGGAAGATACCAAGAGCAATTATGTATTCCTACTCCTTTATTTAACAGATCAAAAAACAGGCTCAGGGAGGTTGTGACTTGCCAAAAGTTATAGGCAATAATGTAGTAAGGGATTAGTAAATAAAAAAAAATAATTATTATCAGGGCTATCTGAATTCAAATCCAGCACTTTTCCCATTACCCTATATTACCTTTTTATTGTAAATTGGCTTTGGGGTTCACAAAACAAAAAAGAACATGAATTAAAATTGTAGTCATTTATGATAATTTGTGAAAAAAAAATCAGCAAAGATTTTTACCACATTACTTACAGATTTTCAAAACAATTGTAACTGAAATAGTCTAACTGTACTATCAGACAGCATTTTTCACTGGGTCAAGAAGCAACCTTTGATTCAGCTTAGATTTAAGCCCTACCTCTTACATATTCACAGTTGTCATGTGATGCTGGGGAAATTGTTTAACTTGTAAGTTCCACAGACAACCTACTAAAACTCTAATACACAGAAGTAGAGGCAAAAGGGATTTCCTCACCTGGAGTTCCCTGTACTGATGACATCTCAAGTTAGGGGTAAAAAGCAGTTATGATACATTTTGCTTAATCATTAACTTGTTCCAAGAGCCAATATGGTGTAGTAGCAATAAACAACTGTAACTATATCCTATTCACTTCCAACAATCATAAAATAGCACCCCAGATCAAATCTTGGAACAGCAGAGCCAGCAAAAACATAGTGGAGCAGGTTCTTAGCTTAGGAGACTTGGAGGACTGGGAAGAAAAGTCCCTATCACTTGGTAAAAGGGAAGCAAGCTAAAAGGGGAGCACAGTCCAAGATAGGAACCATCCCAGCAAGGCAGCAGGAAGCCTCATCTCAGCAAATCAGCAGGAGATCTTGAGTTCCAGTGCAGGGGAGCATGCAAACACCAACCCCAGGACCCTTTTATGCCTTAGCATAATGGCCAGGGGAACTGACACTGAATTCCACCAGGTGCTTTGGTGAAGCCCACGGAAATAAGCATCCTCCTGGGGCCAGACCTCTACATGATTCAGTACTGCCCCAGGGAAATGCAGAAAACCCACCCAGGGGCTCAGCACACACCAGACACCATCACTAAGACCCCAGATCAGCACAAGGTAGTCAGCCAGAATCCATATAGCCCCCAGCAGCAACAGTCAATCCCCACCCCACCCAGTAGTTCAATACCAGATTAGAAGGTCTTCGTTGGGTGTCAGGGCAACATCAGTACAACACCAAGTAAACATCCAGGACTTGAAACCACTAACACAAGAAACCAGAGACAGTGCTCATGACACTTTGGGAGCAGAACTCAAATTTAAAAAAGAGGAAAAAGACCAAAAAACAGGGAGATGGGCAGAAAAAAAATAACAAAATGATCTTACCATAGAAAGTTATTAATTTGAGAGGAAGACCAAGATAAAGACTCAGAAAAAGACAACAATATCAAAACAACAATGGGCGAAACCCAAAAGAGAAAAGGGAAGTCACCTCAAGTCCACAAAGAATTCAAGGAAAAGTTTAAAAAAGGAGCTTAAAAATCACATAAGCTTATAAAATCATACAAGAGAGATAGAAGCAAAATGGGGGAAAGAAATGAGGGTGATGCAAGAGAAATATGAAAAAGAATCAATAGCTTGGAAAATGGTTTAAAAAGCCAATTGGGGGGACCCAAGATGGTGAAGTAGAAGGACAACGTATAGGAGCTCTCCCACCACAGCCCATAAAATACCTGGAAAACATAATTCTAGATCAGCAGGAGCCACAAAACAACAGAGTGAAAGAGATTTCCAGCCCAAGGCAGCCTGACCAGCCAAGAGGAAAAGTGTATCCCATGGGCTCCAAGTGGAGCACACCCCAGCAGTGGTTGCAGCACTGCAGGGACAGGACTGGAACAAGCAGAATCCCAGGAAGCAGCTGAGGTTCCCAGGTCCCTCAACCCACAAATGCCTAAGACAGGTTCAAAAGTCAGTGAGAAAGCTCTTTTACCTGGGGGAGAAAGGAGCAGGGTCCTCCCCTAAGCCTGGCCCCAGGTGGCAGCAGCAGCAGCAGTGTCTATTTTTGGAGACCTCAGCCTAAAGATCCTGGGGGTATTGAGCCACTGATCTGGATTGTAGCCCTGAGTGGCTGCCCTGGTGTGATGAAAAGTACTTGCATGGTGGAATTGGTAGAGATTTTGAAGAAGATCCTGAGCAGAAAAGCAGGTGGTAGTTCCCAGACCAGAGCACAGGCCAGGAGAATAGTAAATTCCTCTCCTTTGATTGTGCCAACTTGGAGGAACTGATAATTTAGAGGTCCCCAGAGGATACCCTCCTCTTGACAAAGGACTCAAAAGGCAAGTAACTGGCTGGGAAAAGGCCAAAAAAAGGGGGGGGGGGAGGGGGGTGGAAATAAGACTATAGAAGGGTACTTCCTTGGTGAACAGGTATTTTCTTCCATTTTGTCAGGTGAGGAAGAACAATACATATCATCAGAGGAAGAAATAAAAGTCAAAGCTTCTGCATCCAAAACCCCCAAAATACATATGCAATGGTTTCAGGCTATGGAAGAGCTCAAAAAGGATTTCGAAAATCAAGTAAGAGAGGTGGAGGAAAAATTAACGAAAGAAATGAGAGTGACGCAGGCAAATCATGAAAAACGAGTCAACAGCCTGCTAAAGGAGACCCAAATGCTGAAGAAAGTAACACCATTAAAAACAGACTAGCTTAAATGGCAAAAGAGGCCTAAAAAGCCAATGAGGAGAAGAATGCTTTAAAAAGCAAAATTAATCAAATGAGAAAAGAGGTTCCAAAGCACACTGAAGAAAATAGTTCTTTAAAAATTATATTGGAGAA
Source organism: Bettongia penicillata ogilbyi (assembly GCA_023548195.1). NCBI lineage: Eukaryota > Metazoa > Chordata > Mammalia > Diprotodontia > Potoroidae > Bettongia > Bettongia penicillata. Next base: position 976,441 of record JAJHZJ010000653.1, read on the forward strand.
GATGGAAGCTGATGACTTTATGAGAAACAAAGAAATTACAAAACAAAATCAAAAGAATGAGAAAAATGGGAGACAACGTGAAATATCTCATTGGAAAAACAACTGACCTCAAAAATAGATCCAGGAGAGAAAATTTAAAAATTATGGAACTACCTGAAAGGCATGATCAAAAAAAGAATCTAGTCATTATCTTTCATGAAATTATCAAGGAAAATTGCCCTGATATTCTAGCACTCCTGGGAAAATAAATTTTGAAGGAATCCACTGATTACCTCCTGAAAGGGACTCAAATAGAAAAACTCCTAGAAAAAAAAATGTAGCGAAATTTCAGAGTTCCCAGATCAAGAAGAAAATATTGCAAGCAGTCAGAAGAAACAACTTGAGTATTGTGGAAATCCAATCAGGATAACACAAGATCTAGCAGCTTCCACATTGAAGGATTGAAGGACTTAGAATGTGATATTCCAGAAGTCAAAGGAACTAGGATTAAAATGAAGAATCACCTACCCATCAAAACTTAGTATAATAATTCAAGGGAAAAATTGAGGTTCAATGAAATAAAAGACTTTCAAGTATTCCTGATGAAAAGACCAGAACTGAATAGAAAATTTGACTTTCAAACACAAATATCAAGAGAAGCATGAAAAGGTAAACAGGAAAGAAAAATCATAAGGGACTTACTAAATTTGAACTTTTTACATTCCTACATGGAAAGATGATATTTGTAACTCTTGAAACTTTTCTGAGTAATTGGGTAGTTAGAGGGGTTCTACACAAATGCACACACACAATACATATAGATAGATAGATATCTCTATTAATATCTATCTATCAATCTGTCTATCTAAATAGAAAGACAGATATATCAAGAGAGAGAGAGAGAGAGAGAGAGAGAGAGAGAGAGAGAGAGAGAGAGAGAGAGAGAGAGAGAGAGAGAGAGAGCATAAGGTTAGTTGAACAGGAAGGAATGATATCTAAAAATTAAAATTAAAGGGTGAGGGAGGAATATATTGAGAGGAGAAAGGGAGAAATGGAATGGGGCAAATTGTCTCCCATAAAAGAGGCAAGAAAAAACTTTTCCAATGGAGGGGAAAAGGGGGGAGGTGAGAAGAAAACATGAAGCTTACTGTCATCACATCTGGTTTAAGAAAGGAATAACATGCACACTCCATTTGGTTTGAAAATCTATCTTACACTACAGGAAAGTAGAGGAGAAGGGGATAAGTGGAGTGGGGGATGATAGAAGGGAGGGCAACTTGGGGGAAGGAATAATTAGGGGTAAATTCTTTTGGGGAGAGACAAGGTCAAAAGAGAGAATAGAATAAATGAGAGGCAGGATATAATGCAGGGAAATATAGTTAGTCTTTCACAACATGACTATTATGGAAGTCTTTTGCGTAACTAGACATGTAGCCTATACTCTTTGGCTTACCTTCTCAGTGGGGATGGGTGGGGAGGGAAGAAGAGAGAGAAGTCAGAACTCAGTGTTAGGAATGCATGTTGAGAATTGTTTTGGCATGCAACTGGGAAATAAGAAATGCATATAATGGGGTATAGAGATCTATTTTTTCCTATAAGAAAAGAGAGAAGATGGGGATAAGGGAAGGCAGGGGTTTGATAGAAGGGAGGGCGTATTGGGGAAGGGGTAATCAGAATGCACAGTGTCTTGGAGTGGGGAAAGAGGAGACATGGGGACAAAAATTTGGAAATCAAAACCTTGTGGAAATCAATGTTGAAAACTAAAAATAAATAAATCATAATCAAACTGACTAAAAGGAAAAAGGGAATACAAATATCCACTGAAGAAAAAAACACTTTAAAGAGTACAATTGAACAAATGGGAAACAAAGTACAAAAGCTAATTGAAAAGAAAGATCCTAAAACTTAGAATTGGGCAAGTGGAAGCTAATGACATCATGAATCAATGAAACAAATTCAAAAGAACAAAAAAATATAAAGTAACTCATGGGAAAAACAACTTACTTGAAAAATTGATTTGAGAGAGATAATATCAGAATCTTTTTATTACCTGAAATCCATGATACAAAAGAAGAACTGGGTATCATCTTTCATGAAAGTATCACAGAAAACTGTCCTGATGTCCTGGAATCAGAGGACAAAATAGGCATTAGAAGAATTGAACAATCACCTCAGTAAATAGATGCCAATATAAAAAACTCCTGGGAACATTATAACCAAATTTAAACCTATCAGGTCAAGGAAAAAAATGCTACTAGTGACCAGAAAGAAGCAATGCAAATATTGGGGAATTAAAATCAGGATCCCATAGGACTTTTCAGCTGTAATATTTAAGAACTGGAGTTCATGGAACACGATACTCCAAGGTCAAAGAAGCTAGACTACAACCAACGATCACTTCTCAGGCGAAATTAAGTGCAATCCATCAAGGGAAAAAACGGCCATTCAGCGAAACAAAAAGATTTCATATGTTCATAAGGAGAAGATCCGACCCAAACCAAAAATATGACCTCCAGTTTCAAAGCCCAAGAGAAGCATACATGGGCAAAATGTGGGAACAAAACAGAAATAATTCAATAGAGCTAAAATGTTTATGTCCCTACACAGGATAATGATACGTGTAACTCTTAAAAACTTAAGCACTAATGGTTGGTTGGTGGATATACTTCCTTCTCAAGGACCAAAATGACATTGCTATACTAGAGTGAAGTTTTAGTGTGTCTGACTATGACTAATCAGACCAGTACAAGTTCAGAGTGTTCTACCACAAGTCATACATGACTAGTCCCTGTGAATATTTGGGGTGATCATTCTAAATTTGCATATCTTGTGTTTCTTTTGAGTTGTTTCAATTCTGCTTTGCTCAATAGAGCACAGCACCTTCTCTTATGTGGGCATTCCATGCTGAGCAGCCCTGATCCAGTGTCTTCCATATCACAAAATCAATTCCAAAGTTCTTAAGAGAGACCATGAGAGTGTCTTTGCATCCCTTCTTCTGACCACCATGTGAACACTTGTTCTGTGTGAGTTCTTCATAAAATAAACTCTTTGGTAAGGCTATGTTTTGAATTTTAAAAATATGACCAGCCCATTGGAGTCATGGTTTCTGAAGGAGTGTTTCAATGCTTGGCAGTTTAGTTCAAGAAAAGACCTCAGTGTCTAGTATCTTATCCTGCCAGGTGATCTTCATAATATTCCTAATACAATTCAAATGGAAGTGATTCAGTTTCCCGGCATGGCACTGGTGTAATGTCCAGATTTCACAGGCATACAACAATGAGCTCTGTAGACTGTCAGTTTGGTAGTCAGTCTAATACCTCTTCTCTCCCACTTTCTTTTGGAGACTCCCAAACACAGACCTACCTCTGGCAGGCATCAACTTCATTATCAATGTGTACACCCTTGGAAAATATATTGCAAAGATAATTGAATTTGTCCACAGCATTCAATATTTCTCCATTTGCTGTAACCAATGGTTCCATTTATCGATTGTGTGGTGGTGACTGACAGAGCATCTGTGTTTTCTTGGTGTTAATTTTCAGGGCCAAAATTAGCAAAAACATCACAGAATTGGTCAATACTTTATTGCATCTCACCTTCAGAGGCTAAATCGATTGCATAATTATTTGCAAATGGAAAATCATGCACCAACCCCCCTCCACTTTGTTCTTGGCTTGTAGCCTTTTCAAGTTGAAGAATTTACCATCAGTGTAGCTGCTGATCTTGATGCTGGGTTCATCTTTGTTGAAATCATTTGACAACATTGTTGAAAGCATCATGCTAAAAAACAGGGCAGCAAGCACACAGCTGTGTTTCACTCCTTTGGTGACTGCCAATAACAATGCAGATAGAAGGAGCAAACACAAACAGAGGGTATAGGTATAAGATGTGTTTGAGGGAATGACTAAAAAGGGGATGAGATAGAGGAGTAAAATGGGTGCAGAAAGAAGGAAGAGGTGGAATGAGGTAAATTATTTCATATGTAGGTGTGAGAAAGCCCTATTACAAGTGGAGGTGAAGATGGGGGAGGGGGTGATAGGCATTACTTGAACTTTACTCTCATCAGAATTGGCTTAAAGAGGGAATAATATAAACAATAAAATAAATATATAACTATCCTACCTGACAGGAATGTAGGAGGGGAGGAGATTTAATGAAGTGGGGAGCTGACAGAAGGGAGGGCAGATCAGGGGAGCTGTTAGAAGCAAAACATTGATATTGTGAGAAAGGGGTAAATAAGAAAGAGCTCAAGCAGGATGAAGAATAGGATGGAGAAAAATACACAGTAACCATAATGATGAATGTGAATATGATGAAGTGTTCCATAAAATGAAAGTGGATAGCAGAGTGGATCAAAAACCAGTATCCCACAATACATTGCCTACAAGAAACGCACTTGAAGCAAAGACACACAGAGAATAAAGAAAAACCTGGAAAGACTGATGTAAAGTGAAATGAGCAGAAGCAGAGAAAAAAAAATTATACACAGTATCAGCAACACATGTGATGATCAACTATGAATCATTCAGCTTTTCTCAGCAATACAATGATCCAAGAAAAACAGAAGTAACTCAGAAAGGAAAATGCTATCCGCATCCAAATAAAGAGCTGCTGTACTCTGAATGAAACTTGAAGCATTTTTTCACTTACTTTATTCTTTCTCATTTTTAACCTTTGATCTATTTATTTTTCCACAACTGTGATGAAAAAGGAAATATATTTTGTATTATAGCATATGTATAAATGTTATCAAACTGCCTACCATTTTCAGAAGAGGAGAGAGGGAGGGGCAAATTTGGAGCTCACAATCTTGTAAAAAGTATTTATAATAATGGGAGAAAATTAAAATACTATTTAAAGCAAGGGAAAAAAAATGGTTGACATCTAGATATATTAAACTGTGTTATGTGACTGGCCATTTTGGCTTTATTTATTAAGGTCATTAGGACTGATACAGTTATAAGGAGTTTTACCCCCAAAACTGCTACGTGTCAGACAGCATCAAAATAGTGAATACTGTTTTGATATTGCAAACGTATTTCTGAAAGAGGCTAAAGGAATTTGGTGGTTCAGTGTAGCTTAAAGGCTAAGTACACATAACCTAGCTTACCATAGCTTCCTTTTTAACAACCACGACAAAATTCTACTCTAATTTGGAGAAATAGTCTCGTATGATAAGCATTACCGGGGTACTATTCTCAGCTATATTTCTTGGAAAAAGTCTGACATCTCATAATATGCAACTTTTCTAATCTAACTTGTATTCTTTTTCCTCCTTGATTTTTCTTTCCTGGAATCTATGAAAATTCTGTGTGGTTTCCTTAACCTTTGGCTCATGTAGTTTAATGTTCCATCTGTTACTAATAAAATCACTACCATGCATGACTTGCACATGAATGAGACATCTGAGTTCACCTGCATTTTTGAGGCCTATCTGGATGATTAGATTGGCCCAGATTCAGTTCAGATTAGTCTAGTCAGTTATTCAATTTATTATAACCCTGTGATGGTGAGAGCGAAAGTAGCTGTACTTGAATATAAACTATTGGCAGTTGCTGAACAGGCTTCATATTGATGGGAGTTATGTCTGTTCCTCTGCTTTTGACATATTACCCTCAAAAATTGTTCTTAAAGAGACTGGATCTATGTGTTCTTGACCTGTTTCCCAAGGTTAAAGCTATTAGACTGTGTCTATATGATGCACAACCACCAGATCAAAAATCTTTGAATTCAGTATTTGGTTCCCCAAATAGTTGATTCAGATACCAGTATTTGTTGATTGAATCATTTCTGCCCTTTAAAATAGCAACAAAAATAATTAAATTGTCTGCACAAGGGATGATTTGAGGCTCACATGAAGGCACAGTCTTAGACAAGTAAGAATGAGTACAACTTTTTATATATTTACTAAGAAATATGATTCCAATAGTTTTTGCATTTGAAATATATTTTTCAGTGCCATATATACTTATACCACTACTAATAAGAATAAGAATAATAACTAGCTTTGCATAGCATGTTAAGGCTTATGAATCTCTTTACAAATATATCTCATTTTATTCTGACAACAATTCTGAGAGGTAGATGGTATTATTACCTCACTTTATAGATTTGGGGGAAAAAAGTGACTTGCCTAGGATCACACAGCTAGTATTTCAGGAAAGATTTGAATCTAGTTTTTCTGGTTCCAGACCCAACACTCTGCTTACAATGCTGCCAGCTGCCCTGACAGATATTTGACAGAAACTACCTTGTGCCTATTGTATCATCATAGTATATTACCAAAGTCAGGAATATAGAAGGTCAGCGAGATGATATAACTTACTAATATTTAGACAACAAGTAAATATTTTCTCCAGACAAGAAAAGCAATTCAGCATACTACACAACTGACCTTGGAGTCAGCATTACTAGGGCTCAAGTTCTGTCTCTGGCATGTTAACTGTGTTATCATAGATCAATAAGTTCTCCATACCCTAATGGATACAAGAATGAAAAACAAAAAGCGTTAAATTCTAGTACTTTGCAAAATGTGTACTAAACATGAGGGATAAAGAAGAAGAAGAAGAAGAAGAAGAAGAAGAAGAAGAAGAAGAAGAAGAAGAAGAAGAAGAAGAAGAAGAAGAAGAAGAAGAAGAAGAAGAAGAAGAAGAAGAAGAGGAAGAAGAAGAAGAAGAGGAAGAAGGAGAAGAAGAGGAAGAAGAAGAAGAAGAAGAAGAAGAAGGAGAAGGAGAAGAAGAAGGAGAAGGAGAAGAAGAAGAAGAAGAAGAATTAGAAGAAGAAGGAGAAGGAGAAGAAGAAGGAGAAGGAGAAGAAGAAGAAGAAGAAGAAGAAGGAGAAGGAGAAGGAGAAGAAGGAGAAGAAGAAGGAGAAGAAGAAGAAGAAGAAGAATTAGAAGAAGGAGAAGAAGAAGAAGAAGAAGAAGAAGAAGAAGAAGAAGAAGAAGAATTAGAAGAAGAAGGAGAAGAAGAAGAAGAAGAAGAAGAAGAAGAAGAAGAAGGAGAAGAAGAGGAAGAAGAGGAAGAGGAAGAAGGAGAAGAAGAGGAAGAAGAAGGAGAAGAAGAAGAAGAAGAAGAATTAGAAGAAGAAGGAGAAGAAGAAGAAGAAGAAGAAGAAGAAGAGGAAGAAGAAGAGGAAGAAGGAGAAGAAGAGGAAGAAGAAGGAGAAGAAGAGGAAGAAGGAGAAAAAGACGGCTTAATTCACAAGGAGCTTGCATTCTAATAATGGGAGAAAACACGTGGAAGACATTATCAGATAAAGGAATCCTTAGGATGCTGTTTGATAGAATTCACTTGTGAATCGGCCCTGGAGATTTTTTCCTAGGGAGTTCATTGATGGCTTGTTCAATTTCTTTTTCTGAGATGGGGTTGTTTAAGTATTCAACTTACTGTTCTGTTAATCTGGGCAATTTATATTTTTTAAAAATAATCATCCATCTCATTTAGATTGTTGAAGTTATGGGCATAAAGTAGGGCAGAGTAATTTTTAATTATTATTTTAATTTCCTCCTCATTGGAGGTGAGTTCACCCCTTTCATTATTGATATTGGTAATTTGGTTTTCTTCTTTCCTTTTTTTAATCAAATTCACCAAATGTTTATCAATTTTATTGTTTTTTCATAAAACCAACGCTTACTTTTTGTCTAGTAGTTCAATAGTTTTCTTAATTTAAATTTTATTAATCTCTTCTTTGATTTTCAGTATTTCTAATTTAGGGTTATTTACTTGAGGGTTTTCAATTTGTTCTTTTTTTGAGCTTTTTCAGCTGCATGCCCAATTTATTCATCTTCTCTTTCTTTATTTTATTTATGTAAGCATTCAAAGATGTAAAGTTTCCCCTGAGAACTGCTTTTGCAGTACCCCATAAGATTTGGTAGGTTGTTTCATTGTCATTCTCTTGAATGAAGTTGTTGATTATTTCTATGATTTGTTGTTTAACCCACTCCTTCTTTAGGATCAGATTATTTAGTTTCCAATTTATTTTTGGTCTATCTTTCCATGGCCTTTTATTACATATATCGTTATTGAATTATGATCTGAGAAGGATGCATTGACCATCTCTGCCTTTTTGCACTGGATTGTGAAGTTTTTATACCCTAGTACATGGGCAATTTTTGTATATGTGCCATGTACTGCTGAGCCAAAGGTATTTGTTTGAGAGGTACTCTCATCTGATTTGGTTCAAGGAGGGAACAACAAACTTAAGTAAGCATATAAATCTAACTAGCTTTATAGGCAGTAGGAGGGGAAAGAAAGGGGAAGGGGGGCTAAAAGGGAGGGAAGAAGTAGTAAGGGTAAAGAGCAGTAAAAGGAAGGGGGACTGAAAGAAGGAAGGAAAGACTGTAGGAGGTGGAGGTAAAAAATTAAAACTATTGTGAAAGGGAAGGAAGAAGGGAGAACTAAAAGCAGAAACAGTGGGAAAGAGGATAGAGGGAAAGACATAGATAGCAATCATAACTGTGAATGTGAATGGGATGAATTCTCCCATAAAATGGAGAAGGATAGCTTTTTATCCTCATTCAGTTTCTCCAGAGATCTATCATATCTACCCTACCCAAAGTAACTTTTTTCTTGTTCATTTTAAGGTTAGATTTATCAAGTTCAGAGAGGGGGAGGTTGAGGTCCCCTACTAGTGTAGTTTTGCTGTATATTTCTTCTTGTAACTCCCATAAATTATCCCATAAGGATTTGAATGCTATACCACTTGGAACATATATATTTAGTAATGATGTTACTTCACTTTATATGGTGCCTATTAACAGGATGTAGTTTCCTTCGTTATCTTTTTTGATTAGATCTATTTCTGCTTTTGCTTCATCTGAGATTAAGATTGCTGCCCTTGCTTTTCTTACATTAGCTGAAGCACAATATATTCTGCTCCAACCTTTTAGCTTTATCCTGTATGTGTCCCCTCATTTCAAATGTGTTTCTTGTAAACAACATGCTATTGTATTATGACTTTTAATCCATTCTGCTATCCTCCATTTTATGGGAGAATTCATCCAATTCACATTCACAGTTATGATTGCTATCCATGCCTTTCCCTCTATCCTCTTTCCCACTGTTTCTGCTTTTAGTTCTCCCTTCTCCCTTCCCTTCCACAATAGAGTTTTAATTTTTTACCTCCACCTCCTACAGTCTTCCCTTCCTTCTTTCAGTCCCCTCACTTTTACTGCTCTTTGCCCTTACTACTTCTTCCCTCCCTTTTAGCCTCCCTTCCCCTTTCTTTCCCCTCCTACTGCCTATAGAGCTAGTTAGATTTATATGCTTACTTAAGTTTGTTGTTCCCTCCTTGAACCAAATCAGATGAGAGTACCTCTCAAAGTTCATCGCCCTCCCCTCTTTCCCTCTACTGTAATACAATTTTGTACTTCTTCCTGTGATGTAATTTAGCACTTTCTGCTTCCTCTTTTTCACATCTCCTGTTTCAATTCTGTCACATGCTTAAATCACATTTTTATCATCACATAATTTTCCTAATAGCTGTTCCCTCTATCTCTGAATATCCCTTTTATATTTCATAATAGATATACAATTGTCTAGATTAATGAGTGCCATCTTCCCTTATAGGGAGGTAAACATTTTGCCCAAATTGAGTAACAGGTTTTCTTTTCCCCTGTTTATCTTTTTGTGCCTTTCCTGAGACCTGCATTTGAAGATTGAATTTTCTATTGAGTTCTGGCCTTTTTATCAAGAAGATCTGGAAATCTCTCATTTCATTGAATGTCCATCTTCTTGTCTGAAATGTTATGCTAAACTTTGCTAGGTAATTGATCCTTGGTTGTAGTTCCAGCTCTTATGCTTAACCGAATATCAGATTCCTGTTCCTTCGATCTTTGAATGTAGAAGTTGCAAGGTTCTGTGTGATCCTGACTGTAGTTCCTTGATAGTTGAATGGTTTCTCTCTGGCTGCCTGCAGTATTTTCTTCTACATTTGATAGTTCTGGAATTTGGCAAACATATTCCTTGGTGTTTTTAGTTTGGAATCCCTTTTGTTAGGTCAATGGTGAATTCTATCAATGATTGTTTTGCCCTTTGTATCTAGGAATTCTGGGCACTTTTCCTTGATGATTTCTTGGAAGATATTGTCCAGACTCATTTTTTCATCGTGGCTTTCTTGTAGGCCAATAATTCTTAAATTTTCTCTCCTGGATCTATTTTCCAGGTCAGTTGTTTTTCCAATTAGATATTACACATTTTCTTCTATCTTTTCATTCTTTAGATCTTGTTGGACTGATTCTTGATGTCTCATAGAGTCATTTGGTCTACTTGTCCAATTCTAATTTTCATCAAATTGTTTTCATCAGTTAACATTTGCATCTACTTTTCCATCTGTCCAAATATTACTTTTAAGGAATTATATTCTCCAGTTAGTTTTTGTACTTCCTCTTCCATTTGTCCAATTTTGCCAGTTACGTTTTGACTTCCTTTTCCGTTTGTTCAATTTTCCTTTTTAAAGAGCTGTTATCTTCAGCGAGTTCTTTTTTCATACCTTTAAAATCATTGGACATTTGTTCCTCTATTTCCTTCTTCAGCTGTTCTGAGAGAGCTCTTTGTGCATGTGAGTAGTTCATAGTCCCTTCTGAAGTTTCAGATGGGAGTACAGTCTCAATACTGACCTCTTTGGGAATTGTGTTTTGATCCTTGTTCCAAAAGAAAGATTTTATGGTCTTTTCCCTCCTCCTTTGCTTCCTGCTCATGATGGTGAGACTGTGCTGTGGCCTCTGGTTCTTTCAGTTAGAAGCTGGAGATTCTGTTGTTGAGCTGCTGGTGTGGGAAATCTAAGGGCAGGAGCCTTTGCTTTTCCTTTTGTTTTGTGCTTCCAAGCTTAGCCCTGGGGCTACCTTGTTAACTGTGGGGGAAGGGTGATCTGTTCAGGGGAGATCTCCTCTGCTGAGTTAGAGCAAAGGCAAGCTCAGTACTTGGTGATCCTGGCTGTTTTTTTCATTTCCCCTGGAGCCCTGTGGTACACCTGGGTCCTAGTGCAAGGCTCCACATCCCTGGAACTCTGGCTGTCTGGGACAGCTCTCTTCCTCAGTCACAGTAAGGGGAATATTACTTTACTATTTTTCCTAGCCTCATGTGCTATGAGACTGTTTGCCCCTTCTGCTGACCCCTCTGATACTGAATTTTTCTAGGGAAATATTTTATGATACTTTCAAGCTCAACAAGGGGAGATGCAGAGAACATTTGCCAATTACTCCACCATTTGTGCTCCTGGAAGTTCAAGTAGGTGATTTACAGACATTTAATCTGTGGGCTGAAAGTCTTTTAGCAGCTGTTGCTGTTACCTGTGCCTCCTTCTGTGACTCTCACTCACTGGGCTCTGCTGGACTCTTGCCTTGAGCTGCTATCCTGCCATGCTACCACTTTCTCAGACCATCACCAGGCTTTCCTGTTCATCCCTGTTGTGGCAGGGATGCTATACTGTGTGCTGTATGCTCCTCCACCCTTGTGGAATAGATTATTCCTGTCAATCATCCAGTGTGTCCTGGGCTATGAAACTGCCACAGTCTGTCTCCTAGTGGGTTATGCACCTCCAAAATTTGGTCAGATTCTCTTTTTAGAGGTACCTGACAGAGTTTGTCTAAGAGCTAGGTAAGTAGTTGCTCTCATTTAACCATCCTTGGCTCCACTCCCCCAGGTTACAGTATCAAGCAGAGAAGAGTGCTTGTGGTGGCTCACAGGCCAGAGAACAGGCCAAGAAAGTAGAAAACTCACCTCTCCTTGGATCATACTATGTTGGAAGGACTAGAAACTCCCCAAACTAACCTTCAAATCAGCTAGATAAACACAAAAAAATAAACACCCAGAAACTGGGACAGTAGCCCCTCTGCCTTTCAAGCTGAGCTGAAATTAATTATATAATTAAAAGTCAAGAAACAGGCTGGGGAAATGAATAAATTACAAAACAAAAAACAAAACCACTTCTGACCATAGAAAGTTACTGTGGTAAAAAGAAAGATCAAAACAAAAAGCTCAGAAAATTACAACAATGTTAAAACTGCTGTAATTCAAAGCCTCAAAGGAAAAAAAATTGAATTGGTCTCAGGCCCAGAATAAAAGAACTCCTAAAACAGCTCAACAATTTTAAAAATGACATAACAGAGGTAGAGGTAAAATTGAGAAAATAATGAAAATGAGAAAAAAAATTAAAAAGAACTACATAAGGAAGGCACAAAAAAATGCTAAATAATAATAATAATACATTAAAAACCAGAAAAGGCCAAATGATAAAAGAGGCACAAAAATCCAATGAAGAGAAGAGTTCCCTTGCAACATAGTATTGGACAAATAGAAAAAAGACAAAAGAAATCACTGAATAGAAGAACTCATTAAAAAGGAGAATTAGCAAGTAGTAAAGGAGGTAAAAACGCTCCCTGAAGAAAAGTTACTTTTAAAATAGAATTGGATAACTGGAAGCAAATGATTCCATGAGATATCCAGAAGGAATAAAACGTAATCAAAATAATGAAAAGAAAGAAAGAAAATGTGAAATATCTCAGTGGAAAAATAACTGACTTGAAAACAGATCAAGGAGAAATCATTTAAGAATTATTGAACAACCTGGAAGCCATACTCAAATAAAAATCCTAGACATTGTCTTTCAAGAAATTATCTAGAACCAGAGGATGAAAGAAAAATAGAAAGTATCCACATTTCACCTTCTGAAAGAGATTCCAAAATGAAAACGAGGAGGAATAAAATAGCCAAATTCCTCTCAGTTAAAGGAGAAACTACAGTAAGCAGTAAGAAAGAAATAATTCAAATATCATGGAGCCACAGTAAGGATATGCAATATTTAATAGATTCTACATAAAGAATCAGAGAGCTTGGTATATGATGTTTTAGGAGACAAAAGAAATGCAATAACAGCCAAGAAAATCAATCTGTAACACTGAGTATAATACTTCAGAAGAAATTGCACATTCAGTGAAACAGAGGACTTTCAAGCATTCCTGATGAAAATACAAGAGCTGAATGAAAAATTTGACTGTCAAATACAAATAGTACAAGATTCAAGAGAAGTATACAAAGGTAAATAGGAAAGAGAAATCATAAGAGATTCAATAAGGTTAAACTGTTTACATTCCTAAATGATAAGATGATACTTGTAACTCCTAAAATCTTTCTTATCATATAGTCAGTTACAAAGTGTATGTAAATATAAAAAGGGGGCATAAATTGAATATTATAGTATGAAATCAAAAAAGATAAAATAACATTAAGTAATGAAAAAGAGGAATGCACTGGGAGAAGGGAGAGGTAGAATGGGACAAATTATTGCCCATAAAAGAGACTTTAAAAAAATAGAATGAAGGGAAACATGGGGCAGATTGGCTAGACAAGAGATTATTATTATCAATATTATTGTCATCAGATTTGACTCAAACAGTGAATAATTTACACACTCAGTTGTGCATAGAAATCTATCATACTCCACAGAAATTAGAATGGAAAGAGAATAAAAGGAGATAATAAATAATAATAATAATAATAAAAGGAGATAAAAAGGAAGGGGATGAGAAAGTGAGGGGCTAATGGAAAGAAGGAATGATTAGCAGGAGCACCAGTCTGAAGCTGCCTAAAGATGGTCAGGGTGAAAGGAGAGAGAAACGCATAAAGAGAAAGAAAATAGGAGTCAGTAATTATGACTCTAAAAATATTTTACAAGTATCTCTGATAAAGGCCTTATTTCTCAAATACAGAGAAAACTGAGTCAAAGTTCTTAAAAATAACAACCATTCCCCAACTGATAAATTATTAAAGTATAGGAACAAACTATTTTCAGAAAAAAAGTAAACGAAGTAGTCATGAAAAACTGGTCTAAAATCAGTATTGATTAAAGAAATTCAAATAAAGACAATTCAATGATACCAATGATACCTCACCTATCAGGCTGGCTAATATGACAGAAAAATAAATTGAGAAATGTAGGTGGGGATGTGGGGAAATTGGGATATTAATGTACTATTGGTAGAGTTGTAAAATGATTCAACTATTGTGTAGAACAATTTGGAACTAAACCATGGTTTTATTCTATGAATATTGACTCAATATTACCACTTTGAGGTCTGTATTCCTAAAAGACTAAAAAAGGAGGTATGACTTATATGTCATATATGCATATATGTGTGTATATTTGAAAAGGCTACAAGCGAAGACCAAAGTGGAGGGAGTGTGAGTGTATGATTTTCTGTCTGCAATTGATTCTGCGCTCAATGCAGCCTGTGAAGCTGAGATACAATAAAGTATTAATCAATTCTCTGCTGCCTGTGCTAATTTTGCCTTAATAATTAACACGAAGAAAACACAGGTGCTCTGTCAGTCACCACCATACCATCCATATGCAGAACCCTCAAATACAAGAAATGGAGAAGTCTTGGATGTTGCAGATAAGTTCAATTACCTTGGCAGTGCACTTTCCAGGAATGTACACATTTACAATTAGGTTGATGCACACATTGCCAGAGCTAACTCAGTGGTTGCGAGGCTCTGAGGAAAAGTTTGGGAGAGAAGCAGTATTAGAATGACTACCAAACTGAAGGTCTACAGAGCCATCGTGCTGACCTCATTGTTGTATGCCTGTTGAAAATGGACAGTCTACCAGAGTCATGCCAGAAAACTGAATCTTTTCCATTTGAACTGTCTTAGAAAAATTCTGAAGATCACCTGGCAGGTTAAGGCCCCAGACATTTAAGTCCTTGCTAAAGCTGCATTGCCAAGCGTTCAAACTATGCTTCAAATAGTACAACTCTGACGGGTGGACCACATTTTTCGAATGCAAAATATACGCTTGCCAAAAAGACTGTTTTACGGAGAACTCAAACACACCATACACACACACACATACATACATACATACATACATGCATACATACATATATATACATATATATATATATATACAGAGAGAGAGAGAGAGAGAAAGAGAGAGAGAGAGAGAGAGAGAGAGAGAGAGAGAGAGAGTATTGCTTGGAGGGAGAGGAGAATGTGAAGAGAGAAGCAGAGCTAAGAGAAGAAGTGAGTATGAGTGGTCTAGGGGACCTTACTGGTAGGGAGGTCTAATAGAAAGAATGTTCATGATGGTATGAGCCCTCTCTCTTGATTTGTGGTAAATTTCTCAGACAGAAGCCCTGTCTGTTGGTCTGTGCTAATTTCTCAGATAGATGTGCTGTCTGTTAATCTGCGCTAATTTCTCAGAGAGAAAAAGAAGAGGAAGAAAAAGACAACCAATATATCTCATATTAAAAACACTGGAATAATAAATCAATTAAAAATCCCCAATTAGACACAAAAATTGAAATCCTAAAAGTAAAAATATAAAGATTAAAAAAGTGAAAGTTAAAAATGTAAGCATTGAGCTAATAAATAAAACTAAGAGGTGCTTTTGTGAAAAAAGTATTTTAAATAATTCATTAATTAATTTAATGTTTTTAAAAAGGAAGAGAATCAATTTACCAATATAAAATTGAAAAAGAGCTAATGAACTAGCAATGAAGGTGAAACTAAAGAAATTATTAGGGGCTAATTTGCCCAATTATGTGCCAATAGAATGAAAATTCTACTGAAATGAATGAGTATTTTCAGAAGTGTAATTACCTTGGTTAACAGAAGAGGAAATAGAATCCTTACATAATCCTTTCTTAGAAAAATAAATTCAATGAGCTGTAAATGAGCTCCTTATGAAAAATTTTCCAGAACCAGATGGATTTACAAGTGAATTCTATCAAACATTTAAAGAAAAATTCATTCCTACATTGTACAACATCTTTGAAAAAGCATGGTCTTCATACTTAACCCGGGAAGAGAAAAAAAAAAAAAAAACTGTAGACCAATTTCCCTGATGAAAAAAAAAATTAAAATGCCAACAAGAATATTAGAGCAACACATCACTATACACTATAAATAGGTGGGGTTTATAACAGAAATAAAACAGATTTAATTTTAGGGAAAAAATAAACTATGGGTATAATTGTAAAGATCAGTAATGAAAACAATAATAACATGATTATCTCAATATGTTGAAAAAGTTTTGGACAAAACAGAATACTCATTCCTACTGAAAGCACTAGAAAGCATAGGAATAAAATGAAGCTTTTCTTAAAATGATAAGTAATGTCTATCTAAAACCATAGGTAAACATTATCTATAATGAAGATAAACTAGAAACTATCCCAATAAGATTAGCGTGAAGTAAGAATGTCCATTATCTCTACTATTATTCCACATTGTACTAGAAACACAAGCTATACCCAAGAAAGACAAGAAAAATTATAGGAATAAAACTAGTCAAGGAAAGAAAACTATTACTCTATGTAGATAGTATGATATTATACTTATAAAACCCTAGGGAATGACCTAAAATACTACTTGAAAAAATGAAGAACTTAATTACAGTTGTAAGCTATAAGATAAACCCAAAGCAATCATCAGTATTTCCATACATTGAAAACAAAACCCAGAAGAATGAGATAGAAAGAGAAATACCATTAAAAATAACAGTAGACCTTATAGAAAATCTAGGAGTTGGGAAACCTGGGGACAATATGAACAGAATTTTGTTATCCCGTCATTTTCAGTTCTGTCCAATGTTTGCTACTTCATTTGGGATTTTATTAGGAAATATACTGGAGTGGTCTACCATTTTCTTTTAAAGCTTGGTTTTTGCTTTGTTTTCTTTTGTTTTTTAGATAAGAACACCAAGGCAAACAAGGTTAATTGACTTGCCTAAGGTAACACAACTAGGTAAGGTGTGATACCAGATGTAAACTCAGGAAAATAAGCCTTCCTAACTTTAGGTTCCATACTTTATCTACTGCACCACTTAGTTTTCCATAAATATAATTGTAAAGAATACTTTTTCACACAAATATAGACAGATCTGAAGGAGAAATATTAATTATTCACACTTAGGCAGAGCCAGTATACTTAAAATGGCACTTACATCTAAATCACTTTAATTATTCTGTATCATACCCATAATACTACCAAAGAATCATGAAGGAGAATAAAAGTTCAAAGGAATCACTTTTTAAAAACTGTCCTGGCAGCAACAGATTTCAAACTGTACTATAAAGTGGTAATCATCAACAATCAAGTTCTATGTAACAAACAAAGTGGTCAATCAGTGGAATAAACTAGATATAAAATACACAGTATCAAATGAGCACAGTATTTTATTGTTTGAGAAATCCCAAAATTCAAGAACTCAGCATTTGACAAAAATTTCTGTTGAGGAAAAGACTGACAGAAAACAAGGCATAGACCACTATTTCACACCATGTACCAAAATAAAATCAGAACAGGTACATGATGTACTGAAAGTGTAGTATCACATGTGTATTAGAAAAATGTGGACAAATTTACCTGTCATGTCTATGGGTAAGGTGAATGTTTATGAATAAAAAAAAAGCCAGAGAGTATCACAGGAAGCAAAATCGATAATTTTGATTAAATGAAATTGAAAACTTTTTACTTAATCAAAACAAATGCAGACAAAAATAGAAGAAGGGTAGAACATGGAAAAACATTTTTTGCAGCAAATGTCTGTAATAAAAATCTCATTTCTCACATATGTAGGAATCTAAGCCTAATTTATAAAAATAAGAGCCATTCCTTAAATGATAAATCATCAAAAGAAATGAACAGGTAATTTTCAGAAGAAGAAATAAAAACTATCAATAGTAACACAAAATGTTCTACATAATTATTGACTAGAGAAGTGCAAGTTAAAATAATTTTGAGGAATCACGAGTATCAGTTGACTAATGTGACAATATAGGAAAATGATAATTGTTGGAGAGGATGTGAATAAATTGGAACAGTAAAGCACTCTTCGTGGAGTTATGAACAAGTAGATATCTGCCATGAATTTCAAAAGCAAAACAAACAAATATAAAAATAAATCATCTTTTATTAGGTTTCTGACTATAAGACTCTAACAACTTAGTTAATATATTGTTCTTGAATTTAAGTCATATTGCAGATGTCATATTCATAATTTTTCCTACTCAGAATTTGACAATGCTTATAGTTTTTGCCGTATGGATTCAGTGTTGAAGAATGTGAAGTCAGTTCCAAGTCATAAATAAATGAAGTAGAATTTACTTTGCTCATAGGTATACTATCTTGGATAATAAAACTTCATTTTCCTTCATATTATTTTCCTCTTTCATTTCTCCTTTGTTTTCCTTCCTTTCTTTTCCTTACACAAAAATAGCCAATGTATTACATAAAGAAGAATGAATTTCACTTTAGCCTTTCAGTCCAGAGCCAGTTAGAAATCAACTACAAATTCTCATAGAACTCAGGGCATTTCATATTCTGAAAAGATTGCTACACCTTTGGGTGCTCTTTGTATTATATTGGTTTACCCAAATCTTCCATAATAATTTCAAAATGTAACCATTTTAATATGTTGGAGCACCAATAAATTATTTTGCTATTTCTCACAAAGTAGAATTTGCTTTCATTTCAACTTTACAAAAAGGAAATTTATGTTTTAAAAAAGAAAGAATAATATTATTCTATTGGTGGTAGGAGAAAGTTGATATATCTTTGATGTAATTTCAAAAGTGTACAGAATTCTTAATGTGGAAATTTTTGCCACCAAAGTAGATAAGTAATCCCATAATTTACATTCTTAGAGAGTAGACTGAATCTAAGAGAAACTAGTTTGCTTCTTGTTAAGGAATTGATTAATGTATGTCAGAGAAACTACTCGATCACCAATTCTTGCTGACTCTAAAATTAGTTCTCTACCAATTACACCAGTTTTTTAAAAACTTTTTGGTCTCAGGAACTCTTTAAACTTTTAAAAACGATCAAGAACCCTCCCCCGAAGATAGTTTGTTCATGTATTTTATAGTCATTTATGTTTACCATATTAGAAATTTAAACTTCTTGGTATTATGAAAACTGCTTTGACTTCAAGGATTAGCACACAAAAAGTCCTGGCGATTCAGATTATGTTTTCTTTATTGACTTTAAACATGAAAAAAAAATGAAGAATACACACATGGCCATACTCCTGAGAGGAATTTGTCCTAATCCATAATTTATTTTGCAACCCAAGAGATGGAGAGCCAGGCACAGTAAGGAGCAAACAATGCTAAAAGAAAATGATTTGGAGATTGATTACTATGTAGATAAGCATGATCCTTTTAGACTTACTCCAAACCTGGATAATATGATCAGTATTTCTAACCTCAGATATAGTTATAGAGATGTATTTATATAAATATGATTTGTAATCCTCTTTTAAGCCATTTAGTTTATCTATGTATTTATAAAGTATTTCAGCTAAAAAAACTCTCAAATACATTGTGCATGTTTCATGTAAAAACTTTATAATAATGACTGTTCTTACCTAAATGCCCCATATCAGACTTTTAATAAATAAAAACAAATTACCAAAAAAAAAAAATCTGGTAGTTACCCTGTCTCCCAATAAATACACTAGTTTACCCTAGCAAACTTATCTCTCCTTCCATGAGTGGGGATATGTTTTTATTGTCTCTTAACTGTGAACTTCTCATTTATATTATTGAGATCAATGTGTGTGTTTATGTATATATACATATATGTACATGTATGTACATATATACATATATGTATACAAATATACACACACACACATATATATATATACTTTCCTTGGTTCTGTATCTTATACTTTGCCTCAGTTTGCATGCTTTTTACACAAATTTATTGGAATTTCACATATTTCTCATGTCTTACTACACAATAAGTTATTTTGTATTCAAACAGCAGCTTTTAAAAAAAAATCAATGCATAGTCACTTAGTTTCCAATTCTTTGCTACCAGAAAAAGTACAGAAATAAATATTTTATTTCATTTTGAAGCTTTGTCTCTACTTTTGACTTCTTTGACTTATATAGCTAATGGTATGATTGTCAGGTCAAAAGGTCTGGACAATTTATTCACTTATATTGCATATTTCTAAATTGAAATCTAGAAGTACTGAATAACTCTTCACAATTCCATCAAGAATGCCTCTCAATGTGCCTATGTTTTCACAGCATCCTGTTCCCCTGTCACTACATCTATTCCCATCTTTGGTTATAAAAGGAGTTCTATAAAAGTAAGCACCCTGACATACCCAGGAGGGCCTGCAATCATAGGTCCTTTGATCTGCTTTTCTAAAAGGAAAGCAACTTGAAGGGTCAACAATCATCTTAATCAAGCACATATATCATTCATTTAGTTCAGGGGAAATAATCAGCACCCTGAACTTCAGAGAAAATACAAAGAAATAATAATCAACAGATAGGACTTCCAACTGTCTGACTGTAGGCAATATATACATCACAGATCAATAGATAGATCCAACTGTCTGACATAGCTACTAAGGAAAGAAGCACCAACATCTGGGTTTTCAATGCCAGAAGGCTCCTTAGTAGCTGCCCAGAATCTCCTCTGCCAAACAAACACTTTCTCACTTTCGATGAGTAAACCCCAAAGTAAAACCTCACCTCAGATTATTTATACCTTTTTCAGTATCAAAGAGCATCACAACCCTTGAGGCCCTGTGACTCATTAGAAAATTAACAAAACGTGCTTGTTTCCCCTTATCAAGCTTCACATAATGGACAGGCCCATCAATGGGTGGGAAAGATCTTTAACTCATTAGCATTGCAAGTTCCAAATCATTCCACAAAGTATTAAGTCATTAAAGTTTAAAAGAGCTCTAAGACTTTAAAACACCCTGTATTTACTTTTGGAACATCCTGTACTTGCTAACCTTCTGACTGTGAGAAGAAACTTCAATTGTGCTATTTTGCATTTTGTTTAATATTAGTAACTCAGAGGATTATTTCATGTGCTTATTTGTACTTTGCAATTTTTAGCTCATATTATTTGACCATGTATCTATTGTGAAAGGACATTTTCAGAGGTTATGGTGATTATCTATATGTTTTGGATAGCATGCTTTTTTAAATTATTTAATTCAATTGTTTTCCCTCCCCCACTCCAATCTGTTCTCTTTCAGTTGTTTTCATTTATTGTATTTATGTGAAGATTTCTTTTAAAATACTTTGTAATCAAAGCTATGTTATCTTTTATGGTCCATATTGCTTGTTGATAATTGAAGAATAACGACGTAATTCTGTTCTAATTTAAGTGTGTTATTGCATTAACTTTGTAAATTCATTTTTAGTTCATTATAGCATGTGTTGTAAGTTGTTGAGCTAAACTTAATTTCTACTAAGCTACTTTCTAATTTTCTGAGCAATCTTTGAAGAGAAAGGAGACCTTCCCACAGTAATTTATGTTCATGAGTTTATCAAACACTGAACTATTAATAACTTTTTTCTAATATTTCTTTTATATTTATTTGGTCTGTTTTACTAATCAACCATTTTCTTTTTTCAAAAACATTATCTGCTTTAAAAATGATTTCTTGATAATAGGTAGTTCAATATCTTTACAAATTTTAGTATTCTCTTTAGAAAGAGGTAAATGATCTACCAGTATTTCAAAACTTGATATTTTGAAAACATTTACAATAATTTTCTGTTACCATATTCATCAATGGGAAAACATTTCCTAAATTACCCATGATCCCATTATTAAAAGTTATTATATTATACAGAGTCAGAGCTGCAGATTGGGGATATATTTAAAAATAATGGCTACTTTCCACTTCTCCAGTAAAAGATGGAAAGTGAGAATATATTTTGTAAAATTAGGTGCCTTATCTTTAAGTGTGGAATGGAGAAATGACAGATTTTGTTTCATCATCAAAACATGGTTTCTTCTTTAGAATTCATATTTATATTGATTTGATACTAAACTTGTAGAAGGTAGTTTCCAGGCCTAGCATTAAATTGAAGTTCCATCTGCCTGCCTTTGGAAGTTGCTCAAGATGTTAAAAAAAAATACAAAAAACCTTCACCACTATGGTTTAGAAAAAGCAGACACATTTACATGGTGTCCTGGCTGACATTCCCTCTCCTTTCTCTGACTCTGAAACCAAATTATAAATTAATTGACACTAACATGAATGTTCACTGCAGAATACGAAATATTGCTGAGTGCACAAAGGCATTCACATTTACCTTTTAGAAACATAATGCTTTCCTGCAGAAAAGCTACTTTAATGTAGCATAAAATAATACAATTTAATCTCTAAGCAGGTGTGACTGTAATGGGAAAAACAGTATAGTTACTGTTCTATTACATTCAGTTAAAATATCTGTTATCATTTTGCTTTGTTGTAAAATTATCTTTCTATAAGGAGAATTGTTTTTTTTTTTTTTTTAACTTACAGGACTTGTCATCTTATTATTTAGAAGTAACCAAAGCTATATGTTTAAAAGCAAGAAAAAATCTTTTTCATCCACCAGGTGTTTTTTCTCCTGGTGTAGCAGTTGAAATGATAAACTACAAAAAACTAAGAGAGATGGCCAAAGATACCCAAGAGAAAGAGAATTATACTAGGTTAGTGCCACAAGTTTTAAACTGTTAATATTCCCTATAGATCCATGTAATGGCATAATTAACTCCCTCCTCCCCCAATTGCATTATCATCAGCAATGTTTATCACTGGTATAATTTCTTGTGCTTTTTCTGGATAAAAGTGTGCCTATGTCTAAATATGCATTATAAGAAACAGTGCTGTTAGCTTCTTTATGGTAGAAACAATGTTGTTTCTTTTGCTTCCATTTTGCTCCTTTGTTAAGCAACTGCTGATTTAACTTACTAAAAATACATCAAAATTAATTGAGAATTGATAATAATGTTTCTTCTAGAAGTATGAGAAAATACTCTGCCTTTATAGTGGTAGGGTACACAGATAGAGAAAAATATATGCAATGTCATTTTTTTTCACTGTGTTTATTAGTTTTGCTTGTGTTTTTCTTTCTCCTTTTTTAAATAAAGAATATTTTTTAAATTAAGGATGGAATATACAAAAGGAATTGCACAAGGGAAGTGATAGGGAAAGGGATATGGGAGAAATGTAGCTAATGTAAAAAAAATCATTTAAAAACTATTTTTGAAAAAATATATTCTAAAACTTTATAAGTAAAGAAAACTTCCTGTTAAAATAGTCTAGAACAACGAGATTCCAAATACTAAAAGATACTTGCAAAGGAGAACAAGGCTCCTATGTTAGCAGGTCTGTGGATGAACCTTTAGCAAGAGAACCCAAGCCAACTCCTCATTGTCTTGCTCAAGAGAGCTGGGATATATTATAAATATTTAATTTTATCCTCTACCTCCCCCACCTGGTGCCCACATCTTGAAAATGGTTTACCACTTGATTATTGAATGAAATCCATGTTTATGAAAGTAATGAGAAAGGCATAGAGACAATAGAAATAGACTTTCTGCCCTTTAATTCAGCTCTGCTCTCTTCCCTTTAACATAGAACACTGTTTAATTTTTCTCCTCTCTTTCTGCTTTCATCTCATGCCAGAGACTTGAGCTCTGTTTCTACCACCACTGACACTCTTTTGGACTGTCAAGGCAGCAGGAGGTTTTAAAGTTTTAACCACATCTCATTCCAACCTATTTGCAAAGATGTTCACATGCCTGTGCCCTGAGGTTATTGTGGTAAAGTCTTAAATCTTCAGTTTATAGACGTCATTTTTGAGGGATGTGACTGTTTCTATTGGGATGGGAAAACTTTCCCAAGTGATCAATGTCTTTGTTAATCTACATTAAATGTTATCTGCTTAAAAAAAATAAAATCAAAAGAAATGTCATATACTTCTTTCTGTCTTTCTGTCTTTTACTATTTCTGTCTTTCTCTCTCTCTCTATCCCTGTCTCTCTGTGGCTCTTTCTGCCTTTCTGTCTCTCTCTGTTTGTCTCTCTATCTCTCTAACTCTCTCTCTCTCTCTCTCTCTCTCTCTCTCTCTCTCTCTCTCTCTCTCTCTCTCTCTCTCTCTCTCTTTCTCTCTCTCCTTCCCACACTCCTTTGCCATAGCTACCTGTTTGCTTTCCCACCTTGCCCCCTCCCCACCGATATTACCACATCTATTAGCTGAATGCTGAATATGTGCTAAGAGATCCTGAAACATGATATCAGAAAAAGGAAAAGCAAATTTATTGAATCTGTACTCTCTCTTCTAAGCAGAGTTGGTAACAAAATGAATAAATATTTAAATAAGAAATTTTCAAAGGAAGAACATATTGCTCGATAGTCTACTGGAGGACAGTAGGATTACTGCACAATAGTTTTAGAAATTTAGAAATATTTAGAAATAAATTTAGACAAACTATTTTAGAGATAAATAAATAGGCTCAGAGATCCCAAGGACCTGTACTGTGGTGTCACAGGTAGTAATTGTCAAGAGATGAGATTTGATTATCCAGATCCAAAGTTCTTTTCCTTGCCCTTTGTCCTTTTCCCACATGATCTTTTTTCTTCTCATCTTTTTCCTGCTCTTTTTATTTTCCTCCTTTTCTTTTTCCTCCTCTTCTTATAGTTGGTAGCAGGTGAACACATCCATAACCTACTTCCCCTTGCATTTTGTGCATTTTTTGGTATTGGAAATGCACATTAAAACAAAGATTAAGATTTGTCTTTTATTTGGAAGTCCAAACATGAATTAGGATGAGAACATCTTTTTTTATTATTATTATTTCTTTACTAAAATAGGAAAAGTCATTTTCCAAAATCTGTAACCTCTTGTCATCTTTGAAGGTTGAAAATACTATTTCAAATACTAATTAGTTAAAGTAGGTATAATTTTATAATGCTCGAATGTAAATCTCTATATTAAAAAAAAAAATCATTGTCATCCTCAATTTTACCTTGAAACCACAATCTTCTTATATTTCACTTGCTAACATCACCTAAAGCACACTCATTTCACCTTATATAAATCACAGAAAACATGATTCAGGACTGGCAAATCATAGGTCCTGACACCAGAATTCAAACTATCAAACTTAGCGATGTTGTTTTCAGGAGCCAACTCCATCTGACTCAAAAGAGTCATTGTTCAATTTTCAGTGTGAACAGTTTTGCTTTAGACAAATAGCACAAATTATGTCTTGCTTTATTGTTCTTTTTTATTATCCAGGCTTAAGAAAATGATAAAGAAAATATTAAAAATGTAAATTAAACTTAGCAGTGTATTCTACCTCCCTGTTTTTTTCTCTTAGAGAGTCAGTTGTTAAACATTTACCAGCATACTCATGGCCAAGTATCACATAAAACTTCTATCAAATTACCTTTCTTAAAGTACAAACCACCAGTAAAGCAACCAAGGTTTTGCCCAAGAACAGAATGTTAATTTCTGATTTGTGTGTGTGTGTGTGTGTCTTTTAAGATAGTCACCATTTTTTTCAATCTTTCTTGAACTGTATAAGGTTTGGGATCATTTCCTTCAGGGAACACTCCACAACAATGCTCAAACCCCTTTATTAGATCATATGCATAGCATTATAATCCAATCCTATATTAAAAGACTGGATTTCATTTTCCTAAATGCATTAATTTACACTTTTCCATGCTGGAATTCATCTAGAACATTTCAGCCAATGCAAATATTATTTCAACATGAAGTTTTCTCAGAAATAGTATATATGGATAACATTGGACTAATAGCTTATTAATAAATTAAAGTACCATTGAAATAGAAAAATATTTTAAAGATTGTTTGGTTTAAATTTTAAGAAATATGATTAAATATTAAGAACTTAGCCTCAATATTTAAAAAAAAATTCAAGTTTTTTTGAACAATTAATTTCTTTTTTCTCTTGAATTCTTGACTTGTAAAGGTGACTAATGCTTTACCCTTCTTTCTCATCCCAAACACTTATTGATAGATGCATTCAATCCTGTACTTTTCTCCTGGGGTATTTTTGACCTCTCTGTGATAACAGGTTGCCCCTCCTTAATGATCTTGAAGAAAAGGTTGTTTGACCTCTTGTTAGAGATGTAGCAGAATGAATTATTCTTTAGCTGGAAGTTGAGATAGATGGCCACAAAGGTCCTTTCCAACTCAGAGTTTCTCTGATCTAAAGTGTCTGGTTTCAGATTCCCAGTATTTCCGGTGTTTTTGCCCTTATTTTTCTTTCTTTTGAACTAACATCACTTTCATATACAGACATATTACCTATGACCAAAGAGCATGAGAAAGACAAGATATGCACAGAAACCAACAGAGAAAGAGAGAAGGTAGTCTGGTCAAATAAACAAGCAAAAATAAACTTATGGGACACAGGATAACCATCTTCAAAAAGATGAGATAGATTTGTTTTGTTTAGCTTGGCCCAGAAGGCAAAACTAGTTCGCATAGATGATGAATATAGCCAAATAGGCAGCACAGAAGGAAAAATTTACAAACTAAAGCTTTCCAAACATGGACATGACTGCCTCAGGAGGTAAGGGGTTCTAACAGTCTTCAAGCAAAGACCATACAACCCAACTCATTGGGTACATTTTAGAGGGGATTCTTGTTCAGGAATTAATTGGTCTGTAAGGCCTCTCAGATTTCTTCCAATTCAACTTTTATAACCAACTGAATTAAAGAGGAGATATTATACAATTTTTAAACATTGTTATAAGATTTTTTCTGCCCTAAAATATGTTCTGCTCTGAATTTTCTTCAAAATACATTTCCACTGAAAAGTAACAGAATTAAGAAAAATGATTCATTGACACGTGTACATGACTAGTTCATCTTTTTTCACAAAAAACTTATATGTATTTCAAACTCTTCTCTACTATCCATCCTGTTGGCTGTTCCCTTTCACAATTGCTGTTTCACTGATTTTAGTGGAACGCTTCAGAAGGGATCATTGAAGGTCATCAGAGTTAGAATTCTCTCTCAATGTCAGGTAGTCATACTTAAGCACTTAATCTGGTTTTTTGATGTCTGTAATCCTTATCCTATATTTTCATTTCCAGTTGAATTCAGTTATTTTTGCCTGCATTTCATAAAACTCAGCAAAAATTCTGTGAGATGAGAGCAGAGGTTTCTCCCATTTTGCTTGCTTTTACATACAATCTCAGTATTTTGCTAATGCAACCTCATTCAGTATTACCTTCCTTTTCAATCCTCAATTTTTTTTTAATTTGCTAGAACCAGACATAGAAGATAATTAAGGTAGGTGTACATTTTAATTGCTTGCACCAAAAAGTCTTGGAAGGGACTTTAGAAGTCAAGTAATTTGACCCCTTCATCTTCCAAATGAGGAAAGTGAATCCTAGAGAAGTTTAATGTCTTGCATAAGTTCATGCAGTAAGTAAGCATTGAAAACAAGATTGGAATGCAGGTCCCTGACTCAAAAACCAGTTCTCTTTCCAATATATAAAATGTGAATCATTTTAGGCTTCACTGTTGAAGTAAAGTGGAGTCTGTGTAGTTATTTTTGAATCAAGCAGAATTTGATAAATAGTTTTATTAAACAGAGTACCATGGACCTTGCCTAATTTACTGATTTCTCACTCTGACCAATGCTGGAAGCAAATTCTAAAGGCCTATAGTGCATAGCAGATTGTTAGGGTCAGAGTGATTTGAGTACATAAATACATGCATCTATCATTTTTAACTTCCCACAAAAGTGTTATCACAAAACCTCTTCTCAGTGTTCCAGTGATTCTGGGTTCTCAAAGGCTATGCCAGCAGATTTCAAACTTTTGAAGCATCTAACATGCCATAAAAAAAACTTCAGCAATGGCGCTAACAACAGACTATTTCTAATATTTCATTACCTACTTAGGTAGATGAACATGTAGAGATTCATCATCAGTAAAAGTAGTTGTTATGTAATAAATCTTTTGTTATGGAAACAAGGAAAATCAATAAAAAACCGAGAGAGAGAGAGAGAGAGAGAGAGAGAGAGAGAGAGAGAGAGAGAGAGAGAGAGAGAACCTCATGCTTGAGTCTAGATCCATTTTCTCTTTACAGGTAATAATTTTATTTTAATTTTTTTTCAATTGATAAACCTCAATTCTTTCTCCCTCTCACTTCCCCAATGCAAAATATAAAAACATGTAATAAACACAAAGTCCTTATAATAAATAAGCATAATGAAATAAAGCAATTTGTTCTTTTCTATTTATGTAGTCAACTACTTTATAACCAACTCCAAATGAAATGAAAACCAGCTTATTATCTAGAGAGAAAACCCATATTAAAATGCAAACAGGAAATAATTAAGATTTAAGGGTAAGCAATGCCAGTTCTAGATGGAGAAGGAAGGGGAAGCAGAAATAAATGGAGAAGGATCAATTCCCCCAGGCCTCAGTAGTTATGACAGTCAGTAAAATCAAAAAATTCTTCCCTGGAAAATCATCATTTAAATCGGTCACTCAACTAGACAAGGTTCCAAAAGCCCTTGATTATAATTTGTTTTGAGGTAACAGTGTTACTCACTTTAATTCAAGAAGCCACTGGTACTGAGACGAATCTGCAACTTCAGGTTCCACTATTTTCTTGAAGCTCCAAAGCTCCTGACTTCACACACACACACACACACACACACACACACACACACACACACACACACACTTCCTCTTCTATCTTACTTACCTTCTTTCCATTAGTTTTCAACCCACCCTTCTAACTGGAGAAAACTACAAAAACTACATGAACTATCATTCACTTTGCCAATAAAGCATAGGATCAAGAAAAACATATATATGTAATGTGTGTGCATACATACATATATATGGAGAGAAAGAGAGGGAGGGAGAGAGACAAACAAAGACAGAGACACAGAGAGAGAAAGAGAAAGTTTTAGACATGTGTGCCCTTTTCTGCTTTTTCAGTGACAGTGGTTGAATGGATAATAAAAGAGGAGTAGCTTCTAAGAAAGTTATAATTCTTAGATCAACTACAAAAATGGCATTTTTAATCTTTGCTCAATGGCCAATAGGTTGTTAAACTTGTAGATGAATAGAAATATGTTAATATTGACTTTATTTCCTGTAACTAAAACTTTAATATTTAAAGAAGTTGCAGCTAAATGGAAGAATGACTCACAGACTTGTCTTAGAGAAGCAAGTAAAAGAGTTGACAAAACTATTTTAATGTACAAAAAGGCCCCAAGGACCATCATTCCATGAATTTCTTAGTTATCTTGCTTTAGATTCCATGATGAATATATTCAAAATGATCCAGGTTAACATATGGTCAATACCCCATTGCTTTAATGCAAAGTGGAGATAGGTGAAAAAAGTGGGGAAAAAAAAAAAAAGAAAATGTAGTTCAGTAAAAAAAGAACCACAAGAATCCAAAGACTCACAGGAGGCTTAGAAACTTCATTCCTATTCATTATGAAAAGTTTCTGCAAGGGAATGAACAGTATCATAGTACAGTAGGTCTAAAGATAGCAGGCATCATAAAGGTCATCTAGTTTATGCTATCTAGTATAGCCATCAACAGTTCTGAATACAGCTAAAACTACACTAAAATATAATTGAGAAATATTTAACAAAATAAACAAAATTTAAAAATGTAGTTTTCTAAATCAATAAACTACATATGGAGATCCTTTTTATGATTTAGTGACACCTTATTTCTGTTTGAGTTTGAAATAACTCAAATCATTCCATTCTTCCCTTCCATTTTAGAAATTAGGAAACTAAGTCCCAGAAAGTCTGAATACCTTTGAATGGTCCAAGCTCACAGAGATAGTAAGTTGGAAGATATTAGGCATAGTGGTAATAGAAAATTTCTTGTCTTTTCTTTTCTTTTTGGAAAGGTCCAATAATTTCACCAGCAAAAATACTTCTATGAAGACAACCAACACTGGCCTTGAGAAGTGGATTGCCCAGTAAGAAACAACCAGTATGTGTCAGAGGTGGATTTTAAATTCAGGCCTTGAGGACAAAATGTTCCCCCATCATCCATGCCATTTGTGCACCCTTGCAATATAAAACTCTCACTTTTTAGCCCTTTGTAAACTGATCTCTGACCTCATTACTCAACTGAAATTATGATCTCTAAATATATCAATTACCCCTTAAATACCAAGCTAAAGATTTTTTTTTCATTCCTCATCCTTCTGTACCTGTCTCCTACATTTGGCATTATCCACAAATGAACTTTCAAAGAGGGAAAAACACAAAAAAGAGAAGTTAGATTTTATGCAAGAACTATAAACTAATACCACTAATGATTATAGATGCAAAACATATAAAAATATAGCCTTAGAAAGTAGATCAAGAAACATATAAAAAGGGTCATACACTATGGCCAGATTGGAGTAAATGCACAGTGAGGCTCAGTATAATTAAAACTATTTTGCACAAAAAATAATTCAGTTAAAATTACTAATAAAAATTGTTAAATGGCACAAAATAGAAAAAAATATTTGAAAAAGTCCAATAACTACGATATAAAGTAAAATAATCTGACGGTAATATATAGAAATGTCTATCATTGCCAAATAGATGACTTATCAAAGGATATAGACAGTTATCAAAGAAAAAATTAGTTATCAACAGTCATATTTAAAATCACTACTAATTTGGAAAAAATTGGAAATAAAAACAATGGTGAGATTTGACAATTCACCAGAATGACAAATATGACAAAAAATTCAAGTGAAAATTCTTGAAAGCTATTAAAAGAGAGAAATAGTAAAATATTGTTGTTGGAGTCCAGGTTGTACAGTAGTGCAACTTTTCTGGAAGCTGGGAATGTATTTGAAAGTATGTCACAAAATCTAATGAACAACATATACAAGAATGTTGCACAAGAATATATATAACATCCATTTCTGGAGTTCCAAAGAACTAAAAACTAAGCAAATTGGCTATTAGATGAATATTTCATGAGATATGACTGTGTGGATTTGTATTATGTCACAAGAAATAATAAGAAGGACAGTTTCAGACAAACCTGGGAAGACTGGTATAAGGTTATCCAGAATGAAGTAAATGAAATTCTGAAAACAGTTTATCCTACAGTACCGTTATGAAGAGAACAACTAAGAACTTGAGAACTCTAACAACCACCATGATTCTAAAGGACAAGCGTGCAATCCATGCTTCTCCTGATAATGATCCTAGGACTCCAGAAGTAGATGAAACATTTTAAACATAACTATTATGTGCTTTTATTTTGTTCAATGAAGATATTTGACAAAAAAAAGTGTTTTTTTCATTTCTTTAAACTATTGTGAGGAAGAAGTTAGTTCATAATATTAACAAAATGGACAAATGAAGGATGAAATTAAGAAAAGAAGTTCTGATGCATCTTGAAAATTCAGAGAAAAGAAAAAGTCAGTGGGAAACATAAGCAGGAAAGTTTTGAAAGTAACATTGAATTCATTTTATACTTGGAGGAAAAAGCAAACTGTATGTAACTAGTCTCTCTCCTCATTCTTCTTGAATTAAAGCAACTACATTTCATGTTCATGGGTCAAACGGCAATCCTAAGGGGTTGGGGATAGCTCTTTCTAATGCTGTTAATTTGAATAAGTCACCAGGGAAGTCAAGTGGTGGGAATTAGAAGAAGAGAGAGTTCCAGGTATGGGGCATAGCTAGTGAAAATTCCCAGAGTTGAGAAACAGAGTATTTAGTGTGAAGAAGAGCAGGAAGGCCACTATGGTTGAATTTTAGGGTATAATGTATTTTTTCAGGGTATTATGTATAAGAAGTCTAGAAAAGTTGAAAGAGTCTAGGCTATAGAAGGCATTAAAGCCAAACAGATTTTATATTTGTTCCTGGAGGCAACTGGAAACAACTCCTCTTAATTGAATAGGGGGATGGAATGGTCAGAATTGAGCTTTAGGAAAAATCTATTTGGCAACTGAGTAGAGGATGGATTGGCTTGAGGTGTGGCAGGGAGGCCAACTAGCAGACCACTGCGATAGTTGAGGGAAGAGGTGATGTGGGCTTGCCATTTAATTAACAAACCACAACCCATTCTAGAATTTCAGTCTGTATGCTAAAACCAATATGAGCCTTAACTGAACATTCTGTACATATTGAAATGAACTAGAACCATTGGCTGGTGTACTTGTTTGCATACACATGGTAAAGATTTATGGCTGCCTATGCAATTTACTTTTTTTTTTTTGTTTTGCTTTGCATATAGAAATTCTCATGTTATTTAGAGATTGTTAAGATTTCTTTCAAATACATATAGATCAGTTGTTGCTATACCCTTGGTTGTGGTACATTCTCCTTGATATTTTCACTATTCTCGTTTCAGTTAAATCCAAGCTGTTGCAGAGCAACACCATTCATCATTTAGTAACAAAGGGTACAGAATTGAGAAAAACATGAAACACCCTCATCTACATGTTAGATTGTCCTCCTCTATATGCTTTTGGGACAACAACAATGGCAGATCTTTCCCTGTGAGGGAAGATGCGTTTGAGGAGGTAGAGGTAATAAATATACACACACACACACACACACACACACACAAAAACAAAGGAGCTCTGGCCTTCACAGATATTTTTCACTTACAGAAAAAAATCTTCATTCATATCTCTCAGCTTTCTTATGTTTTAATACTTCCATCAATTTAATACTTAGATTAATACTTCCATTTTTCCACATTCTGAGGTGCTCTTGCTTCCTCCTTACCCTGTTACGGTCAGCCTTGTTTAACCTAAATTAAGTGACTAGTCATGACAATTAATTTAATATTCTTTCAAGTAATTATGATAATTAGATATTTGACTGAAGAATACTGGGAGAAACCAAGGATTGATTAACAGTCTGTTAACCTAGCATTATGGCTACAACTTGAATTCACATACATATACACATATAAGCAAATATGAAAATACATAAATATGTGCATATACATGTAAATATATGTACACACGCATATATACATTAAATATTACCTAATACTTGGCCATCTGTCTATGTGTATTTTCTAGACTTGCATATTTTTTATTTGTTTGCTCTTACAGACAAACTTGACACACACAAAAATGTATCAAGAAAAATTTATTAAAAATGGAGCTCAGAGTAGGGAAGGCCTTCTACGTTCCTACCCCTGAAGGAATGGCCAGCTTCCAGTATGGCCACCAGAAGGACTATTGACCATGTCAGGATGAAGCAGAACCCTTATAGAATTCTGAACTTTGGATTTCCCAGGATACCATCCCTTGCCCATGTGACTTCATGTTCTCCTCTGATAGGCTCTTCCTCCTTGGGCCTATGCATTAGTTTCTGACCTCTAACCTGCCCATGCTAAATCACAATCCCCCATCAAAGTATGAAAAGAACTTCCTGTTTTTTCCACATTTGCACAGTGCTTTATGTAAATTATGTCATTTGAGGCAGGTAGGTATAGTAATAGAGTGCTACAACTGGAGTCAAGAAAACTTGAGTTCAAATTCGAAGTTAAAATATATTGCCTGTGTGACCCTGGGCAGTCTACCTCTACCCAAATTCCTTCAAACTACCTTCCATATATATACACACATACACACATATGTGTGTACATATGTATACATATACAAAGACACATATATCATGTATATGAATCTGTGTATACATATGCACATATGTATTTGTATACATGTGTTGCATGCTCCTGTATGTATATATGTATGCTGAGTGTATGTGCACACATATATACCTATATGCACTCATGTATATGAATGCATATATTGTGGGCATATGCATATTGCATATATCCACATATGTTTATTGTATATATGTGTTTATATGCATATATACATGAAAATGTGTGTGCATACAAATATATGCATGCATATACGCATGTACATGTGTATACACACCTGTGTTTATGCTTCCTCCTCAGCTGAAATCTAAACTATATACAATACATAACCAGGTAAATTTTAAAAATGGACCTAATATTGTATATTCAGCAAGACCTAGATCCCTTGTCTTATCATAAATAAATACTAATTAGGACTTCCATTAGGAAGAATTAGCAGGAACAGTCTAACGGCTAATCTGAAGATTAAGTTACATCTTAAATATCAATCAGTAGGTAACAGACGAAAGATGACAAAATGTGTTAAATTTTAAAGTGTCCCCTCCCAACTAACTCCTTTATGATAATTTAAAATTTTTCTTTAAAAAAATCATCTTCCTTTTATTTAAATGTAGAGTTTCCAATGATAGACAGAGTGAAGGGAGAGAGAAGGGGAGAGAGAGAGAGACAGAGAGAGAGAGAGAGAGAGAGAGAGAGAGACAGAGAGACAAAGAGACAGAGAGAGAGAGACAGAGACAGAGACAGGGACAGAGACAGAGAGACAGAGACAGAGAGAGGAAGGAAGGAAAGGAGGGAGGGAGGGAGAGAGGTTTTCTGAAACATGGTTTTAAAACGCATGGCAGAGAAGAAAAACTACATACAAAAAAGGATAGCTTTGAAAAGTATGTATTGAATAAATCATATACCTCTATTCTTGAAAACCAAACTATAACAATATAGACTCACAGTTTATAGATAATCCTCTCTATTCTACTATGTATATAGAAGTAATATTTTGTTAATTTTTAATCAATTTTGTCAAGTTTAGAATTTTTTAAACTACAGAAATGTATAGCCTTAATGGAGACAAATTAGTGTGAAAATAATATGAAATTAATTGAAATCTTCCTAGCATGTCATTAGATGAACCTATGAAATTCAATAGTATATCCCAATTCTTCATTCTTTATAGCAAATATTTTTTGCAAAGCAATGATTATCTTTGTGGTGCTATCATCACAATCATCATTATTTTCTTTCTTTACGTTATGCTCATTACAGACACTGCTAGGTGAGAGGTGATGTTTGTCATTGATTTTAGGACTGGTTGGTAAGTTGTTGTTTCTAATTCTCGACAAGTACAAAAATGACATCACTATACTGGGCTCAAAGTAGTGTGTCTCACTGTGAATGATCAGACAAATATGAGTTAGAAGGCTCTGTCACAGGTCAGGCACAAATTGTCCTTATGAATTTAAGACTACAGTGGGACCAACTCACTCAGGTTAAAAATATAGTCACCTCCAACCCAGAAACTAGGCCTGGAATAGAATTTTGTTGGAGTGACCTGAATATATACATCATCCAGGCTTGGCCAAATTACAGTACATTTTTTTAACCCTATAGTAGCAGTAGTAGTAGTAGTAGTAGTCGTAGTAATACCTCTTTCATATCAAGTAGATTTTACAAATCAAAGTGTTATATACATGCCTACTCCTAGTAGCTAGTTTGTTAAGTGGATTTGTCTTATAATCAGGAAGAGTTCAGTTCAAACCACTTTAAACATTTAAACTGCCTCCAAAACTTACTATTTGTGTAACCTTTGCCATGTCCCTTAGACTCAGTTTCCTCATCCTTAAGGCGGAGATAATATTACCTACATCACAAGGTTGTTGAGAGAATCAATTGAGTTGTAAAGTCCTTTGTCAACATTACAGAGGCATATAAATGCTATTTTTATTAAATGCTAGCAAAATGCAATTATTTAACCAAAAATGCAATTATACATAAAATGAGGATCAGGTTGAATACTCTTAAAGATGTTGCTTTTAAAATTTATGTGTCAGGGAGATTTCCCTTTGCCCTCACCTCATTATGTTCATTGTGTGTTAAAGTGTCTGTATTAGGATTTTTCTAGACAATTTTTCTAGACAATTAGAATATATTTTCAGTCCAATAGCAATCAAATTGAAATCCACAGAAATCTAAAAGTAAAATTAGAAAGAGTGGTATCATTTAATAAAGGACCTGACAATATCCAACCAAATGTAGACCTCTATCACTACCTATTGTATAAAAAGCTCTGATCTTATGTAAATGCCATTCTAGACTTTTTACTATAAACAGATATGCAATTTCTTCTATAACAATCTCTTCACTGGAGTTTATTTGCACCCTAGGCACTCCAAAATTAATAGAGTTACTTGAATGAAGGAAATATTTTAATTTCTTACTGGAGGAATATAAACACAAATAAACAGTGTAATAAACTAAAATTTGATCAGGCATATATAGACAATAAATTTTCAGAAACACAAAATGAAGAAGAGCTATAGCTAATTGTCAATCTATTTTTAGCATCTCTTATTGATGACATCAATATTAAGAAGGAAAATGCATATTCTATAACTAAGCTTTGGTAGGCATGAGAAATAACATGTGCAGAGAAAATCTTAATGCAGTAGGATGCAATTCCATTACCCTTCTTCAAGATGCCCTTAACTATGATGAGAAAATATGTGTATACTTTGCCACATGCCCTCATCTTGTGATTATTATTTTAATTCTATGATATATTAAAGTCTTTCCTTCCTACTTAAAAAAGAAACTGTCATAATAATATATGTGAAGGTTTGTGTTTACAAGTGTGTACATAATATATTATATACATGTGTATGTATAATATACTATAGATGCATTTATGCAGTAGTAATGTTAAAAACTGACTACTTGAATGGAGACTTCTGCTTTTATCAGACATTTTAAAAGCTGGAGCAAAATTGTATTTTGTAGAGTAGGAAATATTATTTTTCAATCTTTTCTCTTTCTTTTTTGCAGTTAGAATATAATCAGAATAAAAACATCACTGGTTGATTGTCTATACCTCTTCTCAATTAGCATAAAAACAAATTGAATTTTTTGCTTGAGGGAACCAAAGAAACAGCAAGGAGCTGTTTTCTTCATTCTGCTGTATTTTCCTCTGTGTCATCTTTGTTGAAACATTCTTTTGAATTCTGGGCCAGTTATTTCCCTCCCTGTGTGTCAGGAAAAAAGAAGAAAAAAAACTCTTTCTGTTAGTAGGTTTCTGTGTTCTGTTAATGCTACAGGTGAAAATTGTATCCACTGTAGGTGGCTTTAATGTAGATAATTTGCCTTTCTCTGTTTGTCTCCTCCTGTTATCCATCTATGTAGGTGGTATTTAGTTAGACATCCAACTCTCATTTCAAGGACAGTGATAGAGACATGACAGTATTGGACCTAAAATGCCTTTCTGCAGTCTAAAATATATTATATTAAATTAAATGGTTTTCAGTTTTAGAAGAAACTATTTGGAAACACTCTGATAATTTTAGTGCTAGAGGAGTGAGTCACTCTTTTTTATCATAAAATGGCAAATGTCTCATAAATGATACCTTGCCTGGAAGTTGGGATGCTATGAAAATAAACGTACCAATCACCCAGGAGAAAACAGTAGGGTTGCAACATGTATTTTCTATTCTTACTCTACTAGCTACTGAATAATAGAAAAGGAAGAAAAACAAAGCAAAACATTCATTTATTTTTTTATAGAGGTAAAAGCTGGCTATGCTGTAACAGTAATTGGTGCACTTTATCAGATTACACTTGCAAGATAATAAAGTTATGTGGAAAAATTGTTGCATTGTAATAATAAGCCCATTATTATGTAATTAAAGTTTAAAAATGGAATTGGGGTCCATTAGTCATATTTTGTGGCTGGTTTATTGCCAGCGTTATATGTAAACATTCAAGAATAACTCTGAGAGGGAAATGGGTAACAAATGGTGACAATATAGAAACAGTACTGATTTTTTTGGTAACTCTTAGTCTTAATAATGACACATAAAAATTAGTTTGAGTGTTTTTCAAAACAAGATTTAAAAATTAAAATGTACTTTATATTCAGTGTAGTTCAAGTCATGTCAATAACAAGAATAGACCATATGTAGTCTTTCTGGATCTTCATTTGAAAAAGAAATACAGTAAATTCTACTTTAAATAATTAAATTATAGATCCTAGGAAGGATTTTGAAAAAAAAAATTCTGCTGGAAAATTTATAAAGCTTAATGCAAGAAATTATTGTTTAAAAGAAACTACAAACAAAATACTAACTCATTTGGCCCCTTTACAACCTTTTTCCTGAGGACTTTCTCACAAGAGTTTTATTCTTTATTTCTATGCCAGATGTTGCTCAGCTTATTTATGGGATTCTTTTCAAACCTTTGAAGCTATGTAAGAGGTTATATTGGTATAACAGAGGTATAATGGTGGAATGGATAGAGTTAAACCTAGACTTCAAGGCACCCTGATGTCAGGCACCACATATAACAAATACACACTCTGTAATCCATATGACCCTATTCCAGTCATTAAACCTCTCAGTGCATCCATGCAAGTTCTTAGGACTATTAATTACAGTGCATTTGCTAGTCTATATCTCCACACAGGAGACTTCTATATGCCAGTGAAGTCTCAAAACTGGAATGTTAAATGCAGCTGATTATAAGGGCACTATTGTTAGTCTCACTATGAGCGGACAGAAGTTGACCTTATCCTGGTTCCCAGACTCATGAATTGCCTGAGGCTAACCAGATGTTGCTAACTTCCCCCAACCTGTGATTATTTTGTAAATATTCACTCCTCCTCTCCCTCCAGAGATTTGCTTGCTTTTTCTATGGACTTTTCAGTTGTTAATACAAAATAACTTACCTTCTAAAATCCCAACCCCTTGGCACCTGTGTGCCACCTGTGTGGCACCAATTGGGCCACTCCAAGTATTGTATCCCTCCCCCACTGCCCTGGTATTTCATAAGAATTCTGTGGCCAACCTTTTCTTCGGGCACCTCAGTGCCTGCAAGACACACTGAGTTGCAACTCCCTTGCCTTGGCTAAAGTTCACAAGTATTGCTGTATTGGTGGTCTTCTCTGCAATTTAGGTTGACAGATAGATAGATAGATAGATAGATAGATAGATAGATAGATAGATAGATAGATAGATAGATGGATGGATGGATGGATGGATGGATGGATGGATGGATGGATGGATGGATGGATGGATGGATGGATGGATAGATGATAGATAACTTAAATTCCTCCATAATCTTACACCTACCTACCTTTTCAGTCTAATTTCATACATGAAAATCCTTTAATTAATTCTGCTTTTTAGCCAAAATGATCTGATGGATTATCTCCAGATTCAGTCTTCATCTTTCATCTTTGTGCTTTCGCATAAGTGATTCTCGATGCTTGGAGGTTATTGCCTACCAATCTTTACCTCCTAGAACACTTAATTGAAATTTCATTATTCAAAAGAGAATGTTATTATGTTCCTCCTTTCTTTTCATATTTAATATTCAGTTACAACTGATCTTCAAGGTTCTCATTACCTTTATCACTCTGGTTTCTCTATTCTGGGTCCATCCTAAAGTGTTGTTTCCTGAAATGTACACACATATACAAACATGCACATCTTCATATGTTATCTGCAAAAGACATAGAAAGACAGAATTATCATTTCACTCATTTTGGATTCTATGTCTCTTTTACTTCATCCTAGTTACATTAACTTTGAGGGCATCATTTCACAACATTTATTATGCATTCACTTCACAAAAATCCTTAGATCTTTCTCAAACTGCTATCTTTCAATACCTCCTCCATTTTGTACTTTTGGAGTTGATTTTTTAAAATGAAACATAAGAATAAATTTTTCCAAAATTTCACCTAATTTTAGCTGGTCTCCAATATTATTTTGTAGAAGTCCTTTTGAATTCTAACACTTTTAATCCATTGTTTAAGCAATTTTACCTCTACATTGTATAATCTGAAGATTTGGTAAGTATGACAAATGAGATAATATATGTAAAAAGGTTTTTCAGAGAAACCTTAAGTGGATAGGTACATATAAATTGTTACAAGTATTATTCTTATTCTTCTAATATTTTTCAGTGGATTTCATTTTAAAAAAGAATTATAGGTAAGTTGCTGTACTTTTAACATTCCTTTATATTTAATATTCCAAAGACTTGAAAAAGTATACTGATACCATGTGTTGGAGTGGAGATCAGCCTGGGTTCTCAAATATAAGTCAAAAGCTCTGATCAGATTCTGGCATGTAAGGGAAAAACTGAATACAGCCATAGTAAGAAATAGTCTCTTTTCCAAGACCCCACTGAATTAACCATGGAAAATGATACCAGTAAGCTGGACATCTAGTGATAATTTTTTGGGTGTCCTGGCAACCTATGAAGCAAAGCAAAATAAAAACTGTCCCTCAGTTCTTTCCACTTCTGCAATGATGTTTGTAGAGTAGCCAGAATGGGGTGAATGAGTGGTAAGAATCACATAACTTTTATACTACCACTAATCTTGGTGCTGGTACACAAAAGATGATTTTCTCATCCATTGATCAAGAAGTGGATACATTGGTAGAGTTCAGTCTTGA
Source organism: Bettongia penicillata ogilbyi (assembly GCA_023548195.1). Classification (NCBI taxonomy): domain Eukaryota; kingdom Metazoa; phylum Chordata; class Mammalia; order Diprotodontia; family Potoroidae; genus Bettongia; species Bettongia penicillata. Next base: position 1,016,511 of record JAJHZJ010000653.1, read on the forward strand.
CATTTTGGCTATAAACAAAAACCAGAAGAAAGCAGAAGTTGAAGCAAAATGGAAGAATGGCTCCACAGGTACTTCTTGGAGAGGCAAAAAAGGACTTTGAGAAATATATTCCTCAAAGTCAACAAGAAATATTATTTCCAGAGATACTTGGCCATTATATATAGCAGTTTGAATAATAACTGTTTATAATGAGGATGCTACAGAATTAATGTACTTTGTATGCATTATTAAGTATGGACTTTCAGTTACAATGGCATTGTAGAATGTCATAGAGGAGTCAAGCTTTCCCACGTATACTCCAACAATCATCTGAAAAATGAATTTAGGTCAAATAATCATCAAGAATTTCATTTTATAATTTTATTTTTTTAATTTTAATGTATTTCTTTTCATTACCACAAAGTTCCTTCTAATCTAGGACTAAAAAAACAGTCAAAATCCTTAAGTGCTATAAGAGGGGTCTCACTAAGGAAGACAGCACAAGCTAAGAGTTTTTACGGATAAAATGTTGGCAGGCTTCTTCTGACTTGTTTACCTGAACTCATTCTAGCTTTCCTAGTGAGATCCCTTTTGCAGTATCTCCAGAATTCATTCATTCATTCATCTATCTGTTTATTTTTTTACTTGTTGGTGAAGTCCTAGGGTAGAATATAGGATTCACTGTTGTTCCTCTTTGGATTAATTGGTCATTTTTCAATCCATTTTCCTTTCAAAACATTCTTTGTTGGACTATATGAGGGAGAACTGAGTTGCTCTATGTTCCTTCAGAACATCATACTGAATGAGTCTTACATATCCTTGTAAAAAAAAAGAGGATGTACATTACATAACTAGAATCCTTTGTTAATTGGCCACTATTTGCATTTTGTTTTATTGTATATTATGTTTGTGCAAACCAATGCAAATGTTTTAGAAGCAATTATTAAAAATTCATCTTAAAATTTTTAGGAGATATATGGTTGCATTTATATTTCTTTGGTAATTATTTGAACGTTTTTGTTTATCAATAAATATACCTCTAATAAATTGCATTCTCTATTCTAGAATTCATAATTTATAATCCAGTGCCCATGAATATGTACCTACTCATTCAACATTTAGGGAAGTAATAGTCTTCTCTAACAGAGTAATATAATTTGTTTTTAATTTACATGTGTATTAGAAAATTACATATAATAGTTTACAAAAGAAATAAATAGATCCTTTGTACTTAGCAATGGATTGCTTGTGAGATTGAACTGAAACCATGAATCTGAGAAAATGAAAGATTTATATTTAAAAAGAAAACTAAGCCACTTATACTTTTGCTCATGGTCAATTAGAGATTAGTTTTCATTTTTACAAAATCATTTGCCATTATATTGCATTAAGTACAGTTGCAAACAATTATACATTTGTGAGAAAATAAATGAATTTCAATTCACAAAATATCATAAAACGTCTTCTGTATTTAACAAGATTCTTTGTGTACTTGTTTCCTTTCACTTTTCCTCTTAAGAAGCTGTAGTTATCTAGGCCATCAGTAATCTTCTTGACTTTTACCATTGGAATATGATGAGAGGGAGACTGATGACTATGTAGATCTGTCTCATTTAAATGCAGCTCAACACAAGTCAAGATATCACCAACATGATGTTACTGGGTCATGGATGAACAATAACCAAACGTCATATTTAAAATGAATCATGTTCTAGTTCTGCTAAAAACAAAAAGACAAAATCTTGCATTATGCTATAAAGTACTCCTTATTTCTTAATATTCCTTACTTTAGTCTATTAATTACAATACAATATTCAATTATTTGATGATTCCTCTAATACATTTTTAGTTTCTTCAAAATTTTGATAATTAAAAATTATCCTGCTATTTAAAAATGTGGAGCAAATGACATGTTTAGTTTTGTTTTTTTTTAATATATGTTCAAGGGATGTTGTCCACAATGGAATTATTGGGTAAAAAATGAAAAGTATGATTTCTCTTAACACCCATTGCATACTATCAATTTTTTTCCCAAGTAACAGAGATTCAACTGGTTTTCAATTCTATCAGCAAAGAAGGAGTATAAAAACATTAAACCTTGTTGCCTCTAATCATATTTGATGATGATGAGATTATTCCTCAAAAGGTGTTTTAATTTACATCTCTGATTTTTAGGGAGATTGAACATTTTATAAGTGATTATTAAAAATGCATGTTTTCTATTTTGAGAAACAAGTTGTGCTGGACATTTAACCATTTCCTATATATTTTGATGTCAAACTTTTATGAAATATATTTTTATAAATATTTCCCATCTTTATTTTTATCTTGTTAGTTTTATTATACAAAACTTTTAAAGAATAATTTATTGGAGCACATATATCTTGTCCTTAAAATGTCCTCTTAAATATTTAATAAAAGGCAAACCATCTCTCCTAAGATGCAGAGAAAAATATATTATTTCATTTTCTTCCATATGTTTATGTTTCATATCTTTAATATGCAAATTTTTCAGCCAGCTTCAATTCATTGAGTATATGGTGCTAGTGTTTATTTAAATCAATTTCCTGAAAAATTGCTAGCTAACTTTCTCAAGTACATTTGTAAATAATCATTTTCTTTTTTATTTTTGTATGTTTATCAGATAGTAAACTTTTGCATATTGGTGTGCAATATATGATGGTTTTGTTGTCATTGTAACTGAGGTTTCTTTTATTAAAGTTTTCTTGATCTTCATGGCTAAATAAGGATGTAAATTATTTTGCTAAGTTAAATATGTATTCTGAATCTTTGACTAGTACAGAACCTGGCACAACTAATCATTATTTTTTTTTATTTTGTCAACTTAACACCTCCATTATTTTGGAGGTGTCAGTAAAACTATTGTTTATCGATGCCTATACATTGTAATAATTATGAATATATATTTATGTGCATATGCATATATACTGACAGACATAAATATTATGCTTTGATTATACATCCATTCTGTGCATGTGTGTGTAAACATGTGTGTATACACATATATACAAACTCATGTTTATATACAGATAAGGAAATGAGGAATAATCAATCAGAGGTACTATACCAGCCCTCTTCTCCTGGCTATTATCTCCACTGTGATATTTCATGACACTGTTTACCCCAGGATTTTATTTACTTTAACTACTACTCATTTTTTTTTTTTTTTTCTGTTAGATCATCATCCATGTTCTACTCTCTATATGTAAATGCACCCCAGTGCTCTATCTTGGACCTTCTTTTCTTCTCTCTGTAGACTCCATCTCTAAATCTCCAAGTGTCCTTGTATCATTTTTTTTCATATTACCATGTGAGCATTTACCTTGTTAGAATTCTCCATTAAATGGTACTTTTTGCAAGCATAGGTTTGTCTTAGAAAAATGTGGCCAGCCCATCAGAGTTGAGCTGTTCAGCAGAGTTTGAAAGCTTGGGAATTTAGTTTGAGAAAGGACTCAGTGTCTGGTAACTTATCCTGCCAGGTAACCTTCAGAATCTTTCTAAGACAATTCAAATTAAAGCAGTTCAGTTTATTGGTATGGTGATATACTGTCCAACTTTCAAAGGCATACAACAATGAGGTCAGCACAATAGTTCTATAGACCTCTAGCTAGATACTCAGTCTAATACTTCTTCTCTCCAACACTTTCCTTCAGAGACTCCCAAAACTGAGCTAGCTCTGACAGTGCATGTCAACCTCATTATCAATGTTTACATCCATAGAAAGTACATCCATACTGCCAACGTAAGTGAAATTATCCACAGTAGTCAAAACTTCTCCATTTGCTGTAGCCAAATGTTTCATGTATAGATGGTGTGGTGCTGGCTGATGTTTTCTTGGTGTTAATTGTTAGGCCAAAATTAGCATGCAGCACAGAATAAATCCATGTTTTGTTGCATCTCTGCTTCAGAGGTTGCACTGAATGCACAATTATCTGCAAACAAAAAATCATGCACCAACACTCCCTCCACTTTAGTTTTGCCTTTTCAAGTTGAAGAACTTACCATCAGTGTGGTAACTGATCTTGATTCCATGTTCATCCTCAATGAAAGCATTTGACTACATCATGCTGAAAACAATAATCGTCATATTGACTGTTCCTTATCACTTTCTGAAGCCACACTGCCTCTCAGGTAGATCACCATCTTCCTGGTGAAGGATCAGCCTCATAAGGAAGACTGGTAAGAATCTTGTCAACAATGACCATGAGAGAGAGCCCTCTGTGATTGTTGCAGGAAAATCTATTTCCTTTAGCTTTATATAGATGGATAATGGAGGCATTACTTAACTCCTGGGGGTTAACCTACTCTTACCGTATAACCCAGACAATTTCAGTCAGTCAGTGTTTATATAAGCAGTGGCCCATCTACCTTTTAAATATAAGCTTGAATAGAATCAATACTAGGTGTTTCATCACACAATATTTGCCCAGTGGCATTCAAAATCTCTTCTTCAGTTGTAAGTGTGACTAGAGAGGGATTGATTTCAATATGAGGTAATGTAGCAGTAAGCACTCCAACATGCACAGGGGGTCCTGCTATAACAGATTCTTAGATCTGCATTCATAAAAGGAAAACAACTTTCAAGGGGTTAACAATCATTTAAATCAAGCACATGTATCATTTAAGCCAAGTACTTTAACCAAGTACATGTATCATTCAGTTAGTTAAGGGAGTCAGCACCCTGAATTTTAAAGAAAATACGTAGAAATCAAAAGATCCACAGACATGGCTTCCTCTGCCTGAATTCAACAGATAATTGAACCTCAACTGTCTAAACATGGTTACCAGAGAAGGAAATACCAACATCTGGGTTTTCAAAGCTGAGAGCTCCTTAGCAGCTTCCCAGACTCCTCATCTGGCACTCAAACTTTATCACAAAAACTAAGCCCCAAAGTAAATCTCACCCTCAGAGTATTTATACCTTTTTTAGAGCCAGAGGGCATCACAACCTTTGAGAACAAATGACTCATTAACAAAAGTTGTGGGTATTCCTACAAATCTTCCTTAATCAAACTCCCCTTAATAGACAGTCCCATTAATAGGTGGGGAAGATCCTTAATCACACTAACAATACAAATACATATACTGTTTCTAATTAAAGATACTCTTGTTTCTGTACTTTACTCCTTGGAAAGACTCTTGATTGATAGAGGCAAAATTCAATAGGAAGCACTTGATTATACTAAAACAAAAACAGCAAAAGATCCTATTTTGATTGCCATCACAGGTAAAAGGCTCATGGCTCATGGTAAATAGGTCAATGACTTCAGCATTAGTTCATGATGATTTGTTGAAAACATTATGAAAGTGCTCAGCTCTTCTCCCCAGGATCATGTCCTTGTCACTAACTAATGTTGCTGCATCAGCGCTGAGAAGTTGAGTTGCTCCATAGGTCTTCAGCCCTTAAGTAACATTTAGGACATCATTAAAGCATTTTAGATTGTCACTATCAGCATAAAACTGAATTTCATCTGTCTTCTTGATCCAAGAATCTTGCATCTAAGTTTTACTTACACTTTAATTTTAATGGAATGAAATAGTGCCTTCTTAGAGATGGATAAATTATCTTGCTTTGAATTCTGTGGAGTTTTTGTTTTTCATTTAACAGCTTCTGAGTTTCCCCATAATTTTCAACAAATCAGTCCTGATGTCTGTGAGTGTTCTGAGCCAGATGAGCAAATTCAGTGCTGTACATCATATTTCTGAAAGCCACATACTCCTTTTCTGCTCTACTATTGCCAATTGTGTCTTGGTTCAGTATTTCTTCCAAGTTGTCAACAAACTCTTCCCACTCAGGGAAGTGCTCTAATCTGTTGACAATAATTCTTCTGGCAATCATTTTGCCTTGTGGCAACTCCTTTTGCTTAATGAGAATATTTACCTGGAGAGGATAAGTCTATGATCAGTCCAACACTATGTGCCGCACATTGCCTAAGTCACTCTTACACCCTATCTCTTCTCCTTGCAATCACACAGTCAATTAAGTGCCAATGTTTCCTGTGAGTGTGTATTCATGAAGTTTTATTGCATTTTGGTAAATGGAAGAAAGTGTTGGTAATGAGAAGGTCATGAGATGCATATGTCTACAGTAGTAAGCGACCATTACTATTGGTGTTTCCAATTCCATTCCTCTCAAGGACCCCCTCTCACATCTGGTGATCTGACCCTACTCTAGCTTTAAAGTCAACCAGAACTATAAACTTGTCCTCTTTTGACATGTAGATAATAAGGGTCTCCAGGTCTTTATAAAATTTTTCTCTGATCTCAAAGTTTCAGTGAAGCAATAGAGTAGAACTGGCTGTACATTAGCTGATAGAAATAGAAGAGAAAATCTATGATGAGCGTAAGTAATATTCACATAAATCTAATCTAGCAATAATAAAGTAAAATAGTGGATCACAAAACCTCAGAGTTGTCCCGTTCTTGGTTTTCCATTTTGTATCATCCTTACTAATCTACCACTTAAGTTGTGAAAATAATTAAGGATTATTTCATAAATTTCTTATAAAGGCCATGAAAATCTACAAGTATTGAAAATTAAAATTCTAATTCTGTCAAATGTTATCATTTAATGTATACATATGGGGATCTTGATCAGGAGATTCTTTTGTCAATCCACTGAATCCTTCAATCAAATCAATAAATTTATAGGATGTGAACCTTTGTTTGAACTGACATGGAGGTAAATATGAGCTCTAGGAACTTTCCAAAAAAGGCAAAATAAATCCTTATGATTGATTTTCAGTGATTGAGGCTACTCAATCAAAATGACTGATAAATGAGAATCAAAGAGTACAAGCTCATGTCAAAAGAGCCACTTCTCCCCTTGGGTTTATATAATAGCAAATTTTATGACATTTGAAAGTTTTTGTTGTCTAAGAACATTTTGTCCCATGGACTTGAAATCTAGAGTACAATAGGGTAGGAGGGGCACCTTTTTCCTGCCACTGTCCCCATCTCCAGTATAGGAATAGTAATATTGATTTTCAGAGGAAGTACACAGTATGCTTCTATATTTAGATAGCTATAGAGATACAGATATAGATTTGTGTGTGTGTGAATGTGTGTGCAAGCATGTGTGTATTCTGCTTCTTGGCTATTTTGTTCCTGTTTCCTTTTTTGAGCACAAGTCAGAAATGAGGGCTCATGTAAAGGGTAGGGGGTCAAGGAAGGGAACTTTCTATGCTCTGGATATTGCAATAACTCAAACTCTATTGCAGTTCCTGCAAAGATGCATGACAATAGTAAACGTTTGTGTGCATGTGTGTGTGTGTGTGTGTGTGTGTGTGTGTGTGTGTGTGTGTACACAGAGATGGAGTCTAGGCATCTGGACCCTGCTAACCCCACTATTGCCATGAGTTATTCAGATAAGATTTATGTTAGATAAAGGGTGGTACTCCTTTAGCAATTCCCAAAATATATCTGAAAGAAGTCTAATGACTGAGTGTTTTCCATTTGTATAATTGTTAATGGGCTCTCATGTGTCCTTTGCACAGTATGGAATTTCTAAGTTTTTGATTTAATAAAGATTAATATATACCAGATATTCATTTTGTACATTGGATCTCTTTTATCTACATACCAGAAATCTAAGCCGTGAACTATCTCTGAACTTTATGTTAAAGATTTTCCTTGTGTAAAACTAGTGATTGAGGGCAATGGTCAAAGAGAGTAAAAGACTTTTTTTGAGGAGGATCACAGGAGTCAAGAGATTTTGGCTTCCCTAGTCCATGGGTCATGGATCTCACAATGTTACAAAATAGAATTTTTTTTTTTTTCTAAACAAAGTTAGAAGCTAAATATCCTCTTTGCATATATAATTTAACATGCATTTGAAGAGAAATAAAAAAGAAGAAAGAAAGTGGGATTCTAGAGCCATTCTTTCTTATTATCCAATGTGCCTCACTTAACTTATAGGCAGACTGGGAAACTCAACATGTAGGATGTTATTTTTGTTGTCATCGTTTGCTTTCTGTTTTCTTTTAGCATGACTGCTACTGACTTACTTTGAAAGTCTAAATTCTTTAACCTCTCTAAAACAGTATAATGTGGTCAAAGGATTTGGTTCTTAGGAGAAAGCAATCTTTTGAAGTGCATTGCCTACGCTGTCAACAGTGGGAAAAAAAGGTTGGGATTTTCGCAAGTGTAGCATAAAAAATCAGGACAGAAACAATCTCAGAGCCTTCATAGCTCTGTCACTCTCAATGAAAGGCTACAGGCAGAAAATGGAATTCAACTATATTGATAGAATCACATCATTTGATAAAGGTTCCTGTTTTGGAAGCAGGCAGGCTTTTCCCCCCCACAGATCTTTTATTTCATGAACATGATCTAAGAAGGCATCATGTCCAGAACCATGCTCCTGCCTAAGAATGGTTGTCGTTGTGAAATGTTGTTATTCAGCAAGCTAGATACATCTTGAAATGGCTCCATTCTGACAAAAGCTTTAAAGATTAGTGGCATATGGTCAAAAACCTAAAATAGAAAAGGATAGCATGGAAGTATCAACCTCAGCACTGGAATTTCTGGTTATATAATGCCAGGTTTCTTAGTTTTGTAGCTTCATACCCATTTATTGTAATGCTTTTGCAATTACTTATAGCCATCTCACCCATTCTTTACACTGATTCAGCAGGATTCTTATGTAGGTGGTTATTTAGAAAAGGTCATATGCTGTATTTGCTAGATGTTACACTCATTTATCATTTCTCAATTCAATAAAGTTTTCATATTTGTAGTTATTAGTTAACAGTACAAAATATTTTGTCATTCTCCCTTTTTTCAGCCATATGAAACAGATGAATCAAAAATCAAAATGAATTAATATGAAGTATGAAGACAGGTTCTGATTTTCTTCTTAATACTATTTTTAGAAAAGGAAAGATAAAAGTTTATATAATAAAGTGCTTAGGATAGAAACAATAGACATGATATGAAACGTTAAAAGATGTTCAGTTGTTTCAGACTATTCATGAACCCATTTGTTTTGTTGTTTTGTTTTTTGTAGATACTGAGTGGTTTGCCATTTCCTTCTTAGCTTCATTTTACAAATGAGGAAACTGAGGCAAACAGGGTTAAGTGACTTGCCCAGAGTCAAACAGCTAATAAAAGTCTCAGATCAGATTTGAACTCATGGGTTCTAAGCCCCATATTCTATCCACTAAGCCAGCTTGCACCTAGGTATAAATGTGCAAACACACACAACTGGAAAACCAGACACTCTAATTTTCATTTGCAACAGGTATCTATTTCAGGAGTTATTATATATGTCAGTGTTTTAGGTTCTCATGACACTGCAGAGTTTATGACTACCATGACTGTCCTTATAGTGTTTATAATTTAGAAATGAATGTAAAAGATTCTCCTTTAGATCATGCAATTTCAAAATTCTACTTCCTCAGAATCTTCTTGTGAATTATCCCTTCCTTTATGCAAGTTGATTTGACTTTTTCAGGAAAGGCATTGAGATCATCCTGGAGACCTAATTGGCTCAGCAGATCAAAGGCTTGTTCTGTGAATATTTCTTCCCAGTCACTTGAGTAAAGAACTGCTAGAAGATAGTTTTCTGATGCTTTGCTGGCAGAAAACAATGGGTAGTTTAGGGAAGGGAGTTTCACTCAGTTCTGTCAATCCAAGATATTTTCCTTCAGTGCCTATTCGTTGTTGAATATCCTTCTTTTATGGATAAATAAATTTCCTTTAGTTAACTGCTGAAGAGTTGGATTTTGCACCAGTATCAAACATAAGCTACCAGATGACTGTCTCAAGTTTGCCCAGTCCTGAAAATAATCTCTTTCTTAGGACTAGTCCAGGACTCCTGTCCAGTTAGGTTTTGGCTTCTTCATTTGTCCTTCTCTTTTTGACAATCACTCTCTTTGTCTAGTCCTGCAATGCCGACTAATGATCAGCATTATACTGTGATGGTAGCTGGCCATGAATCTCCCAAAGTCATCAATAGCCACCACAACTGGATGTCCTCATTCTCCTAAGTAATTCCACTTTTCCTCTTTGGCCCCATATCACACAATATAAACTGCAGGAGTGCCTTTCCTATAACATTTATTTAAAAGGAAAATATAGCTCTACAGAAATAACAAAAAAAGTATTCATTTGATGATAAGGTTGCTTGAAACAATACTAAGTAGTAATCAGGTTGTCCACATTTAAAATCAGGAAATTCTGTGGACATGCTATGCATTAAATCTGACTCTCATATGGTCAGAGTTTGGGGAACTGGTGCGGGGAACAAGGTTGCCTAAGAAGGGATAAAATTTCCCAGATAAGAAAAGGTAAGAAAAGTTGAAAGTTCTCATCTTAGTCAATAATAAGAATGAGTCAGTGAATGACTGCTTTCACTTCCCTCATAGGTGAGATAGATGTAGTCTCAAAAAGCAAACAGACAAAAAACTCAAATTTTATGCCTTCTGTCTCTGTAATTGTAAAGGAGAGCCCTTGTTGTCTTTTTTCAATGGTGCTACTATACCATTCTCTCCATAATAGCATATACTGAGTTCTATGGCTTCTTCCCTGACAGAGAGGTATTGTTGACTATGTAGGAAGGTATGAAATGGATGTTGAAAGCCTTCTCTTGGTCAAGAGTGCTTCTGGTTGACTAAGGGTAAGCAGTTTGCATTCTGAATTTAGACTAGGGGTTTAAAGCTAGTTTTGATAGTTGTTTTGTCATTTTTGGTCATGTCCAACACAACTCCAACACTTTTATTTATTTTTTTGTTAGTTTGCTTTGTCAAAAATAATGAAGTGTTTTGCCTTTTCATTTTCTGGCTCATTTTTACAGCAGAGACAAATGAGGTAAACAGGCTTCAATAGCTTGCCCATGGTCACATATCCAGTACATGTCTAATACCAGATTTAAACTCAGGTCTTCTTGACTCTGGGACTTACATCTAGATACTCAGGTTTTAATAGTATGGGAGAGGTGAATCAGGATGGAAAAATTAGGAAGTATCACAGCAAGAAGAAGACCTTTCCACATGAGATTATATGAGAATAGTGTGCTTTGAGATTTTGAGGAAGATTACACTGGGTTGAATTCATTATAGGGAATTGTGACTAGTTAGAATAGTATGGAAAATTAGGGCTATTAGTCAATCAGCTAATGTTTATTAAGCACCCATTTTCAGTCTGATGGTAGCAGACAACTTGTACAAAAGAGGAATGGTAGAAAAATAGTAGAAAAAAGGATGGGCTATTTAAAAAGACTTAAAAGTTATACTATAAGTGGGCATATCCAGGATTGTATAGGAGCAGGAGGAAGTGAAATTTTCTTCTCTTTGTCTACTAAAAAATTTTTAAAAACCTCCTCCAAACATATCTATAAAGTTCACCAGACCCAATTCTCTTGAAATAATCCAAGAAAAACTCACAGTGCATCATGTTACAGTCTAGGTTGGCATTGGGATAATAAAAAACAGTGGTCTTTGGACATTAGTGATGGGATCTGGCCCACAGCTTGTGGACAAATAACTCTAGCATAAGGAGAGGCTGTGCCCTTGAGTAAGATGATATATAAGAACCATATAAGAGAACCTCAATCTCATGCAAGATTGTGGAACAGGTGACAACTGAAAATTTTGTTGCTTGCTACCTAATTCTGACTCATAAATTCATGGCTAACTAAAGACCGTATCTATAACTTGTTGTGGCATTCCAGGAAAAGAAGTGGTCATAGACCCTAAGGATTGTACCAAAGAAGGAGCTGATTCAGAGTATTATTTGGGTCACAGAAGGTCTCAGTTCCAACTTCTAGCCCAAACTGAAGTCTTTAGACAAAAAGTCAGATGAAAAGAAAGACTACAATTGTCAAGCCAAAATCAAGAAAACTTCCCAACTAGACGGTGGCAGAGTCTAGAAGCAATGTACTGTTGCTCAGACTTGAATCTCAGGCAAGAATGTGAAGAGCTCAAACTCTAGAGGCAGCGATCACACTTTCCCCTGGATCAGACCACCTTGGGAGCACTGAAAGTTTGCATATCCTCATCCTGGACAGTCCATGAGAGCCTGGACTTAGACTGATCCTATTATTCAGTACCCCAAGAGAATCAGATTAGATCTTCCATTCAGAAGTAATTCAAAGCTTGGTTAAGCATCAAGTCTAAAGTCAAGAATAATGGAAGAAATGAACTTAAAAAAAGAATCCCACAACAACAAAACAGCTAATATTTTGGTAACAGGACTGAAGTCATAATAAACCTGGAAGAAGAAAATTACTCCAAAATATCTACAAACAAAATCTAAGATAAAGATACAACCCAAGTAAAATTTTATATTAGAATTCCTGAAAGAGATGAAGTAAGATGTTTGTTTGTTTTTTTTTTTTAATAAATGAGTTTTTATAAATGAAATTAGAGCACAGGAGGGAAAAATGCAAAATAAAGGAGAGCTACAGAGGAAAAAATTGGGCATGTAATTGTACTGGCATAAGAGATTCAAATCCTTTCACAAGCAGTCAACTCCATGGAAATTTTAATGGATGAAATAGAATAGAAGACTACATAAAACAAAAAGAAATTTAATTCAGGTAGTCACAGCCTCTTTAATTTCCATATGGAAATTTGTCTGGTCAGAAGGGCAGTTATTGTCAAGTCAACATGTACTTATAAAACCCTCTTTTATATGAGGACTGTGATAACCACTGGAGATACAGGTAGAAAAAATGGACAAAAATAGTTCCTACTCTTAAGGTGCTTAAAATCTGAGGGGGAGGGAATAAAACATGTAAAAATATATTTTAAAAATAATTAGATATAGCCTCAGAGGGAAAGCATCCATCAATGAGAGAGACCAACAAATATTCCTGAAGAAGATGTTATTTTAACTAAAATGTGACCGAAACCCTGGAAGCCTGGAAGGGAAAATGAGGAGGGAAAGAATTCTAAGAATGCAAAATAGTGAATGAAAAAGTACAATCGGAATTGAAGTGTCTCAAGTGAGAGAAAGCAAGAAAATTAATGTCACAAGGGACTTGCAAAATCTTGGAACATCCACTAAATCCAAATGTCCCTGACTCCATGTGGCTAACCAGAAAGCTATGATATCCTATTGTCTATCTCAATTCCAACTGTGGTTAATTTTTAGGGAAGCGCTGGCCTAACTTATGTTTTATGGGAGAGGAGGAAACCTCTGTAGATCTACAAGTAGTCTGACTCCAAATCTGGATACCTTTCTATAGTATCTTCTGAACAAGATTAGACAAAACTCTTTTTTTCATCAATTTTTCCCAAATATTCTCTACTTTCTTACAATGACTGCTGTTAACAACATTTTCTCCTTCTTTATCCCATTTATATTGACTTTCTTCTTGCTAGATCAACCTTACACAAAGTGATCACTAGCCCTATTCCTGCCTCACACATTTTTTAAAAACTAATCTACCAGGCCTCACTCAATTCAGTCATTCCCCAAACACCCCCTCCCCCAAACAAAAGAGAGATCAAGGAGAAAGAGGAACAGTGGAATGGGGAAAATCCATGTGTAACTGCCACTTTAGGAGGTAGAAAGGGAATATAAAACTCTAAGTAAAAGAAGAATCACACTACACAAAGAGCTGGAGGAAAATGTAGTGTAAAAGCAGTTGAGAAAAGAAAAAGTTTATAATAGTATGAAGTGGTATAATGTTGAGATGGTATAATGTTAAGATAATTTGAAGATTTCCCCTGCCTCTTAATAGGCCAGTGTGGCCCTGCTTTGAGCTCTGGCTCAGTCCACAGCTTGAGTAACATGGAGCCAATGGTGGGAGGAGTGTGCTGAATGTGTGGAGCCAGGAGAGGGTGAGGTGGAGCTGAGAGAGAGGCAGCAGGCAGAGCAGAACAACTAGCCTGGGTGAAAGAAAGAGGGACATTTTGCCTGAGTTTGTGGGAAGTTCTGAAGAAGGGAACATTTGGGGATAGTGATCTTCCCTCTATTGAAAATGTGCATAAACTTCCTTGTTACCATAGTGGAACTGGTTTTCTGGTATCTGAATAAATATTTTGGTTTTATCTTTGAGGAAGAGAGTTTATATTTTGTGAATTTGCACTGGAAATATTCCTGCATATACATAGCAGCTGCTATGAGTATTGAATTGGCATTACAGGTGGTCAACAGCATCATAGTCAAAGACCAAGAAACGACTTTTCTTTTTTTCACATTAGACAGGAAAACATCTTTCAATTCTTTGTTCTATGTACCTTTTGTCTAGTTCTACATATGCTAGAAAAATGCAAAAGTTTAAGGAGAATAAGTCAATTTTGCTTCTTCTTACTAGTTGGAAAAATAATATAGTCATTGTATAGTAGAGCTAGAAAGAGACTTAGAAAATAATTTGATTTTACAGTAAATTATTTACTCAGTCATAGGGCTAGTTAGCAGCTAAGTAAATGCTAGAACTAAGTCTTATGCGTGTTTTCCGAATCTTAAATTCTGAATTTCAAGAAGTTCTATGCCTTGCTTAGATGAGTTATTTTAAAGAGGTTGGGGCTATGTATAGCTACACACTACAGAGGAATGTGGAAATTTTAGAAAACATTGAGCAGAAGCACAAAATCAGTTGGGAAAAAATCTGAGCTTTTTTTATCCTGTAGAACAAAAGGACTTGATGGTAATTTTTCTTATCACTTTTCAACTACATAAATAGAGAGAATAATGTATGTCCTACTGTTAAAGCTACTAAGAACAAAAAAATAAAAATAAAATGTATCTCAAATATAGTAAAATGATTATAGGTTGCCAAATAACACTAAGTCTATAAATCTTATTCCTGACACCAATAGGATATGCATCCATTATTCCGTATTCCACTAGGCATTATGGAGCATGAGAGATTTAAATGGATATAGTACATAGTCAATTTGGCTTATTTTTCCACCGATGTAGATTACAACCTTTGGAAGAATCATCTCATATTTGGCAACTATTGTCCAAGAGTTTCCATAAATTCATTTAGGTAAATAGAGAATCTTTCCAACACCCTGGAGACTTTCTTCTCTTTCTTTTAAAATTTCATAGATATCAGGGCAACACTTAGACCACACATTGCTCATCCTTCACTTTTACTATATGATCTGCACACCTCTATTATTAGTTATCTATGTTTCTGGTGATTTACTTTTTATGAAGAAGTTCATATCACTGTGTGTTTACAAGAAATATCCTGAAAATTTTGTCAACATATACTTTCTATATAAACAATGAAAATGTAATACGAATAAGAATGACATACTGTTTTCCACACCCAGGAGACCTATTTTAAGACTTCTATACATCCAAATGCCTATTTTTCTTTAGAATGAATTTGATTCTTCGTATGTGTTATTCAAGCATGGTCCTTTTACTTGGGTTTATTGATATAAAGTGACTGATATGTATCCAATAATATTTCTCTTTCTGAAATAAGATTTAGGCTTAACTTTTAGATTTTGATAAAACTTATGTAATTCTACCTTTAAAGTTGCGTGATAACTTTGCTCAAAATATTTCAAACCAAAACCCAGTGTCTCATATTAACTGATTGGTTACACTGGTTTGGACTTACTAGTCAGGTTTTGCTAGTGGTTCACATGGTGTTGTATAGTTTTTAAATGTTGTTTTGGCTTTTTTGTGTTTTTTGCTTCCAGGGACCTCAGCTCAGCTCACTAATTTAGCACTTGCCGAGAGATATCTTGCTTTTACTCTGTTGTTACTTTTGGCTCAGCCCACCAAAAGAATATTGAAACAAGTACTATATCATTTAGGATAAGTGAATTGGATGCATTTCAGAATCTTGGTGATTTTGCTTTTCCATTTAACGTTAAGTGATGAAATAGCTCAAGATTGAACATGAAATATGTGATAGGTTTAAGACTTAGCCACATAAAAATGTGGACCTGCATCACACCCTGTAATCTAGTAGATTGGTCAGTAGCCTGATTTCATGCTGACTTGCTTTGTCAGCAATGCAAAATATGCTCACGATGTAATAATCTGTTATTGTGTCAATCAACATATTGTTGTAAAGCATGCTACTTAGGTGACAGAATTCATAGGAAACTTTCAGTTTTATTCTGCCAATAGAAAATTTTACCTGCACACAGGTTTTTCATGCTGAAACCAAGATAGTATGGTAAAAATGGTGTGGAACTAGTATTCAGGAGAACTGGGTTCTAGTTTGATTATGAGCTAGTCTGATTACTATCTTTGTGGTTAAATCACTTGACCTCTTCAGATTTGTTTGTTTCTATTGAAAAAGGTATTGGACTAGATTTTGTCCACGATATCTTCCAACTCTAAATCAATAATCCTAAGAGTTGTGGCTATGTTATGAATTGGCCCTGTGATTTCTTTTTTTAGAAAGTCATTTAACCTTGCCTAATCCCTAAAATAAGGAAGTGTGGTGATTTCTAGTATGTTTTCTATGAATTGAATAATTCTATGATATCGGTTTTCTTCAGCCTTCTCTTTAATTATGAGTACTATACTAAATCTTCATATGGGAAATTAAAAGACCATTGTAATCCCAGTTCGAAGACCACAATACATCTGACAAGGGGTCATACTATCTTTGAAAATTTCTAGGAAAAATGAAGTCAATATATCCAAGACTAGAAGGAAAGCAGAAAGCAAGGAAACAATTTTTATAACCAGAGTATCTGATGAACACCTCATTTATAAAATGTATAGAGAATTGAGTTAAATTTATAAGAATACAAGTCATGGTCCAATTAACAAATAGTCACAGGATATGAACAGGCAATTTTCAGACAAAGAAATTAAACTATCTATAGGCATATGAAAAAAGGTCTAAAACACTATTGATTAAAGAAATGCAAATTAAAACAACTCCAAGGTACCACCTGATACCTATCATATTGACAAAAATGACTGAAAGAAAGGGCAGATGACAAATATTGCAGAAGATGTGGGAAAATTGGAACACTAATGCATTTTTGTTGGAGGTATAAACTGATTCAATCATTTTGGAAAGCAATTTGGAACTATATCCAAAGGGGTATAAAATGGTTCATATGCTTATTTCCAGCAATATCACTACCATGTCTGCATCCCAAAGATATCATTTAAAATATATAGCAGCTCTTTTTTGTGATGACCAGGAATTTCATTCAAGAAAATGGCAATAATGCCAAAACTCATGGGATGTAGCAAGGGAAGTTCCTAGAGGAAGTTTTATATCTCTAAATGCTTACATGAATAAAATAGAGAAAGAAGGGATCAATAAGTTGGGCATGTAACTAAAAAAAGCTAGAAAAGAACAAATTAAAAATCCTCATTTAACTACAAAATTAGAAGTACTGACAACCAAAGGAGATAATGATAAAATAGAAATTAAGAAACTATTGAACTAATAATAATAAATAAAACTAAAAGATGGCTTTATAGGAAAAAAGCAATAAAACTGATCAACCTTTTGTTAACTTGATTTAAAAAAAAAGAAAGTAGAAAATCAACTTACCAGTGTCAAAATGAAAAGGCTAGAATTCACTACCAATGAAGAGGAAATTAAAATAATAATTAGGAGCTATTTTGCCTAACTGTATGATAATCAATTCAACAATCTTAGTGAAATTACTGAATATTTACAAAAATATAAATTTCCTAGACTAACAGGAGAGGGCATAAAATACATAAATAACTGAATTTCAGAAAAAGAAATTTAACAATGAACTCCATAAGAAAAAATTTCTAGGGCCAAATGGATTTACAAGCAAATTCTATCAAAGATTTAAAGAACAATTAATTCCAATATTACATAGCTATTTCAGAAAATTTGTGAAGAAGGAATCCTACCAAATTGTTTTTATGATACAAATATGATTCTGTTACCTAAATTGGGAAAAATAAAAACAGAGAAAGAAAATTGTAGACCAATTTCTCTAATGAATATAGATGCAAAAAATTTAAATCAAATACTAGCAAGGAGATTACAGCAACTTCTCTAGAGAAGAGGCTATGAGTAGGTACGATTTATACAAGGATTGCATCATTATTAGCAAAACTATCAACATAATTGACCGTATCAACAACAAACATAACAGAAACCATATGATTATCTCAGTTGATGCAGGAAAAGCTTTTGAGAAAATATGATACCAGTTCCTATTAAAAACGCTAGCGAGCATAGAAATAAGTGCAGTCTTCCTTAAAATGATAAAACCATCATCAGGTATTATGTGCAATACAGGCAATCTACAAACATTTCCAATAAGATTGGGAATGAGAAAACGATGTCCATTATCTCCACTGATATTCAATGCTGTGCTAGAAACATTAGCGTTAGAATAAGAGAAGACAAAGGAATTGAAGGAATTAGAGTAGCCAAAGAGAAAACAACATTATCACTCTTTGCAGGTGATATGGTGATATACTTAGAGAATCATAAAGAAACAAATACAAAACTCCTTGAAAAAATAAATACCTTTAACAAAGTTGCAGGATATAAAATAAACCCACATTATTCATCAGCATTTCTATATTTCACTAACAAAGTCCAAAAGCAAGGGAAAGAAAGAGAAATTCCATTTTAAGTTGCTGTAGATATTATAAAATATCTTGAGTCTACCTGACAAACCCAAGAACCATATAAACAAAATTACAAAACAATTTTTACACAAATAAAGTCAGATCTGAATAATTGGGAAAACATCAGTTGCTCATGTATAGGCCGAGTTAATATAATAAAAATGAAAACTCTACTTAAATGTGTTGACTTATTCAGTGCCAAAGTAATCAAACTTCCAAAAAAAATTATAGAGTTAGAAAAATAAATAATGAAATTTATCTGGAAGTACAAAAAGTCGAGAATATCAGGAGAGAATATCAATATGAAAAGGGAAGATGGCCTAGTCATACCACATCTTAATTTGTATGATAAAGCATCAATCACCAAAACTACTTGTTATTGTCTAAGAAATAGAGTAGTGGAACAATGGAATAGGTTAGGTATACAAGGTCAGTATCCCAAAGAGATTATGCAAAAGAGAAAAGGTCCCCCATGTACAAAATAAGTATGACAGCTCTTTTTGTGGTGGCAACGAAAGGGAAATTGAAGGGATGCCCATTGGCTGGGGAATAATTGAACCAGTTGTGGGATATGAATGTAATAGAATACTATTGTGCCATAAGAAATGGTGAGTAGATGGTCTTCAGAAAAATATGGAAAGACATATAAACTGATGCTGAGTGAAGTGAGTGGAATCAGGAGAATACTTTACACAGTATAGTCAATGACTATAGTAATCTACTGTTTGATAAACCCTAAGACTCCAGTTTCTGGGAGAAGAGCTCAGTATTTGACAAAAACTGCTGGGAAATCAATACAGCCAAACAATGCATAAACCAACTTCTTATACCATATACCAAAATAAAGTCAAAAGGTGTATATAACATATATATATATATATATGTTGATACTAAAAGCAAACTGGGAAAACAAGAAATAGTTTACCTGTCAGATTAATGGAGAAGGGAAGAATTTATGACAAAACAAGAGAAAGAGAGGAGAGGAATGAGAGGGGGAAGGGAGAGAGAGAGAGAGAGAGAACATTACGAAATGTAAAATTGATAATTTTGATATAATAAATTGAAAAATTTTTGCACAAACCAAACCCACATAACCAAGATCAGGAGAAAAGAAGAAAACTGGGAGTTTTTACAACCAATATATCTGATAAAGGTCTCTTTTTTCAAATACATAGAGAATTGGTCAAATTTATAAGAATACAAGTCATTCCCAAACTGACAAATGGTCAAAGGATATGAACAGGCAGTTTTCAGATGGAGAAATTAAAGATATCTTTAATCATATGAAAAAATGCCTTCAATTGCTATTGATGAGAGAAATGTAAATCAAAACAACTCTGAGGTACCACTTCACTTATCAGATTGTTGAACATGACAAAACAGGAAAATAACATGCTGGAAAAGATGAGGGAAAATGAAACACTAGTTATCATTGCTGATAGGGTTGTGAACTGATCCAACCATTCTGAAGAGCAGTTTGGAACTATGTTCAGAGGGCTATAAAAAGTACAAACCCTTTGACTCAGCAATACCACTTCTAACTCTATATCCCAAAGAGATCATACAAATAGTAAAAGAACTCACATGTACAAAAATAAATATAGCAGCTCTTTTTGTGGTGACAAAGAACTGAAAATTGAGGGGATGTTCATCATTTGGGGAATGATTCAACCAGTTGTGAAATATGAATATATCACTATAAGAAATGATGAACAGGTGGACTTCCGAAGAATCTAGAAATACTTATATGAGACTGATGCTGAGTGAAGTGAGTGGAATCGGGAGAACCTTGAACACATTGTTCAATGACTAACTTTCATAGACCTAGCTCTGCTCAGCAATGCAAAGATCTAAGACAACTGCAAAGGACTCATGATGGGCAATGCTGTCTACATCCAGAAAACAAAAGCAACTGTGGAATCTGAACGCAGATGAAACATAATTTGCCGTCTTTTTTGTTTGTTTCTCCTTTCTTTTGGTTTCTCCCTTTGGTTCTAATTCTTCTTCACAATTTGACTAATGTGAAAAAATTTTAAAATAAATGTATATATAGAGTCTATATCAGTTTTCATACATTCTTGGGGTGGAGAGAATGGACAGATGGGGAGAAAATTTTGGACTCAAAAGCTTATGAAAGTGAATGTTGAAAATTAAAAATATGTAATTTTTTCTAAAAAAGTTAACTAAAAAGAAATAATGAACATGCAGATTTCAGGAAAACCTGAAAAGACTTACCTGGACTGATGCTAAGTGAAGCTAGCAGAACCAGGAGAACATTGTACACAGTGAGAACAAAATTGTTCAATGACCAGCTTTGACAGAATTAATTGTTCTCAACAATACAATGATTTAAAAAATTCCAAAAGACTCTTAATTAAAAATACTGTCCACATCCAGAGAAAGAACTGTGGAGTCTGAATGCAGATTGAAGCATACTATTTCCTCTTTTTCTCTCCTTTCTCCTGGTCTTTCCCTTTTATTCTGATTCCCTTTTGACAACATGACTGATATGGAAATATGTTTGACATGATTGTGTATGTGTAGTCCATTTCAAATTGCCTGCCATCTTGGGGAAGGTGGAGGGAAAGGAAGGAGAGAAAAATTGAAATGCAAGTCTTATAAAATGAACGTTACAAGCTAAAAAAAAAATCACCTTGCTATGTGGGTTCTGTTCTATATGGATGGTGTGGAGGTAGACATCTTGGTGATTGAATAAGTGAGTTTTTTTTCTTTACATCTAAGTGATAGCCACTTTATTTTTTTCAGTTCCTCAGTTTACAGAGAACCATCAGTCACACTAGCATCTAATATTTTGTCAATATTATTTAAGGGAGATGTGAATTTTAAAAATTTATAAATATGTTGAGTAGAAGAAATAGATGGTTTCCCCAGCTGAAAGTAGTAAGGACCTTTAGTCAGGGAGTGAGCAAAGAAGCATTATCTTGTGGTGAATATTTTCCTAAATAAATTAATTACATCAAAGTCTGTGACATAAAGTTGTGAATTTTTCCCCCTCAGGTACTTCTCTGCTTTATGTTATGCTGTTCAAATTTGCCATAGCTTTTTATTTTTTTTTCTGAGAAATAAGTATCTTTTCACTACATGGCTGCAGTTGCCATCTGTAGTGATCTTTGAGCCTAACAATATGAAATCAGACACTGCTTCCATTTTTTTCAGCCTGCTAGGAAGCAATGGGACAAGTTGCCATGAAATTAGTGTTATTATTATTTTTTAATGGTAAGCTTCAAGCCAGATTTTACACTCCTCTTATTATGCTTAACAAGAGACCTCTTAATTCTTCTTCACTTTCTACAATCAGAGTGGAATCATCTGCTTATATGTGATACATACTCTGCATGTAACTTAAAGAAGGTGACAATGCACAACCTTGTTGTATTCCTTTTTCAATCTTAAACCAATCAGTTGTGCCATTTTTGGTTCCAATTGCTCCTCCTTGGCCTGCATACAGGTTTCCCAGGAAACAAGTAAAATGATCTGGCATTTCCCTGTCTTTGAAGACTTGTCACATTTTGTTATGATACACACAGTCAAAGGCTTTAATGTAGTCAGTGAAGCAGAAGTAGATGGATTTTTGTTTGTTTGCTTGCTTGTTTGTTTTTTCTTGGAACTCTCTTGCTTTCCCCAAAACCCAATGAAAACTGGCAATTTGGATTCTAGGTCCTCTGCCTCTTTGATAACCAACGTGTACTTCTGATAATTCTTGATTCACTTACTGTTGAAGCCTAGATCGCAGAATCATAAGCATCTCCTGGCTTGGTAGATGCAATGAGTGCAATTATTTGGTGATTTGAAAATTGTTTCAGCATTGCCCTTCCTTGGGATTGAGATGTAAATGAATCTTTTCTAATCTTGTGGGCAATGTTGAGATTGCCAAATTTGCTTGCCTATTGAGTTCAAGACTTTAAAAGCATCATCATATAAGATCAGCTGAAATTCCAATGCCTCCACTTCCCTTATTGCTAGTAATGTTTCCTGAGACCCACTATACTTCATTTTCCACATTGTATGGCTCTAGATCAATAACTACACCATTGTGGTTATAGCAATGTTAAGATTTTTCTTGGATAGTTCTGCATGTTCTTGACACTTCTTAATCTCATATATTTCTGTGAAGTCTCTACCATTTTTTTCTCTTATGCTCATTTTTGCATGAAATGTTCCCATGATATCCCTAATTTTCTTGAAGAGATCCCTTATCTTTCCTTTGATTTCTTTGCATGGTTCAGTTAAGAAAACCTTATCTCTCTTTACTATTCTCTGGAAATTCTCATTTCATTTGGTAATATCTTAAACTTTTATTTTTAACTTTTGTTTTTCTTCTTTTCTCAGCAATTTGTAAGGTCTCATCTGGCAGCAATTTTTGTTTTCTTGATCTTTTTCTTTGTTATCTTTTTCTTTTGTTGTTTCTTCCTGTACCATAATGCAAACCTCTGTCCAACAAATCTACACCCTTAAATCTGTTCAACACCTCTACTGCTTCTGTTGGTATTGTTGTCATCTTTAAGACAAACCACTGATATTTCTTCCATATGGACTCTTAACCAGCTGCCACAATATTGTTACAAACTTCTCCTTCCAATTCCTTAAACTGTCTTGGGCTGGAAAAACATCTCACCATAACACTTTATTGGCTCTCCCACTCCAGAATTCAATTTGAAACATTATGTTAAAGTAGTTTGGAGGGAAATGTTGGGAGAACTCAGCTGCTTCCTCTCCTCCCTCATGCTAACTTGGCCCTGTTAGTCTGACTGCACTAATAGACACATAGTTGCCATTTAGACTGGAGAGTTGGGATCCTCCTATATCCTACCATGGCAAAACTGTGTCTGTAAAATTGTGTGTAACTCATTTTAGGAGAGGAATCAATAAATTAAAACATTGCAGAGTGTGAATGACAGAACGATGAGGGAAATTAAAATGGTACATTCAGAATAATTGGAGAAAATTGACCTGTGTAACTTGAAGAGCCAACAGCTTTTAAGATCAACATCACCATCTTCAAATATTTAAAGGATATCTGCTAAAAAAAATGTTTACTTGGTGTGGATCTTAACGTGCAAATTAGGAAAATGGAAGAATGTTGCAAAGAGATAGATTTTGACTCAATACAAAAGAAAAACAAACCAGCAATCTCAAAAACTACAATAGAATATTTCCATTACATAATTATTTCCATGTTAAAAAGATATTTAGAGAATATTCTAAAGATTATCTGCCCTTCTTGTTTTTCTTGCACTGGAGGACCTCCAAGGATTTTTCACCTCGATATCACATTTCAACATGTAGTAATCAGTATGTAGTAGCAGCAACTCTATTGATGACAAGATCTTAAACAATAATTTCAGTACATTAAAAAGAACTTTTGCACTAAAATTAAAATGCTTTACATTGAAAAGGGAAATATATTTCTTGAAGAGATTTTTTTCAAAAATATAAATTTATTTTACTTATGTTGTAGAGTTCTAAAAAGTCAAAACAACTCCTAAAACTAAAACATAAAAATTACTTCCAGTACATTTTAATTTTAAGATTATAACATTGACTTATTTGCTATATTAAATTCAAAATGATAAAGGTTTGTTAAACATTTTTTCTTTTATAGCATTTATCTATTTACTTCAGCAATGCATTGAATAATGAAATTGTAAATTGCTATAGAAAAAGTACCACTTATCTTTCCCTAGCAGTTTTTACTGGAACACTTTTCTCCCCCTTAAAAGAACATTATTTCTAAATGTGTCTACTAGCAGTTGGACATCATTTGATACAAATGTAATTCTTCAGAATAAAATAAAGTTTTATATATTATTGGGATATTCGAAATGATGAATTCCTTTAAATAGCAGCTCACTCAGAGTTCAAGAGCTCATCATGGTGGTAACAAGCTCACATTTTTAGAATTCCGGACAATGTTCTGCATAGGTCTTAGTCTTAGAGGAAGGATCTCTACATTCCACAAGCTACAAGAAGTATTTTTGGAGAAGTGATGATGTTTTCATTTGTATTCCAAATAAAACTTCACAATGAAACTCTGTAATGTGGCCACAATAGTCTCTATTCTATATTCTCTAAATAAAGATCAGTCTCCAAACTCACTTTTATGCATCTTTCTTGTCAATTTTTGTTTTTAGCAATATATCAACACACTTTCTGGTAAAATTTATATTGCCTATAATTCTATAGCTTCAGATTTATCAAGCTTTGACCTTGACAATTCAATGTAGGGTAAATGTGATTTCATATTTTTTCTGTATTGTGATGCTAGAATAACTTTGGAAGACTGAACCTGAAATGGTAAAATGGGAGTGAAATCATACTTAGAATGGAAACTATTTAATGGTGTAATTCAGGTTAATGAGTTATAGAAGTACATTTCAAATCTTGAGGGTCATTAATTTGAAATTGGTCATAATTAGGAGCTTGGGGTGGATTTGATAATTGTAACACTTGGAGAAAGGGCTTTATGGGCTTTTAAATGACACTACAGAGAGCATAATTAAGAACTCAATACTAGTTCCCCCAAAAAAATACAGCTCTAGGACCATCTAGACACATCCATTTACTTGGTAGTCAGAAAAAGCAAAATGGCTCTTGCCAATGCATCCAGAAGAAATTATAACCAGTGTTTATAGAATTTTGAATAATCAAAGGACAATTTTTTAAAAAGCAATCTTAAAAAGGTTTTCATTTTCTCCCTCAGTTCTCTGCTCAGCTTTCTTCTTGATCCCCAAAATCTATTTCCAATGTGGCATGGAGGAAAATGGTGCTGGATTATTTCTTTAGAAAATCATCCTTTCCCCTTAACAAACTGAAATGTTTCAGTTCTTCAGTAACTGTATTACTCTTAAGACTCAAAAATCACACAAAATCACCGGAAGGACATCAGTGTAGGGGGAAAAAAGTGGACTTTACCTTCAAGGAAAAGGTAGGGCTTATTAAAATAATTTGGCATTTCCCTTAAGGAAATATTTCCTTTACTTTTTTTTTCTTGTTCAGTTTTAGACCCATGCCA
Source organism: Bettongia penicillata ogilbyi (assembly GCA_023548195.1). Classification (NCBI taxonomy): domain Eukaryota; kingdom Metazoa; phylum Chordata; class Mammalia; order Diprotodontia; family Potoroidae; genus Bettongia; species Bettongia penicillata. The sequence continues at coordinate 1,042,054 of JAJHZJ010000653.1, forward strand.
TTGTCCATTTGTAGTACCTGTTCAAGAAAAAAATTATTGTATGAAATCAGATGGCCATCAATATATCAGCAATGCAAGTGTAGATGAGAGACAAAAGGGAGAGATGGATAGGCACGCACACTGGGATATCCTGGATAAGCACAGCAAATTGACAATGCAATGGTCCCAGAACTAAACAGGATTATGGGCTAGATTGCATTGAGGAAATTAAAAAAGCATTTCACTTGCCCCAAGTTCCCCTTTTCAAGAACAGCCCATCTTTTAATACCCATGTTCTTTCATGGATTTGAGAATGTATGTTAGTGGTAAAATGATGCTGTTTCTGAAGAGTTGAATTTGAACATCACTCAAAACCAATAAAAGAGTCCATAATGGACATGTATCAGCTCTAAAACATTTTTTTTAAAAATTGGAATTTATGCCAGAAAAGTGGTTTACATAAATTTTGGTAGAAAGCTATCAAAGAAATGCTTTAAAAAAATGAATGTAGGTTGGTAATGTAGTGAAAATAAAGACTATTCAGCAAACAGCCTGTCGTCTTAATTTGTATCCTTTACATTGATTATGTTGACAAGATAACATGGGGAAAGCCCTGTGTGTTGACTGAAACTTGTGAAAGAACACAGAAAAGAGTCACATAAATAAATTGTTATATCTTTAATTCGTATCTATCTGTTGACTCATTCTTAGTCTCCTTTGCTTGTGTATCAGCTATATCATGCTCCCTAAATTTGACTTATTCCTAAAGGTTCTGTCTTAGGTCTTCTTTTCTCCTCTCTCTACACCATATGTCTTGTGAAAGGATAAGGACAGGTCTTATGTGAAAGCTGCTGTTTGAGCCAAGATTCTAATGGGTGAAGGTAAAGAGAAAGGACATTTCAGATATGACAAATAACCCATAAAATCACAGAGATTTGAGATGGAATCTGACATGTGAAAAATAGCAAGAAGGGCAGTTTGATTAAACCACAAAAAACAAATTATAGTGAGCATTTCTATGGCACTTAACGTTTACAAAATATTCATGTATGTAATCTAATTCTGTTTTCACAATAAAACTGTAAAGGACATTCTATTATCAACACTGCTCCTCTCCCCACCCCATTTTTATAGATGAAAAAAATTGAGACCAAGAGAAGTTTTAAACTTGGTCCGGTCACAATACTGAATGTCAGAGGCAAGATATGAACTAAAGTCTTACCAGTTTCTCATTTGCTACTCTATCCATTTTACCGCCAAACTGTTTCTAAAGAACTAAAGAATAATAACTTTGGGAAAAATAGAGTAGCATCCTTAATGTCTTCATACATTAAATAGAGGAATTTGCATTGAACTAGCACTTGTCCTCTTAACTTAAAATCTTGAGAGAAGTCTTATCTTCCCCATCTGTGTCCTCTGGAATGCTTGCTCCATGGACAACAAACTTACTTTCATTTTAAATCTTTTTCCTTTCTCACTCCTTACTTCTTCTGACTCTCATCAAGTCGTTGCTTTTTTTGAATAACACATTCCCCCTGGCCAACATTTTTAGCGCTAACTGAACTTTCATTCATTCCCCCAACTTATAGGTCATGGTGTGGAGGAGTTGGAATACTCTTGCCTTTTCTGTCCTTCTTCTAGAGGTTCAATATCTGTTGCTGCTCACTCTTTGTTTTCAAAGGGGACCAGTACTATCATAGCTAATGTCTTGACTTGCACATGAATTAAATTTAAGTGATGCAGAGTTGCACAAAGTTGCCAGCATCACTGTGTCTTTCAAACTTAGTGAAATCCAGGGGCAAGATAGATGTCCAGATGACAGATAATAGCCTGAGATGCAGTGGATGACTTTGGCATCTTCAATGACTAAGCATAAAGCACTACAAAGCCCCTGCTTCAGCCACTTTCATGGCTATTGGAACAAATTGTTCTGTTCCCACCTATTCTACCAGGGAATAGAATTAGGGATAGTGCTTGGGATAGACATTTCCCTAACATATTGACCGGTTTGAAGCCTATCAGTTACCATCAACCTGATTTAGCCCATCTGCTGAGATGGTTTTACCAGGGTGTGACCACTGCACATGCAGTGTTCTTGGTTCTTGGAATCACATGTGAGAGATGGGTATCAGGTAGACACCAAAGATAGTAGAAACACCCTTAAATGGGCTTGGCAAGTCCTCACACTAGACGTGCTACTCTTTCATGAACACCACAGTTCTTATCTTCCTAGTAGGGGAAAGATAGATACATAAACAGATACTACCTCAAATGTTCTAATCTCACATTCTTCAACTTACTTGTATTACATTACCTATTCTTCTACCCAGCCACAAACAAAGGTGATGATCATGCACTGATCTTGCTATCACCAACAATCATAATCTGTGAGTAGCAGTGGCAGCCCCACTGGAGATCCAAATGTCCAATTTCAGTTGGCCGATGGTATTATCTCTTTCCTTGCTTCCTTTATTCCTTCCTTCCTTCCCTCCCTCCTCTTCTTCCTTTCCCTCCTTTCCCTCTGTCTAGATTGAGAATATTACCTGTGGGTGCTCTGCCCAAAGGAATATAAATTTTGATCACTGAAATCTCACAAGATATCTTGGGGTTTGTGGACTAGAGGATTTTCATCTTTCCTATTTTTTTATTCCATAATTTTAAAAAACTAGAGTAATTAACTCTTTTGTCTCATGTAGTTTCATTTATGATTTCTTGAAATAAAGCATTGGAAAACTAGGCTTTGCAATTATAATGGAGCTACTTGACTCCAAATCTTAAAAGCAGATCACTCTGGCTCTCACTGATTGGCTAACAGTATTTCCAAGTCCAAGTCTCACTCGGTCATTATTTGATTTTGATGATTCAAAGTGATTGGAGATGGCCCCCTAAATAGCAATTGTTTCTGTTCTGGCCAGAAATTCTGAGGATCTTTCCCTCTCAGATGTTTTCACTTTTTGTGTAGGTAAGTGAAGCCATTATTTTGCCTCATTTCTTACCCAGTTTTATTAACAGAATGGGTGTTGTCTCAGACAAACTAAGACCTGGGTAAGGCCAGAGTTTAAAAAGGCCAAGATCTCCCACTGGATCTGGGGCCATCTCCAATCAACCTGATCTTGCCTCTATACTTTGATAGCTCTGGAGAAGAGATTGGTGACTTTGCACAACCCTACCTCACATAAATCCAATTCACTTGCAAGCCAAGGCATCACTTTCCTGAAGTCATTGTTGTACTTGGAGGATGAAGAACAAACAACAAGAATAAAACATACCCGATCACTTAGTAACACATAGTTACATGAAACATAGTAACACATGAAAATATGTATATATTTAAAACTAGTCAAATGTTTTGCTTTGTTTTCTTCTAGATAGTGTATGTGATGAAAGAAGTTTGAAGATTATTGCTACAGAGAGTGACTCTTAGGGATTGAACTTCGAAAAGAAGTCAAGTCTAGAAATAAAGGTATAAGAGTCATCATTCATATTACAGTGCTAATGAAAGCTATGGGAATAATGTGTGTGTGTGTGTGTGTGTGTGTGTGTGTGTGTGTGTGAGGAAATATAGAGGTGGGCAGTAAGAAGATAAAGAATATTGGTGTTATTGTTTTAAACTCCTGGTTCAACCAGTTGAGAAAAGGATGAAAAGCCAGGGGAAACAGAAAATGAATGGTTAGAGGTAGAAAGAAGCCGGGAAGTATGATGTGAGTGAAGCTAACTGAGGACTGAGTATTCAGAAGGAGGAGTTGGTAAATTCTATAGCAAAGCATTGTCATTAACCAAGCACTGTGAAGGGCCATGAGATCCAGAAAGAAGTGTGAAAAATGCCCCTTATCCTTGGGGAGCTTACAATATATTTGGAGTGGTACAAATATGAAAAATTAATGATACATGAAAGTGAGTTTGAAGAGCCTGAAACTGTCTTGTGATGATTGGAGAAAACTTCATAGAGAAGTTAAATTCAATCTGTGCTTTGAAAAAGAGCAAGGTTATGGTGCATTCTATTTTTTAAAAAAAGAAGAATAAGAAGAAAATAATTAATATCTTTGGGGATATATTTCATTGATGCCAAAGGACAGGATTATAAATATTATGATTCAGTAATTTCACTCTAATGAACACTTTGACATTTTTATTAAATATGAGGATCAAGAAAATAGTAGGCATGTAAGGTCAGATTTTTATAATAATAGTAGAGATTACTAGCAATTGGAGCTCACCATTCTCTCCCAATTACTATGTGATAATTTTTGTTAATGTAACTCAGCATGTATTATATAGTTATGATAAAGGGATTTTTCTGACATTTTTGTGGGGGATATATTCAATATAATCAGAGATAAGAGCAGTATAATGCCCTGAAGCCAAACAGCCCCCTCCACACACATATATAGCATTCTAAATCCTTATTGCTACATACACCAGCTCTGTTTCCATTTTATTTCGATGGTATTTTTTTTAAAAATCATTTAACTAAGAGAGGAAATATAAGCTCTTACATTTGCTTACTTTGTTTTTCCAGCAAGTAAGGATAATGGTTGATGGTGATGGAAAGTTTTTCCCATGTAAATATTATTGCATATATTTTTATATAACATAAAAAGCTGATTTAAAAATATATTTATGGTCTTTATCTCTAAAGAAGAAAGCAAGACTAAGTGTGACAACTTGTAACTATAGAAATGACCTGATGAAACAAAAGTAATATTCTCAAAAAAATGAAATGATATAGTGAACTCTATGAATCTGTTTTTTTTTAATCTTTAAAATTTGCAGGGTGGATATGAATTAGGCACATTGCATTAACATGTATTTCTTATAGTTGCACATTTAGCAAAGAAGAATGGAAATATCATGTTGTGACCATTGATCTTTTGATTTATTTCTAAGCTGGAAAAAAAAAACATATTTATATATTTCAGAAAATCCAGAAAATTGTATGCTTTCTAAATATATTAGGCAGCTATGTGATACAGTGGATAGAGTGCCTAAAGTTAAAAAAAAAAAAACACAGCAAAAACATGCATTCAAATTCAGCCTCAGACAATTATTAGATGTCCCAGATATCCCAGAGCAAATCAATGAACCTCAGTTTCTGCAACTACAAAATATAGGTAATAATAGCACCTACCTTCCAGAGTTTTATGGAAATCAACTGAGATAACAAATACTGAAAACACTGACTGGCACATTATAAGCTTTATATGAATGTTAGTTTTGCTATTTACAGTATATTTATTTCTTCTTTAAATTTATTTATTTTTAACATATAGTTTTCAACATTCGATTCCATAAGGTTTTGGTTTCCTAAATTTCTCTCCATCTCGCCCCTAAGCCCAGTCCAAGACAACGTGCATTCTGATTACCCTTTCCCCCAATCTTCCCTCCCTTCTCTCATACTCCCTCCCTTTCCTTATCCCCATCTCCTCTATTTTTTGGTAAGCCAAGATAGATTTCTATACCCCATTGCCTGTATATAATATTTTCCAGTTGCATGTAAAAACAATTTTTAACATTTGTTTTCAAAACATTGAGTTCCAGTATGTCTCCCTTCCTCCCTCCTCATTCATCCCCACTGAGAAGACAAGTAATTTGATATATGTTATACATGTGCAGTTATGCAGAACACCTCCATAAAAGGCATGTAGTGGAAGACTAACTATATTTCCCTTTATCAGATCCTGCCTTCCATTGATTTTATTCTCTCTTTTGACCCTATCCCTCTTCAAAAGTGTTTATTTCTAAATATGCCCTCCTCCCATTTACCCGCCTTTCTATCATCCCTCAAACCCCACTTTTCCCTGCTTTCCTGCAATATGAGATAGATTTTCAGAGCAAATTGAGTGGGCAAGTTTTTCCCTCCAAAAGTCAAATATGATGAGAGTAAGGTTCAATTTTTCCCTCTCACCTCTCCCCTCTTCCCTTCCATTGAAAAAGTTTTTCTTGCCTCTTTTATGTGAGAGATAATTTGCCTCATTCTACTTCTCCCTTTCTCCTCCCAATACATTCATCTCACCTCTTAATTTTATCTTTTTTTAGATTTCATCCCTTCATATTCAACTCACCTGTGACCTCTGTCTATATAATCCCTCTACCTACCTTAATATTGAGAAAAGTCTCAAGAGTTACAAATATTATCTTTCCACATAAGAATGTAAACAATTCAACTTTAGTAAGTCACTTATGACTATCTCTTTCCTTTTAACCTTTTCATGCTACTCTTGAGCCTTGTGTTTAAAAGTCAATTACTCTATTCAGCTCTGGTCTTTTCATCAAGAATGTTTGAAGTCCTCTATTTCACTGAATGTCCATTTCTTTCCCTGAAGTACTATACCCAGTTTTGCTGGGTAGGTGATTCTTAGTTTTAATCTTAGCTACTTTGGCCTCTGGAGTATCATATTCCAATCCCTTTGATCCATGAATGTAGAAGCTGCTAGATTTTGTGTTATCCTGTTGTATTTCCACAGTTCTTGAATTGTTTCATTCTGGTTGCTTCCAACATTTTCTTCTTGACTGAGAACTCTAGAATTTCGCTACATTATTGATAGGACTCTTCTTTTGGGGATCTGTTTCCGCAGATGAGGAGTGGTTTCTTTCAATATTTATCTTACCCTCTAGAGGTTCTACGATACTAGGGCTGTTTTATTTGATAATTTCTTGAATGATGATGTACAGGCTCTTATTTAGATCATGGCTTTCAGGTAGTTCAATAATTTTTGAATTGTCTCTCTGGGATCTACGTTCCAGGTTAGTTGTTTTTTTTCCAATGAAAAATGTCTGCTATTTTTTCATTCCTTTGATTTAGCTTGAAATGTCTTTATTTTTCATAAAGTCATTAGCTTCCATCTGCTCCATTCTTATCTTTAAGGAATTATTTTCTTCAGTGAGTTTTGGACCTCCTTTTCCATCTGGCCAATTCAGCTTTTTAGGGCATTCCCCTCCTTGTTGGCTTTTTGGATCTCTTTTGTCATTTGGATTAGTTTATTTTTTAAAGTATTATTTTCTTCAGAATTTTGGCAGATCTCCTTTAGCAAACATTTGACTCATTTTTCATGATTTTTTTGCATCACTCTCATTTCTCTTTCCAAGTTTTCCTCCACTTCTCTTACTTGATTTTCAAAATCCTTTCTTGAGTTCTTCCATGACCTGAGCCCAATTAATATTTTTCTTGGAGGTTCTGGAGGTAGGAGCTTTGACTTTGTTGTCTTCTCTTTTCATATTTTTGTCTTCCTTTTCACCAAAGTAAGATTCTATTGTGTGATTCTCGTTCCACTTTTTACTCATTTCTCCAACCATTTACTTGATTTTTGAGCTCTTTGTCAAGGTAGTTCTCTGCTTCCAGTGGGGTTGGGACATGAACAGTCAGCTGCATCAATAACCTCATAATTTGTGTTCTAGAGCTCCAGAAACAGTGGCTGAAGCTGCCCCTATTGCTGCTGTGGCTGCTGCAAGTTCCTCTGCCCCTTTGCCCCTCTGCTGCCATGGGGCTGGGTTCAGACTACTCTATTCTCTCACACAGGTGCCACAGGTTTTTTTTCCACTGACCTTCCAATTTTTCCTAGGCATGTTGGGGTTTTTAAATCTATAAATCAGCACAAATAACCAAAATTAAGACCCCCTAGACCTTCCCAGGTCCCATCTGTGCCTGCACAGACCACACTGAATTGTAGTCTGTTCCCAGGGTGGTGTGATACATAAAAACCCCTGGGGACCTTCCAGGCAGTCTTAGGCTAGAGATTTCCTTCATTCTGTCATTCTGTGAGTGTAGCAGCTCCAGATTTTGTTTAGAGTCATTTTTTACACTTATTTGGCTGTCTTTGTGGGAAGAGCTCTAGAAAATCCTGTGCTATTACTCTGCCACATTGTCTCCATCTCTAGTGGCTTTATTTCTTTTAAGTAGCAAGTTAAGGGGAAAAGATGTCCCATAGCCTCATTTACCTTTTTAAAGAAAAGACAGGTGGGGTCAATACTGATTACAGTCAGAGTATCTAGGAATGGGGATTAGAAAGTATCTGAGAAATGGTAGCATCTAATGTCCATGCTACAAATATGTAGTCCATCCTCATATACATTAATCTTAAAAACTAATAGCTTTATTATATATTTAAAAGGAATAGCAAGTTGTACATAGCAGATTTCCAGTTTCATGTGCATCTTTCTTATTATATGTTATGTAAATGCTTGTTTTATTCCACAAATTAAAAATAAAATGAATTTTTTTTAATGATGGAAATAAGATGCCTGAGTTCTTTCTATGATATCCTCATTCTTCAAGTTAGATGAAACTGATTCTGAGTCTTTGGCTAGAGGACTGGTTGGTCGGTTGTTGTCCTTTGTTCTCAAAGAGGACCAAAATGATATCATTATGCTAGAATCAAGTTATAGTGTGTCTGACTGTAGCTGATCATACCAATGCAAGCTTGAAATATTCAACCACAGATCAGGTGCAAATAGTTCATGTGAACATTTTGGGTGGGATTCTCTAAATATGAGCATTTTCTGTTTCTTTTGAGCTATTTCAATTCTTCTTTGCTCATAGAGCATAGTAATTTCTCTGATGTGGGCAAACCATGATGAGTAGTCCTGTGCCAGGGTCTCCCATATCATACAATCAATTACAAAGTTCTGAAGGGAGACAACAAGAGTATCCCTGTATCACATTTTTGTGATCACAAGGTAAACACTTGTTCTGTGTGAGTTCTCCATAAAATACACTCTTTGACCAGGCTATGTTTTGAATTTGAACAATGTGAACAGTCCATCAGAGTCGTAATCTCTGCAGTAGAGTTTGAATGCTTGGCAGTTTAGTTCAAGAAAGGATCTCAGTGTCTGGTGTCTTATCTTGCCAGGTGATCTTCAGAATCTTCCTAAGACAATTCAAATGAAAATGACTCAATTTGCTGGCATAGCACTGGTATACTGTTCAGGTTTCACAGATATGCAATAATGAAGTCAGCAAAACAGCTCTATGAACTTTCAGTTTGGTAGTCACTCTGATATATTTTCCCTGCCACATTTTCCTTTAGAGAGTCCCAAACACTGAACTAGCTCTGATAATGCATATGTTAACCTCATTATCAATGTGTACATCTCTGGATAGTACATTACTAAGGTTAGTGACCTTGCCACAGAATCAATACTTCCTTATTTGCTATAAATGATAATTCTACATAGGAAGGTGTGGTGGCTGATGGAGCATCTGTGTTTTTTTGGGGTAAATTGTTAAAGTAAAATTAGTACAAGTAGCAGAGAACTGATCCACACTTTGTTACTTCTTAACTTCAGAGATTGCACTGAATTCACAGTCATCTGAAAACAAAAAATCATGTACTAATACTCCCTCCACTTTAGTCTTGACTTGAAACCTTTTTGAAGCTGAAGAATTTACCATCCATGCAATAGCTCATCTTGATGGCCAACTTCATCCTCACTGAAGGCATGTGACCACATGGCTGAAAGAATCATGATAAAAAGCATGGGAGCAAACACACAGCCTTATTTCATTCCATTGATAACTGGGAAAGCACAAAAGCATTGTCCCTTATCCAGAAACCAGGCAAGCATGCTGCCATGAAACTGATGTACAATGCTGATGAACTTCTCCAGGCAAAGAAATTTTGACATAAATTTCCATAAGGCCCAATTATTGATAGGTATTGGTGAGATCTGAAAGCCTTGTGTATGGACCTCTGTTCTGCTGCTGGCATGTCTCCTGGAGTTTTCACACAGCAAATACCATCTACTCTTCCTTGGCTCTTTCTGCAGCCACATGTCTCTCAGGTAGAAGGTGAAGGATGAGCCCATTAAGGGAGACTCTGGCAAGAATCTCACCAGCAATAACTGAGAAAGAGAATGCTACCCCCCATCATAAAACAATAGATTTCCTTAATCTTTATAGAGATGGACAATGGAGGCATCCTTTACCTCATTGGGGATAACCTCCTCTTCCCATATAACCCAGAAAATTTCAGTCAGCTTTTGTCAGAACAATGGACCCCCTGTTTTGTAAATATCAGCTGGAGCAGAATCAGTACCAGGTGTTTTGATGCATGAAAGGAAGCTAATGGCACTCAAAACATCTTCTCAGTTGGAACTTCAACTAAGGAAGGACTGATTTCAATCTGAGGTAAATGGTTAATGGCTTCAACAGCAATTGATGATGGTCTGTTGAGAAGAATATGGAAGTGATTAGGCCAACTCTCCAGTATCGTATCCTTGTCACTAATCAACATGACTCCATCAGCACTGAGTAACTGAGATACATCACAGGTTTTTGGCCTGTAAAAATTCTTCAGAGAATCATAAAAGCACTATGGACTGTTACTATCAGCATAAAACTGAATAGTGTCTGCCTTCTCATGGAGCCACAAATCCTGCTATGTTTATACTTAACTTTTGATGGAATTAAATGCTGTCTTCTGAGAGATGGATGAAATAACCTGGTGGTAAATTCTGTGGCATTCTCATTTTTCATTTAGCAGCTTCTGAATTTCCCATCATTCCATCAAACCAATTTTGATGTTTCTGAGATTTGGCATACACCAAATCCCTGAAAGCTGCCCACTCCTTTTCTGTTCCACTGTTATCAACTTTTCCCCCCCACACCTTCCTTCAGAGAGTCCCAAGCACTGAGCTAGCTCTGGCAATACATATGTTAACCTCATTATCAATGTGTACATCCCTGGAAAGTACACTGCTAAGGTTAGTGAACTTATCCACAGCTCAACTTTCCCACCAAGTTAGCAGTTGTTCCTCCTCAGCAAAGAGATGTAATCTGTTGTCATTAATTCTTCTGGTAGTCGTTTTGCCTTGGGGCTACCCTTTTTGTTGAATGTGAATATTTATCTTGAAGAGGGAAAGTCTGTGATTAGTCCAGCACTCTGTGCAACATGTTGCCTTTGTCAGTTTCATACTCTGTCTCTTCTTGTAATCACATAGTCTATTGAATGCTGATATTTGCTGCAAGGGTGCATCCACAAAGTTTTATTATGTTTAGGTAAATGAGAGACAGTATTGAGGATGAGGTCATAAGATGCTCAAATCTTCAGTAGAAGTGATCATTGCTGTTGGTATTTCCAATTCCATTCCTCCCTAGAACTCCCTGTTAAGTCTGATATTTTGAGTCCACTCTAGCATTAAAACCACTCAAAATGATATTCTTGTCATTTTTTGGTTTACAAATGATAAGTCTCCAGGTCTTCATATTATTTTTCTTTGGCCCCATCAGGGATTGTCGTGATAGGAACATGCAGTGATGATGGTGGCATGATGTTTTCCCATGAGTGGCAGTAGTGTAGTCATGAGCCTGTCATTCACTCCTTTTGGTAGGCATACAAATTTGTTTATTAGATTAGTTTTGATAGCAAAACCTACACCAACTTCCCAGGACTCCCTTTACTGTGGCTGCTCCACAAAAATGTGTACCTAGTTCCAGCTTCAGCTAGCTGGTCAACGTGCCAGTCTTGTTTCATTCAGGGCTGCTATGGGAGCTGTCTATCTTACAGGTCTACTGAATTTTGTGTTATCTAAAAATGTGCATGTATTCCATATGCTGATGGTTAGTGGAAAAATCTTTGTAGATATTTTTGTACATTGGTTTTGTGTGTGTTTCCATTGCAGTGTGGAATCCCTGCTTGTCACAGTAATCAGGTCATGGTTGAGTAAAAAGTAAATTTTTAGGATATCTTTTCTAGCCCTTTCCTTACACCAGGAAGTGAGCAGTGCAATCTCTTAAAGGCTACTCAAACACCCAAGGGGATGCCAAATTCCACAGCAGCTTCCAATCAGAAGATGATCCTATGGCCTTGGCCACCTGTGTGCAGCATTGTGACTAGATCTTCAAGTGTATCTGTACCTACTAGTTTGTCACTTACCTGTTGCCACAGGACATTGAATTAAGTAAAATGGTATGGGTGATATCTTTTGATTCATGCCTAAACTGGATTTAAATGAGGCAGAGTTGTATGAAATCATTGACTTAACTCTCTCCTCCACAGTCCTCACAGTCCAGTGGCAGAACAAAAGCAAAACAAACAATGATGGCTCTAAATATCTTCAACATCTAACCAAGCCCTAAGTGTTCCACAACACCTGCTTCATCTGTCTTCAAGGTCATTGGAACAGAGTTTTCTCATCTGCCCATTCCACCAGAAGAAATCTTCACATGCTTAGAGTAGCCAACCCACAACTCAAGAACTAGTTTGAAACTTTTCAATTACCCTCAATCTGGTTTAACCTATCTGCCAAAATGTTTCAGCGGGTGTGACTGCTGGGCACACTATAGACTCTTGGCACCACAGGTGACAGTTAGGTGGAACAATGGATAACAAAGTGGAAAGCAGCCACAAAAATGGTTCAGTAGCTTTCCCATCAGAGGTATTAGTCCTTTCTGAATATACTCTTTACTCTACACTTTAAAAAAAAAAAAAGTAAACAATGAACCTCCACAATGTTATATGTATAGGGAATCCTTGCTAGACCTGAGTCAGTCACTTAATTATGTTTACCTCAATTTCCTCATCAAAAATTAATTAGAGAAGGAAATGGCAAAGCACTCTAGTATATTTGCCAAGAAAATCTTCAAACAAGGTTACATGTAATCAGAAGCAACTGAAACAATGCAACAAAATAAGGATTCCTATAAGTTATTTGCTTCTCACATATTTTCTTGTGTGTATGAAATTAAGGCTGTCATACATATAATATTTATATATTACATTGACTGAATGTATATGATTTGAAGAAATCTATACAAGAAACATACCTAAATTTTGTTCTGAATATTTAACTGGAGTATAATTTCAGGGAAACTAGGAGAAAGAAATTGGCCTTCTTTGGGTCAGACTCCTAGTATTAAAGTCAGTCCACACAAGGCAAGAGTCCTTGGGGTGGCCCATAAGTACCTCTTATGACTTTGATCTTCTTATAAGATGTATTGTCAGGGTGGAATCAATATGGCAGTACAGAAACAGGGACAAACTTGAGCTCTCCCCACAAAACTTTCAAAAAACCTGTAAAAAATGACTCAAAATAACTCTAGAACAGCAGAGGTAACAAAATGACAGAATGAAGCATATTTTCAGCTCACAACAATCAGGAATGTCAACAGGAAGTGTCTATAACACCAGACTGGAAGCAGAGCACAGTGTGGTGTGGGCCACACATACACTGAATGCAAAAGGTCTTAGGGGACTAAAGGGTTGGTGGTTACTGCAGTTTTCAGACTTCTCAATCCACAAGTGCCAAAGACAGCTTGAAAGGTCAGTGGGAAAGGTCTTTCATTGGCTGAAAGACAAATGTGGTCTGACCCCAGCCCTGGGCCAGAAGTGGGAAGATACTTCTGGAGCCTGCCACTCAACAAGGAACTCAAAAGACAAGTAATTTTCTGGGAAAATGAGCAAACTGGGGAGGGGAATAAAGGATAGATTCCTACTGTCTTGGTGAAAAAGTATTTTCTTACATCATTGGTGACAAAAAAGATCAAAACGTACAACCAGAAGAAGACAACAAAGTCAAAGATCCTGCATCAAAAGACTCCAAGAAAAAAATATGAATTGGTTGCAAGTCATGGAAAAGCTTAAAAAAGATTTCAAAAATCAAGAAAAAGTAGAGGAAAAAATTGGGAAAAGAAATAAGAATGATATAAGAAAATCATGAAAAACAAGTAAATAATTTGCTAAAGGAGACCCAAAAGAGTTGAAGAAAACAACACTTTAAAATTAGAGTAACCCAGATGGCAAAGGAGGTGCAAAAAGCCAATGAGAAGAAGAATGCCTTAAAAAGAAGAATGGGCCAAATGGATAATGAGATCCAAAAGCTCCCTGAAGAAAATAATTCCTCACAAATTAGAATGGAGCAAATGGAAGCTAATGACTTTTTGAGAAATCAAGAACTTATTACAGAAAACCAAAGGAATGAAAAACTACAAAACTATATGAAATATCTTATTGGAAAAACCACTGACCTGGAAAATAGATCCAGGAGTGAAAAATTTAAACTTATTTGACTACCTGAAAGTCCTGTTCAAAAACTGAGACTAGATATTATCTTTCAAGAAATGATTGGGGAAGAGTCAAGATGGCAGCATACAAAGAGGAACTTGCTTGAGCTTCGCCCTTCCAAAAGCCATGCAAATCTCTAGTCCAAGACATCCTGGAAGTTCAACAGGAAGCAAATATTGCACCAGACTGGTAGCAGCGTGCAGTCTGGCATGGACAGCATTGGCACAAACAGGATCAGAACAGGCCTTGATGGACTGAAGCACAGGCAGATATGGAAGTTTCCAGACTCCTTAACCCACAAAGCCAAAGAGAGTATAGAAGCCATCACCCAGTGGCTGAGGAGGAGATGTAATAACACCAGAGCAGCAGCAGAAGCAGCTTCCAGAGTTCTGGGACCACAGAGAGTGGGGGATGTTGCAGCTGACATAAAACCCCTGAAGTCTGGGACAGTATATCCACCCACATCCACACCCCACTGCAAGCAGAGTTCTGCTTTGACCAAGAGTTAGAAAGTCAAGTACTAATTGGGAGGATGAACAAACAGAAGGAAAAATGTCAGGTTATTTAATCATACTTTGGTGACAGAGAAGATGAAATCATAAAAGCAGAAGAAAACAAAGTCAAAACTCCCACATCATAAGCCATCAAGAAAAATATGAATTGGTCACAGGCCGTGGAAGAGCTCAAAAAGAATTTTGAAAATCAAGTTAGAGAGTAGAAGAAAGACTGGGAAGAGAAGTGAGAGCAATATGTGTGTTCATCCTTCATTGCCAAAGAAGACCATACCATCAGAGAAATAATGACATGACACGCATTTGACTTTGTTTTGAGTGAGGGAGGGCTGTGCAGGTCACCAGCCTCACTTCTCCTCCAGAGCCATCTGAATGACTGGAGATGACCCAAGATGAGGCAATTGGAGTTAAGTGACTTCCCCAAGGTCACACAGCTAGTGAGTGTCAAATGTCTGAGGGGAGATTTGAACTCAGGTGTTCCTGAGTCCTGCGCTGGTACTCCATCCACTGTACCACCTAGCTGCCTCAGGTACTCAGTATCTAACAAGGAATGTATCTTTTGCCTGCTCTCAGTGTCCAGTTGTGTGCCTGCGTGTATATATCCCTCTATACATAAGTGCATACTGGTATATGTATTTGTGCCTTTATACAATTGGGTGGGAGGGAATTAGTCCTGCAAGCACCTGAAAGCATCAGATAAATATGAGTTCAAAGAATGGATTGAAAAGCTAAGATTAAAAGTCTGAGGCAGGAGGGAGCCTGAAGATGCTAAAGAGGTCCCAATGAGACACTTGCTGGGCCACCCTCCAATGCCCTGACAGAACCTCCATTTTTTTTACCTAACTTTGTATCTCTCCTAGTTGTGAGCACAGTACTTTGTATGTATATACTGAGGACACAAGTGTGTGTTGGACCTAAATAAACTGAGAGGCCCCTAGCTCCCCCAAAGGGCTTTTCAGCCTTATCTGAATCATAGAGTGAGAAGGGAAGGAGGGAGGGAGAGAGGGAGGATTTTATGGACTTACTTTGTGTCTGAGGGCCAAGTGCTGATAACACAAACACAAGAAAATAACCTACACAGGTCTTCAGAAAGCTTTCATTCTAACAGGAAAGAAGACACAAAGAAGCCAAGAAGGGGGTCTTAAGGAGGAAGGCAGGAGCAGGGCTGACTGGCCTGGGTCTGACTCGGGAAAGTCAGACAAGGCCAGAGGAGAATGAATACTATTTGACTGAAAAATATTTGTTTTCAATTTTATAATCAAGAATAAAAGTGAGAAATGTAAGAAAATCATGAAAATCAAGTTGACAGGTTGCTAAAAAAAAAAACCCTAAAAAAAAGAAAAGAAAAAAACAACACTGAAGAAAATAACACTTGAATAAATAGACTAAAAATCAAAGGACAAAAGGGGTCCAAAAAGTCAATGAGGAGAAGAATGCCTTAAAAAGTAGGATGAACAAAATGGAAAAAGAGGTCCAAAAGCTCACTGAAGAAAATACATCCTTAAAAATTACAAAGGAGCAAATGGAAGCTAATGGCTTTATGAGAAATCAAGAAATTATAAAACAGAACAAAAAGAATGAAAAAATAGAAGGCAATGTGAAATATCTCATTGGAAACACCACTGACCTGAAAGATGAATCCAGGAGAAATTTATTTTGAAAGTATTGAACTACCTGAAAGCCATGATCCAGAAAAAAAAAGAGCCTATACATCATCTTTTAGAAATTATCACTGAAAACTACACTGTTATTCCATAACCAGAGAGCAAAATTGAAAGAATCCACTGATCATCTCCTGAAAAAGATCACCAAAGGAAAACTCCTAGGAATAGTGTAGTTAAATTTCAGAGTTCCCAGAACAAGGAGAAAATATTCCAAACAACCAGAAATAAATAATTCAAGTATCATGTAAATATAAGATCTACCAGCTTTTATACTAAGGGATTGAAGGACTTGGAATATGATATTCCAGAGGTCAGAGGCACTAGGATTCAAATCAAGAATCACCTACCAGTAAAACTGACCAGGGGGAAAATTGAATTTCAGTGAAAGAGAACTTTTAAGCATTTTGCTGAAAAGACCAGAGCTGAATAGAAAATTTGACTGTCAGATAAGAGAATCAAGGGAAGTACGAAAAGGTAAACAGGAAAGAGAAATCATAAGGGATTTATTAAAGTTTAACTATTTACATTCCTGCATGAAAGGATGAGATATATATATATATATATATATATATTTCAATATATATTTTATTTTTAGATGTTATCAATTTATAATAATTCAGCTCTTCCTCTGCTATCTATCTATCTGTCTATCTATCCATCTATCCATCTTTATCTATCTATCCATCTATCCATCTGTCTATCTATCATGGAAACTTCTTTAAACTAAGCAAGGCCTCATGAATTATATATATATATGGTAAACAGGAAAGAGAAATCATAAGGGACTTATTAAAGTTTAGTTGTTTATATTCCTGCATGAAAGGATGATAGTATATATATATTATATATAATATATATATATATATATATATATATATATATAAAATATATATATATATATCATCCATATATATATATATCATCCTAAATATATATATATAATATATATATATATATATATATATATATACATATATATATATCTCATCCTTTCATGAAGGAATGTAAATAGTTAAACTTTAATAAATCCCTTATGATTTCTCTTTCCTGTTTATCTTTTATATATATATATATATATATATATATATATACTATATATATTATATATAATTCATGAGGCCTTGCTTAGTTTAAAGAAGTTGCATGATAGATAGACAGATGGATAGATGGATAGATAGATAAAGATGGATAGATGGATAGATAGATAGATAGATAGATAGATAGATAGATAGATAGATAGATAGCAGAGGAAGAGCTGAATTATTATAAATTGATAACATCTAAAAATAAAATTCAGCAGTGAAAGAAGAATCTATTGGGAGAGGAAAGGGAGAGATAGAATGGTAAATTGTCTCACATAAAAGAGGCAATAAAAAAGTTTCAAAATGGAAGGAAAGAGGGAAGAGGTGAGAAGGAATGAGTGAAACTTACTCCCTTTAGATTTGGCTTAAGGAAGAAATAATATACATACTTAATTGTGTATCTTACCCTACAGGAAAGTAAGGGGGAAGGGACTAAGTGGGGGTGGTGGTGATAGATGGGAGGGTAGATTGAAGAAGTAGGCAGCAAGACACAAACACATTTGAAAAGGAACATGGTCAAAATTGAAAAAGAATAAGTGAGGGGATAGAATAGGATGGAGGGAAATAGAGTTAGTCTTTAACATTATGACTATTATGGAAATGTTTTGCATAACTACATCTCTTTAACCTATATTGAATTGCTTGCCTTCCCAATAAGAATGAGTGTGGGGGTAAGAAGGGTGATAATTTGGAACTCAAAGTTTTAAAAACAAATGTTAAAAATTGTTTTTACATGCTATTGGGAAATAAGATATATAGGCAGTGAGGTATAGAAATCTATCTTGCTCTACAAAAAAGTAAGTGAGAAGGGGATAGTGGGAGGGGAGGATATAAATGGAAAAGAGATGGGGGGATGGGATAATCAGAATGAATGCCATATTGAGGTCAAGGTAGAGAAGATATGTGGAGAAAATCTGATACTCAAAATCATGTGAAAATGAATGTTGAAAACAGAAAATGAATTAATATGAAAAAGGAAAAAAAGAAATGATCAAAGAAAACTGTCCTGAACATTCACCTCCTGAAAGAGGTCCCAAAAGGAAAATTTATAGGAATATTGCAGCCAAATTCCAGTGTTTCCTGGTTAAGGAGAAAATATTATAAGCGATGAGAAACAATTCAAGTATTGTAGAAACACAATCAGGATAACACAAGATTTAGCAGCTTCTACAGTAAAGGATTGGGTAGTTTAGAATATGATATTATGGAGATTAAAGGAGGTAGGATTATAACCAAGAATCACCTATCTATCAAAACTGAGTATAATGCGTCCAAGAGGAAAATGGAATTTCAATGAAACAGAGGACTTCCAAGCATTCTTATTGAAAAGGCCAGAGCCGAATAGAAAATTTCATTTTCAAATACAAGAATCAAGGGAAACATGAAAAGATAAACAAAAAAGAGAAACCATGAGGAACTTATTAAAGTTGAACATTTTACATTTCTACATGGACAGATGATAATTGTACTTCATGAGCACTTTCTTAGTATTAGGGTATTTGGAGGGAATATATGTTTATAAACACACACACTTTCACATATATGCACACACACACATATATATATGAATATACATACATACACACACATATACATATATATTTATATATACACGTATATGTATGCATATATAAAGAGAGAGACAGGGTTAGCTGAATGTGAAGGAATATCTAAAAAAATAAAATTAAGTGTTAAGAGGAATGCACAGAGAGAAAGAGAAAAGAGAGGTAGAATGTAGTAAATGATCTCACAAAAAAGAGGCGAGGAGGGGGCAGAGCCAAGATGGCGGAGTAGAAGGATGTACATTTACAACAAGCTCCAACCCACAGCCCATAGAATTAATGTAAAAAGAGATCCGCATAAATTCTGGATCACTGAAAGGTGTGCAGAACCAGAGTGGAAGAGATTTCCATGCCAGAGAGCCCTGGAGAGACCCGTCCCCAGGGTCCGTCACACCCCGGAAAGCAGACCCCACCCCCAGCGCTTCCCTGGCTGCGGCCCCAGAGAAGCTGACCCGAGCAGGCTTCAGGGACGGAAGCTCCGGCAGCCGGGAAAGTCCCTCTGCCCACAGAACCTACAGGTCAGTGAGAGAGGCTGGGCTGGAGGAGAGGAGCGGAGTGTCTCCGTGACTCAGGCCACCTTGGGAGGAAGCGGCGGCAGGGGCGTGGGCGGCAGTGGAGGCAGCAGCAGCAGCGGCGGCTGCCCGGACTCACTCAGCAGCAGGCAGGATCTTCATAATGGAAGGTCTCTGCATAAACAACCTGAGGGAGCTGAGCCTGCGGGACGGCCCTCCCTCACTCTGCTCTATTACTCAAGGCCTCTGCATAAAGCCCCTGAGGGAGCTGAGCCTTGGAGGCGGCCCTGCCCCCACCCCAGCACCAGAACTAAAGCTTCCTGTGGAAAGCTCATTTGAACCTCAGACCCCAAGCACTAGCTTGGTGGATCTAGGCGGGGGTGGACAGGAATCTCAGAAGTCAAGAAACTGGCTGGGAAAATGCCTAGAAAAGGGAAGAAAAATAAGACTATAGAGAGTTTTTTCCAACAAATGCAAATGATCCCAACATTCGGATCTGATGATGAGGACGAGGATGTATTCTCGCCATCGGGGAAAGATGTGAAGGGTGGGGCTTCAGTACTCCAGACAGCCCAGGGGGATGTAAGGTGGGCTCAGGCCTTGGAAGAGCTCAAAAAGGATTTTGAAAAGCAAGTTAGACAGGTGGAGGAAAAGCTGGGAAGAGAAATGAGAGACATGCAAGAAAAGTATGAAAAAACGGGTCAATACCTTGGTAAAGGAGACCCAAAAAAATGCTGAAGAAAATAACCCCTTGAAAAATAGGCTCACTCAATTGGCAAAAGAGGTTCAAAAAGGCCAATGAGGAGAAAAAATGCTTTCAAAAGCAGAATGAGCCAAATGGAAAAAGGGGTTCAAAAGCTCACTGAATTTAATAGTTCTCTCAAAATTAGAATGGAACAGATGGAGTCTAACAACTTTACGAGAAACCAAGAAATCGCCAAACAAAACCAAAAGAATGAAAAAATGGAAGAGAATGTGAAATATCTCATGGGAAAAACAACTGACTGGAAAATAGATCCGGGAGAGACAATTTAAAAATTATGGGACTACCCAGCCATGATCAAAAAAAGAGCCTAGACATCATCTTCCATGAAATTATCGAGGAAAACTGCCCTGACATTCTACAACCAGAGGGCAAAATAAGTATTGAAAGAATCCATCGATCACCACCTGAAAGAAATCCAAAAAGAGAAACTCCCAGGAACATTGTGGCCAAATTCCAGAACTCCCAGCTCAAGGAGAAAATCTTGCAAGAAGCTAGAAAGAAACAATTTCAGTACTGTGGAAATACAATCAGGATAACTCAAGATCTAGCAGCTTCTACATTAAGGGATCGAAGGGTGTGGAATAGGATTTTCCAGAAGTCAAAGGAACTAGGACTCAAACCAAGAATCACCTACCAAGCTAAACTGAGTATAATACTTCAGGAGAAAATATGGTCTTTCAATGAAACAGAGGACTTTCAAGCATTCTTGATGAAAAGATCAGAGCTGGAAAGAAAATTTGACTTCCAAACACAAGGAATGAGAAGAAGCATGAAAAAGTAAACAGCAAAGAGAAGTCTTAATGGGACTTACCAGAAGTGAACTGTTTACATTTCTACACGGAAAGACAATATTTGTAACTCTTAAAACTTTTCAGTATCTGGGTAGTTGGTGGGACCACACACACACATGTACACACATACACGCACACACACATAAACACATGCACACACAGAGAGAGACAGAGAGCACAGAGTGAATTGAATAGGATGGGACCATAGCTTAAAAGAAATTAAGGTAAATGGTGAGAGAGAAATGTAGTGGGAGGAAAGAGGGTGAAATGGAATGGGGTAATTATATGTCATTTAAGAGGCAAGTAGGAGACTTTTTAGTGGAGGGATAAAGAGGAGAGCTGAGAAAAAAAAAAAACAAGAAGTTTACCCTCATCACATTTGACTAAAGGAAGGAATAAAATGCACACTCATTTTAGTATGAAAACCTATCTTACAGTATAAGAAAAGTGGGTGGAGAAGGACATAAGCAAGGGGGGGGATGATGGAAGGGAGGAGCAAAGGGAGGAGGGAGCAATTTGAAGTCAACACTTGGGGAGGGACAGGGTCAAAAGACAGAAGTGAAACAATGAGGGACAGAATAGGATGGAGGGTAATTCAGTTAGTCTTACACAACACGACTATCAGGGAAGTCATTTGCAAAATTACACAGATATGGCCTATATTGAATTCCCTGCCTTCCCAAAGGGAATGGGTGGGGAGGGAGGGATGGGGAGAATTTGGAACTCAAAGTTTTAGGAACAACTGTCTAGTATTTCTTTTGCTCTAGGAAAGAAGACATACAGTTAAGGAGGAATAGAAAGTCATCTGGCCCTACAGGAGAAAAGAGAAGATGGAGAGAAAAGAAGGGAGGGATGACAGAAGAGAGGGCAGATTGGAGATAGGGAAAATTAGATTGCTTGGAGTATTGGGGTGGGGGGAGGGGATAAAAGGGGAGAAAATTTGGAACCCAAAATTTTGTGAAAATGAATGTTAAAAATTAAATAAATAAATAAATAAATAAAATTTAAAAAAAAACAAAAAAGAGGCGAAAAAGAGCTTTTACAATGGAGGGGAAGAGGGGGAAGGTGAAAGGAATGGATGAAATAAGCTTTAATTTCATTGGATTTGGCTTCAGGAGCTAATAATATATACACAAAATTGGGTGTGGAAGTTTATCTTATCCTACAGGAAAGCAGGAGAAAGTGGATAAGAGATGGGGAATTACAGAAGGGCCAGTAGATTGGGGAAAGGAACAATCAGAGGCAAACACTTTGGTAAAGGGAAAGGTCAAAGGAAAGAATAGAAGAAATAGAGGGTGAGATGAGATAGATGGAAATATAGTTAGTCTTTCACAACATGACTGTTATGGAATTGTTTTGCATTACTACACATGCATAACTTCTATCTAATTGCTTACCTTCTCAATGAGGATAGACGAAGAAGATTGAAGGAAGAAGATGTGGAATTCAAAGCTTTAAAACCAAATGTTAAAAATTGCTTTTACATGCAACTGGGAAATAAAATATATAAGTAATGGGGTATAGAAATCTATCTTGCCCTACAAAACAGTAAGAGAGAAAGGGATAGCAGGGGGAGGAGGGAGATAGAAGGGAGGGCAGATAAGAGGAAAGGGTAATCAGAACACATGGCTGTTCTGGGGTGGGAGAAGGAGGAGATGGGGAGAAAATTTGAAATTCAAAATTTTGTGGAAGCAAATGTTGAAACCTGAAAATAAACAAACTTAATTAGATTTTAACAAGATGTATTATTCATTGATCTAAAAAAATTAAGCTTCATCATATACATTGTTGGTGGAGGTGACATAATATTCCTCTTAATTCTAGTGTTTTCCTTCCTTTAATTTTTTCCAAATTATCCTGTATATAACAACTTCTTTTTTGTGTATTTGTTCACATGTTATCTCTTCCATTATAGTGTAAGCTTCTTAAATGTAGGGACTGTCTTTTGCCTCTTTTTTTTAAACTCTAGAGCTTAGTTCAGTGCTTGACACAGAGTAAGCATTTTATAATGTTTTTTAACAAATTAAAATAAAAAGATACCTCTTTCTGATTTAATATCAATAATTTTCAAGGCATTGGAATTTGAATTCATAATATTACAGGAGAATTTAAATTAAAATATTAGTACTGAGTACACCAATATATGTGTGGACTAAGTGGAGAAGTTAGAAACATATGATGATTAAAAGTAGAAACTGTTAAGGACATTGTGAGCATTATATTAAATATTTGTATTAATTGGAAAAACAATTTTGGAAGATGTCACTGGATTTTAAAAGATTTTTTGGAAAGGGATTTTGTTTAGTCAGTCCACTTCACAGTCATGATTTGATGTCACAATATTTCTGATTTTGCATCTTTCTCATTTTCAAATCATTAAATTGGAATACCTGGAATTGTACTAAACAAAAGGAACAAAACAAAAACTGTGGCACTCAAATGGCACAGTGACTCAAGCACTGGAATTGGAGTCAATTCAAATCATCCTTCAGTCACTTATTAGAGGTTTAAACTTAACCTATGTGCCTGTTTTCCCACTTATAAAATAAATCTAAGATTAGCACCTACCACACAGAGCTGTTGTGAGGATTGAATTAGATTACATATTAACTGAGATCAGCATACAAGTGTCATATAATGCTAATTATTAGTATTGGTTTGATATTTTTACACTATTAAGTGGTTTCTTTAAAATACAATATATGTATATGCATATTTAAAATGTATTTTTAATTTTTATTAAATATATCATGTTAATACTTAATTTTAATCCACTAGTTTATTAATTTAATATATAATAAACATTTTAAAATATTTACTTTGGCATGCTATTTATATAACATATTAATGTTATGTTATACATATCTTTTAAATAAGCACTTAATTTCATTCATTTTATTTGCCCTGACAAAATCTGAGGTTCCTCTTTGCATTTCCCCTTTTACCATTCCTGGTGTAATCCCTATGTCCTTGAGTTTACTTTCATAATTTTTCTGAAAATATAGAGGACCTGTTAATATAGAACCTGGAATATGTAGCAATAGTCAGGTCCACAGCAGTTAAGTGCTGAATGATTTTAACTTCTTCCTTAGGGAGATATGTTTACCTGCCTCAGGGGCTTGGCAGAAAATCTCTGTTTAACTAGATATCTCCCACTGGGACCTACCTATTAGAGAAGTAACTACAAGAATGAAAACTACAGGCAAGTCTTTTGATTGACTAAGGTCTTTAATGCTATCTCAAAGTATCGTCATTACTTTCTCAGATTCCTATAGGGAGACTCAGAACAAGGGAAACATGTCCTCTGGTCTGTGGTGAAAAAGTCCCATATGAAAGAAAGTAATTCCTGGGAAACAGAAAGTAAAAAAGAAAAACAAAACTTAAGACATGGATAATCTGAGTATATAACTTTTTATACAGATGGTTAAATAGTTTGGTAAGAAATTTAAGCCTCTCAAATGAATTCAAAGCCCAATAGGATAACTACTGAACTGCAGAATCTTCTATCATCAGAGTTTTATGGGTAATTATGGATGTTTGGAAGTTCCTCTACTATTACTTCTTATTTGCCCCATGTAACAGCAAGGACCCCAAAAGGGCCAGAGGGCCTGCTGTGCAAGTTCTTAGATCTGTTTTTCTAAAAAAGAAAGTAACTTTTGTGGGGTCCACAATTTACTTTAATCAAGCACATATATCATTCACTTAGTTCAGCAGAAAAAGTCATTACCCGGAACTTACAGGAAAATACAAACAGAAATTTCAAGCATAAATTACAAACAGAAACACCAACAGACAGGGGACCTCTTTAGCAGCTACTCAGAGTTTCATCTGGCCAAACAAATACTTCCACAGAGTAAATCCCAAAGTAAAACCTCACTTCAGAGTATTTATAAACTTTTCAGAGCTGGAGGGAAGGACCCTCTGACCCATTGCCTCAATAGAAATTAACAAAAGATAGTGAGGTCTCTTAATGAGGAGAGAAAACCTTTAACTCTTCCCCCACCCACCATTAACCTTACAGCTCAGTCCAGGGTTTTGTTTTGTTTTTCATTAATTACAAGTCAGCCTTTAGAAAAGGATATTTGCTGACATGGTATACTAAGAAGAATTGGTACTAAGATGGAATCAAGCTTAGAGAGATTTGGGACAAAAAAAAAATATGAACTATTCACAGTTCCTGGTAGAAAAGACATTCTCCCCCTTCCCCCTTCCTTGAGTTCCCATGAGCCCACTGAGATGTGAAAAGTTCCCTGCAAAGCCTGAAAGGATAATACCTTTATCAAGTCCTAAACCTACATTTCTTTCCAAACAGAAGACATCACACTATCTATAACTGACATTCCTGGATGAGCTTAGTTTGACCATTCTTAGATTTCAGGGAGATCTATTATCCAATAGGGTTCTAGTTTCTACAATGATATGATCAATGGTAAGGAGGAGGGTGAATGTGAAATCTTCCCTGGTCTCACTCCCCTCAGTCACTACCTGCCTTACAATCTTTTGATTACAGTCACTAATTATCTAACTCAATGAGCTTCCAAAATTTAATCTTTATTTATTGGAATACTTATGCTAGAAACTCAGAGGTGTTTCTCATTCTTTCAACTATTCCCAAGACATTTCATCAACTAATTTCAATCAATGACTTTAAGCACTTCACCTTTTCCCAATGCAATGAACTAGGTTGTTTGCACCAAGTTAATACCATCCATTAAACTTCAGTGGTTGAATCACTTGATCCAATAAGGTGTTTATGAATTGTTTACACGTATTTTTTTTTTGCCTTTGCTTGATAGATTTTGTAATTCAAGGAGAAATTCTCATATATAAAAGTTCTATGTATGATCTATGTTACCTATATTTTAGGGACATTGTGCTAACAATAAATGAGAAGAGCTAAAAATGCCAAACTAAATGAAAACAGAGTGCATGGGGAACTAAATATAACATAGTTTTTATGACTTGCATTTTAATTGTATTTATTTATAGTTTTCAACATTCATTTCCACAAGGTTTTGAGTCCCAAATTTTCTCCCTATCTCTCCCTTCAACCTACCCAGGCATTCCGATTATCCCTTTCCTCAATCTACCCTCCCTTCAATCACACCCCTCCCTTCCTTATCTCCATCTCCTCTATTTTCTTATAGGGCAAAATAGATTTCTATACCTCATTACCTGTACTTCTTATTTCCCATTTGCATGTAAAAACAATTTTTAACATTCCTTTTTAAAACTTTGAGTTTCAACTTCTCTTCCTTCCTCCCTGTCCACCCATCCCTACTGAGAAGGCAAGCAATTCAATATAGGTTATACATGTGTAGTTATGCAAAAGACGTCCATAATAGTCATGTTGTGAAAGGCTAACTACATTTCCCTCCATCCTGTCCTGGCGCCACTCATTCTATTTTCTCTTTTGACCTTGTCCTACCCCAAATTGCTTGATTCTAATTACTCCCTCCTCCCATTTGCCCTCCCTTCTATCATGCCCCACCAAACCACTAATCCCCTTCTCCCCTTCTCCCCTACTTACAAGAGGTTCTCCACATGGAAGAAAAAAATAAAATACTTATTCAGACAGCAGAAAACCAAAGCCATCATAATAACAAAAATCTACATGCAATTACCATGCAGAGAACATCATCCCCAAGCCTTAGCCCTGTCAATCTTCCCACAAACTCACAAATAACAAGCAGGCCATTTAAGAAAAAAATCACAAATGTGCTCTTTCGTTCGCAGCCCATTGCATGTTTGCCTGAAACCTTCCTAGCTCTGACTAAACTCTGACCAAATTTCCTTCAGTTCTGTTCTAGCTCTGCCTCCTATTGTTGCACCCTTCTTGTTTCATCCTTTCAGCAAACTCCTCCAAACACAGGCTACATGTGACTCAGGCTTCTTCATGTGAACAAACAAGTCACATGGGCCTATTAATAAATGGGAAAGACCTTCCCCTTTATAGATTGCTATTACATATGGCCCCAAGATCTTTTGTTTTCATTGCATAGATCAGAGGGGCAACTGGCACCAATAGAATTTTAACAGAGATAACAGAAAATAAGCATACAAAACAGTATCTTAATCAACTGGTGTCAATAGAACTTTACAATATAATGGAGATCGCACAAAATAAGCACACAAAGCAATAACTTAGGGGGGAGTTTGAGCACAAGCACCCCATAGTTCCTTCTTCAAATGAATGGAGTGCAAAATCTTGATGTAAAGTGTAAAGGTCCCTTCTTTCATAGATACCTCCTGTGAGATCGGACATAGAGCTTTCCCTGCCCTAAGAGGTCCTATTCAAAAGGTCACTTCTTTAGCTGGGATTCAGAACCTGGTCAAAGCCATGCCTAGGGGTGACATATCACAGTCATGGAAACAAGGTGACATACGGCTTAAGAAATCAGGCATCTGCAGGTGGAAGGTCCTAAGGCTGCAGGAAACAAATCTGACAAACAAGGTGAACAGACAAAAATCCAAAATGAAACAAGGAGGCAACAATCAGAAGCAAGGTAGATACAGGGTCAACTGTACTTCTGGAGTCCATAAACACAATATAGTAGCCTCGTCCTCTGTTGTTTACTGTTTTCTAATCTACAGTTTGGGGTTCATCATTCTGGCTAGAGGTATAAATTCTTTAATGTGGATTGGGACCTGGCCAATCTCCCTTTCTCCCTGCAGGTGTGAAGAACTTGGATAAAATGTTTCAGAAGAATCTATAACGGCAGTTCTCATCTCCCTACTCAGTCTAATATCAAACTTCTTTCCTCAATGCATTTTATATAGTTCATTAGTTGGAATGGTATCTATTCTTCCAAAATCTATCCCTGCTCTCAATAGAGCAGTAGACAATTCTTTTCTTGTCTGTCTATTCTGACTTTTAACCTGCAGGCTATTTCTTCTTTGTCTTGAGGAAATTTATCCTTTTCACTGATTCTCACAATCCAAGGTACCAAACCAACTCAAAATATTTGTGAACTCTTGCTGAGTAAGATCTCCAATAACTTCCCCACACACTGTGGGGGCCCTCTGCTTCCTTATTAGTACTGGGAGAACCTCAGCCTCATCTTTTGTTTCATTCTCCTCCCATGCATTGTCCTGGCCTGTGTTTGGGCCCCAATAAAGCCCAGCCTGGGCAAGGGCTAGAATCACTTTCCTATTGTGAATATTTTGCCTCCTCCTATGACCCAAACCAACAATAGCTTTTTTCCACCCCCTGATGCCCTCCAGCTTGCTCTTCTAAAGGAGTTTGAATGCTGCTGCATAAAAAGTCTCATGCAAATAGGCCAACTCCCTTTCCATCTGAGCTTTCTCTTTCAGCAGTTTGTCTCTGCTTTTCCACATAATTTGATATCTTGTTAGCAATGCCCATGCTCTTCTACACACCCCTGTCATTTTATTCCCTGGTTCCACTGGTATTCCCTGCAAACTTCTTTCTTGGCCTCTGGATTCTCCCTTCTGTAACCTGGGTCCCTAGTTTTCACAGAGCCTTGTGCTCAGTCCACTCTCTTTCTAGGGAGGAATAAGGCAAATCCTCCCACCCTGAGATATCCATTTCTTCCTCTGTTTCCTCTGCCTTTCTGTCTCCAAACAGAGGTCTGATATTCTGCAATCTCATCCTCATCAATATCCACAGCACTTATGGTGGCCATGAATTTTCTACAGTTCTGAATCACGAAATGCAGCAGACTTTCCACATAGAAGATAGAACCAAAACATTTATTAAGACACCAGAAAGTGAAATCCAACACTGTAACAAAAATCTGTACACAATAACAATGCAGAGAACAACATGATCCCCAAGATTTACCTTTGCTAGGTTTCCCACAAACCAGCTCCATTAAACAAATCACAAGCAGGCCCCCTTAAACAAAATCACAAACAAGTTTTTTCACTCACAGCCAGCTGCCTGCTTGCCTGCATCCTTCCTAACTCTGACTAGACTCTGACCAAATTTCTCTCAGCTCTGCTCTAGATCTGCCTTTTCCTGTTCTACCCTTTCTGTTCTACCTTTTCAGCAAACTACTCCCACCCCAGTCTCCATGAGACCCAGATTCATCACATGGGTCTATTAATGAATGGGAAAGATCTTCCCATTTAAATTACCATTACAATGCCCCAAACTTCTCATAGAAAGACATTAATAGAAGTCCCAAATGTCACCACCATGTTAGCTTATCATAAAGACCATGGAAGACCCTTGACTAATCATCTACAGTTGTAACAAAAAAAAAAAAAAACACCTCACAGGTGATGTTACTTTAAAAAAAAGATAATATAGACTACATTTGAGAGTATATCAGTAACTAATGATGCATATTCTTTCATTCTTGCTTTTTCATCTTTATAAAATATCTGTAAGAATAAATTTAATCATCCATTAATAATTTATGAAAATATGAGTGAAAAGTGAGAATTTCTACATAATCACCTTGAAAAAGGTATACAAAAGGAATGGTTAATCTTTCCCAGATCTTTACATTGTATAATTAATTGAAAAATGCAGAGAACACATTTTCACTATGCTTATTTTTTAATGATCTTGTACAGCAACATGCAACCTTAGAGGCACTCCCCCAGTGAAGTGTCTCTTAAACATATGCTGAAATCATAAAATTCCTTGAAAGATGAATAAACAGAACTTTGTTCTATCATATTCTGATATGTAATATTAAGTGTACCATAAAACAAGGAAACACATATTCATTAAAGATGGCTTCTATTTCATAGAGGATGCTTAGTATAGGGTCTAAATTGCGGATAAATTCTCCATGGATGGTGGGTATCTTAAATGCCTCTGAATCACAGAGACATTGTGATCATTATTTAAGATAAGGAAGGGGAAAAATGAATGACAAATGGTTGTGGATCAGAATAATATAAAATGGGCTAGAGAGTCTAAGGAATGAGTATATTTATACATGCATACATATGTACTTATATGTATACATTCATACATTCATGTATTTACATGCATGCACATGTAAATATAATTTTTATAGAATTATATCTTATATATTTGTACATGTGTATGTACAAACATATGTGTTTTTGTGTATTTATGTCTTATACAAGTGTGTATGTAAATATGCAAACAATGGACTAGTATATTTGTTTATATATGTGTATATATATGCATGCATAAAAATATATAAATGTGTATGTGCATATGCACATATATATTCTTTCATATATGTATACACTATCTTTATGTGATGGCCACAAAATTATAAAGGAAGTAAATTAGTTGAATTACATTTGAAGAGGTGCAAAGGACTTTATATGACTATAAAGACAAGTGTTAATCTTTTTAATTCCAGCATTCTTTCAACAATGCCATATGTGAATATATAAAAAGGAGGAGAAGAAGAACAACAACATGAAGAACTAGAAGAACAAAAAGAAGAAAAACAAGAAGCAAGAGGAGGAGATATTGATGATGATGACGACAATGATGATGATGATGAGCAAGAAGCTGAAGAACAAGAAATACATACAAAAAACCAAGAATGACAACAAAAGAAAAGACAAAAATGAATAGAAGAAGAAGAGGAAAAAGAGGAGAAGAAGAAAAAGAAGAACGAGGAGGATTAAAAAACATCATGATGATGATGATGATGATGATGATGATTTATAGATCAGTGTAAGGTTTGCAAAGTGCCTTATGTATTGTCTCATTTGAGCTTTATATCTGCCCTGTGAAGTATGTGATATTATTGGACTAATACTACATATTGCGAATTTACAAATAAGAAAACTGAGGCTGCAGATGTCCAGTGTTTTAACCAAGGTCACATACCTAGTAAGTGAGGTGGGATTTTAATTCAGGACTGTATTAGCTAAGTCCATTAAACTTCTCATTGTGGCATTACAACACTCTCCAAAGAATCATGATATTACCACACTCAGAGAGTAATAGAAAGACATATGGTGGATTTAAGTATTCTGGACCACTTTGTAATGACCAATTATAAATTGTGCACAATTGTGCAAAATGTGTCATCATAGAGAAAAAAGGAAATATGTTCTCAAGTCAGAATCTGGGCATTAGTGCTCAAATTCTAGCTCTACTTTATCTTTACTGTGTGACCTTGAGTAAATAATTTAATCTTCCAGTCCTTAGTTACTTTACCTGTAAAAGGAGAGGTAGTACATAATTTCTGAGAGTTTTTCCAGCTCTAAGGAGTTATGTGCCTGAAAAAAGAGGTGGAATAGGTTTGGTTTGAGAGCAAAGAATAACAGATGGACAGCCTCTACACTGGATTGGTATTTGGCTCTGAACAGAATAGAAGTTCTATGGAGATTATACTAGAGGACATAAGGAAGAGTTTTCCAGGGTGAGAGGATGTGAATGGTTTGCAATCTGGTCCTCTGGAAGGAAAACATCAATGTGATCACAAATCCATTGAAGTAGCTTATTTACAGAAAAATCTATAATTGAAAAGTGTTCCTTCGGTTCACAGAAAGCATAGAAAAGCCACGACACTATAGTAACTAGGTTGAAGATGATTAAATGACCTTGTGGCAGCAGGAATACCAAATGAAGCCATTTAATGTTCTCATTAAAACATTAATATCATTTTATGACCTAAAATGATATTTTACTTCATCCTCAAATATATATTTCCTCAGGGCATACATTACTAATAGTGGGAAGGGACAGTTAACCAGTAGAGAATCTAAACATTTGACAAATAATTGAAAATAGCTTTGATGATGACTTCAGAAGACTAGAAAATCAAACTTTTATTTTATTGTAACTATCAAAAAGGCCCTGTGCTAGGTGATGGGGCTGCACAGTAAAAACATGACCCCATCCCCTCCAAAGAACATATTTTGCACTAGACATATCATGGCATAAAAACAATGAATATGATAAAATAGGACAAAGGAAATGTGCAGAAAAATATTCTAGGAGAAAGTGGAAAGAGGACAATTTCAAAAGGCATTAGAGAAGACAATTTGGATGAGTCAGAGAAAGATTGTAAAAGGCAGAAATGTAGAAGGAGAGCATTTAAGGCAAGGGAGATGCTTTGTAACAATGCTCAGAGACAGAAATTAGAATATAATTTCAGAGAATATTGACTAGTCCAATTTGACTGGATTATATGGAACATACGGATAGAACAGTATAAAATGAAACTGAAAAGGAAAACAAATTGAGTAAAGCAGAGCCAGGTTACAAAGGGCTTAATTTTCAGATCAAGCATGAACTGGAAAGAAGCTAAGGATAAAATATATACTTCAAAATATTCATGGCACAACCTTTTGTTGTAGTAAAATGTTAAAGTCCTTTAATTAAATTGGAGGCAAAACCATTAAAGAATAGTTGAAGTATATTATGTGAAAGTAATAGAATATTTTTGATTTATAAAAATCAGCAAGCATGAAAATTCATAGAATATAAGATTTCTAATCTGAAATGTAATATGAAGAGCACAACTAGGATTACATGAAAAAATGAAGATTGCAATAATATAAATAGGAATAATGTTAAGAAGCATATGAATTCAGATTTAATTCATTGACAAATATATTACACTTGAGAGCAGGACAGGGGGAGTGTTATAGATTCTGAATGTGGTGTATGTGGAAGTTGTGATCATTATAGGTCACTTGAAGTTTCTTCTTTGTAAAGTGAAGCATTTTATAGATATGAAAGAAGATATTTGAAAATCATTATGACATAAAATAGTTTAAATCTTTTTAATATCTGGTTGAAATGTTTCTATTTTATTCCATTGGAAATAGGGAATTACTGTTTATTTTGATATGGATATGATTGGACCAGTAGATTAGTAAGATTATTTTGGAAACTATATGAAATATCGATCACAAAGAGGCAAAACTGGGAGCAGAAACCAACTTGGAGGCTATTACAATAATATTGGTGAGAAGCAAACTAGGATTAATCCTATATATGACCAACATGCCATAGTGGTTAGAATGCTGAAATTAAAGTTAGGAGAAGAGTAAGTTTGAATCCTGTCTCTAATACTCATTAGTTGTGTGACTTTTATGGAGAGGTTGGAGTAGAGAATTGACCATTATTATTATTTTGTGGTTAATATTCTGCAGCTTATTGCATAGGTGGATAAAATACTTTCTGTAACTGAATAAAAAGTATCAACTTGCAAAATCCTTCACTGAAAACATCTTTGGGACAACTGCATCAGCGGAAAGAATAAAAGGGGAGAGTGGAGAGGTGGTCTGTGTCTCACGTTGTTTGCAAATTATTTTGGTTCCTTGTGCTGGCATTTGATATGTTAAGCTTTTTTATTCCACATAACACAAAGGTAATGATTATTTTGAATTGCAATATTTGTTTAAAATGTTCTTTGCTTTTTATAGATAAACATTATATCTGGGTGATTGTCAACAACAGTTCTGATTATCAAAATGGTCAGTGTTCCCATATAGTTTATATATCCTCAAGGACACTTTGAATTAGAATTTGCAGTATAAATATTTGCCACCTTTTAGTTTGACAAAGATAGCAATGTCTGGCTAGCTATTAGGTAGATGATAATTTTTTGCAGATTTCAATGACATGTTGCACAGTTTTTATTTTGGCAAACCCAGTGATATGAACCCATTTTAAATCTTTGCTATTGCTGGTTGATTTGATGTCTGCTTATTCTAATAGTATTTCTGTCATTTTCAAATCTGTTCATTATGTGTTCTGAAAATGTATTTCAATCTTTTTCCTCTTTTCTTGACAACAGAATATTAATCTTTCTAGCTGTTTTGATGTGATGAGCATTGTATTTCTCTAATATTGTACAGATGGTTTTTAGTATGTTTCCAAATGTTCAGATCCATTTTACAGTCCCTAAAATGTATCTTAATGCTGGTATTGCCTTAGTGCTAACTAGTTAAAATGGGTTATTCCAACTGAACTTTGATTTCAAAACTTTTAGTAAGTCTCTTCTTATATAGAGAGCCACAGCTTTCCACTTGATAGGTCAATACTTTGCATATCTTGCTTTCAAGAGACAAAGATACTTGTGTTACTTGCTTCCATTGGTTCAATTTGATGTCTGGATTCAAGGTTGAAGTCATTAATCTTTATCTTTCATCGATGTTACTTGATTTTTTTTACATTGAGTTTAAATAATAATTTTATATCAGTGGGAAAGGATTTCATTACATAGTAAAGCTCTTTAATTTGTTTTTTCAGTAGTCATATACCTTGATGCCATCCAAATACATTGTCATTAATAAGATCTTTTGGTATAACTCTGTAACCAAGAAGCATAATTCATTTCTTTTGAGGAGAAGTGAAATAGGTTTAATGCAAGGCAGAACTATAATGGACCTTTGCTGTTCAAATATTTCACTCATGTCCAATTCTTTGTTAACCCATTTGGTGTTTTCTTGACAAAGGTACTTAGTAGATCCCTAAAAGATTCAAGGTTTTATATCATTTTTTTCTTGGAACAATGTTAATTTTTTTTTTAAATAGAAACCAAGAGAAAAATGATTAATTAAAAATGATTAATCAGCAAAATAGAAAGAGGGAACAATGAAATAGAAGACATGTCAGAAGAGAATAGTAAAATTAAACCTAAAGAAAAAAGAGAATCCAGAAGGAGGGGGTAGTCAATAATGTTGAATATAAAAAGAAGACAAAAGAGAGTGATTGTATAAAGACTATTGAATTTAGTAACCAAAGGATCATTTGTGGCATGGAAAAAATATATCATCTCCAAAGATTTTATTTATATTTATAGCTTCAACTATGATATCTTTCCAGTTATTATAGACTCTAGGCTTATATCTCCAGCTATCCACAGGACATCTCCATCTGTATATTCCAATGGCACCCTGAATTCCATGTGACCAAAATTTGGCTTAATTTTTCCTTCTCCCCAAAAAGCCTGTTTCTCCTTGTCACTTTACTATTTCTATCAGTTAAATCACCTTTTATCCTATTTCCTAGTAATAGTAGCTTGATGCTATCTGTTGTACCAGCTCTTTCACTTTTCAAATGAAATAAGCTACCAATCATAATTCCACTGAAACTTTCCTTACTGCTTTCCCCATTCTCTTATTATTCTTATTCTAGGAGAACCTCAAGCAGGACCTAATAACCACACAGTTGTACTATATACATCCACTGATTCCTACCTTTTCCCTAGTGCTATACTTTCCAATACTGTGAATATATCTTCCCTCTTGATATTAGTACCCGAGTCTCCTGGGTCTTTCTGTACTTCTAGATTCTGTAGGTAAAAGATGACTTGGACTTTGTAGATGCACTGAAAATGAATCCTACTATATATGTTATCTCCTCTAATTAGTATATAAGTTCCTTTAAATAACAGACTAACATTTTATTTGCATTCTAACACTTTGTACAGTGTTAAATAAATACTTTTCAGATTCTTTTACTCAGCTATTCTTCTATTCTTAAATGTGGTAACGTTCTCTTTGCTACCATTCAAAAGTGTCCTTAACATTTTCAGAATCACTTAATGCAAATAACCTATTTTTCTCTGTTCAAAACCTTCAGAGTCATTTTATTTCTAAGCAATAAAATTTAAACTCTTTTTCCTGACATTCAAGCTCTCATGCAGTTTAATAATACCCAATCTTTCCCCTTTATCTCATACTATTGAAAAGTCAGCATGATATCTTGGACAATACACTAAGTCTGGTGTCAAGGAATTGGGGATCAAACTCTTCATCTACTCCCTTCTTGCTTTTATGATCTTAGGCAAATTACTTAGCCTTCCTTGCCCTCAGATGCCTACCTTAGAAAATGAAGGAATTGGGCTAGATGCCCTCTGCTATGTCTGCTGGCATCTATATATTCATGTGGGAACATTTATTAAAAAATTGAACTTTACAGATATAGAGGACTTTCAAGCATTCATGATGAAAAGACCAAAACTGAATAGAAAGCTTGATTTTTAAACTTAAGAATCAAGAGAAGCATGAAAAGGCAAACAGGAAAGAGAAATCATAAAGGACTTTCTAAAGCTGAACTGTTTACGTTCCTATATGGAAAGATAATATTTGTAACTCTTGAGACTCTTCACAGTATTTGGGTAGGTGGAAGGATCACACACACACACACACACACACACATACACACACACATATATATGTGTATATATACATATGTAGACTGAGAGCACATGTTGAATTGAATCAGAAGGAATGATATCTATAAAAAATAAAATTAAGGGGTGAGAGAGGAAAATATTGGGAGGAGAAAGGGAGAAATGGAATGGGGCAGGCTATCACTCATAAAAGAGATAAGAAAAATCTTATTCAATGGAGGAGAAAAGGGAGGAGGTGAGAGGGGAAAAGTGCAGCTTACTCTCTTCCCATATTGCTTAAGGAGGGAACAACATGTTATCTAAATTTGGTATGAAAATCTATCCTACATTACAAGAAAGTAGGGGAGGAGGGGGCAAGTGGGGTGAGGGGAATTATAGAAGGAAGGACAAATGGGAGAAGAGAGTAGCTAGAAGTAAAAACTTTTGGGAAGGTCCAAGGTCAAATGAGAGAATAGGAATAAAGGGGGGTACAGGATGGGATGGAGGGCAATATAATTAGTCTTACACAACATGACTATTATTATGAAAGTCTTTTGCACAATGACACATATATAGCTTATATTGAATTGCTTGCCTTCTCAGTGGGGTTGAGGGAGGGGAGGAAGTGAGAGAACTTTGAACTGAAAATATTGGAAACCCATGTTGAGAATCGTTATTGCATATTACTGGGAAATAAGAAAGACAGGCAATTATTGCATATAGATATTTATCTTGCCCTACAAGAAAAGAGAGAAGATGGGGATAAGGGAAGAGTGGGGTGTTATAGGAGGGAACATTGAGGGAAAATACAATCAGAATGCATGATGTTATGGGGTAGGGGAGGGGAGAGATAAGGAGAAAAATTGGAACTCAAAATTTTGTGGAAATGAATATTGAAATCTAAAAATAAACAAATAATAAATAAATATCAAAATAAAAAAAAAGAACTTTAAAAGGCCACAAACTGATCTGTGTTTTTTTTTAGTGAATCCTTCTTATCCTTTCCACCATGAACTCTAAGCTTTAACTCAACTAGATTATTTCTTAGAGTATGTTTTTAAAAGTTTGTCCATATGTGCCACCACAATGAAATTTCTGGAGTCAAAAAAAAGCTATTAGTTCTTTTCTGGACTGACCAGGAATGTTTAAAGACACCTTCCCTAAGACTCCTCAAACATTGAAGTAATTGCCATTGATTAGAGAAAGTTGATTACTATGGCATCAAGTCTTAGCTAAGGAATCTTTTCATTAGAAATAGCCAGAACTTGTAGGTAACCAACAGATACTTATATAGTGCAGGTTGAATAACTTACATCTGCACTCAACCTTTCATATATATATATATATATATATATATATATATATATATATATGCATGATACCACATATGTATGCATACACACACACACACAATGTGTTATTTATAGAGGAATAGTGTGGTCAAGAAAAAAGCTGTCAATTAGGATGTTTATCCAAAATACAAAATAAAAATAGATTTTTTAATTAGAGAAATCTACTTCAGTTGTGAAATTCATTCTCTATTTTTTCTTAAAATCATTGCATATACACTAAAATATAACTAATAACTGCTTTATTATGTTGCATGCTTATATAATGCCTTTAATTACTATATGCTAAAAATTCTATAACTATTAATGACAATATTCGCAAAAGATAGAGCATATCCTTCCTTGGACAGATGAGGAAGTACAACATACATAACTTAAATTCATTTTCTTATGTATTAGAATATTTATCGCATAAATTAATAAATAATTTGCCTGTTGAGATTAGGAACTTTGATAAGGTTACTTCTCTAAAAATAGCACTAAATAAAATAAACTGTATAAGTATGGTGATTTCTTTTAGCTTGCGATCTATAGGCCTAACTTTGCACTATATATGTGTGTGTGTGTATATATATATATATATATATATATATATATATATATATATATACGTATGTATGTATGTGTGTGTGCATATGTGTATATATAAATAGGTAGATATAGATATAAAGATGTATGTATATAGATATGTAAATATATGTATATAGACATACATATATATGTACTTTTCAGAAAATATACATTGGCTGTCATGGTATTAATATAAATATTTTGTATTAATTCTGCAGGTTTCAAAGTTCTGGCACTGAATGTAATAACATTCAAACTTTTAATTCTTCCTTTGTATCTGTTATCTCTCAGTCGGAACTCTTCTCACTCTTCTTTGAACCCTCATAGAACTTTTTCACTTATTACATACCCTGTTTTATCTTTTATTATGCTTTTTTTGTATATGATAATTTCTACATACAAGCTCCTTCAGGCATGCCCCATTCATCTTTGCATTCATCACAGAGCCACCTGACACATTATGTAGCTCATAGTATGTGCCCAATAAGTAGGTGTTTGAGGACTTAGGGAATATCTAATCAGTGTCTGGAAGTTATTGATTGTTTAGGATTAATAGTGATTTTTTATGAATATTCCAATGAACTGCTTTGGGTTCATTTACAAGTGGACTTCTTTCATCTATGTAAACATGAACTTTTCAAATATATGAGTACTAACTCATTTATGTGAATATAATTTTTCAAAATATGTACATTCATGCACTTGAAATTCATCTCTTCATGTTTTGAACCAAGAATACTGAAGTTAATATATCCATATTGTTTTCTATAGTTACAATTACATGTAAAGAGATTCCTTCAACATTGTATTGGAATAAAAAAATTTAAAATCAGATTTATTCATTTTAGGAAACTTTACCTTTGCATGATAAATTCACAACTGTTTCTTGAAAAAGTTTCACTATTAGCTGGCTTCATGTAATTGATGTTGGAGCTGAAGAAACTTAGCCAATGTAAAGTTTAAGTAGACAGGTAAATATACAGATTCATTCCAATGTTTATGCCAGATGGATTAATTGTAATTCAAAGCATCTGAACAAACATAATTTCTAAATTGAACTACATCAGTAAATTACATATCTCTTTGTAATAATCACATTGCTTTTATTCCTGCATTTGATCAAATCTACTTTGCTTTCAATATTAATTCCAACTACAAAAATGAACGTGAACTGAATTGAACATATGGTGTAAACAGCTTGATGCATAAAGTGATTCAAGAACATAGCCACTATGATTCTTTCTGGTCTAATTTTGGAAGTAGAGTGTTTCCTTGGATGTAAGAAACAACTTCCCCTTTCTCCTCCTTCCCTTCTTCCTTTCTCTCCTATTCTCTTTCTTTCTGTTCATTTCTGCTTTCTCTTCTCCTTTCTTCTTCAACAACTCTAAGAGAGTAACTCTGAGCAGATTGAGAGAAATATTGTTGGAGGGACTATGGAAACACAGGTAATATGCTCACTAATTCACCCTCCGTGGGACTGCAATTAGGACAGTGTTTCTGGGCAATAACTGGTAGTATGAGACAAAAATAACTAAAACAGTCACTGATTTTCATTCATATATCTAGGCTACATAGGCCAGATATTTCAGTTTTATTATGTTTTTCTCTTAAAGACCTGCTTTAAAGGAGACCAAGCCCTACTTGGTCCCTATTTGGGCCCTGTTTGGCTCAGAATGAATGTAAATAACAATTGTTTCTGTTGTGTGCAGAAACCCTGAGGGTCTTCCCCTCCCAGATGTTTGTTTGTTTGTTTGAAGGCCATTCTTTGCCTCATTTTTTAAAGCCTCAATCACTAAATGGGGACTACCCTGGTGGAACTGAGACCTTTTAAAGATGTTCACTTGAAAAGGCCAAGGTCCCCCACTG
This sequence comes from Bettongia penicillata ogilbyi, assembly GCA_023548195.1. NCBI lineage: Eukaryota > Metazoa > Chordata > Mammalia > Diprotodontia > Potoroidae > Bettongia > Bettongia penicillata. The sequence goes on from JAJHZJ010000653.1 coordinate 1,081,745, forward strand.
CATCCTGGGTCATCTGTAGTTATCTTGATCCTTATGGGGCTACTGGACTCAGATGGCTCTGGAGAAGAAGTGAGAGTGGTGATTTTACACAACCCTCCCTCATTCAAATCCAATTTATTTGTCTGTCATGGCATTGCCTCCCTGTTGTTGTGGCCCTCTATAAGAACAAAAGATAGTGAGTAAAAAAGGAACTGCCCACAAGGGACCAAACTTGAACTGGCCAGTTGGGCTTCTTTTCTTCCTTCCTTCCTTCCTTCTTTCCTTCCTTCCTTCCTTCCTTCCTTCCTTCCTTCCTTCCTTCCTTCCTTCCTTCCTTCCTTCCTTCCTTCCTTCCTTCCTTCCTTCCTTCCTTCCTTCCTTCCTTCCTTCTTTCCTTCCTTCCTTCCTTCTTGCTCCAAATAAGGTATCACACCCTTAACTACTGATGCTCTGCCCAAAGAGAATGTAAATTTTAATATCCAAAATTTTTTGTTTTGTTTTGCTTTCTCTTGAAGACCAGCCTAAGCTCAAATCACTCTGGTCCCAGATCAAACCCTAACTTGTTCCTCTTTGAGCCCAGCTTGGCTCAGAATGAATGTAAATAACAATTGTTTCTGTTTTATCCTGAAATCCTAAAGGTCTTCCCTTCCCCTATATTTTTTTGTAGAGGTCATTCTTTGCCTCATTCTTTTTATGAGTACTGCCTCAGTAAAACTGAGACCTGTTAAAGACCTCATTTTGAAAGGACCAAGTTTCCCCCTGCACCTTGGGCCATCTTCAGTTATCCTAATCTATATTTGGCCCCTGGTACCAGATGACTCTTGAGTTGTAAAAGTAAGACTGGTGAACTTGCACAGGTCTGTCTCACTTAAATCCAATTCACTTGCATATCATGGCATCAATTGCCTGATGTCATGGTCCTCTTTGAGAATGAAGGGCAAGCAGCAATCAGCAAGTCACATACATGCCACTATTGGGTACATACATATACACACCCAAGGAGGGAGAGAAAGATTTTACATAAATAAATATATATATATATGTATATATACACATATACATATACATGTACATATACATATATACCAAAATGCTTAGAATAGATACATAATGATCAAGAAATCGATGATCACACTTTAGAATATGATTAAATTGTTTATTATTGTCCCACAAATTATTATGAGTCATAGGAATTCATAGAAATATGGGAATGCTCATACACATCAATGAACAGTAAAATAAATAAAACGGAGAGACTAGAATAATGCAATAGTGCAAATTACTTGCATTATTATAGTAATGCGTCTTATTTAAGATAAATACAAACAACACTAAAACTAAGATGAACAATAATAAAAAAAAAAAAAAAAGCAATGATCAATCTTGGTCCTAGTAAAAAGATGGAGAATGTTCCTTCATCCTTTTGTTATGGATCTGAGAGATTACAAGTACAGAAAGCTGCATATTCTGTCAGTCTTGGTTATTGTGTTGACTGGTTTTGTTTAGCTCTCTCTTTATTATGAGGAAGCAATCATAGCAATGTGTTGGTGTAGCATGTATCTGTACATGTCTGTGATGTAAAAAGAGTCATTAATTAACTGTATTTTAATTAAAAAAATCATTCTTATGCCTTTCCATATTTATACCCCGACTCCAAGAAGCCCTCTTGGGTACAATGAAATACATTTGTATGAAACCCATTACTATGTTTATAATGACTATTTCTGACACAGAATGCAATCTTCCACACCTGTAATTTTTCCATTTCTCTGCAGAAAAGAAGGTGGTATGTTTTCTTCTTTGTTAGGAGTTGAGTTTTCTAATTACTTGAAATAAAGTTAAAAATTTAGATAATTGAGAAGAGTTTATATATATATATATATTACATTTATATACATATACATATATAATATATATATATATATATATATATAATGTGTGCAACGCAATAGGAAATGTATATAGGTTTTGTGTGTATATATACATATCTGTATATCTATCCAGCTATCCATATCTATATGTAATCAAATATATGACAGCTACATACATAGTTGGACAACTGATCTTACCAGGAAAGAAGTGTAACTAGAATGTGTATTGTCAGGGTAAAATTCGCTTCTTGATATACCTGAATAATTTCTCAGCTATTTTCATTTATATTTTAAGCTGTAGTTTGGACTTCAGTGTATGGTTTAGGATGTATGAATTCCATCCATTGCCAAGAAACATACCATGTATCGCTTATGCCTGTCCCATTCTTTATGTCTTTCTCTTTCCTGGGCTGCAGAGTCACAGCTCTAGTGACAATAGCTTAATGAAACGCTTGGGACATGAGCATTGCAGAATAGAAACAACACGAAGAGTCATTTGCATAATACTTTATGTTTTGCAATGCATTTAACAAATATCATCCCGTTTTATTCTCAAAACAACCCTTTGATAGATATTATTACCCCAATTCTGCAGATGAGGAAAGAGAAGCAGAGATTAAAGTGACTTTCCCAGAGTCACATAACTAATAGGTATCTAAGTTCAGGTTTTAACTTGGATCATCTTAACTCTAGGTCAATCACTCTGTATTCTATGCCTCCTCAACAAAATATAATGTAAGGTAGGAAACATTTTTTTAAATTCACAAATGACCAAGGCCAGAGATCTGTTGTATAATGATAAGCACAGTAATTAAGTAGGAAGCTAGGTGGTGCAGTAGCTAAAACACTGACCTTAGAGTCAGGAGGACCTTAGTCCAAATGTGACTTCAAGTAACTTACCAGCTGTGTAACCCCAGGCAAATCACTTAACCTTGTTTACCTCAGTTCCTGTAGCATCAATGTGATATTCACAGTGCTTATGGCAGCTATAAATATGCCAGTACAGTTCTGAATTGCAATATATAGCAGACTGTACACATTCTGGCTAGAGGCATACTTTCTTTAATCTGATCTGGAGTCCAGACAATTTCCTATTCTCTCTGCAGGTGTGATGAACTTGGATGCAATGTTTCAAGAGGATCTGAAGGGACAGTTCTTATTTCCCTGCTCCGTCTAATGCCAAGCTCCTTTTCTTGGTACATTTTGTATAGTTCATTAGTTGGAATGCCATCTATTCTCCCAAAATCTATTCCTGCTCTTAATAGAGTAGCAAACAATTCTTTCCTTGTTCATCTGTTCTGACTTGGAATTTGCTGGCTATTCATTCTTCTCTCTCAAGGAAATTTATCTTTTTCACTGATTCTCACCATCGAAGTTACCAATAATTCTCCCATTCTCTGGGTGAACTGGTTCAAAATATCTGTACCCTCCTGGTAAAAACAAGCCAAATTCCTTTCCATCTTAGCTTTCTATTTCAACAGCTTCAGTTCTTTCCTCAGTTCTATTGATATTCCTTGAAACATCTTTCCAAATCTCTAGGTTCTCCAGTCTATAGCTTCAATTGACAGTTTTCACAGAGACCTGTGCTTTTATAGATCATTGTCTTTCTAGAGAGGAATAGAGTAATTCTTCCTATCCTGGGATATTCATTTCTCTCTCGAAAGTCTTTCTGACTCCAAACAGAGGTCTGATATTTCTCAGTCCCATCCTCTATGCTAAATGTAGTGCAAATGCAATATTCACCCTACCTACAACAGCTATGAATATGCCAGCACAGTTCTGAATCTCAAAATTTAACAGACTCTCCACATGGAAGACAGAACCAAAACATGTATTCAAACATCAGAAACTCAGCACCAGAAAACCAAATTCATCATAGTAACAAAGAAATCTATACATAGCAACAATGCAGGTGGTACTAAAATCTCCAAGCCTTCCCTCTGTTAGGCTTCCCACAAACTAACTCCCTTAAGCAAATTACAAACAGGCTCCCTTAAACAAAATCACAGACAAGCTCTCCCACTCAACACTAGTTGTTGCTTGTTCTTTCCCAGCTCTGACTGGTCTGATCAACTTCCTCTCAGTTCTACTCCAGTTCCACCTCTTCCTGTTTCACCCATTCATCAAGCTCCTCCAACTTTCAGTTTCACCTGATTCAAACTCATGTGACTTAAGCTTCCATATGACTTATATATGTCACATAAATCTATTAATGGATGAGAAAGATCTTTCCATTCCTTAATTATAGCTTAATTCCATTAAAATGCATTAACAATACAGTTCCACATCTTTAGAATTAGCTAGAAAAGGAAATGGCAAATCACTCCAAAATCTTTGCTGAGAAAATCCCAAAAGTAGTCACAGAGATTCAGAAATGACTCAAAAACAATACAACAATTAATTATCTGATGTTGTGCTGAAACAGTTAATGCACTTTGCCTTTCCTAAATATTTTTGCCTATATTTAGAACCCCTATGTAATACATTTTTTTTTTGCCTCAAGCATTTGGGCAATTTAATAAAGATTGAAACATATTTTTAAAGGTAGAGCAAAAGATTTTAATAATACTTTCTAGGGAATAGCTATGATAATATAGAAAAATAAAGCATATTTTTATATGCTTTAACCACATGAACATTTATTATGTTACTATCATCAGGTTGTAAATGAATAGAGAACCCGGGTAACAGCTGGAACAATAAATTTTTTTTCTTTGTTAACAGTACCTTTCCTTTGGTGTAAGTATAAGCTCACCATGTATATTTAATAAGTTCCTTAGGTAGCCAGCTCATAGCTGGTAAAATTATTATCTTCTAAGTGTTAAGATCAGGCAACCATTCTTTAATAAAAGATGAAGCAATGAGATTTTACAAAAGCATTTAAACTCATATGAGACTATGAATTAAATGCAGCACTATGCTTTGAAAAGAATAGTTATGCTATTAAGAAAAACTAATTCATACTTCTTTCAATCTTTAAATGGTGCTTAGCATGTTCTATATGACTTAAGGCTAGGTAAGAGATTTACTGATTGATGCAAATTTCAATTAATGGTTGGACTCTTCTTCTTTTGCTTGAATTATCTGAATAATTGCATCAGTTCTCTAGATTAAAAGAGTCATAGAGTGACAGCGTTTAAAAATCTTTCAATCTTTAGAAATTTAGAAAGAGCCTCAGAGAAACAGTTGAAATGCAAGTGTTGCCTGGATTTATACATCTGTTAATAAAAGTAAAGCGTAATTTATTTAACCAACCAGTTCCACTGTGTATTTCTTAGGTGATGCCCACACATACACATATGTTACAAACGTGCACACACACACACACACACACCCCTACACCATAATCAAAATCTAAGGCTCATTTTCAAAATATATTAAGCTACTTTCTCTCCACTCCCTGCATGTGGGCTTTATCTGGCACAGACATTCAAAATCAGGAAATAGCATATTCAAAACCCCATTTGTTAATCAGCAGATTCTTAGAGTTTAGACTTCCCTGCATAATACAACATGCAAGATATTTAGCATATTCTGAGAAAAATCTACTACTCTAAGCTTAATCATGCTATTTAATTGCTAGGTTTAATTTGAAAATAATTGTTCACAGCAATTAAGTAAATGCCCCAATTTCATTAACAGACTTTCTAATTAGAACCTACAACATAAAAGTGCTAATGTTGCTTCATTAGGTTTGATTTATTGTATCTAATACTACTTTTTTATTATCTTTTTAGTTTTAACCTGAAATTGTGTTTCAGGGTTAATTATATTTGGTTGTGTTAACTATCCAATAGGACTTATGGCTAAATTAGAGAATAGAAATGTCTAATATTAAATTTTTATTTTAACTTCCTATATTAAATGTAGATTGGGACCAACATTTTGAAACCTCTTCATTGTAGAATAGCTAAGAACAATTAGAGAGAATTTCATTTGGCTTGGGTTGTAAGCATCCAGATTTTTAAAAATTGAATATGTTCTTTCACATATGGTATCCAATTGCATTACACAGCCATAATAAGGAGTTAAAATATTATGTTCTTCTTCCATTAAAACTATATCAAACTGGCAATAGAGGGCAATGGAAGGTGACTTAGGTTAATGATATCATTATAACAGTAAAATATGGCATCATTTATAGTCCTCAGTTGGATAAACTATAATTTCCTACCAAAAAAGCTTGGGTATTGGTACACCAATTTTCTTCACCTTTGTATATTTTTGCCAAAAGAAAAGTACCATAGATGCCTACATTTTCAAGACAATGTAGTGCAATGTTCACTTGAAAAATCATGACTGCATCCTTAATAATAATGATACATTTTTCAGAGGATCTGTGAGATTGATGATGTGGATACTCACTCCTTTTATGTAGATTTCATCCTCTTTTTACTTTGGCCTTCAAAAGTTGATGTAGATTAATAATGCATTACCCTAAAACTTACTGGTAGTGAGCCTCTTAGCGAGGAAGGCAGTCTTTGTCATCAGACTCATACTCAAACTTTTCTAGTTTTTATAGGACTTGCTAGAGATTTTGCTCTTCTGCATATAGTAGCCTTTGAGGTCCCATGTTTACTTCCAAGACTCAATGAGGCACTGAAGTAAAACTTTGCATGGGGAAATGGTACACATAATTTAAAATCTGTAGCAAAACTGTGAGTTTGGTAACCATAAGGCCATATAAGAACAACTACTAAGAGGCTTTTGTGACATTACCAAAATATAAGTACTCTATGCATAAAATGTAGCTGGCAACATAGGTTATATTAGGATGACAGCTCCCCAATGAATACTACTTCCTTAACTTTTCACTTAATATATACTTTAAAACAGACAAATGTAGTTTTAGGAGAAATTCTTTATGGAAAAAAAATGTCCTTACAGTAATCCAAAGCTGGTTATGTCTGAAAATAAATGTCAAATGCCGCACTACTGCCAAAATTGCCACTTGTCCAAATTCCTAACTTCCAAGTCCTTGTATCTTTAATTCTTTCCACTACAGTGTCCAGACTGGCAGCCTATTTCCAGACAGAGACCCTCCTGTGTATCTCTTCTCACCTTTCCTTATTCATCTCTCCAAATGAAAGAACCAAATAAAGACACATAAGTTGAGACAAAACTGTAAACCAATATTCTTCCAAAGATATTTTATGCTTGGGCCATGCTATAGCACAGTCTCTGAAGAACTGAGGTTAAAGTCAGTTAAAAGTCAGTTAAAGCATTGGTCAATAGTACAGAGTCTATAAGTATTTAGTAAGAGTTTATTATGTGATAAGCTCTAATGATACAAATAAAAGCAAAAGCAAACCCTCTTCTCCATCAGATGGTGGGATTTGATCTGTCTTTAAGGAAGCCAGGAAAACTAAGTCAAAGATGAGGAGGTAATGCAATCCAGGCATCAGAGATAGAAAGTTCTAATTCATTGATATAGGAGATAGAAGGTTATATACTATGACCAGGAAGAAGGTGATTATAGGTAGATCATAGAAGAAAATAAAGTATAAGAAAATTGCAAAAGTAGGGAATGTCTAGGCTATGAAGAGCTTTATATGCCACTCAGAGCAGAAACATATCAAGAGCACACTGCAATATATCACCAACTGAGAATTATAGAGGAGAAGCATTGAAGAGCACAGGCTAATTACATTCCAAAAGTCAAGGATAATCCATTGTCAGTCCATTTGCTCTCTAGTATGCATGAAATAACATGAGATGTAGAGAACTGCCCTGTACCTGTTAGATGGAAGTCTTGTAGGTGATTTATGGGAAGACAGACAAAAATAATAACTGCAGTTATTAATTGCCCATTTAATTTGCATTCAGATATCATATCTATCATAGACTGTCTATGGGATGGTCCAAATCTGTTCTTCAGTAACCTCAAAGCTACTTTGTTCTGGTTAGTTCCTCTATAATTTATTGTGTGAGGAGACAAGGAATGCTGATAGCTTAGGTAACTGCAAACTGGGGTTGTTGGTTATAAATGACTTATCAAGAATTGGCTAGTTGTACTGAGCAAAGCAAATTCTTTTCTATTACTCTTTGCCAAAAATCATATGTTATTGTTGCCATTTCTGTCATGTCCGAGCCTTCATGACCCTTTGTATGTTGTCATGGCAAATATATTGAGGTGGTTTACCATTTCCTTCCACAGATCAATTTATAGATGTAGAAATGGAGGTAAATAAGGTTAAGTGACCTACTTAGGGTCACAGAGCTAGTAAGTATCTGAGGCTAAGTTTGAACACTGCATTTCATAATTCCAGGCCCAGTATTCTATTTTCTGTGTTATCTATCTTTCCTGTAATGAATTATAAGTGTTATTAAAGACTTGATGTTAAATTAAAAATAGCTAATAGCAGTACATCTACAGCTTCCAAGGATGGACAAATGTGATACTAATTTTTCCTCACTCTCATGGAGTTTCTTATTCCATTTCATACCAGAGAATTCCAAGGTACTATCACTGATTCACTGCTTAATGAAATGTTGCTATGCTATAAGAAACAAAAAATTTGAAGAATCCAGAGAAGCACCGAAGACACTGATTCAAAACAAAGTAAGAAGAATAAAGAAAATAAGATGCAGAATAATTAGAACAGTATAGATAGAAGTGGGAAAAATATGAAAACAAATACTGGTAATCCTAATGAGGAAGACTGGCCCCAGAGCAGAGTTAGGAAATTCCAGCTCTCCGCAGAACTACAGAAATGGGGGACTTAATGTGGGGAATAATTCAAATACTGATAGACTTGTTCATTATGCTTTAAAGATTTGTTTGACTCTGTTATTCTGAATACCCTCTTCCTCTATTAATTATCATCAATTTGTTTTGTGTAAATATTGTTTGTACATAGTTGTTGACATGTTGTCTCCCCTATTAGACTGTGAACTATTCAAAAGGAAGGAGTAGCTTTTGTCTTTCTTTGCAGCTTTTTGGGGTACAGGAATAGTGTCATGAATGTTGACCAGGTGACTAGGTTTAATTTTAATATTTGGTCATTCAGTGAACATTTGTTAACCTCCTACTATGAACATAATACTGTGCTGGATGGTGAGGTTACAAAAACAAAAATTATTGTATTTCCTGAAGGAGTTTACATTTACCTAGGGCAACACCTATAAATAAATAAGCTAATATTAGATGAATTTTTAAAAGTAATGTAATTTCAGTACAAAAAATTAGAAATAATTGGGGGCATCATAAAAGTCATTGTGTAGAAAGTCGAAGCTAAGCTGTGCTTTGAATTCATCTAGGAATTTTATGAGGCAGAAGTGAAGAGAGACAAGTGCATGGAAGCAAGAGATGGAATGTAAAACAATAGAAGCTTTAAAGCTATAGCACTGAGTCAAGAAAGGAGGAAATCTGGAATAAAATTGGAAAGGTAGAGTACATGGGACACAGATTGTAGAAATTGTCAGGATAAAGAATTTGTGCCTTATCCTTGAGGCATTTGAGAAACATTGAAAATGTTTGAGCATGGTCATGATGTGGGTTTGGCAGCTGTATGAAAGACAGATTGTAGAGTGGAGAGACTGAAGATTGGATATAATTTTTATCTTGATTTAATAATGTTATGACTGGTTATGTTTTAATTATTAATATTCACTAAATATGTAGAAATTGAACCATATTTTGATGAAACAGACTATTCATACTAAAGTTAAACAACACTGAATGTCAGATCTACTAGACAAGTATCTGGATTCTTTATTTTTCAACCTGGCAACATCAAAATAACAAGCATTATTTAAGCACTTATTGCTTTGCCATACCTTGCACTAAGTGCAGGGCATACAGCTACATGCAGAAAGGAAGTTAAATCTCTACCCTCAAAGTGATTATATTTTAAGCAAGGAAGAAAACATAGAAAAGGGAGCTGAAAAGTGACTTGTAGAGGGAAAAGGAAGTGGAGAAGATGAGACATAGGGTGTTTAAGACTAGAAGTTCAGAAGCACAACCAAGATGAGGATCAAAGTTGTCCTGCCTAGACCAATCTCCAAAATGAAGGCCCTAAGAGATTGACAGTAATGGAAAAGGGGCCAATACAGCAAAAGGATCTTCCCATTGAACCTAGTCTAACATTGGGATCCATTTTTGAATAGAATTTCTTCTGAATGAGTGCTTTTTAATAATGCATACAAATTTATTGTTCTTTTCTCTTTGTAGTCAACCAAGAGGAGGGGATACAAAACCAAAATGACCTTTGAAAGGTCATTTGAAAGGATGAGCATTATTTAAAATTGACAATATGTTGTTATGCTGCAGGACCATAGAGGCCCTTATGCCCATCCTGTAGTGGCACAATTTTTAGTCTTTCAAATTCAATCTGTGCCTTTAATATTCCTGCTTAGTCAATGTCTCAGAATCCAAAAAGTCCATGGGATTTATAAAATTGTAATTATTCAAGTTCATTAACTTCTTTTAAAATTTCATCTTTGTCATTATATTTAACAATCGTGTTATTTTATTCATGACTAGGATTTTATGGTGGTCATCACCAGGGATGGCCTTTAGAAGCATGAGCAGTATATCAAGAGAAAAGTGATTAATGGAGGTATTTGTCTTCCTTAAATTTTCCACCATTTTCTGACAGACTTGGGTTATGAGAAGTGTAGAAAATTGAATTTTTCTTGCAGGTCCTCAAAAATTTCTCAGTATGTAGTGTCTTCAGTTTGTGGCAAGGGTAGTGCCATTTTTCAAAACAGCAATCAAAAAAAGTTTCATTTTATACCTTTACTATTTAAATGCCAATTCTATTTCTAATCTGTCATATTTAAATTGGTCTTCAACTTTTAGCTGAGATTTGAAAAACAAGCATATAATCATGAGGCCAAAAGGTCTAATAAATAGTTGATATTTATATTGTTTTACAGTTTAAATGGCATTTAACTCAGAACTCTCCTGTGAGGTAGAAAATAAATGTAATGTTGTGCCCATTTTACTGAGGAGGAAACTATAGTTCAGAGGGATTATGGGTTGTCACAAGTCAAAGTCAAAAACAAGTGTTAAAGCTAAGTCTGTAACCTGATTAGCCAAAATTTACTTCCAATGTCTTTTGCCCTACACTAGGTTTCCTTTCATTTTATCACTTTTAAAATCTCTTAATCCATTCACCGTGCCTCCATGCAGAGTTTTACTTAAATCAACAGAGATTCATGTATCTATCTCTTCATCCACATTTAAAATTCCCTTTCAATCTCTTTTGGTATTTTTGGAACTTAGAGAATAGTTTGCAAAAGAACCAACTAGGCCAGAAATATGTAAAGAAAGAGATACATTTTCATTCCCACAAAAGAGAGAGACCTAAAATCAAGTACCTGAGGACAAAGTTAAGGGAGATGAAATAAAAATGGAAGTTTCAGGACAAGGGAAACTACTGGATAACGATCACCATACCAAGATAACCAGAACCTCTAATATGATGGTCTTTAGACCGCAGTAGGAAGAAGAAAATGGAATTAAGAATTGTCTCTGGAGACAAGTCACTCAGAGTTGGTGCACCTAACATCAAATTTCTTTCATTTTTGACTAAACAATATGTAAGCCTTCCAGGGTCCTGTAACTTCTACAGATCTGTAGCTTGATGAGACATACAATGTCATAGATTTGTATTGAGGAGGTGGGGTTATGCTACCATGTTACTATTTCAAGTTTTATCTCTCAATCCACCAGCAGTGGCATTCTGGGGTTTGGCTGATGAATCTAACAGGAAAAATAAGCACAGTATGTGGATGTTCCTAGAAAAGTGGGAAGAAGGGCATGTCTAGAACAGTTTTAAGGGCTTTTCTTGCCCTGCTTTCCCCCAGAACCTAACACTGAAAGGATGTCAGGAAGATCCTTCAATAAAAAAAGAAGTTAGCTTTGCTTTTAAGAAGAACTGTCATAAATATATTATCTTGAGAATGCATGAAAAAATTAGAGATTAGTTTTGATCAAGAAAAGAGGATCAGAGGTGACCTTGGAAAGAGACAAAGAATGAGGGGAAATTCTAGTCAAAGAAAGTCAGCATTAAAGATTATGTTGTGGGTAGCTAGGTAGCACAGTAGATGGAGCACCAGCACTGGAGTCAGGAGGACTTGAGTTTAAATCTGGCCTCACACACTTGATGCTTACTAGCTGTGTAACACTGCACAAGTAACTTAACCCTAGTTGCCTCCAAAAAATAAATAAATAAACAACGATTATGGTGATGAACTTAAAGTACATAATATTATTTGCTCAAATATTCTCTCATTTAAAATTGTGGACAGTTTTACATATGGACACGGACTGTGCATGTCATAAGATGACCAGATGTGCCTAATTTGTATGACCCATATAGTGAGACCTACTCATGAAGGAGAGAGAGAGACAGAGGGGGAGAGAGAGAGAGAGACAGAGACAGAGACAGAGACAGAAACAGAGAGATAGAAGCAGAGACAGAGAGGATAGTTGGGATGGGGATATGGATGATTGGTAAGGAAGAAATTTCATATAGAGAGGGATACAATGCAGAATGAGAAGAAATCATGTGTATTACTTCTGAGAAGATAAATTGACTTATAATCAAAACTCACTCCCTGTTCTATTTCTAAACTGAGGTATGAGGGAACAGAAAGTATCTCAGATGAATCTTTGAGAGTAGGAAAAAAGGCCATAATTGGAATATAGGTTCAAGATCTAACATTCTCAAATATTTATTAAGGATCTACTATGTTCAAAGCTAGGAATAACATGGCACAATATACAGAGTTTTGGACTTAGAGAGAAGACCTACTTTCAAATATTTCCTCCAGCACTTAATAGTTGTGTGATAAAAGGACAGTCATTTAACTCAATGAGGCACAGGAATCTCACTAAACCTTATGAGTTAATAATTTTCAAACATACTACAATTTGTTGGTAGAGAAAGATACCGCACTGACACTCTATCGGATCCAAGCTCAGTAAAACAATACATTGTAATTAAGGGAAATATGAAGTTAACGAAGAAAAAGTATGCCCTAGCTTCAGAGAACTTTTAGTCTATGAGAGAAATATATCTAAGAATTGAAAAATTTTAAAAGGAGCCTTCTTCATAGGCCATCTCACCTTTTAATAATTCTTACTCCCAGTAATGTTTCCCTTTTCATATGTCCTAAAGTATCTTTACTAAATGCCTTACTTTCTTTCATCTAAATATAAGACCAATTTTAGTTTTCCTTGTGTTCTAAAAAAATGGAGATTTCCAGACTGGTTGATTTATCCATTTAATTCAAGGATATCCTTTTTAGTTATGGCATGCTTTCTTGATTTGGTACCAGTTTACTTTTTACCTATTCTTATTTAGTTTAGTAATAGTCACAGATAGCCAGCCTTGCTACTTCCAAATAGAATCTGTAATTATGTCAAACATAAAATCTCCAAAGAAAATGTACTAGGACCTCACAAGTAATGATTTTTAAACAGAGCAACTTGCTTTAGACCCATATTCTTCATTCTTTCCAATTTAATTAACAAATTTATTTTCAAAGCATATATAAATTAATTGCATAAAATCAATTGCAATTGCATATTACTTATGGTTTGCGTATTTACTCCTCTGTTAAAACATGATATATTTCTCTGTCTTCATCATTCTTCTCCATACTCTTTAACTACATAAAAAAATACTCATAAGCTATCCTTATTCCCTGTCTTGAGAAAACAGCCTTTAACCCAAAGGGATGAATTGCAAATTATGGGCATCCAGGCCTTTATTTGGGTGCCTGGGTGGGGGAGATTAGCTTCTACATTTTTTTCTTCCTCTGGTCACACTGCTCCAAACTAGACTGTTTTCAAAGCAGAGTAGTATAGGCCTATCACTTTTATGTCCGAATGCATTACCATACCTGGCAATGTGATGATAGGAAGTCATTTGGGGATTGAATTAAGGAATAAAAAGCACAAAGATAATGCAATTGGGAACACATTCTGAGCCTTATTGCACTTCCATCCCACCTTCTCAGAGCATGTCTTTCTTTAAGACTCTGAAATCAAACTGACTGAACTGATTTCTAATACATATTTTTAATGAAGACAATGCATTCTCTAGACTTACTTTATTAAACTCTACAATAAGTGCTGTGGACTGGATAGTGACCTCTCATGAAGGCATTATTCATCTAAATTTTTATAGTTTATTAAATGAAAGCTCTTTAATTTCATAAACCAACTTCTATATAGCTACCAATAACAAGATGTAGTAACCATAGGCAGATATTTTAGAGTGAATAAATATGAAATTAAATTAGCCATTAAATGACATGATTATGTTAGAAACTAACTTTCCCTTTATGTATCCTCCTGGGGTCAGACAGGTTGTCTACACATAAATTAGTTAAAAGAATAATCATCTAAATTGATTGTTTGGAGTATGATAGTAGGGTCAGGAGGATAGGGAGAATGGAATTAAATTAAAAATTCAAATAAACCCTCTTTGACTAAAATAGACTATTCTCTACCCTTCAAACCCAGACATAGTTTTTATTTTTAAAAACCCTCAATCATGCATTAAGGAGCATATGTTGAGAACTTAATCAAAGAAGACTTTGAAATTTCAATTATAAAATTATTTTCAATTATTTCAATTGAATTTTCAATTTGATTCAATTTCAATTAAATTCAGTTATATTTCAATTCTACTAGTTCTTAACTTTCAGGCAAAGGGCAGTTGCATCGTGCAATTTTATTTGTGTGGTACACTTTTCTCTTTAAATTTTTAAATTAATTTTATTTCCAAAGTACCTATTCCATGAGGCTTTTTAAACAAAGAACAGAACCTAAAACACACACATGTATACATACACACATTTACAGAATAAACAGAAATAGTGGGGAAGAGAAAAAAAAGCAAATAAGCATTATATTGTACCTACTATGCATTGGGCACTGTGCTAAAGTGCTTCACAAATACAATAGTATTATAGAGTATGTATAGAGATTATTAAAAGTCTTCCCACTTATATATGAAATTAAATCACAAATTATCCCCTTGTAATACTTATCTCCTACAGTGGACATTCCTGAAGCAGTTTGGAGCTACCCTAGTAAGTTTTCAGTTGTACAGAATCCCTTTGATATCTATCTCTAAACATGCCTCCTCTTCATTTTTTTGTCAATAAGGATTTGTAAAGCATTACTGTCTCTATGCATATTTCTTTTTGATAACAAATTCATTTAAATGGAAATAATATCAAAATAAATATATGGAAAGCTACAGAAGATTTCAGTTGCTAGAGAAAAGAGATTTAGCTACTTGGATGCTTTCTATCATCAAAAGACTTCTTGCTCTCAGTTCTTGTGGATTTTTGGCATTTTGTTGTTTTGTCTACCATGCAAGATCCCATGGTAGAGGTTTTATGAAGGAAAGAAGAAAGAAGGAAGAGCTGTTGAGACATAAAGAGAGGGATTAAAATTCATCCCATACTGTTCATGGCTAGCTATATGTACCATATAAAAAACTTTGAAAAGACATCAAAGTTGTTCCATAAAAGAGAAGATTATTTTCTGTCATGCTTCATTATTCTGAGAAAGATGTAACTTTTATCAGCTTTTAGTCCTGATGTCTTGTCTGCTGTGTTTTCCCCTCTTTAAGTTGTTGCATTATATTCGTTAATCATAGAAAAGGGGTGTCAAGCACAAAAGGATAAATCTTATTGCTTATATTAATGCAATAGTAGAAACAACTGAGTTGGTGGGTGAGATTTTCTATCTATAGTGAGCCATTATAATAGAACAGCTAATTCAAATTAATTCAGTCATTTTATTCCATTCATAATACCTTAAGTGCCTACTATGCACAATACACACACGGTGCTTATTTAGAAATCAGGCTTACAAAAAAATCTTGAAGCTGCAATATGATGCACTAAACATTTAAAGAAAGCAGCATGTCTGCCCACTTAAAGGTCCTTAAGGCTCAGTGAATGGTGGACCTGAACTATGTCAGTTGACTTGTCTCTGTGGTGTAATAGAAAGGAAACTTCATTTGGTCTTAAAATGATAGAGATTCAAATCAATGGCAATGCAGTTACTCAGAATTGGGAAACTGAAAATATTTTAATCTGTAAAATTAGGTTGGACTAACTTCATTCATCCAACAAGCACTTATTAATCACCTACTATGTTTACAGCAATGTGCTAGGTGTTGGGGTTATCAAAAAAAAAGTAGAAAAACCCTCTTGCCCTAAATTCTTATGGCAGCTGGGAGGCACAATGGATAGAATGTATGTGTGTGTGTGTGTGTGTATACATTATCTGAGAGAAAGGAGTGAGACACTGAATGTTCTTCAGCAGAGGTGCCAAATTAATTACCTGAAGCAGCAACAATATAGCCTGAACCACATTAAAATGTAATTGGGAAAAGTTTGACAAAACAAATAACAATATGATTTCCTGTTACATCAGCAAAAAGATGGTAAATTATAAAATTTCTCCAAAAACCTTTAAAACTTTTCCTAAGCAGAAATTACATGCCAAAAATAAGGCAGTTCCCACTGTTTCCATGGTCTAGAACACCGAGAATTCAAAAGATGCTTTAAAGAATTCCCAAACCTAGGAGTGCTAACCCTGAGTTCATTCACACACTCCCACATCCCATCTTCCATGGTATTGGCAGTGGTATCCTCACTAGCAGAGGGAAGGACATAATAGAGTCTTTCATCAAAACTGCCTCTGCATCTAAGTTCATTCATTCCTCGTTCTAGTGTCATGGAGACCCTGGCTTTAAGCTATGGAAATTTGCTTGAAC
The DNA here is from genome assembly GCA_023548195.1 of Bettongia penicillata ogilbyi. Classification (NCBI taxonomy): domain Eukaryota; kingdom Metazoa; phylum Chordata; class Mammalia; order Diprotodontia; family Potoroidae; genus Bettongia; species Bettongia penicillata. Next base: position 1,098,351 of record JAJHZJ010000653.1, read on the forward strand.
CTCAGAAGTCAGCTTGGCTGCAGTCCTTGAGGAACAATGACCTAGGAGGCACCACTATCAAATAAAGCAGGCTCTGCAAGTGCTGGACAGAGAACTGAGAAGAAAATCGAGTTGGAGAGGTCACTAAGACAGGTCACCCCCTGGATGGTGTGAGGAATTCTACCAAGCCTGAGGAAAAGAGCCTAACATCCAGTTGGAGCTAGTTCTGACCAAACAAATATCACTGAGGCTGATGAAGCAAAAAATGCCTATCTTTCAAAAATATACTTTGAGCCTCCAGGGCAATCATAATCAGAAGAGAAAGAAAGTGGTAAGGAAAATAAGAGATAAAAAGCTAAAATTGCAAAAGCATTATGAAAGAAGAAAAGTCTAAGATCTTGAACCTAAACAGGCAAACCAACAGGAAAAAAAATAACAGCCTCCAGATCTAGGAAATGCATTGAGGCACTTAAGAATAAATACACTGGGCAGGCGGGAAGTGTTATACAACACATAAGACCCTGTAGAATTTGAGGAGAATATGAATCATTTGCCATTGATGCACAATGTTTAAATGTAGAATTATGTGATTAGAAGTTGCTTGCACCCAGGATGTGACTTGATCTCAGTAACTCTCCAGGAATGCCAGAGATGGCTAAAAAGTATTTTGAGTTACCCTAGGTCCTGCATCCACCCAAAGTATTATTGTTTTGGATATCCATACCCAGGAATTGCTTAAGTTCCACTCAAGCTTGTGATTTGGGTTCCCTTCATTTAATTCCTGTGTGACCCATATATGAATGTCTTTAAAAAAAAATTCTATGTAATGTGAACCTACCAGAACTTTGATAGAGAGAGTCACACTTCCTTTCCTGCCTGCTCTCCTCTATCAAACAACCTAATAAATTTCTTTTTAAAAAGTATTTCAGATATTGGAATTTGTTTTCATAAACAACAGTATAGTGTCAGAAGTGGGATAGCTGTTGTTTACCCCGGTCTAAACATCAAGGGTCTTGGAGACCTTGGAAACCTAAGTACGTTTCTTTTTTTTTTTTTTTTTTATTTCTATGTATGACCATGGGTGGGACCTAACCAGGAAGAGATCAAAAAAAAAAACACAGCAAGAACTTGATGGGTCCCTTTGGGTTTAGGTTTGGACATAGACCTGACCCCAGCTCTGGGTGTCCATAAAATTAAGGGACTATGTTTCGCCTTAACCTACAGAAAGATTCATGCAGGGTTCAAATTTACCCAGGCCACTGTAATAGGCCAACAAGTAAATCACCTTGAACTGATCACTCAAGGGCTTGGTAAGCAGTTGCTTAAAAAATGTGGTGAACACTAGGCTAGTGGTCCTCTGGTGGAGCTTTTGACTTTTATCTTTTAGTTTTTTGTCTTCCTCCTCAACTTTCCTGAGATACCCTAGTGAACATGGGAATATTCATTCATTTAAGACGATCCTATATGAGTGAGGGGAATTTGTATTTAGGAGGCAGTGAAGTAAGCTTTGATAGGTGTTTCTACTTACAAAGTTCTCTAGTGCACATAATGTCTCATTTACCTTGGAGAACTTTGAAAGGGAATTCCCAGTGTCAACTTTGGTAACAAATGAACAGTCAGAGAAGTTTTGCAACCACTGTTAAGTTCAAAGACACCTAAGAGTTCATGCAGGTAGAAGCAAAAGGCTTCTTTACTCCATTGAGGAGAAAAATTAGTCACATGTGTTGGGACTCCCTCTAGTGATAGACCCAAGGCAGTGGGACTAAACCTTAATTTATATATTTGTGACTGGATAAAGAATCAAACAGTGTAGTGTAGCAACAGTTGTGAGGTACAATAGCAACAGTAAGAAAAGGTTGTCTCATGACAAAATGTTCATTCATAACAGGGTTTCATGTCTCAGCCTGTTGGTGCTTGCAAAAGCTTTGGGATCATCAGTAGTGTGATTTAGTTGAGCAAAGTTCATCCAGATGGTGAGCACAAAAGATTGTTGTTATGACAAGCTCAGAGCATAGCTTGCTCTCTAGGCCTTAGTTCTGCAAAACAGGATATCTTATTTAAGAGGGATAGTCTTGGATCGTGACACTAGTCACCCATAATGAGATCTGCAAGAAAGTACAGAAGGGAAACTTAGAAAGTTAGAGAAAACTAATGTAGAAGTTTCATACCTAAAACAGCTCTCCCAGCTATTTTTAATATTCAATAGGGGCTTATTCTCCCTGACCTGTTGATTAGACTTTCTGTGAGGATCAGGAGGGAAATTTTGAGATTCTTTCTTTCTGTCTGCCTTTACAACCCTAACCAGGTTGGAGATTATAGAGATAGATAAAAAAAGGAAGGAAAATTTTTTCTTAGCTGGTAGAAATTTATGGCATTATAAAGTAATTAGAAACTAAAACTTTTAACTGGAATGTAATATATTTACTATGAACTTCTAAATTATTATTTAAAGGTTTCTTTAACTGCTAAAACATATTCATGGTTGTTGTTTCTGTTGTCATTGTTTTTTAGAGTTTTACAGCTAGGATTAAGAAAAAGTATGAAAACAGATGTCTCTTTCCCCTTCATAGACAGTCATAGATATGTTGTTCTCATAGAAGGTAATTTCATTTACCAGAGAATAAGTAGAACTAAAGCTAGTTTGAAATGTTTCAACAGAATTTATTTGTTTAGGCAAAGTAGTATCTAAGTCACCTAAATTGAACTAGATTATACAACCTGAAATTAAATGTTTAGTAGATAATTGGTACTGCATAAAGGAAACTGTACAAGAGAGATTCAGTAGAATGTTAAACTGGAGAATGATTGGTAATACAGTAATATGGACTGAAGTAGCAAAGTTAAAGTGAAGGGAAGAATCAGAATTTAAAAAGCAATATGTAGGCTTTAATCAAAGTATTTTGGAAGAAAAAACATAGAGGTTTAAGCAAGTAGAGATTAGAGGAAAATGAGTGGAACATTAAATAAAGGTGGAGTTCCTTGGCACTGACAGTGTGAGTGGAGAATAATGTAAAGTAAAGGATTTGGAGTTTAGCAAAGATATTTGTCAAATTTGTTTGTTTTTATTCCATTGAGTTAAGAAAGATTTGAGAAAGTTTTAGAAGTGTATGTAACCAATTTCTAGACAATATTCCATTAAATTTTACCATTGCCAAATGGAAATTATAGAAATAAATTTGTAGCACAGAATTATTTGAGTGTAGCATACTAAAACTCTGTTCTTAAAGGATCATTGGTTTTTTGTTGTTTGTCCTTCATTTTTGAAGAGAACCAGGACATCAGGAAGGAAGGAAGAAAATAGAAATCTAACCAATAAATCCCAAGTTGCCTGGGCAGCTTCTGGCCATCAAAATGTACCATCCTTTGGAGAAGAGGACAGGGAGAGGGAAAGGATGAGCTTGATGGGGTACAGAACTCTCCTTCCCTCTTGATCTGTCTTTTGCTTGAGGCTATAAGCTTTCCATTACCCTTAACTGAGCCTTGCACTCCATTGTCTATTATCACCTGATTGCCTCCAGCTACTTTCCACTCCTAGTGCCATTAAAACCCATTCTCTTGGTTCCTGGAGTCTAAAGTCTAGTCACCCTAGTCCCATCAAGATCCTCCTTAGAGTCCTCCTCAAGACCCTCCCTAGACCCCTTCCTCCCAAACTATTAGATCCCTCCTGTCAAACTACTAGACCACCCCAAGAACCCTCTAACAGTCTTTCTGTATGTAAGCTCCATTTTGCCTCCATGAAGGCACTCAGATTCAATCTAGCTCAGATTCTTTCTGGTCCGCTTGTCAATACAAGTACCATAAATGATGAGGCTTCTTAAGAGTAAACAGAATATGGTGGATCTTAAACTTTGTTTTTCTTTGGCTAAAAGATGGCTTAAGTCAAATTAATTTGGGCAAGACCCAGGATGTCAGTATTTTGAAGTCTCAAGTGCCCCAAACCTCAGCAGGCTGAGTGACCCAACTACTCACAGGAAGCACAGTCAAATCACAGGTTGTGTTTGGCCTTCATTTTCCAAGAGGACCATGACATAAGGGCAATGATGAAATGACTTGCACTTGACTTTGATTTGAGTGACAGAGGGCTGTGCAAGAATACCAGCCTCACTTTCTCCTTGAGGCATCTGGCTCCAGTGACCAGATTCATTAGAAAGCTATGTGCCAATTGTTAGAGCGCTATGGACTCCAAAAAGAGGGAGATGGAGAATGAAAATGCCACCATTAATTTTTGAAAGCAAGTTAACTAAAGGGAATGAGTTCTGTTATTTGAAGTGCTAGTAAGTAATGGGGGGAGGAGCCAAGATGGTGGAGTAGAAAGTCTCACGTATGCTAGCTCCTAATCCACAGCCCATAAATTTCCTGTAAAAAGAACTCCCCACAAATTCTGGATGGGTGGAACCCATGCAGAAACACACTGGAAGAGATTTCCATTCCAGAGAGCCCTGGAGACCTGTCCCCAGGGGTCCGACGTGCTCTGGACAGCACCCCTGTGCTGCCCTGGCCACATGGCCCCAGAGGAGCAGATCTGCGCAGGCTTCAGGGACAGAACCTCCAGTGGCCAGGAAGGTCCCTCCACCCACAGACGCTACAGGTCATTGAGAGAGATGTCTGGGCTGGCCGAGAGGGGAGCGAGGTGTCTCCATGTCTCAGGCCCCCTCGGGAGGAAGCTGTGGAGGCAGCAGCGGCAGCCTGGGACTCCCAGAGCAGCAGGCAGAAGTTCAGGACCATTACTGAAGGTCTCTGCATAAACACCCTGAGGGAACTGAGCCTGGGAGATGGCCCTGCCCCCACCCGTTCCATTACTCAAGGTCTCTGCATAAAGCCCCTGAGGGAACTGAGCCTGGGAGGTGGCCCTGCCCCCTCCCCAGCACCAGAACTTAAGCTCACATTGAATAGCAGCAGCCCCCGCCCCAGAAAGCCCTGAGGCTGGGAAGCAGCATTTGAATGTCAGACCACAAGCACTTGCTGGGCTGATCTAGGCAGGGGTGGAGAGGAATCTCAGAAGTCAAGTAACTGGCTGGGAAAATGCCCAGAAAAAGGAAACAAAATGAGACCATAGAGAGCTACTTTATTGGGGAAGAGATGTTCCTTCCTCCCATCATTTCTAATAAGGAAGTACAATGCTTGCCATTAGGGAAAGACGTGGAGGTTGGCACCTCTCTATCCCAGACATCCCAGGTGGATGTCCGGTGGGCTCAGCCCATGGAAGAGCTCAAAAAGGATTTTGAAAATCAAGTTAGACAGGTGGAGGAAAAACTGGGAAGAGAAATGAGAGAGATGCAAGAAAAGCATGAAAAACAGGTCAATACCTTGGTAAAGGAGACCCAAAAAAATGCTGAAGAAAATAACACCTTGAAAAATAGGCTCACTCAATTGGCAAAAGAGGTTCAAAAAGCCAATGAAGAGAAGAATGCTTTCAAACGCAAAATTAGCCAAATGGAAAAAGAGGTTCAAAAGCTCACTGAAGAAAATAGTTCTCTCAAAATTAGAATGGAACAGATGGAGTCTAACGACTTTCTGAGAAACCAAGAAATCATGAAACAAAACCAAAAGAATGAAAAAATGGAAGAGAATGTGAAATATCTCATTGGAAAAATAACTGACCTGGAAAATAAATCCAGGAGAAACAATTTAAAAATTATGGGACTACCTGAAAGCCATGATCAAAAAAAGATCCTAGACATCATCTTTCATGAAATTATCAAGGAAAACTGCCCTGATATTCTAGAATCAGAGGGCAAAATAAGTACTGAAGCAATCCATCAATCACCGCCTGAAAGAGATCCAGAAAGAGAAACTCCTAGGAACATTGTGGCCAAATTCCAGAATTCTTGGGGCAAGGAGAAAATATTGCAAGCAGCTAGAAAGAAACAATTCCAGTATTGTGGAAAAATAGAAATTTTCAATGATACTTTTTGTAATTATAAGTCCAAATTTGACTGGGTGAAGTTTTTCCTGAAATTAAATTTTAATATACTCTAATTTCACCATAAGATGTGCACTCCTATTTGGATAATTGTGATAAATCAGAACAAAATGCAAAATGCATATGATATTTGGCATTAGGATAAACTGAATAGATCAGGAAAACTTGAGTTCCAATCTGGTATCAGAAATTTATTAGCTGTATGAAATTCATTTCAGTTTGCTTCAATTTCCTTTTCTACAAGATGGAATAATAATAGATATAATAGCTTACCTTCCTGGAAAATTAGATAATAATTGTAAAATACTTCCTACATTTCCTGATACATGATAAGGAACATGTGTGTGTGTGTGTGACTTTTGTTTTTAACAAAAAGTACTTTATCTGCACTGAGATTTGTTAATGTAATTGATATAGAAAGTCAAATTTATAGATGGTAATTTTCTGTGTAAGAGGAATTGGAAAATATATTCAGATAAATTTATATATTTTGACTAGAAATAGTTACTGTGTTATGTTGTGTTTATTTTTTTGTCCACAATATTGTTTATATTACTGTTAGACTTCTAATTTTCCTTGTATTGTGAATTTTGGGAAAATATTGTGCAAGAAATATCGTTCATTTGAAAAATGATAATTAGAAAGTGTCTACTTATACCATTAGAAGATTCATTTCAAACTTTATATTTGAAATTCCAGAATATAAATATTCTCAGTTCCTACAAATTTCTGCTCCTAGATGTATTTAAATTAGAAAGCACACATAATATAGTCTTATATGTTTCTATGTGGGCTGGTATGTCCTCATATGTGCTAATTGTTACCTGTTATTGCAAAATGGCAAAGATAATAACACAGCCCGAAACTGTAATTAGTGAAAATTTATGAGTTAAAATCCCTTTGCTCCATAATTTTATATTGTTCTGAGTTTTTATTACATGTGACTTCCTGAATTGTCATTAAGACAATGTACTACCCAAAATGAGTATGGTCTGACAACTGCTATAGGTGAATGTCTGTGCCTAGGAAAGTTGAAAGGATGATCTTGCATAGGTGAAGATAAGAGTATCTTGACTCAGTTTCTACATTGTGCTATCTTTTTTAACATAAATTTTTCTTACCTGGCTAATTCAGACTCTGGATTTAATACCCTGTGAATCCTGTGAAACTTTGCTTCATGATTCCTTTTTAATTATGACTCTAACTTGGAACCAAACAAAGCTTAGGCAATTTTTTCCCTGTCATGCTTACGTAAGGTCAGTCTGTTCCCTTGAAATTGTATTGTTATAATTATGTACATTGTTTTTCCTTTCATAGCAAATTTTTATTATCAGTGCAGATGAACTGTAGAAGTTTTTGTTATTGTAATACTTAATCTATAATAGATTAATACTAACACATGTTCCAAATGTTTCAATGGGATATATAGATCTTGAGTAGGTTTTAGTAATGTTTAGTTTTAGTTAGGTTAGTTTCTTAGTAATTATTTGTTTATGTTATCAGAATTGTATCAAGGATTTACATGCAAAATTGCATTAATAATTGTAAATAAATTTTTCAAGCAAAGAAAGAGCAAGTGATGTGTAAAAACTGAAGTTCTTAGAAGTTCTACTGAATTATAGGTTCCTAATTTGATGTTCTTCTTGTAACTCTGCTACTAACTGGATTCTTTCCATAAGATTTGAACTAGTTTTCAACACATGAACTAATTACTAGAAAATCACATATAGTAGATTGTACTACATTTATTGAGTCTTTTTATTGACAGATTTTGGTTGAATTACCTAGGAAATCTCTGCAAGTGACTTGCAACCAGAGACACATATTAACTAGGTGGAGCTTCCTCCAGAGGTACCCTGAGAATTGGGCCTATTCCAGAATTCTGAAAGGAAGATGTTTCCAGGGAGTAGATGACTATATGTGACAGCTTGGACTTAAGCTGAAATGTACTGATTAGGGACATTTAACATGGGTTACCAGGAAAAGGATACACCATGATATAGATGATCATTATTGTATTATTTTGACTTTCATGTGCCATGGTGTTTATGCTTGCATACAAAAGGATCAAGTCAAAATTCCTTTCATTTACTGTTCAGGGATCAGGACCATTACTCCTGAAATTTTTGGTTAACTGAAAGCCTCTTTTGTTTATATTAATCTCACTAATCAAGTCTTGACTTATGGAACAATAGTGTTAACAGGGTAACAAAAGGATAGAGAGCATTCTAGTGTTCTAAAGTGATTTCATTATTTGTCAGCTACCCTACATAGCCTAGCTCGATATGAATAGATGTATATCTATCTATCTATCTATCTATCTATCTATCTATCTATCTATCCACCAAACTACAACTCTATATATCTACATCTATTTACCTGTGTATATGTCTCTCAAATCAGTCCATTCTGAGATCTGTATGTGGTTTAATGTTTAGCTATAGTTTCTTTTATTTTTTTAATGAGGTTTGTCTCCTTACTAGATATATGACATTGTAACTCCACATAACAACATTTGTTCAACTGCTTTGCCATGGATAAAATAAATATGGGATAATATTGATTGTTATTTGTGATAATCATGCTCACAGTACACTTGCTTCCTAGTTTAAGTTTAATTTTCTAGATTTACAATTCCTGAGACTTACTCAAACTGATCACTCTTACCATGAGATATTTGGAAACTTTTCTGACTCACCTGGCTACTATTCCTCCTTAAAGGAATTCTATCAAGTTGTCAATGACATAGACAGTGAGGTGTATGCTTCCATTGATTCAAGTTATTTTAGTGCTCTCTATTTGACATTGTAACCCAGTATCTGTTTTCGATGCACTCACAGTTATGTTTTAGGTTCCTTTCATGTGATTCATGTGTGACTCATATGATTTTTGTGTAATACCTTTGTCAAATTACTTTTGTGTGACTTGTGTATCAAAATTCTTTAAAATGTCAGCCTTCTAGAATTTGAAGTCGCGCTGCCCTCCCCCTCCCCAATTACAATTCCAAGAATTCACAGATGTCCTTCAGGAGAAAAAAAACACTAAAACCAACAGCAACAACAAAAGAAGCTACAAACTCCAAGACACATAGTTGTTACATTTAAGAATTTAGGTAAGTATCAACAAGTGCTACAAGTCTTCAAGAGGAAGACCTTCAAAGACAGAGGAAAGGATATTCAATTATTGTGAGATGATTCTTATCTACTTCAAAAAGGGACAGAATAAAATGTTCTAAAGAGCAATGAAGTCCAGGATGAGGCCGAGGGTGAAGAATCCTGTAAATCTAAGCTTAACATACAGGACAAAAGATGAAAGTTCAATAAAGGAGACTTTGAACCATATTTTAGAAAGAAAACCAGAATTTAGTTTATATTGCCAAACAATAGAAATATAGGCATAAATAAATGTAGCATGCCAAGACTGTAATGAAAACAATGACCATAGAGAGATCTGTAGGAAACTGTTCTAAAATGTACTCAGAAAGACAGAAGTTAAGAGCAGAAATCTAATAGAGGTAATAAAGAGAAAGATAGAAGGTACTAATAAACCTGGAAATATCATGCCTGCAGGTAAATACTTATTTTGTGGGACTACATTTCATCATGGAAAGGTACATAAAAGGTAAATTTACCCCATTTTTAATTCAGGTTCTAGAAAAGTAGTAAAAGAGACCTCTGTGGACTAAGGAAGAGAAGAACCTAAAAGAGAGTGGAAAAGACTGATCAGGGGAGGAAAGGAAAGATGCCTTATTTTGGAGGTAAGAAAGAGTTCTGCTGGTGAATGTTCCTCTACATGAAAAGAGTTGGGTGATGAAAACAGATTAGGACCTTACGCAAGATAAAAAAAAAAAAAATTGAAAAGTTTATTCCTGGTTAGAAGGTAGAGATGGGAAGTTGGAACCTTGAGGAGCAACTGGCATATGGAGAAATGTAAGTGCATGTATGCATGGTGAAGCTGTGAAACTATATTAACATTTTGGAAGCAATATGGAATTATTCAAATAAAGTGACTAAAATATCCATACTCTTGTAACTGGAGACTCCATTTATCAGTTTATACTCCAAGGAAGCCATTGATAAGAAAAATAGTTCCTGTATACAAGAACATTTACAGAAGTTTTTACAGAAGCACTTTCTGTGAACTAAAAATTGAAAACAAAATTGATGCTCATCAGTTGGAAAATGGCTAAATAAATTGTGCTTAAAGACTGTGATAAAATATTACTGGGCTATAAGATATAATGAGTAGATGAATACAAAGAAGTGAAATAAAATCTCTATCAGCTGAAGGTAATTAAATTTCGCAGTCAAGTAAGCAATGTGCATGGTAACTACAACCATTCAAATGCAAAGAACAAAGACATAGCAAAAGAAATCAAAAGTAAATGTTACAAAAGTATATCTGGCCTCAGATATTTACAAGTTGTATGACCCTGGGCAAGTCACTTAAGCCTGTTCTATCTTTCCGAAGAAAACTAAGTGGGGTCAAAAAGAGTCAGACAAATGAATGCTGTGATTTACCTCAGATAAAAGAGGCAAGAAAAAAACTTTTACAGTGCAGGGTTAAGATGGGGAATATGGAGGCGAGTGAGTGAACCCTACTCTCATAAAAATTGGCTCAAAGAGCGAATAACATACACACTGAATTGGGCATACAAGTCTATCTTATCCTACAATAAAGTAGGAGGAGAAAGGGAAGGGAAGGGATGTGGTGAAAGAAAAGAGGATAGATAAGGGAAAATAGTAGTCAGAAGCAAAACACTGAGGAAAGACAGGGTGAAAGAAAAGAGAACATAATAAATAGGTGGAAGGGGAATAGGATGTAATGAATATATTTAGCAATCATAGGTATGAAAAAATTGAAGCAAATTTTTCTAATAAAGTCTTTGTTTCTCATTTGTATATAGAAAATTGAGTCAAATTTATAAAAATAAGTCATTCCCCAGTTGATAAAAGATCAAAACAATATAAACAATTTTCAGATGAAGAAATCAAAGCTATCTACAGTCATATGAGAGTGTGCTCTAAATGGCTATTGATTGGAGGAATGCAAATTGAAACAATTCTAAAGTATTGCCTCACACCTATTGGAATGTCTAATCATACAGAAAAGGACAATGACAAATGTTGGAGGAGATGTTGGAAAAAGAGACACAAATCTGCTCCTGGTGGAGTTGTAAACTTATTCAACCATTATTCAGAGTAACTTGGAACTGTGCTCAAGGGGCTAAAAAACCATGCACACCACCTAATAGTGCCACTGCTAGGCCTCTATTCAAAAAAAGAATAAAAAAAGGGAAAAAAATCTATATGTATAGAAATACTTATAGGTCTTCTTTTGTGGTAAGGAGTTGGAAATTGGAAAGATGCACATTTATTTGAGGAATAACTGAACAAAATGCATTATGTGATTTGAATGGAATACTATTGTGTGATAAGAAACAATGAGTAGGATACTCTCAGAAAAACTTGGAAAGACTTATATGAGCTGATACAAAGTGAAATGTACTGTGTATAAAGTAACAACAGTATTTTAAGATGATCACCTGTCACTAACTTAGCTATTCTCAGCAATACAATGATCTAAGATAATTCTGCAGGACTTATGATACAAAATGCTACCCATTCCCGGATTAAAAAAAAAAAAAAAAAACTGATAGTTTTTGAATACAGATTGAACCATTCTTTATTTTTAACTTTCTTCATTTCTTTTTTTCTATTTTTTAAACTATAGACAAATACTAAAACTTAAATACATAATAAGAAAAGAAAAAGAAACATTATAAACTTAAATAACAAATAAGAAAAAAACATGTCATATGCACAACACAAATAAAGCCAGATTTAATTAATTGGAAAAATACAGTTGCTCATGGGTAGGCTGAGTTAATATAATAAAAATGACAATTCTACCTAAATTAATTGACTTATTCAGTGCAGACAAATCAAACTACCAATTATTTTATAGAGCTAGAAAAAATATCAAAATTCATCTCGAAGAACAAAAGGTTCAGAAAATCAAGGAAATTAATGAAAAAAATTCTGGGGAAGGGGGCCTAGCCATTATCATATCTTAAATTGTATTACAAAGCAACAATCATCAAAACCACTTGGTAATGGCTAAGAAATACAGGGATAGATCAGTGGAATAGGTTAAATTTACAAGACATAGTAATCAATAACTATGGAAGTGTACTGTTCTATAAACCCAAGGACCCCAGCTTCTGGAATAAGTACTTATTGTTTGACAAAAACTGCTGGGAAAACTGGAAAATAGCATGGTGCAAACTAGGTATAGACCAATGCTTGACACTGAGTAACAGAATAAAATCCAAATAGAAGGCTGACTTTATAAATTACCTAGGGGAACAAAGAATAGTTTATGCCTCAGATTTATGGAGAATGAAGGAATTTATGACCAAACAAGAGACAGAGACCATTACGAAATACAGAATTTATAACTTTGATTACATTAAATTGAAAAGTTTTTCCATAAATAAGTCAATTCAACCAAGATTAGGGGGAAAGAAGAAAACTGGGAAAGAATTTTTACAATTATTGTCTGGGATGAAGGTCTTATTTCTAAAGTATATGGAGAATTGAGTCAAATTTGTAAGAACAGAAGCTATTTGTCACTTGATAAATGGTCAAAGGATAAGAACAGGCAGTTTTCAGGGGAATAAATTAAAGAGACATAAATCATATGAAAAAATGTTTTAAATCACTATTGATTAGAGAGATGCAAATCAAAACAATTCTGAGGTACGGCATCAAACCTATCAGATTGGCAAACATAATAGAACAGGAAAATAATAAATGTTGGAGAAGATGTGGGAGAGTTAAAACACTATTCCATTGTTGCTGAAACTGTGAGCTGATCGAACCATTCTGGACAGTAATTTGGAACTACACCCAAAAAGCTATAAAAATATGCACACCCTTTAATCCAACAATACTGCTTCCAGGTCTATATCCCAAAGAGAACATAAAAATAGGGAAAAGACCCACATATTCAAAAATATTTATAGCAGCTCTTTTTTTGATGGCCAAGAACTGGAAATCAAGGGAATGCCCATCAACTGGGGACGACTGAACAAGATGTGATATATGGATGTAATGGAATACTATTTTGCTATGAAATGATGAACAGGCACACTTCAGAAAAACCTGGAAAAATATATATGAACTCATGCAGAGTAGAGTGAGCAGAACCAGGAGAACATTATACACAGTAACAGTTACATTGGGCAAGGACTGTTCTTTGATAGACTTAGCCCTTCACAGCAGTGCAAGGACCTAAAATATTTCCAAGTGCTCATGATGCAAAATGCCATCCAGATCCAGAGAAAGAACTATGGATTCAAAATGCAGAATGAAGCAGATTATTTTTTCTTTTCTTATGTTTTGTTTTATTTTGCTCATGGCTACTCCCATTCATTTTAATCCTTCCGTGCAACATGGCTCATGTGAAAAACGTGTTTTATAAGAATGTATGAAGAGACAAAACAGAGAAAGAAAATTATAGACCAATTTCTCTAACGAAAATTTTAAATAAGACTTTTAGCAAAAAGAATGCAGCAACTTGTCACAAGAATATTACATTATAGTAAGGTAAAATTCATACCAGGAATGCAGGGCTGGTTCAAAATTAGGAAAACTATTAGCATTATTGATCATATAAACAACAACCTGAAAAAAACCACATGATTATTTCAATACATGCAGACAAAGCTTTTGACAAAATTCAACACCCACTCCTATTAAAAACATTGGAGAACATAGGAATAAAGGGAACTTTCCATAAAATTATAAGAATTATCTAAAATTCTACCTAAATTAATTTATTTAGTGCCATACCAATCAAACTATCAGATAATTATTTTCTAGAGCTGGAAAAAATAATATCAAAATTCTTCTGGAAAAACAAAAAGATCCCGAATACGAAGGGAACTAATGAAAAGAAATTCTAGGGTAGATGGTCTAGTTCTACCAGATCTCCAATTGTATTGTAAAGCAGCAATTATCAAAACCACTTGGTACTGCCTAAGAAAGAGAAGCATAGACAAGTGGAATAGGGTAGGTACTCAAGACACAGTAGGCAATGAATATAGCAATCTTCTGTTATATAAACCCAAGGACCCCAGCTTATGGGATGAGAACTCACTGTTCCACAAGTATTTCTAGGAAAACTGGATAAAAGTGTGGTGGACACTAGGCATAGACTAATGCCTGCCAAGATGCAAAATAATGAAGTCCAAATGGGTGCATGATCTAGGAAAAAGAGTGATACTATAAATAAATTAGTGGAGAAAGGAATTTATCAGATTTATGGAGAAAGGAAGAATTTTTGACTAAAGAAGAGATAGAAAGTATTATGAAGTGCAAAATGCATAGTTTTGATTACATTAAACTGAAAGATTTTGCGCAACCAAATGCAATGTACTCAAGATAAGGAGGGAAGCAGAAAACTGGGAATTTTTGCAACTACTGTCTGATAAAGGTCTCATTTTTTAAATATATAGAGAACTGTGTCAAATGTATAAGAATAAAAGTCATTCCCCAACTGATAAATGGTCAAAGGATATGAACACGTAGTTTTCAGAGGAAGAAATTAAAGATATCTATAGTCATATGAAAAAATACTCTAAATTACTATTGATTAGAGAGATGCAAATCAAAACAACTCTGAGATACTATATCACACCTATCAGATTGACTAACATGACAGAACAGGAAGATGATAAATGTTGGAGAAGATGTGGGAAAGTTGGAACACTCATTCATTGTTGGTGGAGCTGTGAGCTGATTCAACCATTCTGGAGGGCAATTTTCAACTACAAAAAGGGCTACAAAAATGTGCATATGCTTTGACCCAGCAATATGTCCTCTAGGAGTGTATCCCTAAGAGATCATAAAAATGGGAAAGGGTCCCACATGTACAAAAATATTTATAGCAGCACTTTTTGTGGTGGTCAAAAACTGAAATCAAGGGGATGCCCATCAATTGGGGAATGGCTAAATAAATTATGGTATACGAATGTAATGGAATACTATTGCACTATAAGAAATGATGAACAGGAAGACTTTAGAGAGACATGGACAACTTATATGATCTGATGCTGAGCAAAAGGAGCAGAACCGGAAGAACTTTGTGCACAGCAACAACCCCAGTGTGCGAGGATTTTTTTTTTTGGTACTGTTAGAACTTCATGGCAATGCAAAGACTTAAAAAATTCCCAATGGTCTTCTAAGGCAAAATGCCTACCACATCCATAGAAAGAACTATGGAATTCAATCTCAGATTTTAGCAGATCATTTTCTTTTGTATTATGTTTTGGTTTATTATATAGTTTCTCCCATTCATTTTAATTCTTCTATATAACATGACTATAGTGAAAATGTGAAAATGTATTTAATAGGAATGTATGTGTAGGACCTATATAAAATTGCATGCCATCTGGGGGCAGGACGTGGGGGGAAGGAAAGAAAAATCTAAGTTTTATTGTAGTAATTGTAGAAGTAGAACACTGAAAATAAATTTTAAATAAAGAATGAATGTGTAGAGACCACATATGATTGCATGCCACTTTGAGGAGGGAGGAGAGAGGGAGGAAGATTCAAGTTAAAACTTATGGTAGTGATGGTTGTAAACTGAAAACACATAAGTTAATAAATTTTGGGGAAAAGATTCTGGATTTCTTTTTTCTAATTGCTTGACTTTTTGTCATAATCTTCTTGTTTTCCTTGCATTATTCTTTTTTTTCTTGTAAATTTTTCCTCAATCTCTCATGTGATTTTTAAAGTCTTTTTTAAGTTCTTCAATGAATTCTAATGTGGCTATTCAGCATTACTGCTTGGGAAAGAAGAGAGTTTCTTTTGTTTCAGTATCTTCCTCCAAAAATGAACTGTGGTCTTCACTGTTCCCATAGTAGCTCTCTATGGTTGAATTTTTTCTCCTTTTCTTGTGCATTTTTTTTTTGTAAAAACTTAGTTTTTATAATCACTTCTAGTCCTGGGACTTGGGGGATGGTGACCCTGACCTCTGATCCTCTTCAATTGTCCCTTTTGACCTTGAACTCAAACCAAGACTTTTAACCTCCTGTAATTGTCCATTGTCAGCGTCATCCCTGCCCCTGCTTCTGCACTCACCAGATGTGTGTTGGTTCCTTCTCTTCTCTGTTGCTCTCAGCAGTACAGCTGGATCTAGCATTCCTTTTCAGCAGCAGTTCCCTAGATCTTTCCTAGATCAAACTTCCAACTTCCCTCACCATCCAGGGGGTAAAAGTTCCTGTGGCATGACTGAGACAGCCTCCCAACCCAGCTAATCCTAGAGTTTGCTCCTTATGGTTAAAATGGACCTTAGCTTGGAGGTGTTCACTCTTCACAGGGAAGAATTCTAAGTTTAATTTAATTTAATTCAGGTTTTCCCATGAGGACCTCTGTACTGCCCCTACTGTTATTTCATTTTTTTTAAATATTTATTTATTTAACTTTTTACATTCATTTTCACAAAATTTTGGGTTCCAAATTTTCTCCCCTTTTATCCCCTTTTATCCCACCCCAATACACCAAGTAATCTAATTTTCCTTATCTCCAATCTGCCCTCTCTTCTGTCATCCCTCCCTTCCCTTGTCCCCATCTTCTCTTTTGTCCTGTAGGGCCAAATGACTTGCTATTCATCATTAACTGTATGTCTTCTTTCCTAGTAGCAACAACAATACTAAACAGTTGTTCCTAAAACTTTCAGTTCCAAATTTTCCCCATCCCTCCCTCCCCACCCATTCCCTTTGGGAAGGCAGGCAATTCAATATAGGCCATATCTGTTTAGTTTTGCAAATGACTTCCATGATAGTTGTGTTGGGTAAGACTAACTGAATTACCCTCCATCCTATCCTGCCCCTCATTGTTTCTATTGTCTTTTGATCCTGTCCTTTCCCGAGTGTTGACTTCAAATTGCTCCCTCCTCCCATTACCCTCCCTTGCATCATCCCCCCCTGCTTATCTCCTTCTCCCCCACTTTCTTATACTGTAAGATAGGTTTTCATACCAAAATGAGTGTGCATTTTATTCCTTCCTTTAGTCAAATGTGATGAGGGTAAACTTCTTGGTTTTTATTCTCAGCTCTCCTCTTTTCCCCTCCACTAAAAAATCTCCTACTTGCCTCTTAAATGACATATAATTACCCCATTCCATTTCACCCTCTTTCCTCCCCCTACCTTTCTCTCTCACTGTTTACCTTAATTTCTTTTAAGATATGGTCCCATCCTATTCAATTCACTCTGTGCTCTCTGTCTCTGTATGTGTGTGCATGTGTGTATGTGTGTGTGTGTGCATGCATGTACATGTGTGTGTGTGATCCCACCAACTACCCAGATACTGAAAAGTTTTAAGAGTTAAAAATATTGTCTTTCCATGTAGGAATGTAAACAGTTCACTTATGGTACATCCCTTATGACTTCTCTTTGCTGTTTACTTTTTCATGTTTCTTCTCATTCTTGTGTTTGAAAGTTAAATTTTCTTTCCAGCTCTTGTCTTTTCCTCAAGAATATTTGAAAGTCCTCTGTTTCATTGAAAGAGCATATTTTCCCCTGAAGCATTATATTCAGTTTTGCTGGGTAGGTGATTCTTGGTTTGAGTCCTAGTTCCTTTGACTTCTGGAATATCCTATTCCACACCTTCGATCCCTTAATGTAGAAGCTGCTAGATCTTGAGTTATCCTGATTTTAATTCCACAATACTGGAATTGTTTCTAGCTGCTTCTCCTTGACCTGGGAGTTGTGGATTTGGCCACAATGTTCCTGGGAGTTTCTCTTTTTGGATCTATTTTCCAGGTAGGTTGTTTTTCCCATGAGATATTTCACATTCTCTTCCATTTTTTCATTCTTTTGATTTTGTTTTGTGATTTCTTGGTTTCTCAGAAAGTCATTAGACTCCATCTGTTCCATTCTAATTTTGAGAGAACTATTCTCTTCAGTGAGCTTTGAACCTCTTTTTCCATTTGGCTAATTCTGCTTTTGAAAGCATTCTTCTCCTCATTGGCTTTTTGAACCTCTTTTGCCAATTGAGTGAGCCTATTTTTCAAGGTGTTATTTTCTTCAGCATTTTTTTGGGTCTCTTTACCAAGGTATTGACCCGTTTTTCATACTTCTCTTGCATCTCTCTCATTTCTCCTCCCAGTTTTTCCTCCACCTGTCTAACATGCTTTTCAAAATCCTTTTTGAGCTCTTCCAAGGCCTGAGCCCACCTGACAACCCCCTGTGATGTCTGGGATACAGAGGCCCCGCCCTTCACATCTTTCCCTGATGGCAAGAATATCTCCTCATCATCAGATCCAAAAGGCGGGAGAAAAAACTCTCGCACACTGTGGTTGTTGCTGTGTACAGACTTCTCCTGGCTCTGCTCCTTTCACTCAGCATCAGATCATATAAGTCCTTCCCAGCCTCCCTGAAGTCTTCTTATTCATCATTTCTTATGGCACAATAGTACTCCATTACATTCATATGCCATAATATATTCAGCCACTCCCCAATTGATGGACATCCCCTAGACTTCCAGTTTTTGGTAACTACAAAGAGTGCTGCTATAAATATTTTTGTACATGAGGGACCTTTTCCCATTTTTATGATCTCTTGGATACAGTATTAATAGCAATATTGCTGGGTCAAAGGGTATGCACATTTTTGTAACCCTTTGGGTATAGTTTCAAACCACTCTCCAGAGTGGTTGGATGATCTCACAGCTCCACCAACAATGAATTAGTGTTCCCACTCTCCCACATCCTCTCCAGCATTTATCATTTTCTTGTTCTGTCATGTTTGCCAATCTTATAGGTGTGATGTGGTGCCTCAGAGTTGTTTTGATTTGCATCTCTCTAATCAATAATGATTTAGATCATTTTTTCATATGATTATAGATATCTTTAATTTCTTCCTCTGAAAATTGCCGGTTCATATGCTTTGACCATTTATCAATTGGGGAATGACTTGTATAGTTATACATTTGAGTCAGTTCTCTATATATTCTAGAAATGAGGCCTTTATCCCATAAAAAATTCTTTCTCAATTTACTACATCCCTCCGAATTTTGGTTGCATTGGGTTTGGTTGTGCAAAAACTTTTCAGTTTAATGTAACCAGAATTATCTATCTTGCATTTCATAATTCTTTCTGTCACTTCTTTAAGAAAAAATTCTTCCCTTCTCCATAAATCTGATAAATACACAATTCCTTGCTCCTCCTGTTTATTCACAGTATCAATCTTTATACCTAAATCATGTACCCATTTGGACTTTATTTTTGTGTACAGTGTCAGACACGGGTCTATGCCTAATTTCCACCGCACTGTTAACCAGTTTTCCAGCAATTTTTGTCAAACAGTGAGTTCTTATCCCAGAAGCTGGGGTCATTGGGTTTATCAAACAGGAGGTTGCTATATTCCTTGCCTACTGTGTCTTGAATGCCAAGTCTATTCCACTTATCTACCCCTCTGGTTCTTAGCTAATACCAAGTGGTTTTGATAATTTCTGCTTGATAGTACAATTTGAATTCTGGTAGCTCTAGGTCGCCTTCCCAAGCATTTCTTTTCATTATACCCTTTGATATTTTGGACCTTTTGTTCTTCCAAATGAATTTTGATATTATTCTATCCAGCTCTAGAAAATAATTATCTGATAGTTTAATTGTTATGGCACTAAATAAGTCAGTTAATTTAGGTAGAATTGTCATTTTCATTATATTAACTCAGCCTACCCATGAACAACTGATGTCTTCCACTTAAATCTGGCTTTATTTGTGCAAAAAATGTCTTGTAATTGTCTTCATATAATCCCTGGGTTTGTTTTGGCAGGTAGGTTTTTTTCCTAGCGGTTTCATTAATGGCTTGTTCAATTTCTTTTTCTGAGATAGGGTTGTTTAAGTATTCAATTTCCTCTTCTGTTAATCTGGGCAATTTGTATTTTTTTAAAATATTCATCTATCTCATTTAGATTATCGAATTTGTGGGAATAATGTTGAGCAAACTTATTTCTAATTATTGTTTTAATTTCCTGCTCATTGGAAGTGAGTTCACCCCTTTCATTTTTAATATTAGTTATTTGATTTTTTCTTTCTTTTTTTTAATCAAATTGACCAAAGGTATATCAATTTTCTTAGTTTTTTCATAAAACCAACTCTTAGTTTTATTTACTAATTCAATCGTTTTCTTAATTTCAATTTTATTAATCTCTTCTTTGGTTTTCAGTATTTCTAATTTGGTATTTTCTTGGGGATTTTCAATGTGTTCTTTTTCTAGCTTTTTCAGCTGCACACCCAAGTCATTGATCTCCTCTTTCTCTAGTTTATTTATGTAGGTATTCAAACATATAAAACTTCCCCTAAGAACTGCTTTTGCAGTATCCCATAAGATTTGGTAGGTTTTCTCATTATTATCATTCTCTTGAATGAAGTTGTTGATTATTTCTATGATTTCTTCTTTAACCCATTCCTTCTTTAGGATGAGATTATTTAGTTTCCAATTGATTTTGCGTTTATCTTCCCATGGCCTTTTATTACATGTAATTTTTATTGCATTATGATTTGAAAAGGATGCATTGATTATCTTTCTGCACTGGACTGTGAGATTTTTATGTCCTAGTACATGGTCAATTTTTGTAAATGTTCCATGTACTGCTGAGAAAAAGGTGTATTCCGTTCTATTCCCATTCAATTTTCTTCAAGGTCTATCATATCTACCTTATCTAGAGTTTTATTTACCTCCTTAACCTCTTTCTTGTTTATTTTGAGGTTAGATTTATCAAGTTCAGATAGGGGGATGTTGTTGTCCCCCACTAGTATAATTTTGCTGTCAATTTCTTCCTTCAACTCCCCCAACCTCTCCTCTAAGAAGCTGGATGCTATACCACTTGGAGCATGCATGTTTTGTAATGATATTGCTTCATTGTCTACGGTGACTTTCAGCAGGATATAGTTTCCATCCTTATCTCTTTTGCTTAGATCTATTTCTACTTTTTCTTTGTCTGATATTAGGATTGCTACCTCTGCCTTTTTTACATCAGCTGAAGCCCAATATATTCTGCTCCATCCTTTGAACTTCATCCTCTGTGTATCCACGTGTTTCAAATGTGTTTCTTGTAAACAGCATATTGTTGGATTATGGCTTTTGATACAATCTGCTATTCTTCGTTTTCAGGAGAATTCATTCCATTCACTTTTACAGTCAAGATTACAATTTGTGTATTTCCTCCATCCTCTTTCCCACCATTTGGTATTTTAACTCTCCTGGCTACCTTCCCCTCCTCAATAGTATTCACTTTTCCCACCTCCTCCTGCAGCCTTAAACCTTCTTCTTTCAGCCCCCTCCCTTGTACTCCCCTTTACTCTTATTGCTTCTTCCCTCCCTTTTAGCCTCCCTCCCCTTTCTTCCCCCTACCCTCTCTACTGCCTAGAGACCTAGTTAAGATCATCTACTTAAATTTGCTCTATTGTCCTTTAAACAAATCGGATGAGAGTACCTCTCAAACAATGTTCTTCTCCCTCCCCTCTTTCCCTCTACTATAATTTTTTACTTCTTCCTGTGATGTAATTTGCCATTTTCTGCTTCCTCCTTTTCACACCTCCTATTACAATGCCTTTGCATATTTAATCATGTTTTTAACATGACATCCTTTACTTCTTACCTGTTCCCTCTATGTATATTCCTTTTTTATGTTTCATAATAGCTGCACAATTCTCAAGATTAACAGGTATCATCTTCCCTGATAGAGAAGTAAACAGTTTGCCCTAATTGAGTAACAAGTTTTTGTTTTTCTTCCCCTCCCCCCCCGTTTACCTTTTTATGATTCTCTTGAGCTCTGTATTTGAAGATCGAATTGTCTATTGAATTCTGGCATTTTGGTCAGGAAGCTCTGGAAATCCCTTACTTCGTTGAATGACTTTCTCCTTGCCTGAAATATTATGCTGAACTTTGCTGGGTAATTGATCCTTGGTTGTAGTCTCAACTCCTTTGCCTTATGTTATGTTGGGTTCCAATTCTTTCGATCTTTTAATGTAGAAGCTACAAAGTCCTGTGTAATCCTGACTATATCTCCTTGATATTTGTATTGTTTCTTTCTGGCTACTTGTAATATTTTCTCTTTCACTTGATAGCTCTGGAATTTCGCAACGATATTTCTTGGGGTTTTGAGTTGGGATCACTTTCGAGAAGGGAACAGTGGATTCTTTTGATGACTATTTTGCCCTCTGAATCCAGAACTTCTGGGTAGTTTCCTTGATGATATCCTGGAAGATATTGTCCAGGCTCTTTTCTCCATCATGGGTTTCTGGCAGGCCAATAATTCTTAAATTTTCTCTCCTGGATCTATTTTCCAGGTCAGTTGTTTTTCCAATTAGGTATTTTACATTTTCTTCTATCTTTTCATTCTTTAGATTTTGTTTGAATGATTCTTGCTGTCTCATTGAGTCATTAGTTTCTACTTGCCCAATTCTAATCTTTATCAAATTGTTTTCTTCAGTTAACTTTTGCATCTCCTTTTCCATGTGTCCAATTTTTCCTTTTGAGGAGCTATTTTCTCCAGTTAATTTTTGTACTTCCTTTTCCATTTGTTCAATTTTCCTTTTCAAGGAGATGTTCTTGTCAGTGAATTCTTTTTTCATAATTTTAAAATCATTGGACTGTTTATCTTCTATTTCCTTCTTCAGCTGTTCCAAGAGAGCTGCTTGTGCTCCCAAGCAGTTCATAGTCCCTTCTGAATTTTCAGTTGCAAGTACAGTCTCACCTTTGACCTCTTTGGTGTTTGTTTTTTGGTCCTTATCACCATAGAAAGTTTCTATGGTTTTTTCACCTGTCTGCTTTTTCTTGTTCATGATATGGATTTGAGTATTGTGGCTTCTGGTTCTTTCAGTCAGAAGCTACAGAAATTTGTGCTGAGCTGCTCTGTGAAAAAGCTAAAAGCATGTTTTTGTTTTGTGTTTCCCCGATCAACCCTGGGGTTAACTTGTTAAGTGTGTGGAAGGGGTGATCTGGTCACAGGAGATCTCCTCAGCTGAACTGAGACAAAGGCAAGCTCAGGGGATGGTGATCCAAGCTTCCCTATTGTCTTACCATTTCCCTAGTGCTGAGGCAAGCCTAGATGCTAATGCATGTCCCCACCCTCCCCCCCTCCTGGGGCTCCTCTCCTGGTGCTGAGGCTTGCTTGGGTCCTGGTGTGAGTTTTCTATGCCCTGGGTCCTCTGTCCTTCTGGTTTGCTTCTACCACAGTAGGAGGAATCCCCCTTAGCTATTTTCCTAGCCTCAGATGTTATTACTATTGGCCTCTTCTACTGTTTCCGCTGATCCAGGATTTTTCTGGGGAAGTATTTTATGGTTTCTTCATGGTCATCAAGGGGGAGGAGAGAGCATTTACTGATCACTCCACCATCCTGGCTCCCGGAATTTCAAGTAGGTGACTTACCAAAGTTTGAACTTCAGGCTGGAAGTGTCAGGAGCTGCTGTGCTGATATCTGGCACTCTATGGCTCTCATTGGCTTGACTGGGCTTGTCTTTGGCCCTTGGGTGCTGTTCTGCCAGTTCCGCCCACTGGGGATTCCCGGGCCCCTTCTGCTCTGCTGCACTGGATGCACTGCGTTGTGCACTGGGGGCTTATCCCCAAGGAACAGATCCTTCCTGTGGACCTTCCAATCTAACCTGGGCTCCGAATCCATTACAGTCTGTCTTCCACTGGATTCCACAGCTCCAAAACTTGGAGAGATTCTCCTTTCAGAGGTATCCGAAAGGGTTTGTCCAAGAGCTTAGGTGAGTCATTGCTCTCACTGTGCCATCCTGGCTTGGTGCCCCAAATTGTTTTCCTTCTTAATGAGCAGGGTGTGGAGGGAGGAAGAGACAATTTGGTACTCAAAGTTTTAAAAAAAAATGGTTAAAATTGTTTTTACATATAATTGGGGAAATAAAATATTATTTTTTTTAAATGAATGTTAAAAAAAACTTTTTACATCTATTTGAGAAGCATTTAATGAAATAAATAAAAATACTTGAAAAATAGAAAAAATGCAAAAGCAGCAAAAGAGGGGTGGGTTAGTAAAGCTTTCTGTAAAATATGGAATTTTAGTTGGGACTTGAGAGAAGCCAGCAAAGTCAGTAGGTAAAGATGAGAATGGAGAGCATTCCTGCCATAGAGGATAACCAGAAAAAAAAAAGCCCAGGGACAAATGATAAAGTATCCTATTTATGGAACAGCCACAAGACCAATCTTATTAGATCAAGCATGGGTGATGGAGTAAAGCATGACTGGAAAGTTATTATTTGGCTGTTATGACAAGATTCTAATGCCAAAGAGTATTTCGTATTCTTTTATACTAGAGGCACCACTGAAGTTTATGAATGTAAGTAATATGGTCAAATCTACCTTCTAGGAAAGTCAGTTTGGTGATTGGCCGATAGAGACTTGAAGTAGGCTGAACTACTGGCTATTGCAAGAGTCTTGATGTGAAGTTATATGAACCTACACCAGATTTATGGCAAAGTCAGAGAGGAGAATGGGGACTTATCCTAGAGTTTTGTCAGAGGTGAAATCAACAGATCTTGCCAACATATAGGATGGTTGGAGGATGGGGTAAGAAGATACTGAGGACTCCAGGAAAACTCCTAGGTTGTAAGTGTTAGAGAACAAAAAGTTGTCTTTGCTTTCTACAGTATAGAAAAGGTAGGAGGTTTAGGGGAATCTTTATTTTTAAATATCTACAGAATATCTAGTCTGAGATGTCTGAAAGATAGTTGGAGATGAAAGATTGGAATTCAACAAAGAAATGGAACAGGATAGGTATATTTAATAGTCATCAGCTTAGAGATGGGTTATTAAATCCATGCAAGCTGATGAGATCATCAATTAAAGAACTGTAAAAGGTAAAGAGAAATGCTTTTGAATTTTTTCTGTATTATAATATTTTTCCATTACTTTCCTAAGTCTAGACAATGAAAAAACTATAAATCAATTCCTAATTTGTAGTATTTGCCAATCTCCTTCTCACAGTGAATATGTAACAATCAACACAAGCCAGTTCCACTGCAGTAGGCCTGATACTTACTTACTGTATGTAAGAACTCAGGCAAGGCATTTCATCTCTCTACCTTCTGTTTTCTCTATAAAATAGAGGAGTCAAACTAGCTCCCACGTATGGTCAGTCCCTTGAAGTACTATAGTTAATCTCTTATGACTCAGGTGAAAGATTATGAGGGATTAAATTGAGGTCATTTGGATAGAAATAAAGGGATAGATGTGAAAAAAAAATGTTGGAGAGCTAAAATTCCCATACTTCTGAAGTGATAAAGGAGTGCAGGAGAGAAAGTTAAACTCAGGTTAAACCTAAGTCAGTTAAACTTGACTCAGGTTAGAAAACAGGGAAGTTTGAAAATAGCAAAAGTTTAAGGGATAGCAGAAGATAATTCTCGTTCTGAACATACTAAATTTGAGATGACCATAGGAGACAAAGTAGAGATGTCCAGTAAGTAATTGGTAATATGGGACTGGAGCTCAAGGAAGAGATTAGGAATCTTAAATTTCCTTTAGGCTGTAAAAAAATGTGTGAGCTTATATCCCTGGGTGGGCATATGGGTAAGTGAGCTTCACAATATTCTACATGACACATTCTGGTATGAGAAGTTTCTTTATAATGAAAGATAGCATGATAGAGCATGGACTTTGAGAGAGCACTGAACTTGGATTCAGAAATGACTTCAAACATTATCAGATATTCGAACTAACTGTGATTATCCTGGACAAATCTTTTAAACTCTCAGAGTCTCAGTTTCTTTATCTGTAAAATGGTGATGATATGGCTTATACTAAGTAGTTCTCAGGGTTATTATGGATAAAAAATAATTTTACAAAGGTTAAAGCACTATATCAAGGGTCCTTAAACTTTTTGATGTGTCTTGGATCATTTTGACAATTTGAAGAAGCTTATGGACCGCTTTTCAAAGCAATATTTTTTTAAGAATTTATGGAAATGGTAAATTTCAGTTAGAAAATAGTAAAACTCAATCTCTACTTTTTGTTCTCCCATCTGAATTCATGGAGTTCCTATGAAATCTATGTCTCGGGATCATTCATGAATTCCAAATTACGAATCATCACCCTATATAAATGTATTACCATTGACATTATGATTTTTCAACCATTACATTTAGACTACTGTTCCATTTAGGGTTTCTGTGGCTTTTCCCTGTTCAGCTTGAGTTAGAGTGTGTATGACTGGAAGAAAAGAGAATATAGAGGTGGAAATTCACAGCACTGAGAAGCAAATGAATTGTGATATTTAACTTGTGCAAGTATTTTCCCACAAAAAATTAATTATTTTAATATCCCAAGGTCTTAACTGTATTTATTGCTTAATAATTTAAATAGTCATAAAATTATTTTTCAAAAGAAAGGCTATTTCTTTAATTTGATCTTTATTTATTCTTTCAAAAAATAGATACATTTAAAATTCATGTCCAGTGTTCAGAGAAGCTGCTATATTTTTTAAAAATCCTAATTTCAGAACAATGAATACTGAAAGATTGTTAGTAGTGTTCTTTAAAATTGTCTTTGACTTTTAGAAAGTGATTCCTGGAAAAAAGTTCTGGCTCTTTAATTTCACTTAAATAAGTTAAGTAATTCATACTTAGAAGTTAATTTTGTTACATCTTAGGTGTAAAAATATAGCAAAAGTGAAACAAACAGAAACACTGGGTTGTGATAAAATTTAAAAAAAAAAGACGTTCTTTTTGTAGAGTTCAACTCAGTAATATTCTTAAATAGACAGCCATTCTTCACAATACAAAGTTAAATTGTAGATAGTTCCCTTTTTAAAAAGACTTATTTATTTATTTTTAGTTTACAACATTCAGTTCCACAAGATTTTGAGTTTTAAATTTTCTCCCCATCTTTCTCGTCTCCTTCCCTAACATGGCATGTAATCTGATATAGGCTGTAAATGGATATTAATTTTAAACACATTTTCACATTAGTGATGTTGTAAAGAAAAATTATAACCAATGAAATGAACCACAAGAAAGGAGAAACACAAACCAAACAAAAAGAGAGAGAAAATAGTATGCTTCAATCTGCATTCAGACTCGGTAATTAATTCTTTCTCTAGATTGGGATAGCATTTTCCATCATGAGCCTTTTGGAGTTGTTTTAGAGCCCTAGAATTGCTGAGAAGAGCCAGATGTATCAAAATTAGTCGTCACAGAATATGGCTCTAATTGTGTACAGTGTTCTACTGATTCTGCTCCCTTAACTCAGAATGAGTTCATATTAGCTTTTCCAGGTTTTCATAAGTCTGCTTATACATCATTTCTTATAGCATAATAATATTCCATTACATTCATATACCACAACTTCTTCAGTCATTCCCCAGTTGATGCATATCCCCTACATTTCCAACTCTTTGCCACCTCATAAAGAGCTGCTATAAGTATTTTTGTATATGTAAGTCCTTTTGTCTTTTGTTTGATCTCTTTGGGATACAGTCCTAGAAGTGGTATTCCTTGGTGAAAAGGTATGCATATTTTTATAGCCCTTTAGGCATAGTACACAATTGTTCTGAAAATGGTTGGATCAATT
The DNA here is from genome assembly GCA_023548195.1 of Bettongia penicillata ogilbyi. Lineage (NCBI taxonomy): Eukaryota > Metazoa > Chordata > Mammalia > Diprotodontia > Potoroidae > Bettongia > Bettongia penicillata. Next base: position 1,125,852 of record JAJHZJ010000653.1, read on the forward strand.
CAGAACTCCACCAACAATGTATTAGTGTTCCAATTTCCCCATATCTTCTTCAGCATTTATAGTTTTCCTGTTTTATCATGTTAGCAAATCTTATAGCTATGAGGTGGTACCTCAGAGTTTTTTTTGATTTGCATTCCTCTAAACAATAGTGATGGGCTGGCTACTTTATGTGAATGCAAAATGTAAGCTTGCAAAAGGACTATTTTATGGAGAACTCACTTGAGGCAGGAGATCACATGGTGGTCAGAAGAAGGGATACAAGGACACTCACAATGTCTCCCTCAAGGTTAGATTTGATTGTGTGACATGGCAGACCTTGGCACAGCACTCAGCATAGCATACCCATATCAGAAAAGGCACAGTGCACAAAGGAAACAGGATGCACAAATTAGGAGTAACCACTCAAAATGTTCACATGGACTGTCTGTGCCCAATCTGTGGTAGAGCATTCTGAGAGCATATTGGTTTCATCATTCAAAGTTGGACACATTGAAACCTCACTTTATCATGGTGATGTCATTTTGGTTCTCTTGGACAATCAAGGACAACTACCAAGACCAGTGATTTAGAGCATTCTTTCCCATGACTAAAGATAACTTTAATTTCTTCCTCTGAAAACAGCCTTTTCATACCCTTTGACCATTTATAAGTTGGGGGATGACTTGCATTCTTATAAATTTGAAATAATTCTCTATATATTTTAGAAATGAGGCAACTATTGGAGATACTGTTTGTAAAAATTATTTCCCAGTTTTCTGTTTCCCTCCTAATCTTGGTTGCATTGCCTTTTTTTGTGCAAAAACTTTTCAATATAATGTAATCAAATTATCCATTTTGCATTTCATAATGCTCTTTTCTTGTTATAAATTCTTTTGTTGTTCATAAATCTCCATAAGTCCATAAAAAAGGTAAACCATTTCTTGCTATCCCAGTTTGCTTATAGTATCAGCTTTTATATCTCAATTGTATACACATTTTTACTTTATTTTGGTATATGGCATATGATATTGATCTATGCCCACTTTCTGCCATACTATTTTCCAGTTTTCCAAGCAAATTTGGTCAAACAGTGAATTCTTGTCCCAGAAGCTGAAGCCCTTGGGTTTATCAAACAATATATTACTAAAGTCATTGACTGCTGTGTCTTATGTGCCTAAACTATTCCAATGATCTATCACTCTGTTTCTTAGCCAGTACCAAGTAGTTTTGATGGTTGCTACTTTGTAATAAAATTTAAGAACTGCTATGGCAGGGCCACCTTTCCTAGCATTTGTTTTCATTAATTCCCTTGATGTTCTGGACTTTGATTCTTCCAGATGAATTTTGTATTATTTTATCTAACTTTATAAAATAATTTTTGGTAGTTTGATTGGTATGGTACTGAATAAATAAATTACTTTAGGTAGAATTACCATTTTTATTATATTAGCTCAACTTACCCATGAGAAACTGATGTTTTTCTAATTATTTAGATCTGACTTACTTGTGTGAAAAGTGTTTTATGAATATAGTTCATGGATTTGTTTTGGCAAGTAGACTCTCAAATACTCTATAGTGTCTATAGAAACTTGAAGTGGAATTTCTCTTTCTATCTCTGTTGTGCTTTGTTACTAATATATAGAAATGCTAATGATTTGTGTCAGTTTATTTTATATCCTGTGCAACTTTGCTAAAGTTATTCATTATTTCAAGAACTTTTTCACTTGATTCTGTAAGTATACCATCATATGATATGCAAAGAGTGATAGCTTTGTTTCTTCTTTGCTTATTCTCGTTCTTTCCATTTGTCATCCTTGTTCAAATCCTTGTTTTACCTCTGACCTTATTGCAAATGTTTCTAGCTTATCCACATTACATGTAATGCTTGCTGATGGTTTTAGGTAGATGTTACTTCTTCTTTTAAGGAAGACTCAATTTATTCCTATGCTCTCTAATACTTTTGGTTTCTGTTAGTTTTGTTATTGGTATGTTCAGTTTTGCTGATAGTTTTCCTAAAATTGAACTGTCCTCGCATTCCTGGAATAAATCCTACCTTTTCATAATATATTATTCTCTTGATCAATTGAAATAATCTTTTTGCTAATATTTTCTTTAAAATGTTCGTCTACATTGATTGGGGAAATTGGTCGATATTTTTTTTAATCAAATTGACCAAACATTTATCAATTTTATTGGCTTTTTCATAAAACTAAGTCTTATTTTTATTTATTAGTTCAATAGTTTTCTTAATTTCAATTTTACTAATCTCTCCTTTGGTTTTCAGTATTTCTAATTCGGTATTTAATTGGGGATTTTCAATTTGTTCTTTTTCTAGCTTTTTCACCTGTACCCAATTCATTGATGTCCTCTTTGTCTATTTTATTCATGCAGGCATTCAAAGACATGAAACTTCCCCTAAGAACTGCTTTTGCAGTATCCTATAAGATTTGGTAGGCTGCCTTATTATTGTCATTCTCTGATTGAGGTTGTTGATTGTTTCTATGATTTGTGGTTTAACCCACTCATTCTTTAGTATTAAATTATTTAGTTACCAATTTATTTTTGTTCTAACTTTCCATGACTTTTTATTACATATATTTTTATTGCATTATGATCTGAAACGGATATGTTGACTATCTCTGCCTTTCTGCACTGAATTTTGAGGTTTTTGCCCTAGTACATGGTCAGTTTTTGTATAGATGCCATGTACTGCTGAGAAAAAGGTATTTTTTTCTATACCCATTCAATTTTCTCCAGAGATCTATCCTATCTACCTTAGTCAGAGCTTTATTCACCTCCTTAACTTCTTTCTTACTTATTTTGAGTTTAGATTCATTAAGTTCAGAGAGGGGGAGGTTGAGGTCATGATAAATATAACATTGTCAAGATTAACAAGTATCATCTTCCCTTATAGGGATGTAAACAGTATGTCCATAATGAATAACAACTTTTCTCCAGTTTACACTTTTATGGCTCTCTTGAGACTTGTGTTTGAAAATCAAATTTTCTATTGAGCTCTGTTCTTTTCATCAGGAAGATCTGGAAATCCCTTATTTTATTGTATGTTCATCTCCTTGCCTGAAATATTATGCTCATCTTTGCTGGGTAATTGATCCTTGGTTGTAGTCCCAGCTCCTTTGCCTTATGGAATATTAGATTCCAATTATTTCGATCTTTTAATGTAAAAACTGCAAGGTCTTGTGTGATCCTTGATATTTGAATGGTTTCTCTCTGGCTGCCTGTAGTATTTTATCCTTCAATTGATAGTTCTGTAATTTGGCAATGATATTCCTTGGTGTTTTTCATTTGGGTTCCCTTTTGTTAGGCCAATTGTAGAATCTTTTGATGACAATTTTGCCCTTTTGATCTAGGATTTCTGGGCAGTTTTCCTTAATAATTTCTTGGAAGATATTGTCCAGGCTCTTTTTTCATCATGGCTTTCTGCTAAACCAATAATTCTTAGACTTTTCTCTCGGATCTATTTTCCAGATCAGTTGTTTTTTTCCAATTAGATATTTTACATTTTCATCTATCTTTTCATTCTTTAGATTCTGTTAGACTGACTCGTAATGTCTCGTAGTCATTAGCTTCTATTTCCCCAATTCTAACTTTTTTCAAATTGGTTTCTTCAGTTAACTTTTGCATCACCTTTTCCTTCAATCCTATTGTTCCTTTTAAGAAGTTATTTTCTCCAGTTAGTTTTTGTACTTCCTTTTCCACTTGTCCAATTTTCCCAGTTAGGTTTTGTGCTTCCTGTTACATTTGTCCAATTTTCCCAGTTTTGTGCTTCTTTTCCCATTTGCACAATTTTCCTTTTAAATTCTTCTGTGATTTCTTTTTTCATGTTGAAAGATCATTGGCCAGTTTTTCTTGTATTTCTCTTATTTGGCTTTTAAAATCCTTCTACAGCTCTTAAGTTAAGGCTGGGGGCAAGGGTGGTCTGCACACAGCAGGTCTCCTTCATTGATCTAGAGCATAGGCAAGCTCAGTATCTGTGTCTGTGTAATCTGTGAATTGGTCAGCAGGCAACAAGCAACAGCAAGTACCTGAGAATTTAATTGTTTGGGAGACATTCTTCATTTATCCATACAAAAGTTTACTATCTTCATTGGAGCTATATAAGGACCTTGCCCCATCGGGTAGTAACTCTTAGATGTTTAAATTCCAATCTCCTATAGATGAGAAAAATTCATTACGGAATTTGTTTTAATTGTATTAAGTATATTTGTATCAAATGCTTTGTGTTAATTATCTAACTTCATTTGTGTTTAAATGTTTTGTTATTTTGGTATTATTCTTTAGCTGTGACTTATGAAATTGAAAATTGATACCCCACTTTATTTTGCATTATTTTAATAAAGTTTAATCAATTTATTATGTATTAATGAGCAATCTATTATGCCTTGGTTAGAACCCTGTTTATGGCAGTTTGAACTGCCTTAAATTTGTGTAATGGTAATTTGAATTGGAAAATCTTTCCTATTAATTAATAGATTCATTAAATCACCTGGAAGCCTAAGTCCCATGTGGTGAGAAGAGCTTGATGAACAGGCAGAACAGGAAGGGTGGAACAGGACCAGGAGGAAGTGAGTAAGCATGGTAAGGGAAGAGGTGAGAGGACACATGAAGGCATGCAAGGTAAGGCTGAGGCTCCTGAGTATTTGTTTGTGAGAAGGCCCTGGCTTGGGTGGGAGGAGACTTGAAATGGCTTTGCTCCCTATGGTGATTACATTTATTAACTTCTTGGTCACTAGGACAGATTTTGCTTTCTGATTCTGGGATCTGGCTTTCTGGTGTCTAAATAAATGTTTTTCTTCGGCCTTCTATGTGGAGAATCTTTTATATTTTGCAACTGAGAACTGCATTGGCATAGTCATAGTCACTACCAGTGCTTTGAATATTTCATTGGCACTACAGACTGTTACTCACATCTGTAATTTTTGCTGACCATAAGAATTGATGAGTCAACCTAGACATAATATGTTTGCCTACCATGGGAATTTCAGGGAACATGAGTCAATCTGATGATTAGCTGTGCCCTCATATTTCTTATACATGTGCCTCACCACTATTTTGGTCTATGTTTAAGTTTACTTCTTCCATAAATATTGTGTGTATTTGTGGGAAGCAATAATCTGATTCTTATGATAAGGTTTTGGATTCACTTTTTACCATGTTATCTGTTGCTATTGCTGCTGTTTGTCCTTCGTTCTCAAAGAAGACTATGATATCAGAAAGATGATACCATGACATGCAAGTGAACTGGATTTAATTGAGGGAGTACTATGCAAAGTCACTAGCCTCACTTTCACCTCAAGAACCATCTGGATCCAATGGCTAGATATAGATCAAAATAAGTGGAGATAGCCCAGGATGCAGTGGGGAAACCAGTCCTTTTCAAGCTAAAGTTTTAATAGGCGTCAGTTTGACTCAGGAAAAACCTATTTATTGATCCAAGTTCAAAAAGAAATGAGGCAAAGAATGTCCTCTTAAAAACAGAACTGGGAAGGGAAGGCCTTCAGGATTTCTGGCCAAAATAGAAACAATGGATATTTACATTCATTCTGAGTCAGTCGGGTCCCAAATGATGACCAAGTAGAACTTTGTCTGGAACCTGTTAATTGTTAATTAATGAGAGCAAGAATGATTTGGAGATCCAGAGTGATTTGGTGTTAAGGCTGGTCTTTAAGAGAAATGGGAAAAAAATTTTCAGAGATTGACAGTAGTAGTAGTTACCCTAAAATGACCCAACCTGCCTATTTGAACATAAGTTAGAAAGTTATTTCTTCTCTCCTCCTCCTCCTCCTTTTCTTTCTCCTCGTCTTTCTCCTCATCTTAAATCCAATTTATTGGTATTGTCTAGTCATGCTAATAAATTGTTCAGTAGGATCTTTATGTTTCAGTTCCTTTTTATCACCAAGCTTTATTTTAACTGCCTCTGATAGAATATAAATTCTTTGAGACTGTGATTAGGCAAAGGAAAAGTAGGGCAAGGGATTTAGAGCATAGTGGTGTTTAACTGATTCCCCAAGGGCTTTTGATGGAGAAAAGAGAAGAGCACAGCCAGTATAGGGCTGAATGAAGAGAGGGGTACAGGGAAAGGAGGTCATGATGAGATACAAAATAGGTTTAGAGGTACTAAGTTTGAAAGATAAAAGATTTTAATAAAATTATAAAAGATACATAAGAAGATTATTATCAGATAAATTCAGAATTCATGACAATGGAACTTTCTCTTGGGAAAGTGACAAGATCAAAGACATTAATACCTCTATGTGTGACTAAGGTAGTGTGGAAATATTGCTCATGAGACTTTCACAGATTGAGTAATGGGAAATTTAGGGTATTCAGGAGGCCATCAATATGTATATTGGGCATCTGAGTGACACAGTGCAAGGAATGCCTGGAGTCAGGAAGATTCATCTTCATGAATTAATAAGTGACCTCAGACATTTAACTAGCTGTGTGATCCTAGGCAAGTCATTTAATCTAGTTTACCTTAGTTCTTCATCTGAAAAATGAGCTAGAGAAGGAAATGGCAAACCACTCTAGCATCTTTGCCAAAAACATCCCAAACAGGGTGACAGCGAGGAGATATGACTGAACAGCAACGACAATATGTAGAAGTTGAGGTAAATAAAAAGTAGGGAAAATGTCCTTGGTGCATGTAGATAACATTTCTTGACTTACAGTGAGTCTCAAAAATATGTTGTTCAGTCATTTTCAGTTGAATCTCAGACTTTGTGGCCTAGACAAACTCAAATATAAGTACAAATTAGAAGAGAGGACTGTTCTAAACATAAAGCTACCATAGGAATTTAAGGAGAGATAAAGGCATCCGTGTATTCTCAGCCTGAAAAATAAATACATAAAACAACCTCAAGCGACAACTTTTGCTTATTTTGTTGTTTTTACTGTGGACTCTTTTTTTGTCTTCTCTGAATTCACATCCTCTCATCCTAGAGCTAGTAGACTCATCTTTGTGCCATGCTGCCTCCAAAGTTGTTGACCTTCATTAATGCATTAATTCATTTTCAGAAGGATTTATTGTGGTCATACTATGGTAAAGAAATATTCTAAATACCATCCTAGGTACTTGGATATAGAAAAAAGGTATGAAAAACAATCCTTTCCTATAGGAGCTTATATTTCCTTGGCAGAATAGAATGTGAAAATAGGTAATGATGGGGATTGGGGGAATGGCAGGGAAGTTCTATATTTGTTGTAAAGGTCCCAGTGTAAAATCAGGTCTTGACTGTTGTAATTTTTTACCCTATAGCCTTAGCTAAATGGCCTACCTCTCAACTGATATAAATGTTGTTGTCCAAGTGAGACTTCCTAGGACAAACCCTGAAACTCTCCAAAAGCTGAAAGACACATTAGAATGTAAAAAGGAAAGGTTGAACAAGGCTTAATTGACTTCTAAAGACGGGTATTCTCTCTCTCTAGAAAGGAGTGTTTTGAACAGCTCCATTGGAGGAAAAAAAGAGTAAGAAAATGAGCTTACCTTCAGGGTACAGACTTCATTCATAATTTTATCTCCGACTATTCAGCTACAGGGAATTCCCAAAGGAATTTAGAAGGCAGAAATTACTGAACTGAAACAGATAATCCCAATGCAAAATGGAATGGTTTACAGAGGCACAAAGCTCTTGTGCCAGCAAGTATTTGTTAAAAGGGAGAAGCCAGATTTTTCTCCTTTTTTGACTTGATGCGGCAAATAATTTTGGTGCCACACCTCTTAATGAGTTCTGCCAAGGAGTTTGTTGATAAATGTTTAACAAGTAGCTTTTAAAAGAGTATGCATGATAGACATATAAATTGAATCTTCATAAGTTATATTTTCTCTGTCACTTTCTTAAGTTTTTTTTTTTTACAATCAACAAAACAACAAATGAAACCTTCACCTGTTGTCTTTGATATTTTACAAGTAGTAAATGTTCATATTTACACATTCTAGTTTCTGTCAATTCTAAAATATTGTCATTGCCCCATCTGAAAGAATTCAGTTGTACTCCAGAAGAAAAGAGCAGAGAAAATACCTGAAGATAGGCGTGCAGTACAATCCAACCAAGCCAGTGACTACAGGTAGAAAAGATTTTAGGTGCCTGACAAAAGTGTAATGTAGCTTGTAACTGATCCATCCACTAGAGTTGATGCAGCTTCAGTGGCCAAGCAACCTTCCAAATCCAGTTTGGCTGCAGGTGCCTGAAGAACACAGTTGAACCTTACCAGAGAGTGACCTGCTTGACCTTACCTAGGGCAGATTGACTCATACAGCTGAGATAGGATCTTCCAGTTCTTTGAAGACACTTTGCCCTGCAAAGAGTCAGAACAGTAGAAACAGGGGAACAACTTGTCCCTTCCCAACATTAAACTCCACAATCAGTTACAAGGACACTTCAGAGAGAGAAAGGACATCAAAATCCAACAGTTTCAGAGTTGTGATTTGCCATGTCTATGTGTGTTCTTTATATTTGTGATTCATTTTCACTGTGTTTTTAAGTTCATGGGCACAATTCCTCTTCTAAGACTGTGGATATATTCATAGGAGAGTATGGTTCTAGTGTTGAGGGAAATATTCAGTAACTATGTTTCATGCTTCTCCTATGCCATTTGAGTAAATAAATGTCTTTGCTGAAGAATTACCTGAGTCTACTGACCAGTAATTAAGAGGAAACACATTGGGTGATTTAGAAGATTAGCCCCTCACAAGGGTATCACTAGAACCCTAAAAGTAGTAGCAGCCAACCTTCTGGGATTGAAATCTGTCAGTGCCAGCGTGTGTTTAGGAAGTGAATCCTAGGAAGGTCTTACTCTTTAACGTCTAATCAGTTAGGAGGTTAGACAAGATGAATTCTGCTATTCCTTCCCAGAATTAAATCTATGCAACTATGAAATATATACTCCATATTTGAGAAAAGAGTGAATATTAACAAATAGGAAGACTAGGAGAAGGTAAAAGCTGAATTAAATATTAACGAAGATTAAGGATTAGAAGGAAGGATATTCCAGTCATGGAAGCAATCATCCCTCACAGGGGTAGAAGGATGGAATGCTGAGCTCTGTGAATAGTTAAGATCAATTTGACTGGCATGTTGTTATTGTTTGTCCTTCAATTTATTTTATTTTATTTTTAATTTATGGGATAAAACAAGCATTTCCATAACATGGTATAATTCTTTTTAAAAGTTGATGGCATATTAAACAGCAAAAACTTCCCATTTCTTTTGAATGTATGTTTTCATGTAAATTTCTTTCTTTTCTTCTCCCCTACTACCATAGAGAATACCATTACATACAAATATGTATATATATATATATATATATTAAAATTATTCTGAATTTATTTCTATTTATCAATGCTCTCTCTAGATACAGATAATATCTTCTTTCATATGTCCTTTATAATTAATCTGGGTACTTATAATAAACAAAATAACTCATTCACTCAGTCTTGCTTAAAACAATATTGCTGTTACTACACACAATGTTCCCTTGCTTTTACTCATTTCATTCTTTGTTATTTCATTTGTTTTTCCATGTTTTTCTAAAATCATTGAGCTCATCATTTCTTACTGCACAGTAGTGCACAACTTGTTCAGCCATTCCCTAAATGAAAGACATCTCTTTAATTTCCAGTTCTTTGCCACTACAAATAGAGCTGCTATAAACCTTTTAGAACACATAGATTCTTTTCTTTTTTTTTCCCCTGATCATCTTTGGGAATAGATGTAGTAGTTATAGTCCTAGATCAGAGGGCATAGGCAGTTTAATAAATCTTTGGGCATAATTTCAGATTATGCTCCAATATGTCTGGATCAGTTACAATTCCACCAACAGTGAATTAATGTCCCAATTTCTCCACATCCCCTCCAACAGCGTTAAGAGCTGGCACCTTGACTAGGATGTGAATTAGATTTAAGGGAGGAAGAGTTGTGCAAAGCAGTCAACTTAAATCTCTCTTCCAGAGTCATCAAAGTCCAATAACAGGACTTCGATAAGTCAAAATGTTGCAGTGAACTCTAAGGACTTCATAGCACCTGTATCCACCTTCATAACTGTTGGGACAGATTGTTTTTAATCTGCCCATTCCACCAGGAGTACTCTTCACATGTTTAGGAAAGACATCCCTCTCCCATAATTCACTGCTGGGTTTGAGGCAAGTAATTTACTTGAGCTTGAGCTTGTAGACAGCTTACTGGGGTATGGCTCCTATGCATGCTGTAGCTTTTTGGAGATACAGATGAGAATCGAGTATCAGGTAGATATTAAAGTGGATGGTTGGTAGGTTGTTGTCCATCTTCGTAAAGGACCAAAATGAAATCACCATTGGAAAGTGAAATTTCAGTGTGTCCAACTGTAGCTGATCAGACCAATACAAGCTCAAAACACTCTACCACAGGATGAGCAGAGATAGTCCATGTGAACATTTGGGATAAATATTCCAAATTTGCACATCCTGTGTTTATTTTGTGCTGTCACAATACTGCTTTGCTCAAAGAGGATAGCACCTTTTCTTATATGGGCACACCATGCTGAGCAGTGACAGTGTCTCCCATGTTGCATAGTCAAATCCAAAGTTCTTAAGAGAAACCTTGAAAATGTCCTTGTATCATTTCTTCTGGCTACCATGTGATCGCCTCCCTCATTCTGGTTCTCCATAAAATAGTCTTTTTGACAAGCGTATATTTGCATTCAAATAACTTGGCCAGCCCATCAGAGTTGTGCTCTCTGAAGCATAGATTGAATACTTGGCAGTTCAGCTAGAGCAAGGACTTCAGAGTCTGCTACCTTATCCTGCCAAGTGGTCCTCAGAATCTTATATATATATATAAATTTATTTAAATTTTACATTCATTTTCCCAAAATTTTGTATTCCAATTTTTCTCCCCATTTGTCCCCTCCCCCCACCCCAATACACTGAGTATTCTAATTACCCCTGTCACCAATCTGTCCTCTTTTCTATCGTCCTTCCCTTCCCTTGTTCCCATCTTCTCTTTTGCCCTGTAGGGCTGGATAACTTTCTATTCCCCATTATCTATATTTCTTATTTCCTAGTAGCAAGAACAATACTCAACAGTGGTTCCTAAAACTTTGAGTTCCAACTTCTCCCCATCCCTCCCTCCCTACCCATTCCCTTTGGGAAGTCAGGCAATTCAATATAGGCCATATCTGTGTAGTTTTGCAAATGACTTCGATAATAATAGTCCTGTTGTGTAAGATTAACTATATTTCCCTCCATCCTATCCTTCCCCCTATTGCTTCTATTCTCTCTTTTGATCCTGTCCCTCCCCAAGTGTTGACTTCAAATTGCTCCCTGCTCCCATTGCCCACTCTTCCATCATCCCCCCCCCACCCTGTCCATCCCCTTCTCCCCCACTTTCCTGTATTGTAAGATAGGTTTTCATACCAAAATGAGTGTGCATTTTATTCCTTCCTTTAGCCGAATGTGATGAGAGTAAACTTCATGGTTTTCTCTCAGCTCTCCTCTTTTTCCCTCCACTAAAAGGTCTCCTGCCTGCCTCTTCTATGAGAGATAATTTGCCCCATTCCATTTCTCCCTCTCTCCTTGCAATACATTTCTCTCTCACCACTTCATTTTTTAAAGATATGATCCCATCCTATTCAATTCACTCTGTGCTCTCTATCTGTGTGTGTGCATGTGTGTATGTGTGTGTGCACACGTGTGTGTGTATATATATGTGTGTGTGTGTGTGTGTGTGTGTACTCCCACCAACTAGCCAGATACTGAAAAGTTTCAAGAGTTACAAATATTGTCTTTCCATGTAGGAATGTAAACAGTTCAACTTTAGTAAGTCCCTTATGACTTCTCCTTGCTGTTTATTTTTTCATGCTTCTTCTCATTCTTGTGTTTGAAAGTCAAATTTTCTTTTCAGCTCTGGTCTTTTCATTAAGAATGCTTGAAAAGTCCTCTGTTTCATTGAAAGACCATTTTTTCCCCTGAAGTATTATACTCAGTTTTTCTGGGTAGGTGATTCTTGGTTTGAGTCCTAGTTCCTTTGACTTCTGGAATATCCTATTCCATGCCCTTCGATTCCTTAATGTAGAAGCTGCTAGATCTTGTGTTATCCTGATTGTATTTCCACAATACTGGAATTGTTTCTTTCTAGCTGCTTGCAAGATTTTCTCCTTGACCTGGGAATTCTGGAATTTGGACACAATGTTCCTAGGAGTTTCTCTTTTTGGGTGTCTTTCAGGTGGTGATCGGTGGATTCCTTGAATACGTATTTTACCCTCTGGTTCTAGAATATCAGGGCAGTTTTCCTTGATAATTTCATGAAAGATGATGTCTAGGGTCTTTTTTTGATCATGGCTTTCAGGTAGTCCCATTATTTTTAAATTGTCTCTCCTGGATCTATTTTCCAGGTCAGTTGTTTTTCCAATGAGATATTTCACATTACCTTCCATTTTTTCATTCTTTTGGTTTTATTTGGTGATTTCTTGGTTTCTCAGAAAGTCATTAGACTCCATCTGTTCCATTCTATTTTTGAGAGAACTATTTTCTTCAGTGAGCTTTTCAACCTCTTTTTCCATTTAGCTAATTCTGCTTTTGAAAGCATTCTTCTCCTCAAAGCATTCTTCTCCTCATTGGCTTTTTGAACCTCTTTTGCCAATTGAATGAGCCTATTTTCAAGGTGTTATTTTCTTCAGCATTTTTTTGGGTCTCCTTTAGCAAGGTATTGACCTGTTTTTCATGCTTTTCTTGCATCTCTCTCATTTCTCTTCCCAGTTTTTCCTCCACCTCTCTAACTTGATTTTCAAAATCCTTTTTGAGCTCTTCCATGGCCTGAGCCCATTGGATATCTAATTCTGATGTTTGGGATATAGAGGCCTTGACTTCTATGTCTTACCTGATGGTAAGCATTGTTCTTCCTCATCTGATAGGAAAGGAGGAAATATGTGTTCACCAAGAAAGTAACCTTCTATGGTCTTATTTTTTTCCCTTTTCTGGGCATTCTCTCAGCCAGTTACTTGACTTCTGAGATTCCTCTCCACCCCTACCTCACTAATGCTTGGGGTGTGAGATTCAAATGCTGCTTCCCAGCCTCAGGACTTTCAGCAGGGGGCGGGGCTGCTATTCATTAAGAGATTAAGTTCAGGTTCTCAGGTGGGGGCAGGGCCACCACATGGGTCTCAGTTCCTTCAAGGGGTTTATGCAGAGATTTTCAACAATTGATCTGAGCTCCTGTCTGCTTTGGGAGCTTGGGTCTGCTGCTGCCTCTGTTGCTTCCTCCCGAGGGGGCCTGAGTTATGGAGACACCCCACTCCCCTCTCGGACAGCCCAGAAGTCTCTCTCACTGACCTGTAGTGCCTGGGGGTTGAGGGACTTTCGCGGCCACCAGAGATTCCATCCATGAAGCCTGCTCGGATCTGCTCCTTTGGGTGCCACATGGCCAAGGCAGGGCTGGGCTCTGCTCCGGGTCTGGTGTGATGGACCTTTGGTGTCGGTTTTTCAGGGCTCTCTGGAGCAGAAATCTCCTCCACTCTGTCATGTGGCTTCTGATGCTCCAGTATTTGTTGGGAATTCCTCTTTACAGGCATTTTATGTGATGTGGGTTCAGAGCTAACATATGTGAATCTTTCTACTCTGCCATCTCGGCTCCTCCCAGAATCTTCTTAAGAGACTTCAAATGGAAGCAATTGTTTTTAGCATGACATGGATAGACTGTTCAGGTTTCACAGGCATAAAACAATGAAGTCAGCACTACAGCTCTGTATACCTTCAGTTTGGTATTCATTTTAATATTTCTTCTCCCCTATTCTTTTCTTTGGAGCCTCTCAAACACTGAGCAAGCTCTGACAATGCATTTGTCAGGCTTGTCAATGTGTATATCCCTGGAAAGTACACTACCAAGGTAAGTGAAGTTATCCACAGCATTCTAAACTTTTCTATTCATTGTAACCAATGGTTTGACATATGCATGGTGTGTTAGTGGCTGAAGGAGGACCTGTGTTTTCTTGGTGTTAATTATTAGGCCAAAATTAACATAGGCCACAGAGAGTCAAGCCATACTTTTTTGCTTCTCATCTTCAGAGGCTACACTGTATGCACAATCATCTGCAAAAAGAAAATCATGCACCAGAACTCCTTCCACCTGGGTCTTGGCTTCTAACCTTTTAAAATTGAATAACTTGCCATCAGTACAGTAGTTGACCCATGTTAATCCTCATTGAAAGCATTTGTCAACTTGGCTGAAAACATCATGTTAAAAAGCATGGGAACAAGCACAGAGCCCTGTTTCACTCCATTGGTGACCGGGAAGGCGCAAGAGCTTTGTCCATTGTCCAGAACCCAGGCAGACATGCCATCATGAAATTGATGCACAATATTGATGAACTTCTCCAGGCAACTAAATTTTGACATAATTTTCCATAAGCCCTCAGGACTAACAGTGTCAAAGGCCTTGGTCACATCTAAAAATGTTGTGTACAGACCTCTGCTCTGCTCCTGGTATTTCTCCTGTTGTTGTCAGGCGGCAAATACCATATCATCTGTTCCTCAGTCCTTTCTGAAGCACGCTGGCTCTCAGGTATATTACTATCTTCCAAGTGAAGGATCAGCCTATTAATAAGAACTCTAGCAAGAATTTTGACAGCAATGACTAAGAGAGAGAACTCCCTGTAATTGTCACAGGACAATCTATTCCCTTTGCCTTTATAGAGATAGACAATGGAGGCAACCTTGAGCTCATGGGGATAACCTCCGCTTGCCATAAAACCTGGAAAATTTCAGTTGGCTTTTGTATGAGCAATGGTCCCCCTACTTAGTAAATCTCAGCTGGAATAGAATCAGCATTAGGTGCTTTGCCACATGAAATGAGCCTAATGGTCCTCAAAACCTCTTCTTCAGTTGAAAGTTTAGCTAAGGAAGGATTGACTTCAACCTGAGGTGAACAGTTAATGACCTCAGCATTGATTGATGATGGTCTGTGGAGAACACTACAGAAGTGTTCCTTCTCTCAAGGATTATGTCCTTATCACTAATCAATGTGTCTCCATCAGCACGTTGTGATGCATCATAGGTTTTTGGTTCGATAAATAGTTTCAGGGAATCACAAAAGTGCATTGGATTTTTACTACCAGCATAAAACTGAATTTCATCTGCCTTCTTACTGAGCCAGGAATCCTGCAACTCTCTAAGCTTTGCTTGTACTTTGCTTTTGATGGAATTAAATGCTGCCTTCTTAGAGGTGGATGAACTATCCTGCTGGTAAATCCTGTGGAGTTCTCATTTTTCATTTAGCAGCTTCTGAATTTCCCCATCATTTTCATCAAACCAGTCTTGGTATTTGCGAGGGTTGATGTGCAAATGTAGTGCTGAACACTAAATCTCTGAATGCTGCCCACTCCTTTTCTGTTTCACTGTTGGCTGCTGTGTGTTGGCTCAACTTTCCCTCCAAGTCAGCAGCAAACTGTTCACACTCAGAGAAGAGCTCTAATTTGTTGACATTAATTCCTCTGGTAGTCATTTTTCCTTGGAGTCAGCGCTTTTGATGAATGAGAATATTTAACATGGAAAGGATAAACCTATGATCAGTCCAGCACTCTGCCCCACACATTGCCTTTGGCACTCTCACATCTTGTCTGTGCCTTCTCCTTACAATCACATAATCTATTAGATGCCAGTGTTTTTTTGAGAGTTTGTCCATGAAGTTTCATTGTGTTTAAATGGAAAACTGTGTTGGTGATGGGAAGGTCATATGATGCACAAGTCTTCAGCAGTAAATGACCTTTGCTGTTGCTGTTTCCAACTTCATTCCTCCCTAGGACTGACTCCCTACCAAGTCTGGTAGTCTGAGCCTACTCTGGCACTAAAGTCACAATTATAAACTTGTCCTCTTTTGACACATTGATGTAGGGTCTCTAGGTCTTTATAATATTTTTCTTTGACTTCCTCAGGGTTTGTCGTGGTGTGAGCATATGCACTGATGATTTTGGTATGGTGCCTTCCTGCGAGTGGCAATCACATTGTCATGAGCCTGTCATTTACTCCTTTTGGCAGGCATGCAAGCTTGCTGATTAGATTAGTTTTGATTGCAAAACCCACGCCAGCTTCACCGCACTCTCCTTCACGGGGCCCACTTCAGAAAAAGGTGTATTCAGCTGCCACTTCAGTAAGATGGCCTTCATTTGCCAACCTTGTTTCACTGAGGACTATTATTTGGATGTGATATCTGTTGAGTTCTCTTGCAACAAGAGCAGTTCTTCTTTCAGGTCTACTGGATTTTGTTTTGTCTATTAGTGTGTGCAAGTTCCACGTGCTGATAGTGAGTGGAATCAACTTTGCTGATATTTTCGTACATTTGTTCTTTTCTGTTTCCACTACATCGTGGGATTGCCCACAGGCCGTGGAAATCAGGCCAGGGTTAGTTAAGCAGGCAATGTTTAGGGCACCTTTTTTAGCCCCCTTCCTCACACCAGGAGGTGAGCAGCATGATCCTTAAAAGACTGCTCAGACACCCAGGGGGCTGTTGAGTCCTACTGCTGCTTCCAGTGAAAAACAACCCTATGGTCTGGGCTGTCTTTGTGCAGGGTTGTAACTATAGCTCCCAGTGTATCTGTACCTGCTGCTTCATCAGTTGCCTGTCGCCACAGGATTTTGAGGCATAATAGTGAAATGGTATGGGTGATGTCTTTTGATTCATGAGTAAATTGGATTTAAGTGAGGCAGAGTTGCGTGAAGTCATCAGCCTCACTTTCTCCACTGGAGTCATCATAGTCCAATGGCAGGACAGAGTCAAAATGACTGGCTATGGCTCAGGATGCAGTAGACAACCTTGCTGACTTTGGTGTCTAACCAAGCTCTAAGCACTCCACATTGCCTGCTTCATCTACCTTCATGGCCATTGGAACAAATTGTTCTCATCCACCCATTCCACCAGATGAAGTCTTCACATTCTTGGGGTAGACACCCCCCTAACTCACCAATGTGTTTGAGAATCTTTGGTTACCCTCAGCTTGGTTTGCTGAAATAGTTTACCTGGTGTGGGCACTGGGCATGCTGTAGCTCCTTGGAGTCACAGGTGAGAATTAGGTAGAAAAGGCAGACACCCAAAGTGGAAAGAGCCCCAACAAAGTCTTGGCAGCCATCATACCAAAAGTGCTGGTTCTGGTCCTCCCTGAAAACACCTTACACCCCAACCAAACAAAACCAAACCCCAAAACAAAGTGGATGAGCATCCCTACAGAGGGCTAAGCATGACTGGGATGTAGCAAATAAAAATGAATAACATCAAATAAATTGAGAGAAGTAGGCTGTAGCTATAAAGGAGTCCCTCTAAATGAATTCCTTTTCACAGTGCATTTAATGTTTTGAAAAGTCCCCCATCTGTTGGGTTTTGTTCGTTTGTTTATATTTTGTTTTGTTTTTGATACTTTGTTTTTCTTTCATGTGTCTGTCTAGGAATTCACTGAAAACATCTCCCTACCGTAGTGTACCCACCACCTCCAATTATTATAAGAGCCAAGAAAATTTAAAACTCTAACCATTTTTTAAACAGAACTTCAATGCTCCCCAGAAGATCTGATCTATTAGCATCATGACAATGCTATCATGTCTTTATCACTCTGTCCTTCATTTTCAGAGGAACTTTCACTGTAGTTTTCAGCTTCCAGGTCCAACCTAGGATTCTCTCTTTAGGTCTGTATAGGTTTGTCTTCCTTTCTATAATATTAGCCCTGCCAGTCTCTGATCAATATCTGAATATCTGTGTCTTCTCTGTCTGACTGGTGTGTGTGTGTGTGTGTGTGTGTGTGTGTGTGTGTGTGTGCTTGTGTGTGTGAGAGAGAGAAAGAATATATGACTTACTAAGAAGTTGTTAAATTTCATTTTCTAAGCCAAAGTAATTATCTGATTGACTTTATTCCTATTTTCCCTTTTATTATTTCCCTTTATTCACTTTATTGAATAATTATTTTTAATTATCTGTGAGCTAAAAATGCCTTGATATGATCGATGTATATTGTAATTTTGTAAGCTTAATAAATTTACAGCATTGTTTTCAATGAAAATCCTGTGTGTCTAAGTTGCTTCTTATTATCTGCCACACGTTATTGCCAAATAAAAAAGATATTGATTTTATAAGAGTTATAGAATATATGCAAAAGAAACATGTCAATGAAAGTCATTGATAATCCCTATACTTGAATTATCCTTGGAAGCTGACACTCCTTCCAAATAGGTAGTGGCAAATTAACTAAGATAGGATAATGAAGATTGGAAGTCCCTGATATTTGAACTAGGTAGTGCAGTGGATAAAATGTTGGACTTGGAATCAGGAAGACTTGAATTCAAATTCTGCCTCAGACTCTTACCAGCTATTGAAATAGGACACTGGGCTTGATGGTCTCTAAGCTCTCTTCCAATGATAAATTTATGATCCCATGAACCTGTGAACTCTCAGTCTATAAGACTCCAGATTTAGTTAGAACATTGGGATACTCTTAGAAAAATGTCTCAAAGCCCCCAAGGGAACTGAGATTTGGAGGCGGGGCCCCCCACCCCGCCCCCACCCGCTCCATTCCTGAAAGTCTCAACATAAAGCCCCTGAAGGATCAGAGCCTGGGAGGCGGCTCTGCCCCGACCCCAGCACCTGAACTAAAGCTCACTGATTGACAGCCGGCAGGACGAAAGCCCATTTAAATCTCAGAGGCCAAGCGCTAGCTGGGCGGATCCAGGCGGGTGTGGAAAGGAATCTCAGAAGTCAAGTAACTGGCTGGGAAAATGCCTAGAAAAGGGAAGAAAAATAAGACTATAGAGAGTTTTTTCCAACAAATGCAAATGATCCCGACCTTCGCATCTGATGACGAGGACGTATCCTTGCCATCAGGGAAAGACATGGAGGGCAGGGCCTCAGTACCCCAGACACCCCAGGGGGGTGGCGGGTGGGCTCAGGCCCTGGAAGAGCTCAAAAAGGATTTCGAAAAGCAAGTTAGACAGGTGGAGGAAAAACTGGGAAGAGAAATGTCAGAGATGCAAGAAAAGTATGAAAAACGGGTCAGTACCTTGGTAAAGGAGACCCAAAAAAATGCTGAGGAAATTAACACGTTGAAAAATAGGCTCACTCAATTGGCAAAGGAGGTTCAAAAAGCCAATGAGGAGAAGAATGCTTTCAAAAGCAGAATGAGCCAAATGGAAAAAGAGGTTCAAAAGCTCACTGAATTTTAATAGTTCTCTCAAAATTAGAATGGAACAGATGGAGTCTAATGACTTTATGAGAAACCAAGAAATCACCAAACAAAACCAAAAGAACGAAAAAATGGAAGAGAATGTGAAATATCTCATGGGAAAAACAACTGACCTGGAAAATAGATCCAGGAGAGATAATTTAAAAATTATGGGACTACCTGAAAGCCATGATCAGAAAAAGAGCCTAGACATCATCTTCCACGAAATTATCAAGGAAAACTGCCCTGAGATTCTAGAACCAGAGGGCAAAATAAGTATTGAAAGAATCCATCGATCACCACCTGAAAGAGATCCAAAAAGAGAAACTCCTAGGAACATTGTGGCCAAATTCCAGAACTCCCAGCTCAAGGAAAAAATCTTGCAAGCAGCTAGAAAGAAACAATTCCAGTACTGTGGAAATACAATCAGGATAACACAAGATCTAGCAGCTTCTACATTAAGGGATCGAAGGGCGTGGAATAGGATATTCCAGAAGGCAACGGAACTAGGACTCAAACCAAGAATCACCTACCCAGCTAAGCTGAGTATAATACTTCAAGGGAAAATATGGTCTTTCAATGAAACAGAGGACTTTCAATCATTCTTAATGAAAAAACCAGAGCTGAAAAGAAAATTTGACTTTCAAACACAAGAATGAGAAGAAGCATGAAAAAGGAAACTGCAAAGAGAAGTCTTAAGGGACTTACCAGAAGTGAACTGTTTACATTCATACAGGGAAAGATAATATTTGTAACTCTTAAAACTTTTCAGTATCTGGGTAGATGGTGGGACCACACATACATATGAACACGCATGCACACACACACACATGCACACATATACAGAGATAGAGAGCACAGATTGAACTGAACAGGATGGGACCATACCTTAAAAGAAACTAAGGTAAATGGTGAGAGAGAAATGTAGGGGGAGGAAAGAGAGGGAAACGGAAGGGGGTAACTATATGTCATTTAAGAGGCAGGTAGGAGTTTTTCTTAGTGGAGGGAAAAAGAGGAGAGCTGAGGAAAAAAAAAAAAAAACAAGAAGTTTACCCTCATCACATTTGACTAAACGAAGGAGTGAAATGCACACTCATTTTGGTATGAAAACCTATCTTACAGTATAAGAAAGTGGGGGAGAAGGAGATATTGCAAGGGAGGGGATGATGGAAGGGAGGGCAAAGGGAGGAGGGAGCAATTTGAAGTCAAAACTTGGGGAGGGACAGGATCAAGAGACAGAAGAGAAACAATGAGGGGCAGGTTAGGAGGGATGGTAATCCAGTTAGTCTTACACAACACGACTATCAGGGAGGTCATTTGCAAAACTACACAGATAGGGCCTATATTGAATTGCCTGCCATCCCAAAGGGAATGGGTGGGGAGGGAGGGATGGGGAGAATTTGGAACTCAGAGTTTTAGGAACAACTGTTTAATATTGTTGTTGTAACTAGGAAAGAAGACATACAGTTAATGAGGAATAGAAAGTCATCTGGCCCTACAGGAGAAAAGAGAAGATGGAGACAAGAGAAGGGAGGGATGACAGAAGAGAGGGCAGATTGGAGATAGGGAAAATTAGATTGCTTGGGGTATTGGGGTGGGGGGAGGGGATAAAAGGGGAGAAAATTTGGAACCCAAAAATTTGTGAAAATGAATGTAAAAAATTAAATAAATAAATAAAATTAAATCCAAAAAAAAAAAAGAAAAATGTCATTCCTTTCTCTTTCGTTACTGTTTTTCTTTTGCAAAATAAACACATCTCACAATTACACAGTAACAGAAAAATAAATATTAGATCCATCTTAGCTAACTCTCTATATAAAATAATTCATGAAGGGAAATTGATATGTCCATTAGGGAGTCTGAAAGGTGTGTCCAATGAAATATTGACATTCCCAGTCGAAGACTATAAAACATATGTTCTTAGGATAGACAAAGCTCCATTTTGTGACTCTCCTTTCAGTAAAAGTCTTTGACTGAATGCTTCTCATGAGATATAATTCACATTGTCATTAAATAATTAAATGAGATAATCTTTTTATACTTTGTCACTGATCACTATTCATGGAAGTTGGAGGAGAAACATTCAGAATTTGCAGATAATTAGAACAAATTATATAGATAGAAGTATCATTCATCATATAGTCCACATATATATACATGTGGACTATATGATGAATGATACTTCTAAAGTTTACAACTATTCACCTTTAAATTAAATCTGATCTATTATATTTTGTCAGCCATGAACATCATAAGCTGCCATTCCTATTTTCTTTTAACATTGTATTCACTTAACCAACACTGGCCAGTGGTCCTCAAGGTTCATGAACCATGACTCTCTATGTGGGTCTAAAATGATTCTTAGATTGGAGAGACTAGATAAATGATGGAACATGGGATGTCTGTGTAGAAGCCTACTGGAAGATAATTTCTATGCTGTGCATTCTCAAATGAACATAACCAAAGTGCTCATTAACTCTATATCCAAGAGCATTGTTTCAGCATTTTAAGGATAACCAATGTTGTTAGAGTTGAAAAATCTCATTATCTATTTCATCCAACTTGTTTTGCATTTTATCACCTAAAATGGCATTTTCAAATGCTTTGCTAGAGAATTAGTACATTGTCTCTCTCTGTTTTAGTACTTCTGACTGCTTTATTGTTATATAAAAAAGAACATGACTTTATGAAACATTCTGTCAGAAAGATCTTTTTTGATAACTTCTTTTATCTACCCCTATTATAAACTCTAGTCAGAGGATCTTTCTCCAGACCCCTATGAGTACCCCTTTTCAGTGGCGCAGATAAGATATAGTATTAGTAAATCTTCAGAATCTGTGTAATTACTGAGCATTATAGGTTAGCTTTCTTTTTAGAGATAATTATGCCCCATGTAAAATTTTAATAAGCTCAGGGGATTTTTTTCCTAATATCAGCTTAGAGGTATAATGATTTCTTGTTCTAGTCACATCTAATAATTGCTTTCATTAGTGAAGTATGGAATTACTGACAGGTTTTTAAATTAAGTTCTATAGTACCATATTATAAAAAAAGTGATTTTTTTCTTAGCCATGTGTCATAATATTGTCTTGCCCCCCCCAAAAAAAATTCTCAAGCTTCCCTGTAAAAGTGTCTAACATAGTTAATGAAATCTTTGTCAAGAATTGTTCTATAAATCTCCATATGTTTTTGTTGCTGGGTCATGTCTTTATTCAAAATGTGTTAGTCACATACAAGAGCTTAGCAGAGTACTTCTTGACATTTTTATTATTGACTGACTGACTGAACTACTTCATTTGAATTTATTTACAAAAAATCTTGCAAATTTCTTGGAATATAGAATTTAAATTATTATAATGGTAGCTAAAATAGTAGTCTATATATTATTTATATAAAGATCAAAGTTGTGAAACAGTTTTGGTATATTATCACATTTGATCCTCACAACAACCCTTCAAGATAGATTTTATTATTGTATCCATTTTATAGGTGAGAAAACTTAGACTGAGGACAATTTTGTTACTTTTCCAGTGCCACATAGCAAATAATTCAGTGAATCAGGCTATAAACTCATATCTCCTGGACTCTGGGTCTAATGTTCAATTCCATTCCATTACTTAGGTCTATTTATATTACACTTGATAAAGGGTCAGCAAACTAGTTACAGTGACCAACTTAAACCTGTTACCTATTTTCTTACTACCACAAGCTAAGAAAGTTTTATTTTCTAACTATTCTTAAGGATAATAAAACAATTTAAAAATGTAAACAATAAGAACAAATATTCTTAGCTCTTGGACTATATCAAAACATGAATTGCCTGCATTTATCTATAGGTCTTAGATTGCGAACCCATATACTTGATGATTACAAACCTGGTATGCATGTTATCAAAATGGGTTTTCATGATAGTACCCCAGTATACTTAGTGAAACGATTATTATTATTAACTATTAATAATTGTCTATATTTAAGAAAAAAAATCCCTGGAATCTTCATGTTTATATTGATTTTGCATCAAGCAGTTCACAGAACTTCATGGCCTCTAAGCCTTGGGAGCTAAAGAATAAGGGCCTAGTGTGCCTAGATGTATGCATACCTTGACAGCACTAAGTATACCTAAGCTTTGATGTAGTATCCAGAGTAAAATGATTATTCTATTACACTAAATGCCACAACAAATGTGGCATTAAAGCTAAAACTATACAATATTATACTTTATATTATATATTACCATAATATATATTTGTATATATCATATATACATAATTTTGTATATATTATATGTATGCATGCACATATAATGTATAATGCATACCATGCTATATTATAATTTTGTTACCTTAAAATATACAAAATCAAAATAAGAGATTCCTTAACAACAGATTCTCTAAGGTATTGACCTGATTCTGTAAAGTGATAAATAGATAGATAGATAGATAGATAGATAGATAGATAGATAGATAGATAGATAGATAGATAGATAGATAGATAGATAGATAGACAGACACAAACAGAGAGAGACAGAAAAATAGACAGATAGATAGATAGATAGATAGATAGATAGATAGATAGATAGATAGATAGATAGATAGATAGATAAATTTATTAACATTATATTCGAGGTACTGAGTAAGCAGCAAAGATACAAACAAGGCAAAGCAAAGAACAGAAAGACTGTCCCTTTACTGAGGGAATTTGCATTTTAATGGGGAAATAAAATATGTAAAAGGGAGTGGAAACAAGAGTAATTGAGGAGGTGGTTATTATTATTACCAAAATTATAGAAAATGACTCTAGTTTGTATATTCTAAAAAGCAATACCTTTATATGAATGACATCTATAAATGATAATATGCACAGATTTGTTACACCAAAAATGAATCTCTGCATTGATAAGGAGAATATAGATTAAATTTGTGGCAGACTAGCCACATGGGTAAATAAAATGACTCTAAGGAGGTAATGATCTTCAAAAGTCTAATCATCTAGGACTTCCATCTGAAAACCACACCTTTGGGTTCTAAGTTTTAACATCACTGACAGAGTGGTGAGAATTAGTTTAACAAATGTCTAACATATCTTTTGGGAGAGAATAGTGCAAGGTCCAAGGCACAAGGACCTTCCCAGTAAAGAAAGATCTGGAAGGATGGCCCAGGATCGCTTGAATATATTGAGAACCTAGGGGAACTTTAAGAATATGCTGAACAATGAGGTAGAAGGATCTAAAGAAGAAAGAAATTTCCTAGGCTGGCTTTAACTAGCTGCCAGTTGGGGAGACAGTCAATATGTTGAACCTTCAGAAATTCTGAAATATCTTAGCCCTTTGTTTGATCTCAGAGAGGATTCTCACTTCTGATAGTTTTCACCATGAAATTTTATTTTTTTTGTATTTATTTTTGTCCAATTACATTTGCCATGAAATTTCAAAATGTAAGCAGTTCCCTTTTCAGTCCTTTCAATGAAATACTCAGGTTAGCGTTCCTTTTTAAGGAGAGATGGAACAAAAAATATAATGTGTGCATTTTCTCATGATATATAGACTTGTCTCTCTAACAGCAAGGACAGAAACATGACTTTATGACAGGCTTACAGGACAGGAAATCGAGTCCACTCTTATTGAATGTGTGAAGAAGAAACAAATGTTTTGTGTTTATTTTTTCTCAAGGCACAGTACTATCATTATCATCTCTGTAGGCTGTGTCTTTCCAGATATTATAAATGAGTAACCGCCTTCACTGAAAAGATGGAAGAGAAATATCACTTCCTTAATTTTAAAAAGCACAGAAGGCTAAAGCACTCTTGAGTCAAAGCTAAAGGCTTAAAAAGGAGAAGCTAAAAATAACCAAAACTCAGAATCTGTTTATTTTAATTTAATTTATATAAGGGAGATTTTATCTCCATCCTAATTTTTTTAATCTGTCCATAACAGTAAAAAAGAAATAAAACACGCCCCTTACAAAAATTGGGACAGAAGAGTAATAAGCATACCTATGTAAGTCTAAGATCTCATTGTTTTCCACAGTTGCAATGGAAAAGCAAATAGTTCCATCTTTGGAGAGCAGGAAAGCAGAATAATCTAAAGGTGGTAACTTGGGATTTTGCCGAGAACTAAGAATTATACTGCAAGAAAGCCCTCAAATTACAGAAGCTTCTCAACCAATGAGTGAGTCTCTCCCTTGCTCCCCCCATTCCTCTGTTTCCTATTGCTAGGATTTAAAAGGGGACTAGATGTTTTCTTGATCATCCATATCAAGCGCCATACTACATCTTCCTATAGAATCATTTTAACATTGTGGGAAGGCATAAAAAATTAAGAGACCTTCCTATGAGAGGCAGTTGACGCTGTGGTACGAACATGGGCAAGTCCTTTAATCTATTTGCCTCTTTTTCTCAACCTGTTTCCCAAGGTTGTCATGAAGACCAAATGAAATAATATTTAAAAATACATAGGATACATAGCGTCTGGCACATAGTAAGCTCCATAAAAAAATTTATTCTTTTATTTCTTTTTTTTTTAAAGTTCTATGGAACTACACTTCAAGTATATAATGAATTCATTAGCTTTTTTCGACTAGTTTGGTAAATGGACCATCTACTTTATTTGACCTCTAACAACTCTCATTAAAATAAAAAAGCCTGGGTTCTAGAACTTCTAGGAAATTGGTACTCAGAGAAATAAAATGTGAGTTTTATTGTTATGCAATGCTTCAAACAGATAAATAAATAATATTCACACTCTATGGCAACAAAACCTAACCTACTCCTCCACATCATTATCCATAACTACCTCAGCTGCCCTTTCTTTTTTCTTTCTTTCCTTTCTAACTTATGGAATAAAACAATCATTTTTATAATACAATACAATAAAAAGATGATACATAAAACTACAAATCTATTGTGTACAACTTGCTATTCCTTTTAAATATATAATAAAATTATCAAGCAAAATTCTTTTTTCTTCTCTCTTTCCACCCTAGAAATGAGTGCCATTAAATACAAATATGTATATATCCTTTAGTAAAGTTATTCTATACATACTTGTATTTATCGTTCTTTCTCTGCAGGAAGATACTGTCTTCCTTCATATGTCCTTTGAAGTTAATTTGGGTATTTACAATAGTCAAAATGACTTATTCACTCAAAGCTGTTCTTAACACAATATTGCTTTTACTGTATACAGTAATCTCTTGGTTCTGCTGATTTCATTCTTCGTTATTTCATGCAAGCCTATCCACGTTTTTCTAAGATCATCGAGTTTATCATTTCTTGTGACACAATAGTATTCCATGACAGTCATATACCCCATCTTGTTCAGCCATTTATCCTTGTCTCTCTCTTTTTATTTCTAGAACTATAAATCATGACCAAGTCAATCCTGCCCCAAATGAGATCCAGGGGTGTGCTGAACTGGAGCCCATTGTTAATTTTCAGTGTGAGCATTTGTACCTCAAGTAATCAGCAATGGTTTTGAAAAATGTCAAGTATTGATTCTATTTCCATATCCCACAAACATACACATTTACTATTATAGATGCATCTCACATCCACCATGTTTCCAAGAAGCTGCACATAAATTTACATGAATGATTAGAACTTACCATGTAACTGATTTCTATAGTTAATTTTTCTGGAAATAATGTTTTGCAAAATAAATAAAAATCTCTCATTTCTATTTATCTTATGGACTCAGATTCTCATATACCATGCTTCCTTAAAACGTGACCTACCCCTGTACTGGCAATGGCTAGATTCATGGAAGTGAGGATATGGTTAGAAATTTGTTATTTTAAACACTTAGATCTATTTAAAAGAAGTATAATTTGCAGAACAAAAGGCAAAAAATTATATTTTTAAATCAGTATAAAAGCATTTTTTTTAAATATTACATTAGAAAATCTCTGATGAAAAAGTTGACTAAAGCTACTTTGACTGACAGGCAAAGGACTTTGCTTGTACCTACAGGAATTAGCCAACAGGTTCCCCTTGATGTGTGTGTGTGTGTGTGTGTGTGTGTGTATGTATATAGTTAAAGAACTATTAAAGAAATTGTGCGCTCAGTGAAGAGCTGAGCTGCTGTAAGAGCAGAAGCAGGAATTGCACGGGGACCTGGGACCTGCTTTTTGCCCAAATCTCCATGTTAAGACAATTTACATATGTAGAACAAAGGAATTTTACAGTTGCCATACTGTTAGAGTTTTAATAACCTGGAGAGGAATATAGAAAAGGTTAAGATCAGCAGAATACTTTGATCATTCTGTGTCATGTTTAGCTCTAATAGTGTTGCATGCACACGCATGCACACACACACATTAATCAGGGAATAAGTTGTTGAATACACACTACCTCAACAAATTTCTCAAGCATGAATAGTGTACTTGAAATTGGCTTAAAAGTAATAGGCAATTTCACATATCATAGACTATGGTGATCAGTTTTAAAGACAAAGAAGTCAAGGATACCAATAGAAGTTAAGATGGATAAATCGAGCAAAAGAGGGGCTTGTGGAAGGTGTGTGTTCAGAGTATAAGGTGGTAATGCAAGATGAGTCAGACTCCTGAAGACTATCTTAGGCTTGGTTCAGGCAGCTCCTGGCACATCCAGGAACATAATAAATGTTTATTGATCCATTGATAATTTTATTTTTGTTTTTTAATCCTTACTCCAAATGACTTTTATATCATCATAGAACCAGTCATGCAATAAGCACTTATTTGGGAAATTGTTTATTTCCTTAGGGGAAAAAAATCAGACTGCATTTATGGTTCTTCAATATCACATGGTTTTAGACTAATTAACAAGCCCCTGAGGAAGGGGAAAAAACATTTGATAAGTGCTTACTATGTGCCAAGTATTGGCTAAGAATTACAATTATGATGGCATTTGTTCCTCAAAACATTTACAGATGCTATTATTGTCCCCTTTTTATAGTTGAGGAAACTGAAGGAATCAGACATTAATTGATTCACCTAGGGTCACACAGGAAGTATTTGAGGCTGGATATTAATTCAATTCTTCCTGATGCCAGGCTCAGAGCTCTATCTGCTATACTGCCTACCTCTGACTTAATAAGTTTAAATGAAGAGACTCAGCAAACTTCTACACGAGATATTTGCCATTATGAACTAAGTGAGATTTATTAAGCAGTTACATGGGAGCAGTTATACAAGAGTTGCTTCATGTAATAATGGATTTGGATGCAGTAAGCCATGAATAAATAGCCCAATAAGGCCAAACCTCAGACTTCATTCTGCTGGAATCATAGTGGTTCTCATAATCAAACAATTTTTAAATGATTGAATAAAAACTGAGATAAAACTCAAGACATAACGAATCAAGCTGTGATTCAAATGGCAAGCATTTATTGAATGTTTACTATGTGGCAGACACTATATTAGATGCTGAAGAAATAAAGAAAAAAAAGGTAAAATAGTCCTTGTCCTTAAAGAACTTACCTTCTAATGGTGAGATAGCATGCATACATGTAGGTCTGTTAAAAGCAAATACAATGCAACCTAGGAGAAGGAAGACATTAGCAGGTGGGGGATGTGGGAAGGGTTCCATGCTGAAGGTCTTGCTTTATATGAATCTGGAAAGATTCCAAGGCCAATCCCTCTACATGCATACTTGACCCTCCCTACTTCCCAACTTTTTCAGATTATCACCATTATCATAGCCACTCTATCTGTAATCTTCAACCTTTCCTTTTCTACTGGCCTTCTCTGCTGCCTACATGGTCCTTGAACCTTCTATGGTTTAAACACTCTCCAGTGATTCTACCATCTCTTAATGATTGTCTCATGTCTTTATTGTAATTCTTGATTAACTTCCTTAAAAAATAACCTATACTTAGTGCATCTTCCTCCTTTTCTCTTATCTCTTCTAAATCCTCTCTAATCTTGTTTCTGTTCCTATAATTCAATTGAAACTGCTCACTCCAAATTCCTCAATGATCTTTTAATTGCCAAATAATGTTACTTTCTGAATTATTTTAGTTTGTTAGCTAGTCCATTTGGCAATAATGATGATTTATTCCTCTGGTATATTCTCTTCTCTTCTAGTTCTTATAAGACTGTTTTCCATTGGTTCTACTCCTAAATAACTGACTGCTCCTTGTTAGCGTCTTTAGTGGTGTCTTTATCCATGATGTGTTGACTAACTATTGGTGACACCCAAGACTCTGTCCCTGGTCAACTTCTTTTATCTTACTTTACTCTTTTACTTGGTGATCTTATTGGCTGCCATGAGTTCAATTATCTATGCTAATGATCTCAAGATCTGTATATCCAACCTTGATCTTTCTCTTAAACTTCAGTCTTATGTATTAACTGACTACTGGATATTGCAAACTAGATGTTCATGCGTCTCAAACTCAGTGTACACAAAACAGAACTCCTTGACCTTTCTTCAAAATCCATTTCTTTTCAGAATTTCTTTACTACTCCCATATTTCTTATCCTTGACTGTGCTCTTTCACTCACTCTAAACTTCTAATTCATTGCTCCTAGATCTATTTTTTAAAGAGGTTATTCCTTGCCTCATTTTAAAGCCTTTATCACTGAATTGGCACTGCCTTAGTAAAACTGAGACATGGTAAAGACCTTAGATTGAAAAGACCAAGGACCCCCACTGCATCCTGGGTCATCTCCAGTTGTTTTAATCCACATCTGGCCACTGGACTCAGATGGCTCCACAGAAGAAAGTGAGTTTGGTTGACTTTGTATAGCCATCCCTCACTTAAATCTAATGCACTTACTTGTCATGGCATCAACTGCCTGATGCCATGGTCCTTGAGAATGAAGGACCAACAGCAGTAGCAAATGTTTCTTATATGAACATTTTTATTTACATGTTGCTTGTGTGATTATAATGAAAGTGACTCAAAATAGAGATGGTTTTAGCCTTTTTTTTGTTTTCATAGCACTTAGCATAGAGTTTGGTAGATAGCAAACATTTAGTAAATTCTTGTTAATTGATCAGTTGGCAAATACTTCAAATTGAAGTGGAAATAGTTCGAGACCTAGAAGGTGTCAGGATAAAAGAACTGAGGTAAAGCAATTCAATAAATAATATCAATATTGTGCCATTAGTAATGGTAGCATTGTTTGTTTGTATGATAGTATATGGGAATCTCATCTTCTAATAGTCCAAAATTTATTGCTGTGGATACTTCCTAAAAGAGAGGAGAACATAATCCATTCATTCCTTCTCTCCTGTGAAGTATACCAATATTCTGCAAAAAATCCTCCACTTCAGTCACTTTTGCATTGAGGCCACCCTCTATTAAATAGTATATTGAGTTGTTTTGAGGATTTATTTTTATTATCAGGGGATTTTTGTATCTTTGCCTCTCCTGCAGCCAATGTTGGCTCATAAGCTTTAATGATCATGGTAACCTTTTGTTTATGTTAATCATGAGCCTGCCCCTTTGTGATGACTACGTGACCCAAGAAATAGTAATAGTTTTTGACTTTTTGAAATACGATGTATTCAACTCCACCAATCTTTTGTAAATTCATACAAGAACATGTGGGGAGCCATCAATCCATTTAATTTCAACATATCTTTGGCATCATCTAATAAATGGTATCCATATTTTCAAAAGATTTTTAAAGTTTGAAACTTTTATATGGAAACTTTTTGAAGAAAGAAGGAAAAATCAAAATAATCCTTGGTTTAAGGATTGATAAATTGAGTCTCATCTGTTCATTATACGTAAAGTATTTGCTTTAGTTTAGAATCTGTCCTTTCAGTGTGAATGTCTCCTTTCACTAATGCAGAGTAGCAACTCTGCAATGTATGACCTTGGATAGTCAGCTAAGACACTGAGAATCTAAGCAACTTACCAATTGTATTAGAACAATATGTGTCAGAGGTAAAACATGGACCAAATTCAGCCTCTTACCCACAGCACCACATTATCTTTCATCTAACACTAAATACAAATGAAAGGGATAGTCCTTTGAAATTCTTAATCGATATGGAAATCTGGCATAAAAAAGAGGAACATCAGAGGATTTTTAGTACCAACTTCTTTATAAAACATAACAATATTCACAACTAATAGAAGATTTCTTTTTTAATTTTTGGTTTAACTTTGCAATTAACAATTTGTAAAACATATTTCTAGAGCAAAACATAGACACATGGTTTATTCTTGTCATGTGACTTAGTTTAAAAGGTCTCATAGTTTGACTTTCCTGATCTCCTATAGTGCTGTTCTTTTTTCCTCCATAAAATCTTTTTTTTTTTTTTTTTTTTTTTTTTTTTTTTATTATCCACTATCCAAAGGGATTAATCATTTCGGTCCCTTACTTGCTAGCAGAATTTTGCTTTGCTATCCCCATACATTTAGATATATCTTCAAAAAATGCTCATTTGTTAACTATTACACATTACATAAATTCATTGTTCAGACTGTGTTTTTTGCAGGAGAGTGGAGTACATGTCTATCTAATGTGAAATCTTCATACAATATTTTTAAATTTTGCATCTAACCATGTTGTTGAATTAATGCTGATTGTATAACACATTCATTATAGCTAGAAACTATCATGTTATCCTTTTCACAGATCTCAACACAAAAAATGATAACTTCTTTTCTCCTCTCAATTCCGAAATCTTGGTAAAGTTATTGTCATAATTGTGAAAGAAATTATGATCCATATTCTTTCCTCCATTTAGACATCTACATCCTTCCAAAAAAAATTGTCATTAATCTCTTTTATATCAAATAATACCACATAGACACAAAATAAAATGTACATGATAATTAAAAATAATGTAAATGTCCAATTTTATTTTTGTACTTTTTTATCCTATTTTATTCAGTTTATATTTGTTTGGTTTTTTTTTTTAACAAATGGTGAGCAAAAAGAAAACTAAAAAGTCTTTCTTAGAAAAATGTGAGTGAAAAATGACATGGTATTTAAACATACACTGATATAAAAGCTACCTGGATGTAATCAGCCTTTCTAATTCTTATCTAATATGCATGAAATTCAATTCTAGTACTTGGGAGATATTTTGTGATTAACATTTTTAAAGAAAATATTATTTGTCATCTCTGTGGTGTGAAGTTCCTTTATGAGATTTTTTGCAACCTGAAATCTGATATTGTTAGAAAGTCATTTTTAATAAAACTGTATCTCTCACCAAATGACAAATTGGACTCAACTTCTTGCATTCAACTGGTCTTCAACCTAGGAATGACATCTACCATTAACAACTTGCCAGTCTATTTTCCTATGGAAACAATATTAGGTATGAAGTTTAGGTTTCACGATCAGCACGAAACATTTTATTTAATCCATAACATGTGCATTCTACAAAAAGTATGATAGGATTTATTATGTGGAATACTTTTTATAAGACAAAATATAGGGTTCCAAATTTAGATATCAAGAGTACAACTCCCCAGTCAGGAAAAATTGTACTCCTAACTTTACCATATAGAAAATGTGAAATAAAACTCACCCAGATGCCAACTGCTGCTTTTAGCTTCCATAGCTCTAATGATAATTTAAATGGGGAGATCTTTCACATTCATTAATAGGCCCATGTGTCCTGACTGGATCACGTGGAGCTTTTGGTGGGAGGATTTTACTGAATGGGTGGAATAGGAACAGATAGAGCTGGAGCAGAGGTGAGAGGAAATTGGTCAGAGAGCAGTCAGAGCTAGGAACAATGCAGGCTTCGGGCTAGAGTAATTGAAAGGGCTTATTTGTGATTTTGTTTAAGGGGACCTGCTTGTTATTTGCTGAATGGAGCTGGTTGTGGGAAGCTTAGAAGGATGAAGGCTGGGGATGGTGTTGCTCTCTGCATTGTTGTGTATATATTTTTGTTACTATGGTAGATTTGGCTTTCTGGTGTCTGAATAAATGTTTTAGTTCTGTCTTCCACGTGGAGAGTCTGTTGTATTTCATGATTCAGAGTTGTACTGGGATATTCATGGCCACCATAGACACTGTGAATATTGCACTAGTGCTACAGTAGCCAGGGGTAGCAGTTCCAAGATGAAGGTGGAAGAAGGAGTGGAAATTCTCAGTTACAGATAGAGATTTGAGAAAGGTGAGGAGAAAAATACAAAGAGGGTAAGAGATCCTTTGAGGGCCATTTCATTAAATTATATGACCCAGTTTGGGGATCTAATAGTTTCAGTTAGACAGAACTGTCTTGGAGATCATCCATATGAGAGTAATTATTTTTTCCAAATTGAGAAATGAGTTTTATCAAGAAACCTAATCCAAATAGGCAGGAGAGTCCCATCTTCCATTGTTGTGATTATTACCTGCTCTCCATTGCCCAAAAAGAAGGAAAGGACATATCTGATATTTTGCAGTTTTACATAAATTATGTGAAAATTACAGAGGATGAGGTCGTTATGAGCAAGAAATGTTTCAGTTATTTTCTTTTTATCCCCATTGCCTACAATAGGCCCATGATACATAGATGTTTAATTAACATATAATTAAAGGATAAATAAGGATAATAAAAGAGGGAGGAAGGACCTCTGAGGTCATCTGGTCCAACCTCCTTATTTTACAGGTGAGGAAACTGAAGCTCATCGAAGGTATGTAACTTGTTTAAGGATACAGAGTATCAGAGGCAGAATTTGCACCCAGCTACACTTAAGTCAGAATAAATACATTTCTACTCTATCACTCTTTCTCCTTATTTAAGATTTCCCTTGTAGCCTCACAGAATCTGTTACTGGTGGGGTTCTTAACAAATTAAAAATGACCACTTTTATGAGATGACTACAGATCTCTTTTATGGCAAAAGACTAACATATACAAGGCATTCCCAAGTCTTAAGCTTCAGTAGCTTTAAACTACATGAAAACTTTTGGGACACCAAGTCAATTTGTAGGATAATGAAAAAAACGACAACCTCAAGAATTTTTTGTCTTGTAGAGGAACCAAAAACCTGTTGAAATAAGATAGTAGAATTTAGAACTTAAGTGCTTAAGACAGTTTAGGGAACTGGAAAAGAGCTCTCCATTTTGTCAAACATACATGGATTCAAATCCTTCCTCTCACACATATGGCTACTTGACTCTGAGCAAGTCATTTGATCTTTCAGTTGCCCAGAAAATTCTCTGAAAGTTGCAGAGTAAAGGACAATCCTGATTGGAAGAGGGAGTTTCCTCACTGGTAAATTTACCATTCCAGTGAAATCACAGGTCTGACAAAATAAACAAAAAACTGGGCATACAACATATCAAGTCCTGTGAGGGCTCCAAGGAGAAATGGCAATGCTTCCTTACCTAGGTTTCTAAAATGCTGAGGCATATATCATATGAGTGAAAATAAAAATTAGGATGACAATGATAAAACTGTGTCAATCTAATGTGCTTGATTCTCTGCACCTTATTCACAATTGTTTTTATCTATTACTTATTCCACCATGATGAAACATATCAGAATTAGGTTGTCTGCCTGATTATGTATTTATACCTCATACCATGATCATTGGAATTTGGCAACCATATCAAAGATGAAATTTGATGTGGTACACTGAGGGAATAGAAGGTCACACCATGGAATAAACTCCATCCTTTCCATATGTCTAGAGGATATATAGCTATCTAGGAATGGGTATTATGATGGCAATCAAAATAAGATCTCTTGCTGTTTTTATTTTAATATAATCAAGTGCTTCTGATTGAATCTTGCCCTTATCAATCAAGAGTCTTTACAAGGAGTAAGTTACAAAAACAAGAGTTTCTTTAACTAGACATACTAAATGTATTTATACTGTTAATTATTTTAATGTGATTAAAGATCTTTCCCCACAATTGATTAGCTGCCCATTGTGGGAAACTTGATTAGGGGGGTTGTTTTGTGGGAGGGTCCAAAGTACCTTTAGTTTTTTCTATTATGGCACTGGGTCAAAGGGTGGTGATGCCCTCTGATTCTAAAACAGTATAAATACTCTGAATTGAGGCTTTACTTTAGGGCTTACTTTTTGTAATAAGGTTTGAGTGCCCAAAGAGGACTCTGGGAAGCCACTAAGGAGCCCTTTGGCTCTGAGAATCCAGATGTCATGCTTCCCTCTCTGGTAATAGTGGTCAGACAGTTTGGGTCCAATTGTCTGTTTAATACAGGCATAGGAAGCCATGTTTGTTCACTCTGATTTCTCTGATTTCTCTGTATTTTCTTTGAAATTCAGGGTGCTGACTCCCTGAACTAACTGAATGATATATATACTTGGTTAAAGGAATGATACATGTGCTTGATTAAAGTGATTGTTAACCCCTTGAGAGTTTTGCTTTTTATGAATGCAGAACTAAGAGCCTGTGATAGCAACCACTCCCCCGCCCCGTGTCTGTTGCGGTGCTTACTGCTACAGGTATATATGTATATGTTAATATATGTGTGCATGTATATGCCTGTTCACAAATTTATATATGTGTTAGTGTGTGTATATATATGTACATATATATATATATATATATATGTATATATGCATTCATCAACATCAATTTAAAAGTTGTGTTCTAACATTTATCATGGTGGTTGTAAAATGGACATTATTCCTCCCTGGGCCCCTAGGCTGAGAGATATCTGTTAGGTTACTGGGCAGGGTTGGATAATCTGCCTAGCAAGAGGTTTCTTGTTTAGGCCCCTGTCAAAATGTTATTCCCCTTTGGTTTAATATCTGATGAATTGTTAACAGTCATTTCTTATTTAGTCCATTTGCATGATAACCATGATAACCTAATGTTAGACCCCCATTACCAGGTAACCACCTTCTGCTGAGCACCCTCCTTCCTAACAACTATGGCAACCAGTCTGTGATTGACTACCTCTCCTGGCACCTCTCCTATGTTGGGGTCCTTTACCTAGCAGTATCCTGACAACCACCTTCTGTTTGGGGGTTCTTGCCTAGCACCAAGCCCCCCTCTTGCTCTGTCAGAACTCTGTTGTGTAAACCGCAAGGCTGTACCGAGTAGCGCTGAAATGCTTAAAATGCACTCACCCACCTCAGTTTGGGGCTGGCTCCTCTGGGTCTCCACATGAGGCAGCCACCAGCCTAGCTAATAAATGAAACTCTTGAAATTTTCAATTAATTTTGCCTGTGACTTATTAATTCCGTCCATTCCAGTTGAATCACCACAGTACCTATATTTATCTTCCATGTTTTCTTTTATGAATATGCATGTCTAAATAAAATGTACATATTTATTGAAGAAATTGAGTGGGAATTAATGAAGAGAATATACAAATGAAATATAATATGCTCCAAAAATACCCAATATAAAGACATTTTTCTCATTAAACTCTTTGTAGGATATATTTTTATAGGAAAAGTCTTTGCCATGTCCTCATCAAATTTCTCTCAAATTGATTATTTTACCTAGCAGTTTCATGGGTTTATTATTAATGCCACAAGAATATTGGTCATGTAGATTTGAAAAGCTGAATTTGATATTGTCTCATCTAGGCTGATGGTTTAACGAATGGTCTTCAGGTTGCATTCCTTTGCTGTCATTCCATGAATTGAAACCTGCTTATCTATGATTGGGTGGGGAGAGGGACATATTCACTGTGGATTGGTTAGGCTGTGCTTGGATTGGATTGATAAAGGCCAGACTTAACAGTGGCTAAATGTGTACAACTAAGTTCCTTCTCAAAATTCTCCTGGAATATGTTTTGATGTTCAATATTAAAAAAAAAAAAAAAAAACCTTAGGGAAAGAGAAAAAGAGGGCCTGGGATCCATTCTTTATGAATACATATAAGGAGTGAAAGAAGATAATGTATTTAATTAAATAGAACAGAGAACAAGGAGGCGACTTTGTTCTATGAGTTGGAGGAGGAGAATATATCAAAAAGGAAGAAGTCAACTTTTGAACATGCTCAAGAAAAGTTGATAATAGTTGAAAGAAGGCCATTAAATTTATCTATTCTTAGAATACTGGATGCCACTTGAATCACAATCTTTTGCTATTTTCCTAGTGTGTCATGTGTTGTTTCATTACATTGGGACAAATGCATGGAAAACAAGGAGGAAAAACAGTTCCATTCCACATTTACCTAGATATGTCTTCTTGTCATATACCTTCCACGTCATGTGGCATGCTGCTAACATTCATACTTATAATCTGTACTCTTCACCAGGAAAGGACTGACCTAAGCAATCTCTGAAACTATGCATAGCCTTTAGAATTATGAAGAGATGAAAGATAACAAGTTTGTCTGGCTTCTTCTGACTACTAAAGAAGTTGGTTGGGAGAAAACAGATCAGCCTATATGTAATAAAGTATCTTATCCTTGTTCTGCATGGACAAGGCAAAGAGACAGAAATCATTAGAGGAGTAGTGTGGGACATCTCTGAAGAGGGAGGGAATATTACATATTTGGGGAATTCACTGTGAGATTATACAACCTCGGAAGCTGAAAAGCTAGCTTTAAGGAATGTCAGGAGTGGAAGCTACCTATTCAACTCTGCCAACAGGGGAGGAAAAGAGAAACCTAAGAATCTGAGGACTAGAGAGATGATTTAAGAACCACAAGACTCCTATGGCCAACAGGGTATTAAACAAGATTAGAAGCTTTCAACAATGTCAACTTAAGTAGATGTCTAGTCCCTCTGTGAGAATTAGCAAGAAAATCATCAAAAAATTGTCCATCCAATCCCTCCTTCCCCTTCCACTTGCTTTTTGGTTAAGGGATATTTCTTTTTTCCATTTGTTCTCTTGTTGTATCCTAATTGTTTCATGACTTTGACCTGTTTTCTTTTAACATACACCATCTGCAACTGACTCAGACATGCACATTTCCTTATATATACTCAGACTAAAGTCAAAGGGTACAACTTGGGGAAAAGTTCTGGTTGTTCTAACAGTTCTGATTAGGTATTTTTCTTCATAGTTTAAGGCTGAAATCTCAGTCTGACATCATGGATTAAAGGAGAAAAATATTTAATATAGGAATGAGTGAACTATATTACTTTATTTATTTGTTAATACTTCTATGAAATTCCCAAAGAGCAGAGAGAGAATTTCAGGTTGATTTGGTGGAATCACGTCTGGGCATAAGTGGGCCTATTAAATTGTGATTACAATGGCTGATAAAATCATCAACCTTTACTCTGTAGGGAAAGACGTTTGGGTAGGGAAGTAGACCATTGCTCCCAGCCCTTGGACCAACCCAAATGAAACTGCTACTTTCTCAAAGGAGGTGGGGTAGGGGATGGGAAAAATAAATCTGTGTTAACTCGTTCTGATTCTGATCTTTTCCTGTTAGGGGGGATTGGTGAGTGAGTTTCTAACCAGGGAAACTTACTCTTCAGCAGAAAGCCTATAGGTTACAGAAAAAATAAAAAGAGGAATAAGAGTACAATTGTGAATTTGTGACCAAAGCCTTCCCGCAATTCACCAGTTTGTGAACAGTGCAAACAGAAAATCATTGGCATTACATTGGTATAGTAGAGAAAACATTTGTTTTGGAGTAAGAAAACCTAAGTTCAAAACCCAGTTCTGACATGGTTCCTTTGGCAGGTCATGTAATATCTCTGGATCTTAGATCCAGCTGTAAGTCTTAAGTGAGAAGTCTGGCTCTTAAATTTGTCTATGTCCATAAGGAGACAAGTCTAATGGTATCTTGAGCGGTAAATAAGTGCATTGAGCTAGGTATATGAGACAGAGAATTAGCATGATAGAAGGAGAGGCAGACCTGGAGCAAGGAAGATGAGTTAAAATTAAGCCTTAAATAGTTACTAGCTGTATTGATGTGGTTTATGTTGCTGGGAACCCCAAAATGTCAGGGTGCAGAGTGACTTCCACCTGGAATGAATTCAGACACAAACCATCCTCCAGTAAAATAACAAGATTTACTGTAATGCTAGTAGGGGTGGGCAGGGTTCCTAGTGAACCTGCAAATTAATGGGGGTGAGACTGCTGCTTATACACAGAAAGGAGAAGATCTGGATGCAATTAAAGAGTAGTAAGTAGTCTGGGGTGGGCCAGACACAACATTGAAAAGACATCAAGAAGGCTAATTAGGTGATCTACTTTTCCAAGTAGTCTGGGATAAGCCAAGAAAGTCAGTGAAAGCAATATCAAGTAAGCTAAGTAGATGATCTAGGTGGGCTGAGCTCGGTCATTTGCCTTGGGTGGAGGTGCCAATGATATGAGCTGCTGAAATATATGGGAAAATTCAGTGCCTATGTTGCTTTCGAAGACATGGTCTTTTCCTTTTAGGGGTCCAGGTCCCATCATCCCATCAGTCTCACTCTGGACAAGTCACTCAACCGCTTTTTGCTTCAGTTACCTCATTTGAATAATGGGAATAATAACCATACCCACCTCCCAGAGTTGTTTGGAGATGGAAGAAAATATTTGTAAAATACTTTTCCAACCTAAAACTTCCATATAAATATTCTTATTCTTAACATTATTTTTATTCAAACATGATCACAATTATCAGCAAATACTGGTTGCCACGAAATATGAGATAGACATGTTTGGAAACACACAGATGCCTCAAGGCACTAATACCTTATCCATGGCAAAGGAGTTTCCTCCTCTTCTTCCCTATAACTGTTCTTTTTGTTATCATCCCCCAGTTGAACTTTAACTAGCCTTCCTCCCAGTTAGCTAGAAGATAGATTATTGACACTACTTACTAGGAATGGCCTCTTCCAAATATTAGAACTACAGTTTATAAAGAAGTAATAGAGGGTGATAATTTAAGATTCCTTAAAGGTTATTTGGAGTAATTTCCTATGGAGAGCATGGAGGTGGGTGGATTTGGTTTGGGAAAATAATAAACTAAGTTGTGTGTTTTTTCTTTTTTTAATAAGAACGAAGGCACAAACCACTGAGGTATACCCTTATGTGGGAGTTAATGGTTTCACATCCCTAATTTTCTTCATACATTACTGTCTAGAACAAGACAATTGATTAAGAAAATTCCTTCATCTGTTGCCTTTACAAAAAGAAAAGGAAAGAAAACAAACAAACCCAAACAATTACATTTCAAACTGGCTAAGAAGTTTGCCATCAAAAATCTATTGGGCTTTGCAGTGAAGTTTGTGCATGAATGGATGGATAATTGGACAATGGGTAAATGACAATCTTTGGAATATTTTTGCTTTTACTTTTCCTCAGAATGAAATGCTAAAACAGAGCAGCAGAGATTAGGATGTTAACTTAAAGGATCTTTAATGAATTAAAAAATCAGTGCTATTTGAGCTAGAAGGAGCCTTATCTCAATTAGAAGTGAGGTTTGAAGAAATCATCTTTGAATGTTTGTACACTTGATATCCCAGCAGCAAATTTGCATGAGATATGTTCACAAAAATGCTCTGCCAGCAGATAGATATTATATCAATACAATAGTAATTGTTACTTTCCCCTCTTCAATCGATCCTCTACCAGCTGTTAAAGTAATTTTCCTCTAAAACACAAGGAAACTGATCTTGCCATTCTTCTGTTCAATAAGCTCCAATGGATTCCTATTTTACTTAGGATCAAACACAGTCTCCTTTTTAATACTTAAAGCTCTTTACAACCAGAATCCCTCCTCTCTTACAACCTTATTATAAACAATATCTCTTCAAGCCTGGCCAAATCAGGTATTTCAATAGATGAGTGCTGAATCTGGAGTAATGAAAACTTGAATTAATACCCAGCTTCATGCAGTAGCAGTGTGATCCTGGATAAGTCATTTAACATCTCTGCACCTCAGCTTTCTCATCAAGCCATCATTTACCAGATGGGGATGATAGCAGCTAACCTCCCAGGGTTGTTGAAGGGATCCAATGAGATAATATTTGTGAATCATTTAGTACAGTGCCAGGAACATAGGCATTTAATAAACACCTGTGCCCTTGCTCCCCACACCTTTTACTAACTGTGAAAATATAACATACATAAATTCTTATTCTGGAATCTGATCATAATATTAAATACGAGATGTGACATGGCATGCTAAGGGAGAGAATGGATTGTCTATAATTCTGAGAGATTTCCTTATCTGGAAGGTTTTTTTCAACCCAAAATATAATATTATTCAATAAAATAAATTTTAATAAATGCAAATCTGTATTTTTTTTGTTTTGTAGACTCTAATTTAATACAAAATAAGGATTTTGTTTTGTCTTTCCCTAAAGAATCAATTAATTTTGAACTAGCATGAAAACTTTTGTTTTCCAATGGCTGAATTAAGGTTGCTCATCCTATAATAACCTTGTCTCTCTAGGAAGTTAAAATGATCTGCCTTCCTTTCTGTTCCAGGGAGCTATTCTTCATAGACTCATTGAATTCAGATTGACAAGAGAAGCCATCTAGTATAATTTATATTGGGGGAATATATCCACTCACTTGCTAGTGAATATCACCTCCACTGTAAAAAAAAAAAAAAAAAACTACTCCATTTTAATTGTCTTACACAGGGTAAATATGAAATTCCATTGCGATTGAAAGGCATTAGTACCCATTCTCTATGGTTAGTTTAAAAAATATTTTTAGGGGGCAGCTAGGTGGTGCTTTGAGTGACCATGGGCAAGTCACTTAATTCCAATTTCCTTACCTCCCCTGCTCCAAAAATATATTTTGTTTCGTTAAAGATGAATAATAACAGAAATATCATTTAAAACCATTGTCCACAATCCTGAAATTGAAGGTCAATATTTATGTCATATGAATAGTTTTGGAATGCATGAAGAGCTCTTTAAAATGAAGTCTGCTGTGAAGTCATGCCTTACTGTATAAATTGTGCATAGACCTTTGGGAAGTTTATCTGATAGTTAGAAATTGCAGAAAATACAAACCTGGAAAACTATTTTCACATTTCAGTGAAAATATTCATTTATTTATCAAACATTTTCTTCGCATTTATATAATTATATATTTAAAGCTGGGAGAGAATTTATATTTCACATAGTCCAATCCCTCATTTAATATATGAAATCTCTGAAGCTCAAAGAGAATAAATAACTTTGTCAAGGTCACCTGGATTAGTAAATAGTCAAGATGGTGTTGGAGTCCAAGTCTCCTGATTCTCAG
Source organism: Bettongia penicillata ogilbyi (assembly GCA_023548195.1). Taxonomy (NCBI): domain Eukaryota; kingdom Metazoa; phylum Chordata; class Mammalia; order Diprotodontia; family Potoroidae; genus Bettongia; species Bettongia penicillata. The sequence continues at coordinate 1,168,038 of JAJHZJ010000653.1, forward strand.
TGGTTTTTGCCATTACACATAATGTATTGGTAAGTGGGAGATTTCACACACACACACAAATATTTATAAAAATCCCATCCTCTATGAGTTTATAATTTGGTACAAAGTAGTGAGACAGATATACATAAATATAATACAAATTAGAATATTTAAAATGACTTTGGAAATAGTATAAATACTAGAAAATCAAGCAGAGGTAACACATTATACTGCCACATTTCAGAATACCTTTTAGAGACGGTAGCATATAAGCTTGATCTCAAAGGATGGTTGTCCACACATAGATGTGAAAGGAAAGGAAACTATTACAGATTTAGAGAAGAGAATAAGTGAAATACAGAGGCAAGAAAGTATCGGGTGTCTTAAAGGTTCTATAAACAATACAGGGTGAGTGAAGAATAGGTGTCTTGAGAAGCAAGAATGTGAGATAAGGCAAGAAAAGAAAGCCAGAGCAAGTTTTCTGTGTATTTGAATGTTAAGCTAAGGAGCTTAATCTTTATTCAGTAAAAAAACTGAAAATCATTGAGGAGTTAGCATAGTGACATATTCTCTCTGTGTATCTACCAATGAAGAGGAGTGCATATTGGATGATAGAGGAGCTGGAGCCAGAAAATCCTATTTAGATGATAGTAAATGTTCTTAACAAGGTTTCCACAGAGTAGATCAGAAGACTGCTGTAAGTATTCTATGTCCACACCTCAAAGCAAGACATTTGACAGATATGTTCTTCAGCAAAACACGACATATTTCTCACCTTCTCCTTAATGGAAAGAAAGAAGGATGTGAGCTAGAGTATAGAAGAGTTACATGGATTAGGTAGTTTAAGAGGTTGATGAAAGGGAGAATTCAACTGAAATGTAACAGGGTTCTGTGCTTGGTCCTGTCTTGCCGTTTTCTTTTAAAACTCAGTTACTTGAGTGTGACACCTCAAATAAGCACAAAATTGGGTGAGATAATATAGTGGATGATTGAGTCAGTATTTTTTTTTTAAATGCAAACTAAAAAGAAAGAGCAAATATAGCAAGATGAAATTTAACAACAGCTAGGTGACATGATAGATAGAATGCTGGACTTGGAATCTAAAAGACCTGATCTCAAATGCCATTCAATAAACATTTATGAATCACTTGCTATGTGTCAAGCACTGTGCTAAATTCTGAGAACATAAAGTAATGTAAAAGATAGTTCCTGGTATTGAGGAGCTCATAAATAAATGGCAATGAGGTGACATAGGAGAGACAAAATGTAAATAACTTTATGCAAACTAGCTACAAACTGTATGCTACATACTAAGTACTCTGTGTATAATATGCTATATAATATGTTCTATCAGAGACAGGATTTGAAACCAGGTTGTTTTGGCCCTATGGTGGGGTTCTATCTACTCTACCATGTCTCAGTATTCATCAGTTACTATGTATTTGTATTTAGAACCCAGATAATCTATTTTGCCACCTCTATTGCCCTTTTAATATTAAGTGACCATATTATATGATGAGTGTCTTATAGCCCATTTTAGAGATTTGATAAAATATGATAGTGAGGCATTCAATATTTTTGATCTTCCCATTTTCCTTTTACTGTCACTATTATTATTCACACAAATGTTCTTTATTTGGAAGCTTTCTAAGAAATTAGAATCCTTATATCTTAAAGGAAGCTTACATTGTATGTACATATAAGTAACCATCTGGAAGTTTAAAACATAAAAGGCATATTTAGCTAGGAATATGTAAATTAAATTGACTTTTAAAAATTTAAATACTCATTTCACCCTCTTTTTACGGGTTAGCTTAAAAATGGATGCCACTTACAATGATAGAAATTCAAAATCCTAAAGTAGTGAGAATATAAATGACTGTTAATGTTTCAGTATCAGTTTTTAAAAGGAATTAAAGGTTATATATTTCTCTCCTGAGGCAACTTTTTAAAAATAGCCTATGTTTCTTATTTTCCTTCCTCTAATAATAACTAGCACTCACATAACTCTTTTAGGTCTATAAAATTCTTTACACATATTATTTAATTCTCACAGCAACCCAGGAGGTAAGTGCTGTGATTATTGCTATTTTGTGTATGTGGAAATTGAAGGAGACAGAGGTTAAAAGCAACTTGCCTAAGTCTGCACAAGTAGTAAGTGTCTGAGGCCAGAATTGATCTCAGATTTTGTTGAATATAGCTACTTAGTACCTATACCTATAAAACAATTGTTTTCCATCAACAAGCATCTAGTATTTGTTCACTGTTTATTGTCACTGGACCCAGATGGCTGGTTTGGTGGACTTTGCACAGCCTTCCCTCACTTAAATTCAATTCACTTGTATGTCATGGCAACACCTTTCTGAAGTTTTGGCCATCTCCTAAAGTGAAGGCCAAACAAGAACAACATTATATGCTAGGCACAGTGCTAATTTCTGGGGATAAAAAGAAGAGAGAGAGAAAAAAAAAACAATGCTTGTCCATAAGAAGCTCACATTCTAATAGGGGAGATGGTATGGGAGGAAATTGCAATTAAAAACTTCAAATAACTTTGCATATTTATCTATATCCTTATATCCTGACAGAATTGGCAAATTTGTTTTGTGAAAGAAAGTCCATAGTATTCTAAGATCATGGAAAGCTGTACAGTAATTGCAAGTCTGATTAAGGTCAAATGTTATTCTGATTTTTAAAAAAATCAGAGTTGGGGAACAGAAGAGAGGCTGAAACTTCTATGTTACTATTAAACTTAACTTTGATTCATGGGAAATGTCTATGACAAATGATTAAAGACATCTTTTTTGAACATCTCAAAAGGGAAACAGTAATCAAAATGACCTATTTTGGTTTCCTCAGGTCACGCCAGACTGACTTCACTTTTTTTGCTGATAGAATTACTACACTAGTATATTAGAAGAATGTTGTGGACATAGTTTCCCTCCACTATATAGATGCTTTTCACAAATACCTCATACAATTCTTGTTGAGAAAACAGAGAGGTTGATGAATATGACAATAGCATTAGATGAATTCATAAAAGTGATTGAATGGATAGATCCAAAGTGTAGTTTCTAATGATTCAATGTCATGATGGTAGAAGATCTCCAGTGAAGTGCCTGCCAGATCTGTTGATCCTATGCTGTTGAACATTTTTATCAATTACTTGGATAAACTCATAAAAATCATAATTATCAAATTTTCAAATTCAGAAAGGTGAGTAGGATAACTTACAGGAGATAGAGGATCAGGATACGACATTGTTAATAGGCAAGAGTGTAGGACTGAATTGAAGAAAATGAATTTCAATAATGATAAAAGTAAAGTCTTGCACTCAAAGTTAAAACATCAATTTCATCAGTAAAACTTAAAGAAGTCATTGTTAGCAAGCAATTGTTTTGAAAATGATCTGAAGTTTCAGTGTATTGCAAATCATCAATCTACTGAGTCAGACAAGAAAACTAATGACACCTTGAGCTGCATTAAGAGAGACACAGTCTCTAGGAATAAAGAGATGATATTCCCACTATATCCATTCCTCATCAGACCTCACCTGGAGCATTTGTTTAATTTTGAGTGACACAAATAAAAGAGCGTATTGATAAGCTGACAAGTATCCAGAGGAGGTTCACCTAGATGTTGAAAGACATTGAATGCACATAATATAAAGTTTAGGTAAATAAAATAGGCATCTTCAGACTCAAGAAAAAAAGACTCAAGGAGAATAATTTAGTTATGTTCAGGTATTTATAGAGCAACCATATGTAAATAGGTTAGACTTGTTCTCTTTGGCCCTAGAACTCAGAGGAAAGGTGGAAGTCATAAAGAAGCAAATTTTGGCTTAAGGTCAGGAAGAAATTTTCTAAAAATTAGAACAGTCTAATAACTAGGGTTAGAATAGATATAGAATAATAGAATGTCTCTTTTGAAGTCTTTCATCAGAGCCCAGATATCGGCTTGGTAAATAGAAGGATTTTTTTTTTTTTTTTTTTTTTTATGTGTGAGTTTATGATTTGGGCTGCATGGACACTGAGTTCCTTTCCAATCCTTAGATTCTATGATTCTGTTCTAATTTTGAAGGGCAGCAGGAATTGTGGGGAGGGTAAGTCCAAGTAAGAGGACAGTTACTTTGTGTGGGGTAAAGGTACTATAAAAGCAGTGAAAGCCTGATGAGAACCTTGGCCAGTTGAGCTCTGGAGATACCATTGAATGAATTAGGACTCTGTCTTGTGTCATGAATCTTCTAGGAGTCTAAGAAATAGTCAGGATATCCTAGGATTGTGTGCTTATCCTACTGGAAACTGCTATGTTGATCAGTTTGAGGAAATAGATGGCTGAACAAGGGTCATTCCTTCAAATTCTGATGCCAGAAGAAGGCAAGGTCTATTCAGAGAAATCTGGTTTATAATAGTGGTTCAAGATTAGGTTATTGCCATTAAAAATTACAAAAATACTTATTCTTAAGAAGCCTACAATTACTGATCAATATAAATACTGAAATGAAGTGGCAGAAAGTGCACTACAGCCTTGGAAACTGAAAAAATTTATAATCTGCCAAATATATAGAAAACTATAGTTAGGCAGCTGGAATCAAACACAATAAGTTCACTTTCCTTTATAAATAAAAACATATATATCTTGTGAATGTATACATATTTGTGTATGTATATATACATATATATGTGTGTGTGCATATATATAGATATACATAAATATGTGTATCTATATGTATTATATTTGTATATATAATATGTGTGTCAGCATTTGATGATGTTTGATGTATATATCTATGTGTATGTGTGTGGAGAGACAGAAAGAGCATTATATATAGTTATACTATTTAGATGTTATCTTTCCCATTAGTATTTGAGGTCCTTGAAGGCAAGAACACCACTTAATAAATGCAGATTGACTAAACAATTGACAAATCCCTATAACACAAATGAAGGCACCAAGCTATTCTTGAAAATTCCAGCATTCTCAAATAGTAAAATTTGCTATAATCTAGGCATCAGTACAAACAATTCTTTTTTCTCACAGCCTCCGGGATATGTTCACATCAATTCAAAATTCAAGTCCATTATTGTTGCATCTTTTACTCATCTTCATAAACCCAGATGAATACAGACTGGTGGTGTCTGAATAGATGGCGGTGTGTGTCTACCTGATGGGTACAGTAGTTTCATCTTAGATTTAAACTGTTTTGAATATGCCACAAAAATAAATTTCATGGGAAAGAAATGTGATATCTGACAACAGCAAGTCCTGAAGGTTCTCAGATGAGCCCCCCAGAGAAGATGACAACCTGGCTGGCTTCTACATATGATGACATATGTCAATTCCTTCATCTTGTCTGCTACTATGTTTGTGTTGAAAATTTGCTCAACAAGTCTCTCACATCCCTGTTCTTTTATTCACTTTAAAAAGGAATCATTTTCTCTACCTCTGTAGTAATCTTCATAACTTAAACATAAGACAATAATGATAGTGTGATAGAAACTTGCCCGCACACCTTCTCTGAGTTTCACAATGAAAATGAAACAATAGCAATAATAATTATCACAATAATAACAAAGGTAAGGTAACGTTATGTGAATATGAATCATAAAACATCATAATATCCAAAGGCTTGGATTTCAGGACTAAATTAAGTTTGTGCAAAATTTGACAGATTATCACAGATATAAACCATTGTTATTGTGTCAGACTTGAAAATGAAATAAATAATTAATTTTATGATTTTTTTTTTATCTAACAGAAACAGAATATCATTCAGTAAAAAGAAATATCCTGAGTTAAAAAAGAAATCAGTTAGCATCATTTTAATCAATAGGTATAAATAAAGTATTATACCACAAGTTAAATGTCTGGAATCCTATCTTATTGTCAGTAAGCTTACACATAATCATATAAAATATCATCTTAAAAACAAGTACCTCTATGCAGATTAACATATAACACATTTTAAATATCTCTCCACGCTATTTATCATCATTCCATTTTGCCATGATTCAAAATTGCTAGAACTTACTGATGAATTGTGTATCTAACCCAAGTTATATAAATATGTTACCTATTTCTAGTAGAAATTTATATGAACTTTGTAATGGTTTTATGTAGGTAAATCTCACTTTGGACAATAGAAGTATTCTTGAAAAGTTTGATGTTATTTTTTAAATTTAGTTGCAGGAAAGAAAGTGATTATTTGAAGGATTCTTCAATAAACATTCATAAACCAAATAATTATACCTTAATTTATCTATTTTACAAATTGATTTTTCTTCATATGTATGGACCATAGTATCTTATATCTAGAGTTGGGTCGGTCTTCAGAAAATTTGTTTAATATGAAATGCATAAAATACAGCTCAGTAACTACAATTAAATTTAATTTTTGATTTGCATTGTAAACAACTCCTATACTCACTATTGTATCTCTCCAAATTTCTAAGTCAATAGTATTCATTTTCACAATACAAATTTAGAAACATGATTGTTCAGGTTTTTTAAATTTACCACTTTAAGACTGTATTCCTATTGAAGAGCAAGTTATCATCTCATTTTAATGTCACAGAGAATCTGTTTAAATCATTTTTTGGTCTTTTACTCCAATGAACAAACACATCTTCAGTATGTGCATTTATCTATTATACATTTTTTATGAGAGGTTGTTTTTGTTGTACACTATTGTATTAATGGGGTTAGAATCATATGTCCATTATAAATCCTACATAGAAACTTCAAATTTTAAAAGAATGAGATAAAGATGAAAAAACATGTTACCTTAGAGTAAATAGGGAGATTATTGAGTCAGAAAGTGACATAATCATATCTTTGCTTTAGGAAAACAATTTGGTAACAGGTTGGAGGCTGAATTGGAGAGGAGAGAAAATTGAGATTGGTAGACCACTTACTTGATGATTACAATAGTCCAGGAACAAGGTACGAGAATTAGGATACTGGGTCTTTGAGTAGAGAAGGGATATACATAATGACATTAAATAGGTTACAATTATAGTATTTGGCAATTTGCTACATATGTATGTTGTGGGAAATTCAGCAATATCATCAATGCTGGGAATCTGGGTTATAAAAAGGATGTTGATATGCTCAATATTGATAGGAAAAATTGAAAAGGGGCTATGTTTTGGAGGAAAAGATATTGAATGCTGTTTTTAATCATATTGAGTTTGAGATTCTAACATGACATACAATTTGAAATATTCAATAAGCAGTTTGTGATATAGGACTACAGGCCAAAAGAGATGAGGACTGGATATATAGATCTATGAGTTACATATATAATGATAGGGAATGAACCTGTAACTTAACTGATATAGAGATTCCTTCTGTTAATGGAAAATGATGCCTCTTCCAGAACTTATGGTCAGTCCACTTAAAAAAAATGACATTAAATGCTTTGTTCAGGATTACATTGCAATTATTTGTTAGAGGCAGAAAATGAACTCCGATTTTTATGAATCTGAGGGCCACTTTATTTCTGCTACACTGCTTTGATTCTAAAGAGGTGAACATTAAATCAATGGGTACTAATATGAGAAAGGATGTACAGAGAAGAAAGAAGAGAACCTAGTACAAAGAATGATGATTCAGTTAGTAGGCTGACAAATTTTAGGTAAGAAGAAATGAATGCGTTTAATATTTTCCACTTCTACCATCTCTTTTAATATTTTTCAGAAAAGCAAGGATAAGTATTCAGGAGGTGAGGATAGCCAAAAGTTTCAAACACTACACAGAGACAATGAAATTTAAAGACCATGAGAAGAGCAACTAATTTGGCAATTAAGAGATAATTGTTGACTTTGAAAAAAGAAAGTGTAATTAACTGAAAGATTAAGGATAAGGCAGAGGGCTAGAACTTAGACACTAAAAGGATGAAGGTATTCTCTATGGAAAACAAGAAAGTTGGAAGGCAGATGAGTTTAGAAGAAAAGGCAATATAATTACAACTCATCTATGCCTGTACTACTCGCTCTTTTCCACAGAAAAACAAAAAGTGTATATTTATGCATGTGAATGGGAGAGAGGTGGTGATCCAGCCTTTGTCCCAGAGTCAGAGCCCAGAGCCAGCTATAGTGAACACAAACAGGAGTTGGGGTTGCTGCTATGATGGATGTTGGGGTACAATATAGAAATTAGCCTGAGAAAATTGTTGTAAATACTTGGGTTGAGTCTCCTTGAGGGTTCAGAGCTTTATGAAACCCTTGAAGGACAAAGGTTAGGGTGTGAATATATTGCATTGGGAGAGGGAGGTGTAGTTGTTTTGGAGACATGCTGTCAGTCAGGTGATATTGACTGTAGCTTTATCAAATTGAGGCCCTTTTCTTTATTATTACAAGCTAGGACTTGTGATTTCCCCCATCTTAGTATTCTCTCCACTTATAAAAATGGCAACTTAACCAAGTTTTGCTCCAAACGGTTGGGAGAAATATATCAATATATAAGAGAGGACTATGGAAGGAGATATCGAACCTGACCTTTGTGAGAATAGGTATACCCTGAGCTATGGGCTGAGATCAAGGGAAGCTAACATGAAGGCCTAGTTGTACTGTTTTAGTTGCTGCTGAAACCCACAGCTTGATTGGTGAGAATTTTGTCCTATAAGTTGACATCTTAGAATAATGAACCCTTCTCCATTGGTGAGATAAATCAGTTTCTCAGAAATTAAAGAATGACCATAGGAGGCTGGGACAAAGGTAGCGCTCCATCAGGGACTTCAGAATATGGCATCTAAAGAGTTTCTAGGGGGATGTTACAAAGATGGCAGAGTAACCCAAGGACTTTCTAGAGCTTTGGTTCCAAGCCCAGTCAAATATAAGCAAAAAATGGCTCAAAACAAATTCTGGAGCTGCAGAACCCACAGAGTGACTGAGTGAAGCAAATCTCCAGACCAAGACACCCAGGAAAGTGGCGAGGAAGTGTCTATAGTGCCATTCCTGGAGCAGAGCACAGTCCAGCTGTGATTGGGGGCTGTGCCAGCATAGACAGGACATGAGCAGGACTTGGGGAGACTGAATCTCTCACACTTGTGGTGTTTTCCAGACATCATGACCTCAAAAAACTGAGGATTAATTGGAAAGTCAATGGGAAAAGCATGTGGGACCAGTGCAGGAGGGTGTAGTGGTCAGGCCCCAGCCCCAGGGTAGCAGAGTGGGGAGGGGGCAGAGGAACCCACTGCAGCCACAGCAGGAGGAGAAGTAACTGCAGGCACAGTTTCCAGAACTCTAGGCCCACAGATTGTGGGGTAATCAAGCAGCTGACAGTACACCAGCCCCCACCATGGTAAGCAAGGGATTACCTTGCCAAAGAGCTCAGAAGTCAAGTAAATGGCTGGAGAAACAAGAAAAGCAGGAAAAAGTAATCAGACTATAGATTCTTACTTTGGTGACAAGGGAGACCAAAACATGCAAACAGAAGAAAATAAAGTCAAAGTTCCTCCATCCAAAGCCTCTAAGAAAACATGAATTAGTCTCAGGTCATAGAAGAGTTCAAAAAGGATTTTGAAAATCAAGTAAGAGAAGTACAGCAAAAATTGGAAAGAGAAATGAAAGTGATGCAAGAGAATCATGAAAAAGGAGTCAAGTGCTTGCTAAAAGATACCCCCAAAAAAAATTCTGAAGAAAGTAACACATTAAAAATTAGACTAACCCAAATGTCAAGAGAGATCCACAAAGCCAATGAGGAGAAGAATGCTCTAAAAATCAGAATAGGCCAAATAGAATAGGAAATCCAAAAGTTCACTGAAGAAAATAATTCCTTAAAGATTAGAATGGAGCAGTTAGAAACTAATGACTTTATGAATAATCAAGAAATTATAGAAAAAATCAAAAGGAATGAAAACATAACTATGTGAAATATCTCACTGGAAAAACAACTGACCTGGAAAATAGATCCAGGAGAGATACTTTAAAAATTATGGAACTATCTGAAAGTCATGATCAAAAAAAGAGCCTAGATATCATCTTCCATGAAATTATCAAGGAAAACTACCCTGAGATTCTAGAACCAGAGGGCAAAATAAATATTGAAAGAATCCACTGATCACCTACTGAAAGAGATCCAAAAAGAAAAACTCCTAGGAATATTGTAGTCAAATTCCAGAGTTCTCAGATCATGGAGAAAATATTGCAAGCAGCCTGAAAGAAACAATTCAAGTAGTGTGGAAATACAATCAGGATAATCCAAGATCTAACAGCTTCTACATTAAGGGATTGACAGACTTGGAATATGATATTTCAGAAATCAAAGGAGCTAGGATTAAAACCAAGAATCACCTACCCAGCAAAATTGAGTATAATACTTTGGGAGATAAAATGGTCATTCAATGAAATAGAGGGCTTTCAAGCATTCTTGATGAAAAGGCCAGAGTTGAATAGAAAAATTTGACTTTCAAACACAAGAACCAAGAGAATCATGGAAAGGTAAACAGGAGAGAGAAATCATAAGGGACTTACTACAGTTGAACTATTTACTTTCCTATGAGAAAAGATAATATTTATAAGTCTTGAGACTTTTCTTAGTACTAGGGTAGTTAGAGGGTTTATACATATAAAGAGAAGGCACAAGGTGAGTTGAATAGGAAGGGATAAAATCTAAAAAATAATAAATTAAGGGGTGAGAGAGAAATATATTGGGAAGAGAAAGGGAGAAATGGAATGGGGCAAATTATCTCTTATAAAGCAAGAAAAAATTTTTTCAACAGAGGGGGTAAGGGGAGATGTGAGAGGGAAAAAATGAAACTTATTCTCATCACATTTGACTTAAGGAGGGAATAACATGCACACTCAATTTGGTATGAAAATCTATCTTACCCTACAGGAAAGTAGGGGAGAAGAGGATAAGTAGTTTGGTTGGGCATGATAGAAGGGAGGGCAAATGGGCAGAGGGAGTAATTAGAAGCAAACAATTTCGAGAAGGATGAGGTCAAAAGAGAAAATAGAATGAATGGAATCAGGATAGGATGGAGAGAAATGTAGTTAGCCTTTCCACAAAATGACTATTGTGGAAGTCTTTTGTATAACTACACATGTATAACCTATAATGCATTGCTTGCCTTCTCAGTACAGATGGGTGTTTAGGGACGAAGAAGAGAAGTTGGAACTCAAAGTTTTAAAAAGGAATGTTAAAAATTGTTTTTACATGCAAATGGGAAATAAGAAGTATAGGTAATGGGGTATAGAAATCTATCTTGCCCTACAAAAAAAAAATAGAGGAGATGGAGATAAGGAAAGGGAGGGCAGATTGTGGAAAGGGGTAATCAGAATGCAAAGTGTCTGGGTGGGGTAAGAGGAGAGATAGGGAGAAAATTTGAAACTCAAAATCTTGTGGAAATGAATGTTAAAAACTAAAAATAAACAAATAATTTTTTTTAAAAAAATAAAGTGTTTCTAATGGCTCCCAAAATATCTCTGATATGATTTGTTTTAATTTCTTGAAAATGAAGATGAAAAAGAAAACAAAAGCAACTCCGTTTGCTAGTCACCATATCTGAATCAGTTAACAGAGAAGTAAAACGTCCCTCGTTTTTATAATCTCTTTCACTGAACATTACACAAGAGACATCATGAAAAACAGAGGCACTCCTCTGTTCATGAAAATCTTTGCCTCTAGGGTAAAATATAATCTCCTATGTTTGACATTTAAAGTCCTCCACAATCTGGCTCCAACTTATCTTTCCAATCTGATCTCATTAAATCTTTTTTACCTTCAGAGTACTTCTGCATATCTCATTCTCTTCACTTACACAGCCACCATCCCAGTACAAACATTCATCAACTAGTCTGTCTGAATAACCTTCTAATTGGTCTCTACCTGAAGTCTCTCCATGCTCTATTCTGCCTTCTGATTAACTGAAAAAGTGTAGGTCTCCCTGTGTAATCAATTCTATTCCCAACAAATACACGCACTGCACGTGCACGCACACACACACATGCGCACACACACACACACAATAAGCTCTAATGTCGTCCTTATAGCTTCCACAATCAAATATAACATCATTTCATTTGGTATTTTAAATGCTTCACAACCTGCCTCCTTCCTAGCTAGGTGGTACCTGGATAGAGCACTGGACCTGAAGTGAGGAATATCCAAGTTCACCTTTGGTCTCAGAGAGCTACTAACTGTGTGATTCCAAGGAAGGCACTAAACTTATATTTGTCTCAGTTTCCTCAACCATAAAATAGGAATGAAAATAATACTACCTGCTTCCCAAGTTTATTATGAGGATCAAATGAGATAATAGATATAAAGGCCCTAGCACAGTGCCCAGCATATAGTAAATACTTTTAAAAACTGTTTCCTCCCTTTTTTCCTTCTCTTCCTTTATTTTATTCTGCTCCCCCTGATAATATAGCTCTCCTGGCCTACTTGCTACTTCCTAAACATAAAACATTTCTGTTCCTTATGCTTTTGCACTGGCTCCACACCCCGAATGCTTAATGCTGTCCCTCCTCACCTCATCTTTTGATTTTCCTTGACTTGCTTCAAGGCTCAGTCCAAATCCTACCTTCAGCAAGTTTCAACAAGCTGGTCTCATAGTGCTAGTATCTTCCCTCTGAGATTACTTTCCATTTATTCTGTATTTAACTTGGTAGCTAATTGCTTACATGTTGGCCCTTGTATTGGAATGTGAGCACTTTGAAGTGAAACCCTGCACTTCTTCCTTTCCTTTATCCCCAGGGCTTAGCACATATTGCCTGGCAGAGTAAGTTCTTAATAATTTTTTTTTGATTGACTGCTTACTATATGCCAGGGAGGTAATAACTAATGGTGTAGGAGGGGATGAAGTTACCAAATGAGAGAATATATAGTTAGATCAAAAAAGGGTCAGGGGTCCATGACAGAGACTTGAATTGTATAACCACAGTGACAAGCCACATATGTTATCGAACCCTTGGGAAAGATATCCTGTTTTGTTAATCCAGTGTCTACCAGAACTTTCATTCCAGCAATATGTAGAGATGATCATGATAAGAAACTTAAGCAAAACATCAGTAGAATCAGTGGTGTGTTTGGGTAAATTATTTAATTCACTCTTTGAACATAAGGTCAAGGGTGATATGATTGTTAAAATTGTTATGTTACTTGAGGAAAGTTGGTGTATCGTGGGAAAATAAAACATCCTTAGTCTCTCTAAAGAAATTAAAAAGTGTAGTTATTGGCAGATTAAGTAAATACTCAAACATTAGGAAAAGGAACAGAGGAGTTCAAGTATAGGTGGTAACAAAGTCAGAACATGCAGGTGGTCAGATTGAGGATTAGAATAGGTCACAAAGGAAATGAACTGGGGTTACCAGGTAACATCAAAGATAACTCAAACTCAAATATGAAGGACCTTGTCTAAGGTCAGACAGAGGTCTCTGACTCATTGGATCCCGACAATATTTAAGTAACAGTATAATATCTTGTGTAAATCGCTGGGAAAGAAAGGTGTTAGCTTTTTGAATGACAAAAATAGAATGAATGAAAAGATTATCATACTTTTAAAAAATGTGTGCATATATTTGTGGATTAACAATATTGAAACTATATTTACTTCAGCTTAGCTACAAACTCAGCCTACTATATATGCATAAATTAAAACAACACATATTTTTAAGTTAGTGAATATAAAAATCATAAGCCAGAGAATGTCATTTTTTTTAAGTAGACAGCTGTGCTCTGAAAGAAATATCTTTCTTCTGCTTAGAAAATCTCCTTGGTAGGATTAGTCAGTGAACATCCTGTAAGAAAAAGATTATGTAGTCATCAAAATATTAAGTTTTCTAGGCTTCTCCTTTGCTGTCAGTTGTAAACTTGAACTAGAGCTTTTATCTACAATCCTCAAATACATACTCTATATTTGATGTATTATCTTGAAAATATAGGAATAAAACAATAATACCTCAGACTATTGATTTGCCACTGCTACCCCAAAAGTTATAACTTTATACCTGTCTCCTGTGGGCTGTGATTTTAGGGAAGTACCGTAGATTTTAGGGAAGTAGGCTCAAAACATTAGAAAGAAGAATATATATATATATGTATATACTAGAATATATATATATATATATATATATATATATATATATACTAGACTAGTGTTTATAAGTGCAAAAATAGGGGAAAAATAACAAAAACATGTTGACTAGATTTCATAAAACCATCTTGAAATTGCTATGCGTTGCATGGCAGAATGATACATGAAAGATTTTGACTACTTAAAAACATAATCTTAAAAAATGGATATATATGGCAAATGATTAGTGAGAGACAAAAGCAAGAGACAAAGAAACAGAGACAGAGATGGAGAAAAAGAAAAACAAATGAGAACACAAAAAGAAACAGACAAAACAGATAAAGAATATTAAGTACCTACATTTTTTCACATTGTTCTGCTAGGAGTAGGGAGGAATATAAAACTATAGAACTTATATTTTCTTCCTTCAAGATGCTTGTTGTCTGGCAAAGAAAAGCAAACAAATTAAGATAAAGGTGATTTTATATAAGGTTTATTATATATAATTATTTAACGTTATAATGAACTTTGCATCTAACAGAAATTGATTGCAAAAAGACATGAAAAGGAGAACAAGACATTACAAAACAGTACATGATATATTGTTTTATAGAACTAGGTATAATGTCAAACTCTGAATTTCATCATGTTTAACTCAATCATTTTACTTACTCACACTCCTAGATGTTATTTAATTTTGAATTAGCTGTCCCATAGGCATCTTAAACACAACATGTCCAAAATAGAATCTTTTCCCCAATATCTACTCATCTTTTGAATTTCCCTCTTGCTTTCCTTTTGTTTTCTGCTTGTTTGTTTAGAGGGAAATGTTTCCTTTTTTTCTGTCAGTTCTCAAGTGATGCCCCACTTCTCAATCAGACCTCAAGACATCTTCAGTGGATATTGTAGGCTGTAGGGAAGATGGACCTCGTAGAGGCATTCTCTTCTCTACTGGATCCACATACCATAGACCCAGTAGAAACTGTCAGAAAGTCCAAGCTATTCTTCTAGGGAGCAACTTTCTCACAGAACCGTTTCCAGAGGTCTGGAAAAGGATGGGTTGGAGAGTTCTTTCTCTTGTTCCACCTAAAATGTACCTTGTAGCTCAGTGCTATGGTAGGGCTGTGAGAGAAGCTGAATGAGAAAAGACAAGTTTCTCATATTTGTATTAAAGTTCAAAGATCATATTTTCTTCCAGGGTCTTGAAACCTTGGTCACAGTCAGTGATTCAAGGTGAGGAAAGGGAAGGACAATGCAGATGTCAACTTGATAGAGAGGGTACCTGAGTAAAAGTCTACATACTGACTGTTTTGAAAGAGACAGCATGGAGAGTGTAGGGATCCGGTGAGGGCTGATTAAAGGTGGGGACCAAGCCAAAGTCTCTGTTTCGTTTTGAATGGGGAGCAAGTTCTAGGAAGCCAGGTTCCCTCTGTCCTATTTTGTGGAGGAGGAGTAGAAATTTTGAACAAGTTTATAGAAATTAATAACTATATTTCAGACTTTCATCCCCTCTCCCTTTAACTCTGAAAAGCTCCCATTTTATCTCACTAAGTCACTCTATACAATTCTTTACTCACCTGCCAAAGTCATCATCATAAAACCCAATTTGAACCATAGTTTCTCCTCCCCAAATTTTTTTTTAGTTGACTAACAGAATGAAGAAAGTCCCTCAGCATCTAATAATGCTGCCTCAAATTCAGTGCAACAGTGGTACCGAGGATCTACATAATCTCTGAAGAACACTGCACAACAGCAAGCACATGCCATTAAGACATACACATATTTGTCCTTAACTTAACCACAAAGGAGTTATTCTTAAATTATATTAGGGGAGTTAAAATGTCAGCTAAATGAATAATGAAATGAAGTTCAGAAAACAAATGCTTTTTCAAGAATAACATGAGGGAACAAAACTATTCTTAGAGTGCCCCTAATATGTGTATTTTTCCTCAGGTTAAATCTGCTTTGAGAATAGGCACATATTTAATTTTTATATTATGAAAACAGCTTTCGAATTGAACAGTTGAATTGCAACTGTTACTTCAGAGAAAAAGAAAAGAAAAATGAACCAGTTTCCACATTTTAATATTCAGCCTACCTGTCTAGAGTTGTCTATGGCAGTTACAAATATATTTACATTTAACAAATCAAAAGCTATCTTTTAGAATTGGCCAAGCATCATAAGTCCTTTAGTTTGAAGGTTTTTTCAGTTCATTCATAAAAGTAGCATGATTTTCTTTCTACCTAGCCTTGATAGTATAGGGAGGCTTGTCAAAAGTGACCAGCACATGTTTGTCTCCTCTGTTGGCTGGATTCTGGGCATGGAACTTTCTGAAGGTCTTTATCATGCCATTAGCCATGTATAGAGAGGTGAAGTCCAGAAGGCTGCTTTTGTCCATAGAGGCACACTGTTCTATCTGGGACAGTAAGGTGAATGTAGTCCTGACTGAGGATAGAGGGGCCAGATGTGGTAGAGGAAAGGAAGAAGGAGATCATGGTTGGTAGTGGAACTGGGGAAGGAGGAGTTGGAGACGATGGCAGTGGTAGCCACCATTATGTGGAATGGGAGAGCATTTCAGGAGGAAAACACTGTTGGGATCATCTCCTACAGCTGAGGAAAGTTTCTCCCCTTGATAGGAGGAAATTTACCTCACTCCTAAATACTCCACTGGACCCCCAACCCTCTTCCTCCTTTTATCATGGCCTTCTTACACATCCATATTCATAACTACCTATCTACATAACTACAAAATGTATCGACATTCTAGTTTGTTACCTCTGGATGCCTTTTTCCCAGAGACTACAAATTCTTTATCACCTCTCCCTCTTGGAACACCTGTTTTCACTTCAAGATTTAAGTCAGACATCATCTTCTATATGAGGTCTTTATTGACTAGTGTCTTTCTTTCTAAGGTTATCTTTCATACTATTTTTCTTTTTCTTTTGGATATAACTGTATTTGTGGAATTAAGGCAGTGACTGAATACAGTGTGGGGCCTGGAGTCAGGAAAATACATCTTCCTGAGTTCAAATCTGGTCTCAGATACTTACTAGCTGTGTGACCCCTGGGCAAGTCATTTAATCCTGTTTGCCTCAGTTTCCTCATCTGTAAAATGAGCTGGAGAAAGAAATGGCAAACTACTCTAATGTCTTTGCCAAGGAAACCATAAATGATGTCATTAAGACTACTGAAAAACAATTGAACAACAAAATATTTGTTAAGCTCTATCATCCATTAAAAGGTAAGCTTCTTTAGGGTTAGAAACTATTCGGATTTGTTGAGATGAATATCAGTTTTCTTGATTAAAACCTTGAGAGTTCAAAACAGTCAGGAGTTACTAGGTTTGGGTGCTTTGTGCCTGTCAAGAGGTGATCCTCAACAACTCAGGGCAGAAAATAACTACAGCCCTGAAAACAAGTCAAAAGATGTGGACCTAGAGTGATTTATTCAGATACTGAAGACCTGAGATGAAAGCAAAATGTTCAGCAGTTCTAAGAACATGTTTCAAGTATTAAATCTCCTGAGAAAAAATCATAGAAGCAATTGGTTACTGCGTTATATTTTAAGTATTTGTTGATACATGCTTATAAATCTTTTGTGTTTTGAGCTTTTCTCTTGTGATGAAGAAAATAAGCTATCCTATAAAATATCTACTCCACATAGTGAATACCTTGCTAGAAGATAAAACATGCTTATTCATTTTATGGAGGTTTTCACATGAGTAAAATTTCAATTTTAAGAGATTTTTCCCAAGGCTCAGGAGCCATGGTATAATGAGCATAAGAACACAGGAGATACAGTAGCCTGGTCCTCTCTTTTAAAGGTCAGGCCTCCACATGACTGAACTTAGTCCACATAAAGCCAGAGTTAGGATCCCTTAGTGGGAGAAAGAGCCCTAGTTCCTTGGGCTATGATTGGGGACACACATATACACACAAAAATAGTGCATAGACATGTGATTTGGGGTATAGTTAGAGAGCTCTCAGATAAAGAAACTCCCTTTGTCAATGACAAGTGGCACATTGTCTGAAGTTTAGTCTTAGACAGTATCATTGTCCTCCGAGAATTTGAGTCACTTGTACATCAGTAGTATATATCAGAGGAGAGATGTGAACCTAGGCCTTCCTGACAGTTCATCAACTATCTCTTAAACAATTTCTCTCTGTCTCTGTCATGTGTGAACTAACAAATGTAGTGAATATATGTATATATTAATGTAATGTATTATATGCATGTGCAATAAATTTTGATTATGAGATATTTAATGTTAATCCTTTTACCTTCTTGTTAGCATTAAAAATGTAGATGAAATTGCCTAATAACTAAAAAAACTCTTTTCCTTTAAGATGAAACTATAGTACAAGTCACAAGTAAAAGAAAATCACCTACAGGTTATGGGCTAACAATATTTTGCTCTTTTGGAAATATGAAGAATATTTAAAATCCTCAGAAAAAATAATATGTAGAAAACCACATTCCTTAATCCTAAGCATTGTTCTTACATTTTAAAACTAAAAAGAAGCTACACACTAATATCATACTAGCTCTGCTCTTCTGGATATTTGTATTTTTTCACTAAAGAATATCTAAGTCTTGTGTCAACAGAACTTAAACTATACTAGAACCTACCAAATTAAAAAGTAGTTGAGTATGGGTCAGACATTGACTCACATTTTTGCCTAATGATAGACTTAACTAAAGGTTGGCAGCAAGGTGATAAAGTTTGTTTGTTTTAGCCAATGGACCATATGAAATCCATCTACTAAGGCATGTGAAAGGACTGTGCCATGAATGAATGGGGAGAAAAATCCACACCAAAAAAAATGAATGCTTCAAATTTTGATAATTTGATGGATCTGCATTTTCATGCATGTAGGCTCTCTCTCAAAACATTCATATCACAACCCATCTGTATCAGAGACAGATATTTCAGATATTCCATATTTTTTTTTAAAAAAATCACTCATTACTTAAATTACTGACAAAAAGTACAGCTTATATGAATTGGCTAAATTAATTAAAATAAACTAGAAGTTTCTATTGAGTACCTAGCATGAGAAAAACCCTCTGATTGGGGTTGCAGACAAAAGGCAAAACCAGCAATCCCTGCCTTCAAGGAGTTTGCTCATCGTTAGTCGATACAATTTGTAACACAAATAAGTAGATATGAAGCGTTCAAAAATAAATAAGAAAGTAATCTGAGGCGAGGAGAATACCAATAACTGAGGAAACCAGGAGAGGATTGTTGTAAGAAGTGCGACCTAATCCAAATCATGAGGTAAAATAGATGTCAAACAAGTCAGACATGAAAAGGGAGTGCATTCCAAGTATATAGAATAACCTTTGCAAGGGCTGGGAAATGTAATCTCAACTGTAACCCCCTCGCAAATATGGGAAATGTAATTTAATCTTTGGAAAACATCAAATAAGTCAATTTGGCTGGAATGTAAAGATTACATGAGAAAAGACTCTTATGAAGTGTACTGTTGATCTTGAGATATTATTCCATTCCCCAGATACATTACTTTCATTTGAAAGTGTTAGTCTGTGTATTAGCATGAAAACTTAAATAGTCCTTCAGGGTGGGAAAGTCTTTTTAGTGGTTTTATATGAAATTAGGACACTAAAGTCATTTTTTTCATATGATCTTGTAATCAATTGTGGCAACTTTGCTTTGTATATTCATAATGAGTTTCTCACTATCTCAGCAAAAGTGCATTTTTTCAAAGAGTTTATATAAATGTCCTGTTAGTGATGATAATTTCATAAATTTTTTTTAAAGATTTTTAAGAAAAGTCTTGCCTGAAAGGTTGTGACTGATTCTTCTTTTTGTTGCTTCTTCACAGCCCGTTGATTTTTGCTTCATGTTTAAGGTCAAAACCTTGTAGTAGGAGTATCAGTTCTTTTGTTTGTTTTTAATCAGCACTTTCTTGGACTTAGAATGGAAGGGACGTTTAGAATTCATTTAGCTCAACTCCCTCATTTTCTAGATGGGAAAACAAATCGAGTGAGATAAAGAGATTCACCCAAGGTCATACAAATGGTAAATAGCAGAGTTGATTTTCAGATTCTAATGGTTTCAGACTCTAATTCCACTGTTCTCTTCACTATACCATGTTGCCTCCTATTTTCTTCCCTTATAAAACATGTAATGTATAAATTTATCTTTCCCATTAACTCTGAATCTATGCATGGGGTGTGTGGTGCTCTCTATCTTACAGTATGAATTGCCAATATGTGGTATTAGGCCCTTAATTGAATAGGACCACCAACTACGACTATTCAGGCAATAGCATTTTTTAAAGAAGTGCCTATAAATGTGTTTCCAGGAAGAATGAAATATTTTATTCAGTATTTCTTCTTTGGGGACATCTTGAAGACATTTCCAAGTGAACAAATCAGGAAGCATTTATTATGCACCTACCATATAGAAAACCTTAAGAAAGAGAAGCAAATAAAATTTTGCCATCAGAAAGTCTACAATATAATAGAGCAGATGGGAAATATCCATAGATAAGCCTTATTCAGCCCCTGGTTCTGAGGAGTCATCACTAGGTTTGTGATTAAGATGCTTCAAGGACAGAGAGGTCTAAATAAAGAAAATCTGGAGATAAAAAAAAAGTATGCAAACATTTAATTAAAGTAGGCATATTTTACCTCTTTCTAGTTGCTGTAGAAATGAAGATGATCTGTAGTTGTTTGCTATTGTCTAGTTTTGTTTCATTTAATTAGATATGCTAATGAATTTGCACACTCTCTTTAAGGTATATATTTTCTACAGCCACAAAGATCACAATGGTCTGAATATGTTTGCTGAGACTAAAAATATTGGACCTGTTCCATGATAGTGGCAAAGACTTTGAAAAACACACATCTCCATGGTTCCTGGAGAACATCATTAATTTGATGTTAATTAACAGGGTTGAAGAAGGTTATCTGAGTTGTTACATATTACCAGAGGGTTTTCTTTTTTATGATTTTGACATGCCTAACAGACTTTTTTTTAGCAGAGAACCCTTAAACCAGTATTTTGCTCTACATAACAAAATAGTGATTTTGAAAATTTTAAAATAATTCCTCCTGAATTCTCTGTCCATTAATTCTTTCCTTGATATGAAGAACATGAGAGAGAGAAAGAGAGAAGAGAGAGAGAGAGAGAGAGAGAGAGAGAGAGAGAGAGAGAGAGAGTTCATCAAAACTAATTAACACACCAAATCAAGTCTAACCTGGTATACAATGTTCCATTCCCAGACTCTGTCCACCCACTTCTTCGTTGAAGGGAGAATTGTGCATTTTTGTTCATTTCTTTTTTTTAAGTCAGATTTGGCTCTGATAGCACAGCTTCACAAAGTCATACAATTATACAAAATCATACAGTTACAGAATGTGAGAGTTGGGACTTCAGCTGCCCTATACACTGAATGAACCCAAGCTATAGTATGTAGTATCTGACAGGTACTCATCCAGTCTGCTAAAAGACCTCCAGGGAGGGGCGATCCACTTTCCCTTGAAGCAATCTTCTCTATTTTTCTATAGCTCTATTGTCAGGAAATTTTCCTAGTCACCAGAACTGAATTTACCTCTTTCCAGAGTCCACTCATTGCTGCTAATTTTGTCCTTTAGAAATACAATCCCCTTTTCACTGACAGTTCTTCAAATATTTCAACTTAGGTAAAATATCTCCTCTAAGTTTTCTTTTCTTTAAGCTAAACAGGAAAAATTCCTACAACTATATAATATGGATTTAAGGTGATTCATCATCCTGGTAACTCATCACTGGATATCCTCCAGTTTATGAATGTATTTCCTAAAATGTAATGTCAAAACTTGAAAATTGTTTTTCAGATGTCCCACTTAGCCAGGGTACTCACAGACTAGGGCTTCCTTATCTATGTATGCTTCTCTTATGAGAAGCATGTAGGAAAATCGAGTGCCAGAAGCGACAGGATGATTGTGCTCAGAGCGTAACTATTAATGGTTCAATGTTAACTGTGCAGGAGGTCTCCAGTGGAGTACCAGGGATACATGCTTGGCTAGATGTTCTTTAACATTTTTGTAAGTGACTTTAATAAATTATACATCAACCTTACATAAGGCACAGAGCTGGGAGAAATAGCTCACACACTGGATGACAGTCAGGATCTGAAAAAGATCTTTCCAAGATAGAACAATGGACTGAATCAAGATACTGAAATTTAATAGTGATAAATTTAAAGTCTTATATTTGGGCTCAAAATGTCAATTTTCCAAGTGGAGGATGGGGAAAGCATAGTTAGCAAATTGTATTTAAAAGATCAGAGCCAAGGTGGTGGAGTAAAAGTAGGGACTCATTTGAGTTCTTTCACAAATTCTTTCAGACCCCTCTAAAAAGTGAATCTAAACAAATTTTAAAGTGTCAGAATTAATTAGGAGAGAGAGTGTGGTAGATTTCCAGTTCGGGACAGTCTGAAAGGTCATTGGGAAGAATCTGTTATACCAGGTTGGAAGATAACAGAGCACACAGTCTACACCAGGGCCGACTCAGCCATAGCAGAGTGGGAACAGCCCATGGTGCTCTGAATCACCAGCAGCAGGGCCAATTCCCAAACCTCTCAGCACAAGACACGAGTCCAATGGAACTGAATAAGAAACACAAGGCTTCCAGCAGTAACAGAGGCTGCTCCTAGGGCTATTAGCACACAGACTGAATGTTTGAAAGCCACCTACTTGAACTTCTGGAAGCCAAGATGTCAGAGTAAACTATAAGTGCTATCACTGCCCCTTGTTGACTTTGAAAACCCAAAGAATATGACCCCAAGAAAAATCTTGGAATAGTGGAGCCAGCATAAAGAGTAAAGCAGTTTTTTCGCTCAACAGACTGGGGAGATTGACAGGAAGTGTCCCTTTTCCTGCAGCTGAAGGGAACCAGAGCAAGAACAGAAGCTTCAAAGCAAGCCCCACCTCAGCAGACCAGCAGAGGATCCTGAACCCCAGGGGGCTGGAGCTAGTAAGTGCTAACACTAGGAACCCAGAAGTGCCTTAGCACTTATCAGGGGAATTGGGCAGACACCAGTGCAGACTGGGTTCACCAGTCACTTAACCTGCCTATGCTCTAATGTAGCCCAAGGGAAGGAGGAGACTTCCAGGTAACAGACCACCTCTTCCCCATGCCTCACTCTGAACTTCAGTGTAATCCCAGGGAAACTCAGATAGATTTCACCTGGCATCAGCCTTGGTACATACCATCTAGCTCAGCATCAGGTAAACTACAGCATTATATAGATTCTAACTGAAAGAATCAGAAGCCACAGCACACAAAATCAGTAACCAGAATCCTAGCTTGCAGCACAAAATCATGGGACAACCCCCTGTGCCCCAGAAGCAGAGGTTCACTTTAAAAGCCAGGGAAAATGCAATCACAATGAATAAGAAGAAAACTAGAAAAGCAAACAGCATAGAATTTTATTATAGGTACAGGGAAAAAATCAAAGCACAAATTCAAAAGAGAAGAGCATTGATACTATACCCATATTTGAAACCTCAAAAGGGCATATGAACTGATCTGAGACCCGAAGAGCATTCTTGGAAGAACTAAAGAAGGATTTTAAAAGCCACATTAGAGAGGTAGAAGAACAATTGACCAATGAGTTCCTTAAAAAATAAAATTTTCCAAATGGATAAGGAGGTACAAAGCCTAACTGGAGAAAAATAACACCTTAAAAATAATAATTGGACAAATGGAAAAGAAGGTAAAATGCTAATTGAAGGAAACAATTCATTAAAAATTAGAATTGGGTGAGTAGAAGTTAATGAAGTTAATAAGGCATCAAGAATCAAACAAAATTGAAAGAATGAAAAAATAGAAGATAATGTAAAGTATCTACCTCACCTGGAAAATAAATCCAGGAGAGAAAATCTAAGAATTATTGTCTACCAAAAAAGCATGATGAAAAAAAGATCCTGGGAGGTATTTTCCAAGAAATCATCATGGAAAACTTCCCTGAGGTCCTAGATCCAGATGGCAAAATAGTAATAGAAAAAAATCCACTAATCACTTCCTGAAAGAGACACCAAATAGAAAACACGGAAGAATATTGTAACCAAATTCCAGAATTAGGGAAGGAGGACCTAGACACACCAGGTCTTAATTTGTACTATAAAGCAGCAATCATCAAATCCACCTGATACTGACTAAGAAATGGAGGGGTTGATGAGTGGAACAGGTTAGCTGCACAAGACAGAGTAGTCAATGACTATAACAGTCTACTGTTTGATAAACCCAAGACCTCAGGAAGATAAGAACTCACTGTTAGACAAAAACTGCTGGGTAAACTGGAAAATAGTGTGGTGGAAACTGAGCATCAACAATGTCCAACACCACAGCAGAATAAAATTCAAATGGGTACATTAGGTATGAAGTTTGATAATATAAACAAATTAGGACAGCAAGAAACAGTTTATTTGTTAGACCTATGGAGAGGAATTAATGAACAAAAATGATTTAGAAAACATTATGAAATGCAAAATGGATACCTTTGATTACATTAAATTGAAAAGATTCTGCGCAAAGTCAATGCAGCCAAGATTAGTAGGGAAGCAGAAAACAGGGAAAGAAATTTTATAACTAGTGTCTGTGATAAAATACTCATTTCTAAAATACATAGAGCACTGAGTCAAATTTAGAAGAATACAAGTCATTCCTCAATTGAGTCATTCCTCAACTGATAAATGGTTAAAAATATTAATAGACAATTTTTAGAGGAAGAAATTAAAGCTATCTATAGTCACATGGCAAAATGCTCTAAATTACTATGGATCAGAGGGATGCAAATCAAGACAGCTCTGAGGTACCACATCTGACCTATCAGATTGACTAATATGATAAAACAGGAAAATGATGAATGTTGGGAAAGACATGAGAGAATTGGAACACTATTTCATTGTTGATGGAACTGTGAACTGATCCAACCATTCTGGAGAGCAAGTTGGATCTATGCCCAAAGGATTATAAATATATGCATAGCCTTTGACTCAGCAATACTGCTTCTAGGGGGCAGCTAGGTGGTGCAGTGGATAAAGCACTAGTGCAGGAGTCAGGAGGACCTGAGTTCAAATCTCACCTCACATACTTGATACTCACTAGCTGTATGACCTTGGGCAAGTCACTTAACCCCAACTGCCTCATCCTGGGTCATCTCCAGTCATCCTGATGAATATTTGGTCACTGGATTTAGATGGCTTTGGAGGAGAAATGAGGCTGGTGACCTGCACAGTCGTCCTTACTCAAAACAAAGTCAAGTGCAAGTCATGTCATTATTTCTCTGATGGCATGGTCTTCTTCAGCAATGAAGAACAAACACACACATACACACACACACACACACACACACACTGCTTCTATGGTTGTATCTCAAAAAGATTATAGAAATCGGAAAAGGACCCACATGAACAAAAATATTTATAGCAGCTCTTTTTGTGGTGGCCAAGAACTGGAAATAAAGGGGAAGCCCATCAATTAGGGGATGGCTGAAGAAATTGTGATATATGAATGTAATAGAATACTAGTGTCCTATAAGAACTAACGAACAGGTGGACTTCAGAATAACCTGGAAAGACTTATTTTAATTCTTCTATGCAACATGATGTAACACTAAGCACCCCAACATACAAAGGGGAAGCTGCTATAACAGATTCTTAGATCTGCAATCGTAAAAGGAAAACTATCAAGTGGTTAACAAATGCTTTAATCAGGCACAGTATCAGAAAAAATCAAAATCAAAATTTCAGAGAAAATACAGGGAAATTAAAAGTCAACAGACATGCTTCAAAACTGTCTGACCATAATATACATACAGTTACCAAAGAGATTTTAGCTCGGGGGTGGGGGTGCTCCTTAGCGGCTTCCCAAAGTCTCTGTGGTCAAACAAAACCTTCCAGTCAATAAACCCCAAAGTAAAACCTCACCCTCAGGGTATTTAGACAATTTTTAGAGTCAGAGAGCATAACCCTCTGACCGAGTGTCTCAATAGAAAAAAAAAAAAAAAAAAACAGAAGGTACTTGGCACCCTTCTACAAAACAACTCCCCTAATCAAACTTTACACGATGGGCAGGCCCATCAGTGGGTAGGAGAGATCCTCCTTAAACTCATCATTCAATCTGAAGCACTTTTAGTAGAACAAGAACAGCAAAAGATCCTAATTTGATTGCCATTACAAATGACTAATGTGAAAATGTGTTTAGTAGGAATATATGTGTAGAGGCTATAAAAAATTGCATCCCATCTTGAGAAGGGAGGAAAGAAGAGAGGGATAAAATTTGGAACTTATGGAAGTAATTATTGAAAACTGAAAACAAATACATTAAAAAATTTGGGCAAGGGAAAGTTAAAAAATTAAAAGACCTCAGGATTTTAGTGTATTGTAGACTAAATATAAATCAGCAGCATAGTGTGGTAGCAGGGAAAAAAAAGCTATTATGGTCTTAACTGAGAGGTGCGTGGGGGTGTTGTCTGATCCTATAGTTTTTCTCACACTTTCCTAGAGCGTTGGTGGGTTAAGTGATTTACCCAGGGTCATACACACTGAATATGTCAGTGACAGTCCACAGTACTTTGTTTCCTTGGCTTTGAGATAATCACTCTTTTTTTTCTAATGTAGTAACTGCTGCAGAGAAATGGCTTGCTTCAGGTTAAGGATGACCCAGGCTGAATTCTGGCATCTAATATATACTGACTTTACAAGTCACATAACTTCTGAGTATCTCCAAGGAATTCTTTAAGATTATAAAAGGCAAAATAATTATTGATTTGCATTGGGAAAATGAGTAGCATTTTTAGGAACTCCCTGTAGCAATTAAGTACCAGATATAGACAAAAAGGGGAAAAAATTTCTTATAGTATTCTTCTGTCCTTCTGTGAAGAGCATCTAGGTGCAACAGTAGATAGAGGATAGAGTACTACCCCAGAACTGGGAAAATCTGAGTTCACATCTTATCTCAGACACTTACTAGCCATGGTGGTGGTGGATGTTGTCCTTTGTCATCGAAGAGGATCAAAATGACATCACCATGATAAAGTGAAATTTCAGTGTGTCCGACTGTGACTGATCACACCAATAAGAGCTCATAATGTTCTACCACAAGTTGGGCACAGACAACCCATGTGAATATTTGGGATGAATATCCAAAATTTGCATATCCTGCATTTACTTTGTGCTGTCTCAATTCTGCTTTACTCAAACAGCACAGCACCCTTTCTAATGTGGGTACACCATGCTGAGCAGTCCTATGCCAATGTCTCCCATGTTGCACAGTCAAATCCAAAGTTCTTGAGATAGACCCTGAGAGTATCCTTGTATTGTTTCTTCTGGCAACCATGTGATTGCTTACTGCATGTGAGTTCTTCATAAAATAGTCTTTTTGGCAAGCACACATTTAGCATTCAAACAACGTGCCAGCCCATCGGAGTTGTGCTCTCTGCAGCATAGTTTGAATACTTGGCAGTTCAGCATGAGCAAGAACTCCCTTGTCTGGTACCTTATCCTGTAAGGTGATTCTCAGAATCTTCCTAAGACAATTTAAATGGAAGCAATTCAGTTTCTAGACATGGCACTGGTAGACTGTCCATGTTTCACAAGCATAGAACAATGAGGTCAGTACAAAGGCTCTGTAGACCTTCAGTTTGGTAGTCAGGCTAATATCTCTTCTCTCCCAAACTTTTCTTTGGAGCTTCCCAAACACTGAGCTAGCTCTGGCAATGTATGCATCAACTTTATTGTCTACGTGTACATCCTTGGAAAGTACACTACCAAGGTAAGTGAACTTATCCACAGAATTCAAAACTTCTTCATTTGTTATAATCAATGGTTCCATGTATGGATGGTGTGGTGGTGACTGATGGAGTACCTGTGTTTCTTGGTGTTAATTATTAGGCCAAAATTAGCACAGGCAGCAGAGAATTGATCCATACTTGGCTGCGTCTCAGCTTCAGAGACTTCACTGAGTGCACAATCATTTGCAAACAGAAAATCATGCACCAACACTCTCTCCACTTTGGTATTGGCTTAAAGTCTTTTCAAATTGAAGAACTTGCCATCCATATGGTAGCTGACCTTGATGCCGTGTTCATTGTCATTGAAAGCATTTGTCAACATGAGTGAAAACATCATGCTAAAAAGTATGGGATCAAGCACACAGTCATGTTTCACTCCATTGGTGACTGAGAAGGCACGAGAGCATTGTCCACTATCCAGAATCTGGGCAAACATGCCATTATGAAATTGGCGTACAATGTTGATGAACTCCTCTGGACAACCAAATTTGGATATAATTTTCCATAAACCCTCATAACTAACAGTGTCAAAGACCTTGGTCAGATTTATGAACATTGCGTACAGGCCTCTATTCTGCTCCCGGCGTTTCTCCTGGAGTTGCTGGGCAGCAAACACTATATCGACGAAGCCACACTGGCTCTCACCATATTCCAGGTGAAGGATCAGCCTATTAAGAAGGACTCTAGCAAGAATTTTGCCAGCAATGACTAAGAGAGAGATCCCCACTGTGATTTTCGCAGGATAATCTGTTCCCTTTACCCTTATAGAGACAGACAATGGAGGCATCCTTGAACTCCTAGGGGATAACCTCTTCTTGCCATATAACCTAAAATATTTCAGTTAGTTTTTATGTGACCAATGGTTCTGTTACCTTGTAAATCTCAGCTGGAATAGAATCATCACCAGGTGCTTTGCCACATGAAAGGAGCCTAATGGCCCTCAAAACCTCTTCTTCATTTGGAAGTTTCAGCTAAGGAGGCATTGACTTCAACCTGAGGTAAACTGTCAGTGGCCTCAGCATTGATTGAGGATGGTCTGTTGAGAACACTATGGAAGTGTTCAGCCCATCTCTCTGGATCATGTCCTTATCACTAATCAATGTGGTTCCATCAGCACTAAGGAGTTGTGATGCACCATAGGTTTTTGGTCCATAAATAGCTTTCAGGGAATCATAAAAATACTTTTGATTGTTACTATCAGCATAAAACTGAATTTCATCTGCCTTCTTACTTAGTCAAGAATCCTGCATCTCTCTAAGCTTTGCTTGTATGTTGCTTTTGATGGAATTAAATGCTGCCTTCTTAGAGATGGATGAACTATCCTGCTGGTAAATCCTGTGGAGTTCTCATTTTTCACTTAGCAGCTTTTGAATTACCCCATCATTTTCCTCAAACCAGTCTTGGTGTGTGCGAGTGTTCTGACCCAGATGAGCAAATGCAGTGCTGTACACCAAATCTCTGAATGCTGCCCACTCTTTTTCTGCTCTACTGTTGCCAACTGTCTGTTAGCTCAATTTTCCCTCCAAGTCAACAGCAAACTGTTCACACTCAGAGAAGGGCTCTAATTTGTTGACATTAATTTTTCTGGTAGTCATTTTGCTTTGAAGGTGGCACTTTTGATGAATTCAAATATTCAGCTTGGAAAAGATAAGTCTATGATCAGTCCAGGACTCTGCACTACATATTGCCTTTGTGACTTTCACATCTTGTCTGTCTCTTCTCCTTACAATAAAATCTATTAGATGCTAATGTTTGTTGCAAAGGTGCATCCATGAAGTTTTATTGCATTTAGATAAGTGAAAGACAGTGTTGGTGATGAGAAGGTCATGTGATGCACATGCACAAGTCTTTAGCAGTAAATGACCACTGCTGTTGCTATTTCCAACTCCATTCCTCCCTAGGACTCCCTGCCAAGTCTGGTAGTCTGAGCCTATTCTAGCATTAAAGTCACCCAGAATTATAAGCTTGTCCTCTTTTGGCACATTGATGATAAGGGTCTTCATAAAATTTTTCTTTGACTTCATCAGCATTTGTCATGTTGGGAGAATAGGCACTGATGATGGTGGCATGGCATTTTCCTGTGAGTGCCAATCACATTGTTATGAATCTGTCATTCACATCTGGCAGCCATACCAGCTTGCTGATTAGATTTCTTTGGTTGCAAAATCCACAGCTTTCCCCTTCACTGTGCTCAGTCCAGAAAAAGGTGTATCCAGCTCTAACTTCAGTAAGCTGGCCTTCATTTGCCAACCTTGTTTCACTGAGGACTATTATTTGGATGTGATATCTGTTGAGTTCTCTTGCAACAAGAGCAGTTCTTCTTTCAGGTCTACTGGATTTTGTGTTCTCTATTAGTGTGTGCACATGGATGTTCCATGTAGCAATGGTGAGTGGAAACATCTCTGCAGATTTTTTCATACATTTTGTACTTTTTTTGTGTGTTTTGACCACACAGTGCGATTCTCCGCCTGCCGTGGTAATCAGACCATGTGTGGGTAAGCAGAAAATGTTGAGGACACCCTTTTTAGCACCCTTCCTCAAACCAGGAGGTGAGCAATGCTATCCTTAAAAGGCTGCTCAGACACCCAGGGGGCTGCTGAGTCCCACTGCTGCTTCTAGTGAGAAATGGCCCTGTGAACTGGGCCACTTGTGTGCAGAGTTATGACTACAGCTCCCAGTGTATCTGTACCTGCTGCTTCATCACTTGCCTGTCGCCACAGGACATATAATAGTGAAATGGTATGGTTGATGTCTTTTGATTCATGTGTAAATTGGATTTAAGTGAGGCACAGATGCATCAAGTCTTCAGCCTCACTTTCTCCTCTAGAGTCATCATCGAGTGGCAGGACAGAGTCAAGACGGCTGGCAATGGTTCAGGATGCAGTGGATGACCTTGGTGTTTTCAGTGTCTAACCAAGCTCTAAACACTCCTCATAGCCTGCTTTATCTGCCTTCATGACCACTGGAGCAAATTTTTCTCATCTGCCCATTCCACCAGAGGAAGTCTTCACATGTTTTAGGTATACACCCCCTTAACTCACCAATGGGTTTGAGAATGCTTGGTTACCCTCAACCTGGCTTGGCCCTTCTGCCAAAATGTTTTCCAGAGTGTGGCCATTGGGCATGCTGCAGCTTGGAGCTACAGGTGAGAGTTAGGTGGAATAGGTGGACACCAAAGTTGGAAAGAGCCCTGAAAAGGGCTCAGCAGCCATCACACCAAAGGTACTGGTCCTCCCTGAACATACCCCTACACCCCTAGCAGAATAAACCCAGGAAAATCACTTAACCTGTGTTTACCTCTGTTGGCTCACTTGTGAAATTGACATAATAATAGCACTGGCCTTGTAGCATTGTTGTAAGCATCCAATGAAATAATATTTGTAAAAAAAAAAAAAATACAACACAGTTCCATGCATATAATAAGCACTATATACATGCTAATTTTCTTCCCTACAAGGGGTTACACAAATCTGTGTTCTAAACTTCTGCTAAAGTTGGCTGCCATTTCTCTCTCTAATTGACAAAGACTTTAAGGATATACTAGATATGGTGATTTCTCTGCTTTTTTTGGCTTCTTGGTACCAATTGATATTCAGTGATTAAACTTCTTCAGTAAGTAGTAATATCGTTCTCTGTGTTATTTTATCCATTTCCCTTTTTTTGGAATTTACAGTTAATTCAAGTAAGTCTATTTGGAGTTTTGTCAGTTATACATTATATCTTCTTATGTTTGTACTTTCAAATCTTTTATTTTTCACCTTTGCTCTAGCAAGTTGATAAACTTCCTACAAATGACTGATTCAAAAATGACTTCCAATAACTAGTTGCTTTCTGACTATTGAAATATAATCAATTCAGTTCTTATATTTTGGCATCTATACATCATCTGTTTATATAGGATCATGTATTTTCCTCTCTTGAATAAAATATTGATAATAAACAAGAATAATTCAGCTTTGTCTATAAGCTTTGGATTTCTCTCATTTCTTGCTTGAGAATCATGTATTCTAATACTTTTCTTTTTCTGTTGACAACATGTACTCTTGCCTATAAGTCAATAAATATTAAAGTATATGGTGATTTAATTTGGAGGGACATATCAAAGTATCCATAATTTTCTCTATCTCCTAATTTTCTGCAATGGATGATAGTAAGAAAGCGCCAGTCTTTCTCATTATAGCAGTAGTTTGGCTTTTTTTTAATTTTGTTTTCTGGTGGGGGAGGGTTATTCTTTTGCAAACTCTTAACATGAATATCACAATACTATTTGACCAAGAATTCTGTGAAATTATATTTTTGCTAACTTAAGATAGAAAATGAAAGTGATTAAACTATTCTTTACAACTCCTTTGCTTACCTCCCCAAGCAGAACTGTGAGTCATCTGTCCACTGAAATTACAGTTCTTTTCATCATCTAGTTTCATTTCATAATGTCAGTGTATTTTATGAAATGATATACTTTCTCCAGTAGCATACTCTCTCCCTGAACACTAGACAGGAAGTTCAAGGATTAAGTTAAAGTTGATAGATGTTACAAAACTTTAATTCTTGATATTTTTCTCCTCTCCCACCTTTATTGCAAAAGTGGAGAGGTCAGGGAGGACTAAAAGTCATTTCGTCTTTGTTTCACAGGTTGTTATGCTCAAATAAGTCATCAATAGGTAGGTCATCAACTCCATACTTAGCCAGGCTGATCTTTAAACATTGGATGATCCTAAAACTTTTGCTATATCTTTAAGTCTGTTGGAGCTTATACTGAACTGGCATGTATTCCCATGTATTTAGTGATGCAGAAATATAGTACGATAATTTTAACCAAGTTAAAAAAAAGGCAAAATTTAACTGAAACCATAGGAGCATCAATTCCTATTCCATTTTTTTAACTTTACCACAATCTTCAAGATGCAAATATGATGTGAAACAGGTTTTGTATGTTTCAGTTTTGCTGTATTTAAAGTTTATTATTTATGTAGAAAGCTTAAGTAGTAATACTTTGAAGAGAATTCCATGAATTGGAGGTGAAAATGAAGAACATTCCAGATATAAGGATGGTTATGTGTAAAGGCAAAGGGAATGGACATAGATTTTTTTTTTTATTTGGGGGTTTTTGTTTGTTTGTTTTGGCTCTTGGGATTAAGTGACATGCCCAGGATTACACAGCTAGAAAATGTCAAGTGTCTGAGGCTAGATTTTGAACTCACGTCCTCCTGACTCTAGGGCCAGTGCTCTATCTATTGCTCACCCAGCTGCCCCAAAAGATCGACTCTTTAATGTGATCATAGAGAAGAAACTAGGGAACCACTGGAGTTTATTGAATAGGGTAATGATGTGCTCTGATCTACAACTTAAGATAAAATAAACTTTATAGTCCTACATCTTCACATTAAAAAGCATGAAATGAAATGGGGAAATTTGAAGCAGAAAGACTCATTATGAGGCCATCATAATAGTCTGGGTGAGAGATGATTGCCAGAAATATGGATATGACTGGATGAGAAAAAGCATGGTGCAGTGGCTAGGACATTTTAGTGGGAGTCAAAGAAATCAGGGTTCAAACCCCACCTCTGACATATACTACCCCAGTAACCTTTGGTATGTCACTTTATTTCAGTGTGCCTCAGTTTCCTTATCTGTAAAATGAAGGGCCTGATATTAATAACTTCTGTAATCTATTGCAGCTCTTAAGTTATGACCCTATGATCATAAACTGTAGTGGTACTTTATCCACAATGCTTGTCATTACTGTAATATTGATCACAGCTTTGAGAGTTGGGTTATATACAACTGTAGCAACCAGTGCCAACTTATGAGTATAATTCTTTCCTTTTCCCTTTTTATCTGTAAAATGTTAACTTAGAAGTGAAGGTGGCAGGGGAAATTCTTTGAGTAAATATGGCCTTGAGAGCCCACAGGGGACATGGAATCACAGTAGGTATTAGCAGCTTTACAGAATTTAGATATAAATCATTTTAGAAGTTCTCCTGTTTGAAAGCAGAAAACTAAAGCTGTAACCCCTTCAGAGTCGGATTTTCAGTTCACAAGATAGTCTGCAGATCATTCCTTGTGTAAAATAATAATGTCTGTCCCAGGATGGAAGGCAACATTTAAAACATCTTGTCACATGGGGGGCAAGTAGTCTCTTTGCCGGAAGATTACAACAAAAAGGAAAACATTTTATCAGTTCTATCACAGAATTTCTCTCTAAAAAATATAAATAAAACAGCACTTCCATACCCAGTAGCTAAAAATGGTCAGGTCAGGTCATTTTTCTGTGTAATTCTCTGACAAGATTTAGATGGTAGTCTCTATTTCTCTCTCTCTACTTCCTTGCCTTCAGAAATATTCCCCACGCTCATGAGCTCCACTAGCAATCCTATGCCTGATAAACTGTATATATCTATTCAGTTTTGTTTTCAACCAAGCTCTAGCCTCTATCTCTAATTGCCTTCTGGATATTTCCACATAGCTGTTTTTCTATTATCTCAAAGTGAAGATGTTAAAATTTTAACTCCATTAGGTGGATTTCTAGCATCCACTATAGTCATGCTCCTATGTTTCTTATTTAGTCCTACTCTCACACTTTTCAACTTTATTATCTCACCAGGAATGTCTTCTCCTCTCCAGAATCTATAATTACATTCTGTCTCTCCCTTAAAGACTTTACTTTTCTTTTCAGTACTGGTGTCACAGTGGATAGAGCACTGGGATCAAAAAAAGGAGGCCTGGGTTCACAACCAGCTTCAAACACTTAATATTTGTGTGACCTTGGGAAACTTACTTAACTACTGCTTGTCTCAGTTTCCTCAACAGTAAATAAAAATAATAAATAGACCTACCTTGCAAGGTTGTTGGGAGGATCAGTGAGATAAATCTAAAACCCACTTAGCACAGTGCTTTGAACATGATAGGAGCTATGTAAATACTTATTCCCTTCCCTTCTCTTACCTGAACTTCAATTTATATATGGTTTCCATAAAAACAATTTCATACTTAATTATGTGTTTGTTTGTTGTCTTATATTGGTCATTGATTATCTCACATGTGTATTTTATTTCCTGACGTAAGTTTACTTAGTAAAAATACCATATTTTATTGCTTTTTATACAACCTCCTAGCACCTAGCTCCATGACATCCTATCATTAAGCGTTCAATAAATAAAACTATTTTATGTTTATGCATATGTTTATAATTTACAAAGCATTGCCATCTTTATTTTCTCATTTTATGCTAATATCCCTAGTAGGTATAAATGGGTGGTACTATTTTCACCTTCTGACAAATAAAGGAATTCAGATTCAGAAAAGTTAAGTTGGTTTGACTAAAGGTAAATAATTTACTTGTTCTAGATCTGGCTCTAGAATTTTGGTCCCATCAATGTAGAGTTTCAGAGCCTGAAAGATCGTATATTTGTGCTGCAATCAGGGGGTTATCTTTAAGGGGCATCAGCTTTCTCTGTCCCATAGGCTGTTTACTCCCTAGCCATATAACTTCCTCCTTCTGTGCATCCCATTTCCTTTACCCTGCCCTTTCTCAGGAACCTCTCATACATTAGTCTTCCATTCCTAGAAGCTTCCTGGCTAGAAACTTCATTTTCTAGGTGATTGGCTTTGTTCCTGCTTATAACCTCAGAAGTGGGACCCCACTAGACCTGCCAAAGCAGGTTCCACTCCTTGTTGAAAAAAAGATTAGAGCAGCTTGGTCTCTGAATTATCCTCATGCAAAAAAGAAAAAAAAAAGGTAGATCATGGAGTTGTAAAAAAATCTTGAATAACTTTGGAATCAAGTTCAGGGAGCACCTTCTCTTATGTCCATCATAAACTTCCTCCTGTCATAGCCTGAAGATTAATACCACAGGGATCCTTGGGGGCATCTCTGATTTGAATTTTAGCTATGTCTTAACTTTTGATCAAAGGAATAGTCTGACACCTTTCTGTTATTATCCCACCACACCCTTCTTGACCCTTTTGATGACATATTCTGGATGTCGTATTCTGCCCTTCCCTTACATAGGCAAATTTTATACTTATTACTTTTAGCAATAACAGGCCCATCTGATTACTCTGTGAAACTCTTTTCAGTCTCAGCAACGAAACCCAATATCTATCAAACGCTTCTATTTTTTTTTTTTGATGAGAAAGATATGTTTCAGTAAATTGAAGTGATTCTCCCAAAGACACACTACTCCTTATCAGCATTTTCGTATGCTTTGTCCCCTCTGTACCTTTCCAGTCTTCTTACACCTAACTCCCCTCCATGTATTTACTCTAAAAGTGAAACAAGAGATTTTCTTTTTAGTTTGAGGGAAACACAAGGGTATTTGTAGGCAGCAAGGAAAGAACAAATAAATAGAATATTGAAGATTAATGAGGTAGTGGGGCTGACAATCGGAGAGAGTCACTGCCAATCTCTTTGGGAAGATACGAGGTGATGATACCAAGGGTACATGCAGATAGGTTGGCCTAGGTAGTTAGAAAGGCCACTTTATCATCAGAAACAAGTGTGATAGACCTAATAAAGGAAGATGTCTGAGTACTATTACCTGAAGAGGATGTCAAAAGAAAAGCTATGTGGCAGTGGCCTCAAGTTTTTCAATAAAGTGTGAGTCAAGGTCCTCAGATGAGAGGAACAGGGATGAGGAGATTCAGAGAAAAGCTAGAAGGAAGAAAAATTCTGGAATAAGCACTAAGGTGAGTGAAACAATTAGAGATGTATAAAACTATGATCTCACTGCAGGTTTCAAGAGTTAAATCCATCTGTTCCTATAAACTTCACCTTCATTTTTTCTTTTCCTGATAGAGGAAGACTGATACAGGAAGAAGAGACACAATTGATAAGACGGTGTCCACTTCACTTTACTTTTTAAAACTCAAACAACTCATTCCTTAAGACTATGTCCATTGTTACATTTTATTATGTTATCACTTTGTGACGAGTAGCACTTGAAAAAAATGTTGGTTTTTTTATGTCTAGAATTGACCATAAAATAAGAATTATATATTTTCAATCATTCTGGTTCTTTATTCATACTTGAAACACTTTTTCCTGCATAATTTTTGAAAAGATTTGCATGTTATGTATATCAGTGAATATAAATAAAAACTAGTAATTCTCCTCTGACATTGCTTTGGACTGTGAAGGAGTTCACACATTTTCAGAGAATAGGCCAGCCCCAATTAAATTCTTTAAAAAATAAACATCATTGGAAGGTTGCCTGAAAAATAGTCTTTTTTCTTTTTTTGGAGGGGGCATACTACTTTTTTAATCAGTTACTTAACATAGTAAAGGTTGCTTTGATGGATAAAGTACATATGCTGATGATAGTGATAAAATAATAGATATCATAAATTTTATTTGAAAATAGGTTATAAGCAAGTGATTTAATTATTTTTAGAACATAATGTTTAATTATATTGTCCAAATTAGTGGTTTTCATAAAATAGGTGCTTAATAAGTAGCTGAATTGAATTTATTCATCAGTTACATCTTTGAATTAAAGAGTATGTTGATTTTAAGTAGAAAATCATATTTGGCAATGCTATTAGAAATAAGGAAGTATAGAGATGGGGAACCTGTGGACATTTTTTAATCTTTATTGTGAGAACTTTACTATAACTGTTTAAAAATAAACCAAACACTAAGTGATATTAAATTTTGGTAATAGAGAACATACAATTCCCTAATTTTCAGGTTGGTGGACACTCTTTGGAATGTTTCATATCCTAACAAGAAAAAAAATTCTTGATCTTTGTAATTTTTAGTTCTAAAATCTCAGATCCCAATAAAGTCCTGCCCCCTACATATTCCTCTAGCAAAATGCTGAGAATATGCTATACACTCAGATTCTTTTTTTTATTGATTTGATGGGGTTCAGACTCTGGAACCTCCTTTAACTCCCCTTCAATCTTCCCACTTAATCTGGCCTTTCTTGCTCAAGTCAAAGCTTCTCTTTTGATCTTTCAGTCTTTGGAGGCCCATGGGCTTTCCATTATTTGTGCCCAGGTTTCTGTTGCACTCCCCACCCTTGATCCTATCAAAACCCCATTTCCCAGGCTGCTGACCTCTCCCATTAAGATCCTCCTTAGATTCCATCTGTATTCACCCCAGGGTACTGGTCATTTTCATCAAGACCTCTGAATTGCCCCACCTGTTCTGACCCAAGTTCTCCATTGTCTGATATCTCCTGATTGCCTCCAGCTGTTTCCAACCCTTGACCAGTCACCCCAGTCCCATTGAGGTGCTCTCCTTGCCTTTTCCTCAAGACCCTCCTCCCATCACCGTAGACTACCAGACCACCCCCAGATTCCCACCTACAGTCTTTTCTGTATTGAAGTTCCATCTTGCCTCCAAGAAGGCACTCAGATTCAAGCCAGCTTAGACTCTGTCTAGAAAAGATTCTATCTGGCCCACTTGTTAATACAATCATTACAAATGCTTAGACTCCTTAAGAGCCAACCCAATATGATGAATCTTTAATAAACTTTGTTTTTCTTTGGCTTTAAGAAGGCTTGAGTCGAATTCATTCCAGCAGGATCCAGCATGTTGGTATTTTGGAGTCCCTAAGGACTTGCCCAAGGTCACACAGCTAGTGAGTATCAAGTGTCTGAGGTGAGATTTGAACTCAGATTCTCCTGACTCCTTCACTGGTGCTCTATCCACTGCACCACCTAGCTGTCCCAATTAAGAATAAGTAAGAAATGAGGCAATAAAAGCCTGTTTTACCTAGTCAGAAAAAAAATAATGAGCAAAAAAAAAAAAATCAGTCTGGTAGGGGAAGAGCCTCAGGGTTTCTGATCAAAACAGAAATAATTGCTATTTACCCTCACTTTGAGCCTTTTCCTAACAATGACTAAGTGGGGCTTAAGCCTGGACTTATTGTTGGTCAATCGATTAGAGTCAGAGTGACTTGCAGAACGATCCTTAAGACAGAAATCTGGCTAGTAAACATCATTATCTTTCAAGGTTTCAGGGACCAAATATCGATATTCCTTTCGGCAGAGCACTGGAAGGTGAAGGTAAGGGTATGATATCCTATGTGGACAGAGGGACAGGAGAGGGAGAGAGGGGGGAGACAGGAAAGAAAAGAGGGCCCATAGTAATAGCTAAAATCCCCCTTTCCCACCTGAGGGGAGTTTGAATATCAATTAGATATCAGTTCCCCAACTATCCTCCTACCCTCAGCATCAATCAGATCCAACATCCCTGCTCCCTCTCCATGATGTAAGGTAAGTGAGAAGGGTCTCATATCAGGGCAAGAGTTGCACTCAAAGCAATCCAGTTAATAGGTACTTGCCTATATACATATGTATGAAGTCCACTTATACTCACTGGGAACATCAGTCAGTCCAGTTTGCCATGGCCTAGGCGTACAAAAATTTACATGTGTATTATCAGTTGTAATACAACCAAATGTAATCTAGATTTCAGTATTTGTTCAATATGGTCACATTCTAAGAATTTACCCTTGAAATGTAATGATAAAAAATTCAAAGAGAAGTAAGAGGTAGAAAGAGGCAACATGATATAGTACTGGACTGGACAATGAATCAAAAGATGCATAATTTAGTTGCTGATTGATCAGTTATTAACCATACTATCTTGAGTAAATTATTTAAATTTAGAGTCTGGATTTGATCATTTGTAAAATGTAAGTAACAAATAATGTCCCACAGGCACAGGACAATCGATGTAATGTGTATCTGCTTTAAAAAGTGTTATAAAAGTGTAAGATAATTCTTAAAAGGTAAAGTCACAACTGGACATTGGAAAGAAGAAAGGAAAGTATAAAGAATAAACAGATAAGTCAGGAGATAGTATAGTGTTGTGAGAGTGCTGGATTAGAAGTCAGGAGTTCTCAATTTTAACCTCAGCTCTCTTGTAATTGGCTGCTCACCATCTCTGGGCTCTATTTCCTCATCTATAAAATGATAGAGTTGGACTAAATGATCTATAAGTTTCCTTCCAGCTCAAAACTATTATGACGATGATAAATTTTGTATCCCCAGTACTTACGTACTGTCTTGTAAATAGTCTAGCACTGGAAGCATTGCAGAGCTTACATGTTGGTTTGGATAAAACTCCTTCCTTCTGTTCAGTTATCTGTGTAATTGAACTTCTTACTTTATGAATGTTGCTGTGCTGCTAAAGTGAAGTATCAAGTTGGAAACTGCTGGTAGTAAAAATTACTATTGCATCTTTCTATCCATACCAGAAGAGGAAAGCCATTTTAGTGCATTTTTTTTCAGACTTCTCTTGTCGCCTTCTTTATCATCTGCTGCTAATGGACATGGCAGATGGGGGCAATGCAGCATCACAGAATATTGCATACAGCTTTTCTATACAGACCATTTTTGCAGGGGCCATTTAGCTAACACTGAAATGCATCTGATTATGCCAAAGGTTTGTGACTGCCCAGGAGGCAATAACTTGAGAACTGTGGATAAAGCACCATGTTTAGCAATGATATTTTGTAGCTGATAATGTTTCTCTAGCTGTATCAAAATACCTATAAGCTAACATCTGCTTATCTGGGTTACCACAAATAATAAAATAAAATTTAGATTTGATATTGCAATCCTTAAATGATGATTTACCATAAATCACCTGATTTACCATCCATACATGTTGTTCTTGAGGTAATGCTAAAGCGATTCCCTATTTTGTGAGCTGTCATAAGAGTAGTGAGATATTGAAAGAGTATGAGACATAGAGTTAAAAGAACTGATATTGGATCATCTTTCTGTCACTTATGAGCTGAGGAAAGATTAGCAAGCAGAATCTTCTTTCTAGAACTCATTTGCATCATCTGTAAAATAGGGATAATAATTCTTTTGTGAATATGACACCATAATTTAGTGGAAAGTGTACTGGATATGGAGTCAGGAGAGATGTGTGTTTGAATCTCAGATCTTTTACTAGCTGGGTGGTTATTGATAAGTAAGTCAATTGACTTTACTGAACCTCATTTTTTAATCTGTAAAATGGGAAAAAAATGGCACATTTCCCCAAAGGGTGGCTATAAAAATCAAACTAAGTAAAACACTTGCCAAATTTTGTAGCACTGTATTTAAATTCGATTATTAGTTATCAGCTACCAGGATAAAGGAATGGATAACTCTAAACTATGAAATGCGTACAAATTTGAGCTGAATTCCATTCACACGAACGGATGATATGGAGAGATAAAAAAGAATCACTCTGGGCAGAGATGTGTTGGAGCCAACCGTACAGTCTCTTGAGAACCCCTGCTCAACTTTTAGTGTGAACATTTACACCTCAGAAATCCTTCCAATGACTATCCTTGCTTCTGTTACATGCTGAACGTTTTAGCAATGATTCAGATGAAGAACAGGGCAATCAAGGGATCACAGATCTAGAATTTGAAAAGATCTCAGAGACGTTATCAAATTTGCAAATGACAGAAAATCAGGAAAGGTTGCTAACACTTTAGGTGATATAATCAAAATTCCCAAAGATCTCAAGAAGTTAGAGTAATGGGGCAAATAGAAACAAAAGTGAAATTTTTAAAAGAGAGAGAGAAAGATTGATGTCAATAGCTGAATTCAAAAAACCCTCACTTGGCCCTTCCATCTCTAGTAGAAAAATTACCAATGGTCTCCTAACTGCCAAATAAAATGACTGGTCACCCTCTTCTCCTTGATATTCTCTTCTCTCTGTTT
Source organism: Bettongia penicillata ogilbyi (assembly GCA_023548195.1). NCBI lineage: Eukaryota > Metazoa > Chordata > Mammalia > Diprotodontia > Potoroidae > Bettongia > Bettongia penicillata. The sequence goes on from JAJHZJ010000653.1 coordinate 1,209,520, forward strand.
TTTAGTATACCTAATTCTCCTACCTTTCTGACCCTTCTTACTCTCTTTTGCTGGATCCTCATCCAGATCATTATTAATAATGGAAGATGTCCTTCCAACATCTTACACTCAATATGTACAAAACAAAACATTATTTTCCCTCTAAACTCTCCCACCATTCTACTGTTCCTATCACTATAGAGGCAATACCATTCTCCCAGTTTCTCAGACTTAGAACCTAGGCTGGATTCCTTGCTACATCTCAACACCCAAATGCAATCTGTTGAAAAGTCTGTTGTTTTCACATTTGCAGTGTATCTTAAATGCACTTGTTTCTCTGGTCAGGTTCTTATCACCTCTTTCCTGACCTATTGCAATAGTCTACTGGTTGGTATACCTTCTAATAGTTCCTCATCCATCCTCTCTATTCAGCTATCAAAGTGATTTTCCTAAAGCACAGGTACAATCATTTCACCCCAGAATCTCATGAATTTGATAAAATACAGTGGCACACTATCACCTCCAGAATAAAAAAAAAAGTCCTCTATTTGGCATTCAAAACCCTTCACAACCTATCATCCTGGCCTACCCTTTCATTCTTCTTACATTTACACCTCCTCCCTCCTCATGAACCTTTTCATCCACTGACACTGACTTCCTCGCTGTTTCATCAACAAGACATTCCATCTCTCAACTCTGAGCATTTTCTGTCTGGTCTCCATTTCTGGAAAGCTCTCCCTTTTCCTCTCTGTCTCCTGACTTTCCGGGTTCCCTTTAAATCCCAACTAAAATCTAACTTTTAAGGAAATACTTTCCTAATATTTTTAAATTGTAATGCCTTCCATCTAGAGGATTATTACTTCTTATTTATACTTATTCATAAATTTTTAAATATCTTAAAATCTTAAATATTATAAATTTATAAATAAGAACTACTTCTTATTTATGATGTATCTAGGTTGTTGATACATAATTGCTCGCTTATTGCTTTTTTCATTAGATTGTGAGCTCGTTGAAGATAAGGACTTTTTTTTGTATTTCTTTGTATCCCTAGTGCTTATCTCAGTGCCTGGCATAGCAGATACTGCATAAATTATTAATAACTGACTAACTGACAAAAAGCAATGATGTGAGAACACGATAAATGAGATATAGTTAATAATAGCATATGTGAGAGAAAAATCAAGGATTTAGGGGATTTCTATATAAATGGAAGTCAGTGCAATATGACAGGTGTAAGGAAAAAGCTAGCATGAACAGACTTCATTAAGAAAGCCACAGGGTCCATAGGGCATATACTGGGCCTGAAATAATCTGTTTTGGTCAAGTTTCATGTATATTACCTTCAATTCTGACACATATTTGGAAGGAGGGACATTGATAAATTAGAACACTTGAAAAGGAAGGCAACCAGGATGGAGAAAGACCTTGAAATTATAATGTATAACTATAAAATCAATAGAAAGAAGTAATTCTGTTTATCCTAGAAAATGAAAAAAAAAATAGCTTGTAGGGTACACATGGGAGACAAAAACTGTTCAGTATTTGAAGGGCTGTCCTGGGAACAGGGAATTAAACAAGTTCTGCTTGTCTGCAGAAGGCAGAACTTCCACCTGAATGGAAATTGCACAAAAGAAGACTTGAGCTGCTTATTGAGTGAAGTAAATTCTTATTAAAAATACACCTTTTCATAAGTCACACAGGATTGCTTCTGGAGGGGAAAAAGTGTTACTTTCCTTAGAGTTCTTCAAATGAAAGCTGAATGACCATTTGTCAGAGATGTTGAATGGGTTTAGCTATCTCCAATATTTCTAATATCTCTAATATTTCATGATCTATGTTATACAATGAATGGACAATATGTCAAGAATTGAGTTCCACTCAATTATTAAGATTCAAATATACACCTATTTCTACTGCACTCTCTGTGATTTTTGTGAAAGTTAATTCTCATTTATTATAAAAGAGGTAGATAAAAATCAGATTCAGCTATTTTCAGTTGATTTGTTATAGTAAAAGGAGCATAGTCTCAGTTGTTTCTTTAAAGAAAACAAAAAAAAAGCCTTCTCACTTCTCATTCTTATTCTCCTGATACATTTTCCAGTGCTTGTTTTATTTCTCAAACAAAGGAGATTAAAATGCTATTTGATTTTCCACTCATTTGCACTCGGGAAGAAATCTAGAGTTTTTAGGCAGGTGTCAGTTTCTTCAGTAAATATCACTTAGTTACATGTTTTGGGTGTGTAATGGTTTTCACTACATGATTTTTCTGTCAATAGAAAGAACGCATTTATTTGCATTTTGTAAATATCTGAGGAAGAGTTGTAAATGAATTAAAGGTAGACTCTTTAAAAAAAAAAATTCCCTTTACAATTCTGGAAGTTAAAGGGTGTAAGAATGAGGGTGAAGTCACTGGCTGTGGAATAGAAAAATTAAGTACCTTGCCCGGAATCACACGGTAAATGTCAAAAACAGGACTTGCAGCGACGTCTTCCTGATTTTGAGACCAGCTCTCTATCAACGATGCTACTCTGTCTGACTCCAAATGCAAAAGTCCCTATTATTCATGGACAATGAAGCAAGATTTAAAACAAAATTGTGGCAAAACAAAATCCAAAGCAAGAAAGGATTTCAAGTATCCATCTAATGTGCTCTTTCCTATCCCAACTAGAGTTAACCATTCAAGACAAAAACTCATTTTTCTTATAATTAAGTATCCTTTTCTTATTTTATACCAGAAATTTCTCATCCACCTCTTCCTAAGCTGTTTCATTGAAATATAGACCCCTAATCCCTTTAATATTTTCTTCAGTGGAGGGGAAGAAAATACCACCAACGCTCTTCAAATAACAGAAGACAGTAATTAACTGCTTGAACTTTGTCTCCTTTAGAATAAATTGGTCACATTGTATTTTTTTTTACATAATTGAGGCTTTGTTCACCCCTTCCTCACAAAATACCTAATTAGCATATACAGAATAATAAGATGAAAAGTGGAAAAAAATGAAATGTGAATTTTTAAATCATGGAAACATTCAGGAAGAAGAAAGTAGATTAAAATTATAATATGCTTGCTTACATAGTGACAAAGCATTTATAACAAATCCCTTTATAAATATGCATATGATATACTTATCTACATAGCCACAGTTCAGATGTGTGCAATCTCTTCTAAATAGCTTATTACAATTTTTGTCATGTATATGATTATCTTATTATATAGCTCATTCAACTAGCAACACCATTTAAATAAGCACATAATACAGATTCTATGTATGACAGGATGAAAATATTAACTATATGAGATCAGAAGTTGACAACATTTGCATCTGAAGTTTGAAAAAAAAGAACACAATTAAAATAAAATATAAAATAAAGATTAAACCATTCATTCAGGAAAGGTAGAAATCTATGTGATCTTCCTCAGTATTACCAGTAAAAGGAAATAATTCATCACAGAATCATGATAAAAATATTTTTTCTAAGATTAAGAATGAAACCATTTCTGTGTTTAAATAATATCACTGGGATCATCCATCACCCTCTACTGAAAAATAAGGCAATCAAACAGGAAAATCCTCAAAGTGCTCAATATAACAAGTCTATTAGGAACTTAAAATGAGATTACTGACAGTTCTGAAAGAAATCAAGCAGTGACAGCATATAAAAAAGGACAGGACCAAACAAAAAAAGAAGAAAAAAAGAACTTCAAACTCAAGGAAAAAAAAAACAAGAAGAACCAAATTACAGTTGAGAACACATTGAGAATGCAGCAGATGCAGTATGACACATGTGAGCAATAATTGCGGTCCAACCAAAATAGAAATATGTTCAAAATATAAAAATAAGAGACATTTGTCACATTAAGTAAGCATGACAAAGAACAGTGAAGAAGAATGCAACATTTTCTCTTGCTACCTCTTGTTTAGGAAAACAATTTCCAGTATCTTTAGAGCATGAATTTCAAATCTTGCTGAATGATTACAAATGGAAAAAAAAAAAAAAAAACCTGAGTCCCCTCAGAAATAAATTGTAGTGGAATAATCTCACATCCACTGCAGCAAGAAGTTTTGACTATTTTAGAATGCTTGGGAAAGAAACGCCCTGATTTGGCAGACAAACATGGGTCACTGCACAGAAAACATTAAACGGCAAACAGAATCACCTACATTTCAATGGGGTAAGATGGCAAAGCTGATGTTCTACAGCTGAGATAATGGAACTAATCAAGCATGGACATCTGATTAAGTTTAATATTTTAAGAGACATTTGACCTACTGGCCATCACTCTTCTAATGAAACCAAAGATCACACAGATTACCCCAAAGAAGGCTTGTTCTAATAAAATAAACTTTCTTGTAATTACTGGCTCATTTGTCTACACAGACTAAATACTATATTCATTGATTGAACAGAGTCAATCTTTGCTAGTTGTTAATTATAAAAATAGATTTGTAATATATCTAAAATATTTTCTTTCCAGAGCATAATCATTTTAATATACACTAAGCATGATAGCGATACCTGTAATCCTACTTAGTCAATAAATATTTATCAAGGTCAAAGTAAAGGCACTCTGGTAAGTGCTGAGGATACAAAAAGAGGCAAAAGATAGTTGCTGCCCTCAAGAAACGCTCAATCTAATGGGGAGACAACAAGCAAACAAATGTATCCAAAACAAATATGTATAAACAAAAAGAAACAAAAGACAGTCCCTGCTTTCAAGGAGCTTGCAATCTATTGGGGGAGACAACAAGCAAACAAATATGTGCAGACTGGCTATCTACAGGATAAATAGAAAATAAGAAAGGGAAGGTATTATAATTAATAGGGATTGGAGGAGGCTTCCTGTAGATGTAAAAGATGAGATTTCAGCTGGAATTTAGAGTTAACCTGGGAAATTAGTAAGTTCAGATGAGGAAAGAGAGTGTTGGAGGTCAACAAAAGACTATTCTGGAGACTAGAGATAGAGTGTTTGTTTATGGAAAAATAAGATGGCCAGTGTCAATGGATCAAAGTCTACATGGTTGAGAATAAGGTGTAAGAACACTACAGAAAAGAAGACTTTCAATAAAGAAAATAATATTTAATTTACAAGATCCCTGAGAGTTAATAGAAGAAAGGAGTACTAACTTATTGAGGGTTTTATGTGAAAAAAATAATAAGAAGACATTAAGGGAAAATTATATATATATATATATATATATACATACACACACAAATGCATATACATATGCAAATATATACATGTATGTATGAATATATATATATATATATATCAAGGAAAGAGTAGTCAAAAGTAACAGAAATAACTAACAAAACATTAAAGGGAAAGAGAAAAAAAGAAAGGTAAGGGCCAGTCCCAAAAGATTTCTGTCATAGATTGGTGAAGATAGAAAGATGTTATAATTTCAACCTGACTGTTCAAAAGACATAAAACTATTGCTGTTGTCATGCCCCCAAATTGCCAAGCTTTTTTTTTTCCCCTTTTAAATGTGTGATTTGTAAGCAAAATGAATATAGAACAATTAGATATGATGGGGGGAAAAGCCATAACTTACATATAAATAGCAAAAAAAAAGGAAATTATAAAAATAATGGTTTCTTTGAATAAAATATTAGAGTCACAATATCGTATCAATAGTTTTAGAAAAAGCCATTAGCAGAATCTTACACTCATTTGCTGAGACTAACAAAAAGTATGAGAACAATTGGATTTTCCTTAATGTGATCAACAATATAATAGTTAACATTTACATATACATATATGTGTGTATGTGTGTGTGTGTGTGTGTGTGTGTGTATATATATATATATATATATATATATATATATACACATATAAAATACTTTAAAGTTTACTTTGGTCTGCATGAGGTAGGTGTTGCTATTTACATTTTGCTGATGAGGAAACCAAGACTAAAAGAAGTTAAGTGACTTGCCTAAGGTCATGTAGCAAGTAACTATTCATGACTCAATTTGAACTCAGAGCCTTGTGATTCCAAGTCCAATACTCTGTTCATTTTGTCACCTTTTAGTATCTACCTATAATCAAATTCTGACATTATTTGCAGAGGAGAAACAGTTGAAGCCTTCCAGGGAAATCAGGGATAAAGTAAGGTCATGGTGGCACTATTTATTGTTTTTAGTTCTAGAAATGCTAGCCACAGCATTGGGACACACACACACACACACACACACACACACACACACACACTGAGGAAATATAGGCAGAGAGGAGGATTTTTTTTCTTTTTTTGCAGAGAGCATGAAGGTTTACTTAATGGATCCTAGATGCAATCAAAAATTAATTTAAAAACAAACTATCAAGGAACCAAATATGTAAAAAATTCCTCAGTAATTGTCAACTTCTTTGTCTATTATTACTGAAATGGTTGCAGCTGGCAATTAACTTACCATGAAGCAGCAAAATTGTAGTTGCAAATGATCTTTAAGGAAGTAGAGGAAAACAATAATGATTGAAGGAGATTTTGTATACATAGTTATGCCATAGTAATATAATAAAAGTGTTAACACCTAAATTATTTACATATTTAGAGTAATGGCAACCAACTAACATGGAGTTCATTTTAAAACTAAACGAAATACTAACAAAATTCATCTAGAGAAACAAAATATCAAGCCTATTAGGGGAAATGGTTTTAAAAATTAGAATTATTGGGGCCTAGGTATACTAGAGCACCTTAAATTATCTTTTAAGATGTCCTCAAAACTATTTAGTACACGTGAATAAGCAAATAAATAAAAAATGGGTGTGTGTGCATGAATGCATACAAAGAAAAAAATCCTTTATTAAACATTTGAACTGTACTGGGGATACTATTGCAAAAAGTGAGATCATCTATGCCCTCAAAGCACTTCCTTTTCAATAAAAGAAGAAAACTAAATACAGGGGAGTGGTTTCCAATTCTATCTCAGGTAATAGAGTCACAGGGATGGAAAATTTATCCATAGTGAAGTAAACTGACATATCCTTTCCAGAAGCAATGGACACTTGATTACCAGGCTCAAAACAAAAGCTGAAAAATGATTAGTCAAAGAGAGGAGAGAAGAATACACATGGCAGCCAGTCAGATGGCAAGGTGGCCCAAATAATGAATATCTAAAACTTATGTATGAGCTAAGGGGGACATTATTCCCTAGGAGAAATAGATGAAAAGAGGCATAAAAATTAATTTTATAGCATCTACATCACTGCAACACCAAAGGGTTTAATATGACCTCAATTTTTGAAAAATTGGCACTTCCCTAAATGAAAGAATTGACTATATCTTTGTAAATGTGTCTAAAATTATGAAATTACTCATTGATGTCATTGCCTTAGGGAGAGTTCCCTCTGGCCATTTAGTGATTTAGCTAGCTCAGTCATCATCTGTTATAGAAATGGATGACTCTTTAATCTTTGTCCTGACAGCCTGGAGGAATCATTAACTTCTGAGAACACACAGTTCTACATGATGTAAGCCATTATTTTCCTTTCCCTGTTATTATTATGTGAGGCCAATCTTTTGGTCACTGAAACGTAGCCAATACAAATTCTATAACAATATAAACCAAATCTAACCCATTATCAAATGCTGTCAATTTATACCTCCCTCATATTTCTCAGACCTCTCCTTTCCCTCCCATTCACATTGCTACCAACATAATTTGGACAGGTATCACTTCTCTATCAGATGACTCTCCTAACTTCTTTACTCACCTCTTCTCTTTTTTTCCTCTAATTTATCCTGCACACAGGTACCAAAATAATAATCCCAATGTTCAGATCTGACCACATTACTTTCTTTCCTGTTACTAACAAATAAAAGCAAACCTTCACTGGCTCTCTAAATGCTAAGATAAAATCCAAACTCCTTAGATATAAGGTAGGCCTGAGCCTTAGAAAAGCCCTGCAGAAATCCCATTATTCAGTCTTGTTTCATTCCACTCCTCTTTAAGCACATATTCAGATCAAGGTAATCTTAATTTCATCCTCTACAAAGCCTACTCCCTAGACCTAGATTCTGTTTCTTCTTTATATCTACCTATTAAAATTCTTTTTTATCTTCAAAACTTACTTGAGATACCACCTCCTCAAGGTGTTCAAGCCTTTCTTTTGCTCCTAGGCTGAAAATTACAACATTCTCAAAGAATAATTTAATATCCTTTGCTCAGGGTTTATACACATAGCCTTCAATCAGTATTTAAAGAGTTAATGTACTATGTAAAAGTTCTGTTTGCTTAGTAGCATATTCCTTGTGCCTTAACACAGAAACATAATAAAAACCACAAACTAGATAGAATGTTTCACATTTTCATCTTCATTGTGTTTTTAAAATACTGTTTAATTATCAAATGATCTGTATATAAATGATTTGTCTTCTTGAATGCAGCAATGGATTAATGGACAAAAATGAAAACCTTCAAATGTTACTAAAATACAAAGCAAACTACATCTGAATAGAAGAAGCTAATCCATCAGACTCATTATTGGGAAATGAGATTTACAAAAAAAAAATGCTTCCATGGTATTTAAAATCTCTCTGGACAGGGTTACATAGTTGATAAATTTATAGAAGTTTTCTATAAGATGCATCAAGACAAAAGTTTAAAAAAATATTCTTAGCTCTTTAGTGTGATGATTGAAAAAAGGTAAAATGGATGACAACAAACAATGAAGTAAGAAATACTCAGCATAAATTTAATACATATTGCATATAACTATATAAACATATATATAAAATACATAAGGCATATAATGTTAGCCTTGAAGCTAATGAATTAAATTTCAGGAGAAAATGAAGATGTATTTTATTTTGTTCAAGTTTCTAAATATTAATTAAATATTTCTAAATATTGATTAAACTTCACAAACTGACCTTAACATTTTTCAAGCTGTTAGAAGAGTGAATTATACTTCAAGTTGTCCTACAGAAATTATTTCTCAGTGAAGTAATTTTCTTTCTTTGAAGTTCTCTGTTCAGAATTTTCAAATGAGAATAGTACAGTAATTGAGGGTAAAATCAAATATATATGTATATAATATATATGCATATATACTGTAACTTAGAAAATTGTCATTAATTTTATACCACAAAGAGACAAATGTTAGATGTAATATTTCATATTATTCTGTTATATATTTGGAAACCCTAGCCACAACATAAGATCATAAGATACTTTAATCTAAAAAGTTGTTTCTTACAGATGAATTTAATTTTCTTCCTTGGAAAGTTTAGTATTGATGTAGACTTTGAAATAACTTAAATAAGTCTTACCTCTTATCTTAATTACTATAATCTTATATTTTAGGAAAGCAGTGGGATATATTGGGAAGTACTTTGGTGTAAATCAGGTCCATTGTAGTCTAATATGTACGTTGCCACTTACTAAATATATAAATGTGAATATTTCAATTATAATAATTTCAGCAAATCTTATTGTGCACACATCCCTGATACAAGTAATGGCAGAGCTATAGAGTTTAGTTGTTCTTCAGTCATTTCAATCATGTCTGACGGTATTTGACTGCATTTGGTGATTTCTTAGTGGAGGTAATGGAATGGTTTGTCATTTCCTTATCCACCTCATTTTATCAATGAGGAAGTTGAGGCAAACAAGCTTAAGTGACTTGCCTAGGGTCACGGAGCTTATAAGTATCTGAGTCCAGATTTGAACTCAGGAAGATGATTCTTCCTGACTGCAAGACCTGAATTCTAAACATTGAGTCATCTAGCTGCCCCTAGTAGAGAACCTACAAAGTTTAGATAGCTACATATCCCCATTCTCATTGAGATTACAGTCTTTTGGCCTAATAAATGCCAATAAGAATGACCATGACACAATAAGACATACAGGGGTCCACAACATAATGCTAATATATTCCACGTCTAGGTGGAGTTGGAGAGAAGTCTAGTTCCTTGTCCATTACAACAGAGAAGTCTTTATAGAGAAAGCAATAAATCAATTAACTTTACTAATGAGTAACCAGCCATTAAACTGGCACGTTGCTATGTGCCAATTGCTGTGCTCAGCGTTGGGGATACAAAGAAAACCAAAGGAGAAGTCCCTGCTCTCAAGAAAGATGTAGTCTAATTTTTCAAGACAATATGCAAATAACTGTGGACAAACTACTATACAGGATAAATTAGAAATAATCAACAGAAGGATGACATTAGAATTAAAAAGCAATGGGAAAGATTTCCTATACGCAAAATTTTAGTTGACACTTGAAAGAAGCCAGGGAATAGAAATGAGAAAGGAGAATATAACACCTTACATAACTAGTGTATACCCGTACTATTCTAGGTCCTAAGACAAAAACAAAAAACAAAACAAAGCAAAACAAACAAAAAAAAAACAGAACCAATACCCAATTCCTATTTGACTTTGACTTTACAAGAAATGAAGCAATTCAAAAGATATAAAGGTGATAATAGGGTCAGCAAAGATAGAGAAGAAGAACAAGAGTCAAGAGGATAATTTGTCTGGAAAACAGATAGGATAGACTGAAGCAATTTGAAATAAGTCTGGAAAGTAAGGTTGGTGATGCCTGACTCTTTATGACCCCATACACTATGGCATATCATGCCTTTCTATGCACAAATATCTCTTGAAATCTGTCCAATTTCATGTTCATTTCTTCCATGATACTGTCTCATTCTCTACCATCTCTTTTCCTTTTTACCTTCAACCTTTCCCAACAGTATATCTTTTCCAATGAGTCCCATCTTCTCATGTGGCCAAAGTATTTAAGCTTCAGTTTGAGTATTTGATCTTCCAGTGAATACCTTGAATTAAGTATTGGCTGTCAAATGAACTTGCTGTCTTTGCTGTCCAATGGACTCTCAGAAGACTTCTCCAGCATCACATTTCAAAGCATCAATTCTGTGGCACTCACCTTTTTTATAGGCCACTTCTCACAGCCATACTTTGATAACCTTGAACTTTTGTTGGAAAGCTGCTGTCTCGTATTTTTTGGATGCTTTCCTGATTTTCCATAGCTTTTCTTTTTCTGTGATTAGCACACTTATTCATGTGATTGTTTAGTGATCTATTTATTTTTAGTTTTCAACATTCATTTCCCCAAGATTTTGAGTTCCAGATTTTCTCCTCATCTCTTCCCTCCCCACACCCTGATATAACATGAATTCTAATTACCCCTTTCCCCCAGTCTGCCCTTCCTTTTATCACCCTCTCCCTTATTTCCTTCTCCCTTATTTCTTGTAGGTCAATATAGATTTTTATTTCCCATTGCCCATACACTTTATTTCCCAGTTGCATGTAAAACCAATTTTAACATTTGTTTTTAAAAGTTTGATTTGCAAATTCTCTTTCTTTACCCTTCTCCACTCACCCTCATTGAGAAGGCAAGCAATTCAATATAGGTTATATAGGTGTAGTTATGCAAAACATTTCCATAATAGTCATGTTGTGAAAGACTAACTATGTTTCCCTCCATCCTATTCCACTCCCAATTATTCTATTTTCTCCTTTGACCCTGTTCCTTTTCTAAAGTATTGCTTTGGACATCTTCCTCAATCATTCCTCCTTCTCCTCTTCTCCCTTACTTTCCTGTACCCAACTGAGTGTGTGTGTTATACCCTTGTTAAGCCAAATCTGATAAGAATAAGGTTCACTCATTCCCTCTTACCTCCCAACTCTTCTCCATCATTGTAAAATCTTTTTACCTCTTTTATTTGAGATAATTTACCTCTTTCTATCTCTCCCTTTCTCCTTCTGCCAATATATTTCTCTCACCCCTTAATTTTATTTTTAGACATCATTCCTTCACATTCAACTAACCCTGTGCCCTCTATGTACCTGTTTCTATGTATCTATGTATCCATCTATGTATCCATTCATATATCTATCAACTACCCTATACCAAGCAAAGTCTCATGAGTTACAAGTATCATCTTTCCATGTTGGAATGTAAACAGTTCAACTTTACTAAGTCCTTTATGATTTCTCTTTCATGTTTACCTTTCATGCTTATCTTGATTCTTATGTCTGAAAGTCAAAGTTTCTATTCAGCTCTAGTCTTTTCAACAAAAATGCTTGAAAGCCCTCTGTTTCACTGAAATGCCATCAATCTCCTGCCCTGAAGTATAATACTCAGTTTTGCTGAATAGGTGCTTCTTAGATTTTATCCTAGCTCCTCTGACCTCAGAAATATCATATTCCAAGCTCTTCAATCCCATAATGTAGAAGCTTTTAGATCTTGTGCTATCTTCATTGTATTTCCACAATGCACAAATTGCTTCTTTCTGCCTGCTTGCAATATTTTCTCCTTGACCTGGGAACTCTGGAATTTGGCTACAATATTCCTAAGAGTTTTCCTTTTGGAATATCTTTCAAGAATGGTGGATTCTTTTACTTTCTATTTTACCCCCTACTTGTAGAATAACAGCTTCTTTTCCTTGATAATTTCTTTAAAGATGATGTCTAAGCTCTTTTTTGATCATGGCTTTCAGGTAGTACAATAATTTTAAAATTATCTCCCAGATCTATTTTCCAAGTCAGCTGTTTTTCCAGTGAGATGGTCACATTGTCTTCATTTTTTTCATTCTTGTGGTTCTGTTAATAATTTCTTGATCTCATGAAGTCATTAGCTTGCATTTGCTCTATTCTAATTTTTTTAAGGAATTATTTTTTTCAGTGAACTTTTGGACCTCCTTTTACATTTAGTCAATCCTGCTTTTTAAGGCATTCTAATTCTCATTAGCTTTTTGGACCTCTTTTGTCATTTGGGTTAGTCTATTTTTAAAGTGTTATTTTCTTCAGCATTTGGGGAATCTCCTTTAGCAAGATGTTGACTCAATTTTCATGATTTTCTTGCATCACTCTCATTTATTCCTCTTCCCAATTTTTCTTCTGCTCCTCCTACTTTGTTTTCAAAATTCATTTTGAGCTCTTCCTTGGCCTGATATCAATTCATATTTTACTTGGAGGTTTTTAATAGAGAAGCTTTGACTTTGTTGTCTTCTTCTGCTGTATGTTTTTATCTTCTTCATCACTAAAGTAAGACTCAATAGTCTGAATTTTCTTATGTTGTTTGCTCACATTCCTAGCCAGATACTTTACTTTTTAACTCTGTGTCAAGATAGGAATTTGCTTCTAGTGAGGGTAGGGGTTGGTGTCAGGGTACTGTCTCAGGCTTCAGGGGTTTTGTTTCAGCCATTTGATCCCCCAACATCTGTGGACCCAGAGCTCTAGAAGCAACTAGCACCACTGCCCTTGCCACCACTGCTGATGCTGCTGCCATCAAAGGTGTAGCTTCCTCCTTTCTCCCAGGTCTGGGACCAGATCTTAGCCAGACCAGGTTCCAGAGTATATTCCCACCAACCTTGTATGCTCTCTTTGTGGTTTGTGGATTAAGTCTGGAAACTGCCACAGTAGCCAGTGAATCAATCCCCTGAGACCTATCTCTACCTTGTCTGTGCTGCCACAGCTCACACTGAATCTGCCTTGCTCCCAGTCCAGTGCAATAGATGCTTCCTGTTGACTTTCCAGGTGGTCTTGAGCTGGATGTTTGTTTCACTCCCTCATTCTGTGAGTTTTGCTACTCTGGAATTTTCTTAGAGTCATTTTTACAGGTATTTGGAGTTGTTTGTGGGGGAGAGTTCAACTAAGTCCCAGTTTTTACTCCACCATCTTGGCTCTGCCCTCCCATAGTTTTCTTCCAAGGAAAAAATGTCTTGTAATTTCATGACTTCAGTTACCATCTGAAATGATTTTAGAGCCCAACAATGTAAACTCTTATACTGCTTCCATTTCCTCTCCCTCCATTTGCCAGGAAGTGTTGGGAGCATTTGCCTAAATCTTAGGATATTTTTAATGTTAAGCTTCAAGCCAGTTTTTGCACTCTCTTCTTTCACCTTCATCAAGAGGTTTCTTAATTCTTCTTCACTTTCTGCCATCAGAATAGGATCATCTGCCTTTCTGAGTTTGTTGAAGTTCTTCCCAGCAACATTAATTCCAGCTTTTGATTCATCCAACCTGCATTTTGCATGATGTATTCTGCATATAAATTCGATTAATAAAGTGATGATGTACAGCCTTGTCATGCTCCTTTTTCAATCTTAAAACAATCAATTTTTCTGTGTGTGGGTCTAACTGTTACTTCTTGGCTTGCAAGAAAGAAATAAGATAATCATACTGTCACCTCTTTGAGAACTTACCCCATTTTGTTGTGATCCACAAAATGAAAGGTTTAGTACAGTCAGTTAAGTAGATGTTTTTGTTTTTGTTTTTGTTTTCTAGACTTCCCAGACTGTCTACAGAGAATGTTGGTAATTTGGTCACAAGTTCCTCTGCATCTTGAAAACCACCTTGTGCTTCTGATAATTCTTTGTTTGCATATTACTGAAGCCTAGTTTGCAAAATCTTAAACAGAATTTTTCTGGCATGTGAAATGAGCACAATTACTTAGTACTTTGAAAATTCTTTGGCAATGCCTATCTTCAGGATTTTAATCTCTTCAAATCCAGTGGTCAATATTGAGTTTTCCAAATTTGCTGGCATATTCAGGGTAGCACTTTAGTCACATAATATTTTAAGATTTTAATTTGTTTAGTTGAATTCCATTATTGTTAACAATGCTTCCTAAACTCCACTTTACTTCACCCTCCAGGATGTTTGGCTCTTGATTAGTAACCATACCATCATGAATATCAGCAATTTTAAAATTTTTCCTACAAAGTTCTTTTGTGTATTCATGCTGCCCCCTCTTAATATCTCCTGTTTCTATTATATCCTACCATTTTTTACTCTTTCCATGCCCATTTTTGCACAAAATAATACCTTGATATATCTAATTTTCTTATAGAAATATCTTGTCTTTCCATTCTATTGTTTTCTTCCTTTATTTTTTGCATGGATCATTTTATCTCTCCTTGCTATTCTCTGGATTGCTGCATTTCATTTGGGTATATATTTCCAATTCTACTTTACTTCTCATTTATCTTCTTATTTTAGGCCAACTGTAAAGCCTTAATAGACAGCTATTTTGCTTTCTTGCTCTTTTTTTTCCTTTGAAACATTTTTGTTGCTGCTGTTGATGTTGCTGCCTCCTGTATCTTATTGCAAACCTGTCATAGCTCTTCAGGCACTCTATCTACCAGATCTATTCCCTTAAATCTACTCATCACTCCTAATTCATATTCATAAGGGATATTATTTAGATCATACCTATATGGTCTAACATTTTTCCCTACTTCCTTCAAGTTATATCTGAATTGTGCAATAAGAATCTCATGATCTCAATCCCAACCTGTTTTAGGTCTTATTTTAACTAATGTATAGAACATCTCCATATTTGTAGAAAACTATATAATCAATCTGATTTCTAAGTTCACTATCTGGTGATGTTCATGCGTAGCGTCACTTCTTGGGTTGTTGAAAAATAATGTTTGTTATGTGGAGCAGGTTATCTTGACAAAAATCTATTAATTTCAGGCCAAATTCACTTGTTATTCCAACTACATTTTGATTTCCTAATTTGATTTAGCATTCTAATCCCCTAAGATGAGTGTGACATTTTTTAATGCTTTTTCTAGAAGATGTTGTAGGTCTTCATAGAAGTAATCAAATTTGTCCTCTTCAACATTAGTAGTTGGGTCATAGACTTGCATTACTGTGAAAGTGAATGGTTTGTGTTGGATTCAAATAGATATCATTCAGTCATTTTTGAGATTATACCTCGGTGCTGCTTTTCTTACCATTATATTGACTATGAGAGTTGGGCTACTCCATTTATTCTAAGAGATTAATGCCCACAGTAGTATATATAGTGATCATTTTTACTAAATTCTTCCATTCCCATTCATTTAAGTTCACTGATATCCAAGATGCCAATGTTTAATCATTCCATCTCCTGTTTGACTGCATTGAGCTTACCTTGGTTCATATATTACATTTCAGGTTCCTATGCAATACTGATCTTTACAGCAATAGACCTTTCTTTTCTCACTAGATGAATCCACAGCTGAACTTCCTTTCAGCTTTGCCCCGGCCATTTCAATAATACTGGAGCTCCTTATATTTGTCTACCATTCTTCTGCCATAGCATATAGGACCCCTTTCAAACCTAAGGGCTTATCTTCCAATGTCATTTTTTTATTATTATTTTAGTAATGTCCATGGGGTTTTCTTGGCAAAGATACTATAGTAGTTTGCCATTTCCTTCTCCAGTGCATCACCTGTCAAAACTCTCCACTATGGATTTTCCATCTAGGATAACCCTATATGGCATCATTCATAGTTCTATTGAACTATACAAACCCTTCCATCACTACCAAGCAGTGATCTAGGAAGGTGGGATGAGAGCTGAGTCATTTTTTAGTCATGTCCAACTCTTCATGATCACTTTTGGGGTATTCTTGGAGTGATTTGCCATTTCCCTCTCCAGCTCATTTTATAGATGAGGATACTGATGCAGACAAGGTTAAATGCCTTGTCCAGGATCACATAACTAGTCAGTATCTGAGGTCAGATTTGAACTCGGGAAGATGAATCCTCCTGACTCCAGGCCCAACACTCTATCTAGTGTAACACCTCTCTGAACTTTACTCTGGAGGAAATAGTATGTCACTGAAGGTTTTCAGGAGAGGAGTAACAGGACCAAATGAACACATAAGAAAGAATATTCAGGGGCTTTGTTAAGCATATTTAAATAACTTTGTTAACATACTTAACTACTTGAATATGTTTAGATAACAGATTGGAGAAATAAGAGAGCAGAGACTGGATATCCTGCAAGGCAGTTCTTAAATTGGTATAGGCAGGTGGTTATGATGTCTAATACTATGGTAAGACTAGGAAGAATAGAAAGGAGGTATTCAAAAAATGCTGAGAAGCTAGTCTTGATAAAATTTGTCACCTTACCTGAAGTGAACTTCTGTTTCTATTGAAAGAGAGAATTGGATTAGATGATACTTTAGCTTTCATAAAGTTCTCACTAGAGTAGATACCTCCTAACAACTCAGGAGTGTGCTGGAGCTGACTCAGACTTTCACCCAAGAACCTATTGTTAAATTTTCAGTGTGAATATTTATGTCTCAGAAATTTGCAAATCCTAAAAATCTGAATTGTCCAGACTTAAAAAAGTATCAGAGAAAATATTAATAATATACGTCAAAATTAATAGGGCATCAGGTGTACAGAGTTGGATTTTTTTTCTTCAGAGGGACAGCTTTTAAACATTTCCCATCATACCTTTGCCAGGTGTTCATTTCTAATAGTACTTTGGTCCAAAAGTATTTGGCTTATTGAAGAAATAAAGAAAATTATATCTTATAAAGCCTATACAAGATGTTCCTGTGTGCTTACATCACCAGGTGAGGTCTCTAATGCATGATGAATGGTATCATAAAAATACAAAAAATCTACAAAAAGCAAGGCGGGAGTGGAAGAATGGTTGGAACATTAGCCTTGGAGTCAGAATGACCTGAGTTCATATCCAGACTCAGACACTTACTAGTTCTTTGACCCTGGGCAAGTCACAACTCTAATTCCCTCCAAAAAAAAATGAATATTTTTTTTAAAGCTGGACTGCCGGAGTCACAGTTTAGAGTAGACAGGAGAAGAAATCAGAGGACCTTGGGTAAACATGGAAGAAAGAACATATGGCATGATATAGCTATCCAGAGTAGTATAACTGGTTTCAAAAGATTCCAGAACCTAGTGTGAAGTTTCAGTAGCTGTCAGGTACCTTTAGTCATCAGTTGTTTATTTGCTTCTAAGGAATCCCAGAGAAAGACACATATTCAGGTATACCTGCACACTAACTCTCCACCATTATGCATTTAATGGGAGTTCTAAAGGGATTGAACCAACCCATTATGTTGGAGAATCACAAGAAATGAAGGGCAATTTGATCATAATTCACTTGGAGGTTTGGGGGGTTGTAATCAATTGTGTACAGAATAAAAAATTTTATGTTTCTTGATTCATTTCATACAAATGCAAGGGAATCCACAAGAAATTAGAAAGTCAAAAAAATTAGGGAGTGCCAAAGACTCAACTACTGCTTCTCCTAAATTACATTAACTTTATGTTGCTCAATTTTCATGTAACGCCCTCTGTGATGTGAGGTGCCCTCATGGTCAAAGATGAATGCTACTTTTGACTTAGCCACCTCATTCAGATTATCCATAAGCTCATACACACCATTTAACATAGACACGGCATCAGTATTCAGTTAATACTTGCTGTCCTCTACAAGGATGGCATCTACAAGTAAAACACCACTTTTTCTTTCTTTTTTTAATTAATTAATTTTGTTTATTTTCAGTGTTCTATATTCACAACTAAATAACTTAGATTATTATTTTCCCCTCCATTCCCCCTACCTCCACACTTCCTTCCCAAGATGGCATACAATTTTATTTAGGCTCTACACAAACATTCTTATTAAATACATTTTCACTATATTCATGCTGTGTAGAAAAGTTAAATTGAATGGGAGAAATCATATAGCAAAGCAAAACATAACACACATACACAAAAATGATCTGCTACATTCTGCGATTGAGTTCCATACTTCTTTCTCTGGGTGTAGAAGACATTATGCCTTAGAAGACCATTGGAAATATTTTTTTAAGTCCTTGCATTACTATGAATTTCCAAATCTACCAGAAAAAAATTCTTGCACACTGTGATCATTGCTGTGCACAAAGTTTTCCTGGTTCTGCTCCTTTCACTCAGCATCAGATCATATAAGTCTTCCAGGCCTCTCTGAAATCTTCCTGGTCATCATTTCTTACAGCACAATAGTATTCATTACATTCATATACCATATTTTATTCAGCCATTCCCCAGTTGATGGGCATCCCCTTGATTTCCAGTTTTTGGCCACCCCAAAGAGTGCTGCTGTAAATATTTTTGTACATGTGGGATCCTTTTTTATGATCTCGTGAGAATATGATCCTAGAAGCAATATAGCTGGGTCAAAGGATATGCACATTTTTGTAGCCATTTGGGCAAAGTTCCAAATCACTATCCAAAATGGTTGAATCAGCTCACAGCTGATGTTGAACAATGTGTTGGTGTTCCAACTCTCCCTCATCCTTTCGAACATTTAGCAGTTTCCTGTTCTCTCATGCTTGCCAATTGGATAGGTGTGATGTGACACCTCAGAGTTGTTTTGATTTGCATCTCTCTAATCAAAAGTGATTTAGAGCAATTTTTTCATGTGACTATAGATATCTTTAATTTCTTCCTCTAAGAATTGCCTGTTCATAACCTTTAACCATTTATCAGTTGGAGAATAATTATGCTTTTTACATTTGACTTAGTTCTCTATATATATTCTAGAAATGAGGCCTTTATCACTGACATTAGCTGTAAAAATTCTTTCCCAGTTTTCTACATCCCTCCAATTCTTGGTTGCATTGGGTTTGGTTGTGCAAAAACTTTTCAGTTTAATATAATCAGAATTATCCATCTTACATTTCATAATGCTTTCAATCTCTTCTTTAGTCAAAAATTCTTCCCTTCTCCATAAATCTGATAAATACACTATTCCTTGCTCCACCAATTTGTCCATAGTATCAATCTTTATACCTAGATCATGTACCCACTTGGATGTTATTCTTGTGTATAGTGTCAGGAATTAGTCTATGCCTAGTTTCTGTCACAATTTTATCCAGTTTTCCCAGCAAGTTTTGTTGAACAGCAAGTTCTTATCCCAGAAGCTGGGGTCCTTGGGTTTATCAAACAGTATATTACTATATTCATTATCTACTGTGTCTTGAGTAGCTAGCATATTCCACTTATCTACCCTTCTGTTTCTTTGTGGTACCAAGTGGTTTTGATAATTGCTGCTTTATAATATAATTTGAGGTCTGGTAGCCCTAGGCCACCTTCTCTAGCATTTCTTTTCATTAGTCCTCTTGATATTCTAGACCTTTGTTCTTCCAGATGAATTTGGTATTATGTTTCTAGCTCTAGAAAACAATTATCTGATAGTTTCATTGGTGTGACAATAAATAAGTAAATTAATTTAGGCATAATTGTCATTTTTATTATGTTGGCTTGGCCTACCCATGAGCAACTGATATTTTCCACTTACTTAGATCTGACTTTATTTGTGCAAAAACTGTCTTGTAGTTGTGTTCCTATAGTCCCTGGGTTTATTTTGACAAGTAAATCCCAAAGATTTTATAGTGTCTACCCTAGCTTTAAATGGGATTTCTCTTTCTATCTTTGGCTTTTAGGCTTTGTTACTAGTATTTTGAAATACAGAACATTTGTGTGGGTTTATTTTGTAACCTACAAATTTACCAGAGTTGTTTATTATTTAAAGTAGGTTTTTACTTGATTCTCTGAGATTCTCTAAGTATATTATCATATATATGTTATATATATGTATATATATATGCATATATAATATATATTATCATATCTGCAAAGAGTGATAACTTAGTTTTTTCTTTGACTATTCTAATTCCTTCCATTTCTTTATCTTGTCTAATGGTTGTAAGTAACATTTCTAGTACCATATTGAATAATAGTGGTGAAAATGCACATCCTTGTTTCACCCCTTTTCTTATTGGAAATGCATCTAGTTTATCTGCATTGCATATATGCTTGCTAAAATTTTTAGGTAGATACTGCTTATTATTTTGTGGAAAGTTCCCCTTATTCCTATGCTCTCCAATATTTTTAATAGGAGTGGGTATTGTTTTTTGTCAAAAGCAACTGTATCTATTGAGATAATCATGTGGCTTCTGTTAGTTTTGTTGCTGATATGATCAATAATTTTAATAGATTTCCTAATATTGAACTAGTCCTGCACTCCTGGTATGAATCCTATCTGATCATAATGTATCATTCTTGGGATAAGTTGCTATATTCTTTTTGCCAAATTCTTATTTAAACTTTTTGCATCTATGTTCATTAGAGAAATTGGACTATAATTTTTTTTTTCTCTGTTTTGTCTCTTCCTGGTTTAAGTATCAAAACCATATTTGTATAAAAGTAAGAATTTGGGAGTACTCTTTCCCCACTATTCCCAAATAGTCTATATAATATTGGAATCAACTTTTCTTTAAATTTTTGATAGAATTTTCTTGTAAATCCATCTGGCCTTGGAGATTTTTTTCCTGGGGTGTTCACTGAAGGTTTGCTCAATTTCTTTTTCTGAGATGAGGTTGTTTGAGCATTCAACTTCCTCTTCTGTTAATGTGGGCAATTTATATTTTTTAAAATATTCTTCCATCTCATTTAGATTGTCAAATTTATGGGCATGAAGTTGGGCAAAATAATTTCTAATTATTGTTTTAATTTCCTCCTCATCGAAGGTGAGTTCACCCCTTTTATTTTTGATACTGGTAATTTCCTTTTCTTCTTTCTTATTTTTTTATTAAAATCGACCAAATATTTATTAATTTCATTAGTTTGTTTTTCATAAAACCAACTATTCCTTTTATTTATTAGTTCAAGAGTTTTCTTAATTTCAATTTTATTGATCTCTCCTTTGGTTTTCAGTATTTTTACTTTGGTATTTAGTTGGAGATTTTCACTTTGTTCTTTTTCTACCTTTTTCCACTGCATGTCCAAGTCATTCATCTCCTCTTTCTCTATTTTATTCATGTAGGCACTCAAAGATATAAAATGTGTCCCAAGAACTTCTTTTGCAGTATCCCATAAGATTCGGTAGGTTGTCTCATTATTGTTATTCTCTTGAATGAAGTTTTTGATTGTTTCTATCTTGTGTTGTTTTACCCACTCCTTCTTTAGGATTAGATTATTTAGTTTCTAATTAGTTTTTGGCTTATCTTTCCATGGGCTTTTATCATATATAATTTTTTTTTGCATTGTGATCTGAGAAAGATGCCTTGACTGTCTCTGCCTTTCTGCACTGGATTGTGAAGTTTTTATGCCCAGAAACATGGTCAATTTTTGTACATGTGCCATGTACCATTATTTGAGGGCACCAAGAGTTTAAGTGCTTTGCCTTTAAGAGTCACTTCACCAAGTCTGGTACAGAATTTTCACCCAGATCTTCCTAACCCTGAAGCAAAGGCCCTATCTTCTATTATTCTGCCTCTATTGGAAATCTCATGCATTTTTTTAATTATGCTAAAAAATTTTCTAACCCCAAAACAAGATCTTTACATGAAAAGTGAGATTAAAGGCTTGGAGTAAATTAGGAAAAGAGATATGAAATTCCCTCCATCAACAAATGAAGGCAGTATGTTTTTATAAAGTATTTTCTATGTGCCAGGTACTGTGCTAAGTACTAATGACACAAATAAAGTTTTAAACAGTCCAAACTTTCAAGAAACTCACAAATGATTACGAAAACATGCAAACAGTTATGTGTGTTTGTGTGTGTGATACACAGGATAAATTGGAAGTAATCTCATACAAGTCACTAGCATTAATGGGGACCTGAAAATGTCTCTTGAATGAAGTCAGGGAAGCCAAGAAGCATAGATGAAGTGCAAGAGTATTCAAGGCATAGGCAGTTGCCTACATAGGGAAAAAATTAGATGGAGTAGGGAAAGGGATGACAATGCAGGAAGAACCGTAGGTCAGTCATTGTTACTGGATCATAGCATATATGGAGGGGAAGACAAGATAATAAGACCAAATAGATAGGAACGGTCAGGTTTTGAAGGATTTTCAAAACCAAAGGCTCTTATATTTAATCAGGATTCAATACTGTTTATTGAATATGGGAGTCACATAGCCAGATCTATGCTTTAGTTTGACAACTAAGTGGATGATGATGGCCTGAAATGGGAAGAAACAAGGCAGGAAAATGTATTGAAGTTTATTGAAATAGCTGAGTCATGAAGTGGTGCCTTTATCAGAAGAGTAGCTCCTCTTATTATAATATTTTCCTATTACTTCAACTGTAATAGAAAAGTTTATTAAAGGAAAGAGCTGGGGTGCAGGAAGGAAGATAGGTAGCTTTAGAGGCAAATAATAAAAAAATGTCTGGAGAGTCTGAAATGGAGCCAAGAAAGGAATGAAAACATACCTGTCCTGAGAGTTTGCCTTAAAGTAGAAGGTCTGGGAGGAATTAGACAATCAGAGGAAATGGACCAAGGACACAGGGAATATTGAGTGTGAAAAGTCTAGAAGTGGAATTTACTTCCAGATTAAGGAGGCTTATTAGAGAACGTTCAGAGGCTCGGACCGTAGCTGGCCTGGACATTTTCCTTAATAAAAAGATTCCTAAAATAGAAGTTTTCTCAAGAATTTTAGGCACTAAATAGAAGAAAAGTATAGGATGATAGTTTGGATGGACAAATCAAATAGTTTTATTTGGGGGAAGGGGATTGGTGAGACAACTGGTGTTAAGTGATTTCCCAGGGTCACATAGCTAATGTCAATTACCAAAGGCTGGCTTTGAGCTCAGGTTCTCCTGACTCCAGAGTTGGTATTTTATTCACTGTGCAACCTCCCTGTCCCCTAAGCAGGTTTTTGTTTTGTTTTGTTTTTAAGGATAGAGAGGGCCCGGCTGTGTTTTAGGTGCCTAGAAGAAATAGGTAGACAGGAAGATATTGAAGATTATTAGCAAGAGTGAGGATGATAAAGGGTATGATATGCTGGAGAAAATGGGATGGAAGGGGGATCAATTCTATCTTCAGAGAGGTTTTCCTTGGCAAGCAAAGCAGTCTCATCATGTGAAACCACTGAAGAAGAAGATAGTGGCAAAAGGCATCTACCTGGGTGACATGAGATAAGATACAAGGGAGAAAAGGTAGCTGTAGGCAAATAATCTCAAATTTTACAGTGGAATATAAAGCAAGGTTCTCAACTAAAGAGGAGACAAGAAGGGTGTCATGTGAGGGGTGAGAAACAAAGAAACATTTGGAAAAACTTATGTGGTGAGTACAGTAGTGAATAAACCAAGGATATGTCAAAGATTGTCTTCTTACTGGTACATTTGAGATTACAGAGCACAAAGTTGTAGTGGATCCTGTCAACTCTTTTTTTTTTTTCAACTTTCTCTAGCTTTGTACAGTAGCATATGAACAAGAGAGAAGGAAGGAGATAGTGGGAGTAATCTAAGGTTGAGACTTGGCCAGAGATGATCAACAATAGAATAAAGGGAAAGGAATTTGAAAGAAGATAGTGTAGAATTGAAGTAATTCACCAAGAATGGGAAGGAAGTAAGAAAAGGAGGCAACTGTAGTTAGTGCAGGGATGATGGCCTGAGAAAGAATCGAAGGGTAGGAAGGGATTTGAGATTTTGGTGACAATGAAGAACAAGGGTAAGAGTTTTAAAGCAAGGAGAAACATAGAATGAGAAAATATTATAGCCATGTAACTTCATTTTAATATATTTATAGATGCATTACTCTTTATTCTAGACAATGGGTGGGGAATTCGCAACCTCAAGGTCCCTCTAGGTCCTCCTGTGCAGCCTTTTGACTGAGCCCAAGTTTTACAGAACTAATCCTTTTATCAAGGGGATTTGTTTTTTGAAGTTTGGATTCAGTCAAAGAGCCATACTTGAGAATCTAGAGGGCCACATGTGGTCTTGAAGTCATAGGTTCCCCACTCTTGTTCATCTCATAAGTGATTCCTTGATTCTGGTTCCTTTCCTTTCCAATCCATTCTGCCTATTACTGTCAAACTAATTTCTTTATGGGAAAGATATAATTATGTCATTCTCTTTTTCAAAACCCTTTAATAGTTTTCTATTGTTTACTGTACAACATCCTGGACTGCTATTCTGTTAACTAAAGGATTTACTCCTTGTACACACTCAAATGCTCTCCCATATCTCACCATTTGCTTTCCCTCTCCCAGTGTCTTCCTACTGAAATCCTAAATGTCCTCAGCCCAAACTTCACCACGACATCTTCACCAACCCACTTCCAATGGAAATGCTTTTTCTTTCAAATAAGACTTTGCTCATCTCTCAATATAGATTCTAATTTGAATTACAGTTATATGTCCTGGTGTTTTCTTTTAATCTTCTCCAATATACAGCAAATTGGATGATAACGAAGAAAATGTCATATATAATTGTATTATCTGACAACCAAGTACTGTTCTTTGTGCATGTGAGCCACTTAATAAATATTGTTTGAAACATGTTGTTATACTAGAGAATAGAGTTTTTATCTTTTTTTCCTTCAGCTTTTGATACAGTTGAAGAACAATGTTGAAATTTATGGTGCTGAATTCCAAGTATAAGAAAATGAAATTCTTTGTCTCTGATTAGCTGAAAACAATCAGGACTCTCCTTAGAAAGAATATTAAGGACTACATGGAAGCCTATAGCAGATGATAAAAATTGACTATTTTGTCTCAAAAATTGTGAACATGCCATTGTGATTTTTTTCTTTGTTATTGTTTCCCCCTCTCCATCTCAGTCCAGAGGTTTAGGGTGAATTGAAACAAGCATCCTACTCATGTCTAAGTGGAAAACTTAGTGAATTTATCCAATGACTGATAAAAGTTAATGATTTGTAAGGAATATGTAGTAAAAAGTAAGTGGGTAAGAAATGGTTTGAAAATATAAATGTATTTGATAAGTCACCAGTACTCTATAACAATAAAATGGTAAGGGGAACTAACCAGTTATAGGCAAGGACTTCATATTCCTTTTTTTAAAATGATATCCTCATCTTCAAATTAAACCATAAAAACTGACAATCATTGTGGAGCAATTTTTTTAAAAAAAATTAGCTTTATTCTAAAATCCAGATTAGATAACGTAAGTGGAAAATGATGAGCTACTCAAATTTGAAGAGGACAAACTTGAAGAACCCAGAGACACTGTAAATTAATACTTAGAAATTCCAGTTGCATATATAAAAATAGATCATGAAAGCTGGGAAAAAGAATGACAGTCTCAAATGTTTTTTTTCCAAAGAAGATAGAAATACTTTGAATGGAATTCTGAAAATTTTCTTTTGAGCTTTGGTGGTATAAATGTGACTATTAGACAAAGCATGGCAAAACAAAATAATTCAGAAAAGTTGGTATCTTTTGTAGTCATCCTGCATGAATCTACTATTCCATGGCATTTCGTTTAGAATAAAAATATGCTAGTATCTATATGCAACAGTGTATATCAGTGCTGTTGGAACAATAATAACCAAAGGAGGAAAGACAGAACCAACTATTGGAATACTCCAAAAGACATGGAATATGATCGTGACAGAAATGGTTTGACAAAACTACTGAAGACCTATGGAAGACATTGAGAGATTACATCATTATATGAATGTTATGCATCATGAAATATACTACTATACTTGTATTCAATCATCAATTAACCATGACAGTCATAAGTTGAAGGAAATACAAAAGGATAAATCAGTAGAAAGAACAAAATAAATAATTCAACACCCACAACAAACTATATCATAGAGATTTAAGAAGCAAACCAATTGGAGGAGAAATTGACAATCTGAAGGAGGATGTGGAAAATATATTGTTACCTAGATGACCAAAAGCAAATCAAATAAGCAAAGTTAAAGTGAGAGAGGCAAAGTATAAACATCACATACTGTTAATATAATGAAGAGCAGAACTATTCTATAAAGGAAAATGACTAAAACCTTAGCTCCTCTGCAAACCAGGAGAACATAAATGATTATTTTGTCAAATTTTACAGTGGCTTATGAAACACTTTAACAACTTCTTTTCTGATGCAAGCATGGTACCATCTTGCTTAACAGAAGGCATTTCATATTTATTGCCAAAAGATGAGAGAACACCATTGGGCCCTCCAAATATAGGGCAATTCTATGTTTTTATACTTTATACAAGGCAGTCACAGCTTGTGCTACTCAAAAAAAAGTCTGTAAACCCTTAAAAATATATTGGCTGAGGAGTAAAAGAGCATGTGGCAAAAGTTCTTGGTGATACATAGAGCAACTTATTGTTGATTTAGTCATTATTGAACCAGACACCCGAACATGACATCTTATTGCCATTATTCAGTTCCAAGTCAATGGCTTAGTCACTGCAAAATTATCCCAACAATATTAAAGAAAGGAAATAGAAAGGGGACAACAAACAAAAGAAAATGGAGAACTATGCAAAATTGTCATGATAAACTTTTATCCACTAACAGTGAAACCACTATACTTGGCCTTAATGAGAGAGAAGATTTTGAATTATTGCTGTGACATGTATGAGAGGCATGCTTCAGAGAACACAGCTCTGATGGGCTGGCCACGTTGTTCCAATACCAAATATATACATGCCAAAAAGACTGTTTTATGGAGAACTCACATGGGGCAAGAGAACACACGGTGATCAAAAGAAGTGCTACAAGGATACTCTCAAGGTCTCTCTCAAGAACTTTGGATTTGACTGTGCAACATGGGAGACACTGACACAGGACCGCTCAGCATGGTGTGCCCACGTCAGAAAGGATGCTGTGCTTTTTGAGCAAAGCAGAATTGAGACAGCACAAAATAAACATAGGAGGCACAAATTTGTAGTATCCCACCCAAATATCCACATAAACTATCTGTGCCCAACCTGTGGTAGAGTATTCTGAGCCCATATTGGTCTGATCAGCCACAATCAGATACACTGAAGAGTCACTTTATATCATTTTTGTCCTCTTTAAAAATGATGAACAACAACCAAGCAATGAGACACAGTGCATCAGTGATGTAAAGAACAATTTCAGTGCATTGGTGAGGCCTCAGTGGAGCTCAGAAAACAGGACTTTTTAATGAGATTTACAAAATTGAGATTTTTGCCCCCTCTTGCTGGCTCAACCTAAAAAGAAGAGTAAAGATATGGATCAGTAGACAGGAATAACAGAATGACAAAAGGGCAACACATTTAAGACTGTTGGACAATATACTATTTTCATTTCATCTTAATTTTGTTTCAATTATCAAGCATTTATTTGTTCTTACTCCCACCTCTTCCCACATATTCATAAAAAGTGACCATGCTAATGAAAAGCATAATCAAGCAAAACAAATATTTTCCATGATCAAAAATGTGGCTCATTCTTCATATCAATCCATCATTTTTCTTTCAAGATGTGTCAGTAACTATTTTTATTATCAAGAGGATGAGGCCTCACTGAATGGTTAAATATAGGGTCAAGGCAGTGAAAGGAACATAGCTCTAGACCTGAAAGGACTCTTAGAAGCTACTAATCCAGCTCTCCTGTTACAGATGAAGAAAATGAGAGCCAGGTGCATTAAGACACTTAGAGAACAAGAAGAAAAGAAAGGATTCAGTTCTGGATCCTTTGACTCCAAATTCAGTACTCTTTCCACTATACCAAGCTCCTTCCCAGGTTCAGGGAAGTAAGGTCAGAACCTGCATCATGGAGTTGGAGAATACTTAGATATTGGAGGTTATTATGACAACAAAGAACAAGTTCAAGAGAAACAGAATGGTAGTTTGGGGAGAGAGTAGAGGACAGAAGATGATGACCAAAGACTGAAATTTCAGATTTCAAGATCTTTGAGGGCAAATAGTTTAATTATTTTCCCAATAACATCCCATTACTCCTCATTGCCAACAGAATCAAATATGAATCTCTCTCCCTCCCTCCCTTCCTCTCTCCCTCCTCATTTATTATCTCCTTTTTTTTAATTTTGAGTTTCAAATTCTATCCTTACCTCTATCCCTAAATATTGAAAAGACAAGCAATATGAGATAATTATACTCATTAAATATCTCATGTATACATGAGAATTCAAGCAAAACATTTCTATGAGTCGTGTTTTAAAAAAATTAAAAAGTAAGAAAACTAAAGAAAGCAAAAAAAAGTATTCTTCAATATACACTCAGAGTTTATCATTGTTTTCTCTAGAGCTGGCTAGTATTTTTCACCATCAAATCTTTCCAATTCTCTTGGATCTCTGTCTTGATCAGAGTAGACTTACCCAGTTGATCATTGTTACAATATTGCTGTTACTATGTACAGTGTTCTGCTGGTTCTGCTCACTTCATTTTGCATCAGTTCATATACATCTTCCCAACTTTTTCTGGAACCACCCTGCTTATTTCTTACAGCACAATAATATTTCATCACAATTATATGTAAACATGTTCAGCTATTCCCCAAATGATAGACATTTCCTCAGATTCCAATGCTTTGCTACCACTTATATAGCTACTATATTTTCCCCTCTAAGTCATTTTACCTTTTCTTTGATCTTTTTCCAATTTGAAAGTCCTTCTTCAATAGTTTCAAATTGTTCTCCAGACTGAGTGACCCAGTTCAAAACTGCAACAATAGTTCATAAATGTCCCAATTTCTCCATATCCCCTCCTGCACGTATCATTTTTCTCTTCTATTATGTTAGCCAATTTGATAGATATGAGGTATTACCTCAGATAAGCTGTTCTATTTAGTTTTCCCTTCACATTCTAGGCACTTCATTATGCATTTTTTATTATACATATACTCCTAATAATATAGTGAACCTGGGCAAGCCATTTAACCTCAGTGCTTCACCAACTCTCTAAGACCTTTTTATTTTCAGAGAAAGTGTATACATGCATTGGTAGAAATTTCCTCCCACAAGAAGTTGCCTATACCAATGAAATCAAAAGTCAAGTCCCTCTCCTTGTCTCATCCTCTTCCTTCACTCTATGACCCAGCCTGAGCCTTCATGCTATTCCTTATATATGACATCCTTCATATTCTTATTTTGCATTTTTGTGTTGGATCTCACTCTTGCTCAGAACACACCTCATTTCATGCTTTCTTTTAGAATTACTTGCTACTTTCAAAATCCAATTCAATGGACATTTTACTTTTAAAGTCAACTTGATCCTCCCTGTGGCTTGTTCATCTCATGTGTGCAATAAGAAGAAGAAGAATATTGTGTTCATATATATGTTACATTTATTAATACATCTCAATCAATGACAAGCCTTTTATATAAGAGCAAAAAGTTTTTGAAAATAATTTCATGAAGTCAAATTATGCTAAAGTCTGTTTCAGTTCTGTAGGCAATTTCATTATTCCTTCTAAGTCCCAAATAATAACATTAAGTTAGATAGAAAGGGAAATTTGAGATATTAGAAAGGACTAGAGAGGAGACGCCTAGACTATGGCCAGATCTTGGCCAGGTCTCCCACCTCTTTCCACTTTTACCAGAAGTGAACATTCCAGTTTTGAAGAATCCACAGTATATTGAATTTCCCATTCAGATCCTAAATGGAGTTTTCAGGTCATCTGGCAGTAGTGCCTCATTCTTGAAAGAGTCAAGAACACTTCATAGTGCCACAAGAGTTCAACAAAGAAACTATATATCTAAGAGGAATGTCTTGAATATCCCTTAAACAGGAGAAAGTTGCTTCAGTACTAAGGATCTGTAAGTTACCCTTCTCCTACAAACTTTCTCCAACCTTGGGGGAGGAGCCAAGATGGCAGAGTAGAAAGACTCACGTATGCTAGCTCCGAATCCACAGCCCATAAATTTCCTGTAAGAGAACTCCCCACAAATTATGGATCACTGCAAGGTGCACAGAAACACAGTGGAAGAGATTTCCGTTCCAGAGAGCCCTGGAGAGCTGTCCCCAGGAGTCTGTCGTGCCTGGAAAGCAGAGCCCACCCTGAGCTGTTTTGGCCACGTGGCCCCAGAGGAGCAGATCCGAGCAGGCTTCACGGATGGAATCTCTGGTGGCCGGGAAGTTCCCTCTTCCCACAGGTGCTACAGGTCAGTGAGAGAGACGTCTGGGCTGGCCGAGAGGGGAGCAGGGTGTCTCCGTGACTTGGGCCCCCTTGGGAGGCAGCAGCAAAGGGAGACGCAGAGGCAGTGGCAGAGGCAGTGGTGGCCGGGACTCCCCAAGCAGGCAGAAGCTCCATTACTGAAGGTCTCTGCATAAAGCCCCTGAGGGAACTGAGCCTGGGAGGCAGCCCTGCCCCCACCCCAGCACCAGAACTTAAGCTCACATTGAATAGCAGCCCCTCCCACCAGAGATAGCCCTGAGACTGGGAAGCAGCATTTGAATCTCAGACCCCAAGCACAAGCTGGGCTAATCTAGGCGGGGGTGGACAGGAATCTCAGAAGTCAAGTAACTGGCTGGGAAAATGCCCAGAAAAAGGAAGCAAAGTGAGACCATAGCGAGCTACTTTCTTGGGGAAGAGATGTTCCTTCCTCCCATCATTGCTGATAAGGAAGTACAATGCTTGCCATCAAGGAAAGATGTGGAGGTCGGGGCCTCTCTCTCCTAGACATCCGAAGTGGATGTCTGGTGGGCTCAGGCCATGGAAGAGCTCAAAAATGATTTTGAAAATCAAGTTAGACAGGTGGAGCAAAAACTGGGAAGAGAAATGAGAGCGATGTAAGAAAAGCATGAAAAATGGGTCAATACCCTGCTAAAGGAGACCGAAAAAAATGCTGAAGAAAATAACACCTTGAAAAATAGACTCACTCAATTGGCAAAAGAGGTTCAAAAACCCAATGAGGAGAAGAATGCTTTCAAAAGCAGAATGGGCCAAATGGAAAAAGAGGCTCAAAAGTTCACTGAAGATAATAGTTCTCTAAAAATTAGAATGGAACAGATGGAGGCTAATGACTTTCTGAGAAACCAAGAAATCACCAAACAAAACCAAAAGAATGAAAAAATGGAAGAGAATGTGAAATATCTCATTGGAAAAACAACTGACCTGCAAAATAGATCCAGGAGAGACAATTTAAAAATTATGGGACTATCTGAAAGCCATGATCAAAAAAGAGCCTAGACAACATATTCCATGAAATTTTCAAGGAAAACTGCCCTGAGATTCTACAACCAGAGGGCAAAATAAGTATTGAAAGAATCCATCAATCACCGCCTGAAAGAGATCCAACAAGAGAAACTCCTAGGAACATTGTGGCCAAATTCCAGAACTCCCAGGTCAAGGAGAAAATATTGCAAGCAGCTAGAAAGAAACAATTCCAGTATTGTGGAAATACAATCAGGATAACTCAAGATCTAGCAGCTTCTACATTAAGGGATCAAAGGGAGTGGAATAGGATATTACAGAAGTCAAAGGAACTAGAACTCAAACCAAGAATCACCTACCCAGCAAAACTGAGTATAATACTTCAGGGGAAAATATGGTCTTTCAATGAAACAGAAGACTTTCAAGCATTCTTGATGAAAAGACCAGAGCTGAAAAGAAAATTTGACTTTCAAATGCAAGAATGAGAAGCATGAAAAAGTAAACAGCAAAGAGAAGTCATAAGGGACTTACCAAAAGTGAACTGTTTACATTCCTACATGGAAAGACAATATTTGTAACTCTTAAAACTTTTCAGTATCTGGGTAGTTGGTGGGACCACACACACACACACACACATGCACGCACACACGGAGACAGAGAGCACAGAGTGAATTGAATAGGATGGGACCATATCTTAAAAGAAATTAAAGTAAATGGTGAGAGAGAAATGTAGTGGGAGGAGAGAGGGTGAAATGGAATGGGGTAAATTATATCTCATTCAAGAGGCAAGCAGGCGACTTTTTAGTGGAGGGAAAAAGAGGAGAACTGAGAAAAAAACAAGAAGTTTACCCTCATCACATTCGACTAAAGGAAGGAATAAAATGCACACTCATTTTGGTATGAAAACCTATCTTACAATACAGGAAAGTGGGGGAGAAGGAGATAACCAAGGTGGGGGGGGATGATGGAAGGGAGGGCAATGGGAGGAGGGAGCAATTTAAAGTCAACACTGGGGAGGGGCAGGATCAAAAGACAGAATAGAAACAATAGGGGGCAGGATAGGATGGAGGGAAATATAGTTAGTCTTACACAACACGACTATTATCGAAGTCATTTGCAAAACTGCACAGATAGGGCCTATATTGAATTGCCTGCCTTCCCAAAGGGAATGGGTGGGAAGGGAGGGATGGGAAGAATTTAGAACTCAAAGTTTTAGGAACAACTGTTGATTATTGTTCTTGCTACTAGGAAACAAGAAATACAGTTAATGGGGGATAGAAAGTCATCTGGCCCTACAGGACAAAGAGAAGATGGGGACAAGAGAAGGGAGGGATGATAGAAGAGAGGGCAGTTTGGTGATAGGGAAAATTAGAATTCTCAGTGTATTGAGGTGGGAGAGGAGAGAAAAGGGGAGAAAATTTGGAACCCAAAATTTTGTGAAAGTGAATGTAAAAAGTTAAAAAATAAATTTTAAAAAATAAAAAAAAACCTTCTGTTATCTCAAGCCTACTTTCCCTTGAACTCTGAATGTATTTCTGATAGATTTTGTCATTATTTGTTTGTTTTGGGGGTGAGTGGATGAGTTTCATGGTATTTTTTTATTTATTCCCTTAGTAAACACCACTATCTAAAATCTACTTAAGGCTGATAGGCTAAATTGTTTTCAGCTGATAATATTCGGGGTAGAAATACATTTATATGGACTGGAGCCAGTGGTACTAGACCATCACTCCTGTCCCCACAAGGTCTCCCTAGAATCCTGAAGGAAAAAATGTAGCCAGTTTGCCTCTGATACTGAGTTTTGGAATAATGATGTTTAGGACTACATGTGGTACATAATGTTTCTATGTGTTTATTTTCTCCAATGGAATGTAAACGTCTGGTGGGAAGGTGTTTCAGTTTGATCTTTGCAATTCAAGAGACTAATATGTCTCTTGACACATAGGAGGAATGTAGTAAGTAAATGACTGTTCCATTGTTTTATGTGAAAGTCTGATCACTCCACAGGATGACTGAGCTAGAATGGAGATGAAGTGAAGATTGAGATAATAGAAGTTGAAGCTGATCAAATAATAAGCCAGTTGTTAGATCGCTCATTCACATAAAAGGATTATGATAGAGATTGCCATAAAATGGCTAAGATAGGTGATGCAGTTATTAAACAGTTTAAGAAGGTGTCTAATAGTGCAATAAATGGAACCAACAATATTGAGGACAGGATACTATGAACTTCAAAGAAAGGACTAAAAATAATGATAAAAGAACAAGGGTCTGGTAGTCGTAGTAGGGAACAACAGCTAGCATGATTTATCTTAACCCTGGAAAACAAAGGGCTTCAACAAAGGAATAAGCAGGATTATTAGAAAGAGCATATCTAGGATTGATTTGACAACACCTGGGAGAAAATAAAGAGCTTCTTGAATTCTTAGTGGAAAAACTCAAATATTTAAAGACCAAATATGTGTGTGTATGAACATGACACACCAGCTTAAATAGTCCATTCCTCAAAGATTTTTGAAGTTGTTACTTTACCTTTCAGAGAGAAGGAAAGGAATCTAAGGGGATGGTGGTTAATTGTCACCTGTAAATAATTCAGTGGGGAATGGAGAGAGGACTTCTTTCCTGAGGAGACTTAGAGACTTAATGGTCTTGGACAAAGAGTCTGTGAGAGACCAGTTAAGGATCATTAGAGCACCATTCTGTGAGGATGTTGAAGAGCTAACCATCATTTTCAGAGAATCTGAAAAGATATTTAGGGGAAAAAATGAGCTTAACTCTATCTTTTTCTTTGTTTTATTTGTTTTTAGAGAAAACATTCTGAGGAGTTTTCCTAAGAGTCTTTAACTGCTCTCTTGAGAGAAGTGAATTGTTGGAGTATTGAGCAGGTAGAACCTTACTGTGACATTCAATTCCTTACTTCATTTGTTACTCTCAATATATTATAAAGTCAGTAGCATTCACATTTGTCAAAGACCTGTTGGACTGAGGTTTGATTATGAGAGAGGATAGAAAGTTTATGAGAGAAGGTCTCTGAAAACTAAACAAAAAAAAATGTTAGATCCAGGAATCCATGCTATCTTCTGGCTATTTGAATATGGAGGAAACATTTTGCAAATCATACTACTTCTTATAGAAAATTAATTATTTTAATAAATTTTTTCTGACACTAATATATTGTTGGTATAGCTGTGAGTTGATCCAACCATTCTGGAGAGCCCAAAGGGCTACAAAAAATATGCAAACCCTCCCAGCAATATCACTTCTAGAACTGTATCCCCAAGAGATCATAAAGATAAGAAAGGGTCCCACATATACACAAATATTTATAGCAGCACTCCTTGTGGTGGCCAAAAACTGGAAATCAAGGGAATGCCCATCAATTGGGAAATGACTAAATAAATTATGGTATATGAATGTAATGGAATACTATTGTACCATAAGAAATGATGAACAGGAAGATTCCAGAGAGGCCAGGGAAGACTTATATGATCTTATGCTGAGCGAAAGGAGCAGAGCCAGCAGAACTTTGTACACAGCAATGACCACAGTGTGTGGGAGCTTTTTCTGGTAGACTTGGGTCTTCGTAGCAATGCAATGACTTAAAAAAAAAATTCCCAGTCGTCTTTTAAGGCAAAATGCCTTCAATATCCAGGGGAACAACTATGGAATTCAACTGCAGAATATAGCAGATCATTTGTGTGTGTGTGTATTATGTTTTGGTTTGTTATATGATTTTTCTCATTCATTATAATTCTTCTACACAGCATGACTACAGTGAAAATGTATTTAATATGCATGTATTTGTAGAACCTATATAAAATTGTATGCCGTCTCAGGCAGGGAGGGAGGAAGTAGTGGGGAGGTGGGGAAAAAAATCTAAGTTATATGGTAGTGACTGTACAACACTGAAAATAAATAAAATTAATATAAAAATAATTTTTTTCTGAAATCTGGATCTAAAGTCATCCCATTTTTGTAAACTGTTAGATATTACTAAAATAACTACTAGAACATTACAAAAGTGATGATTATCTGGACTGGGATTTAGGATCTCATTAGTGAATATATGCTTCTTGCCTTTCTTTTGTATTTAAATTGCTTTTTCTCAGAAGAAATATTTTGTTTTGTGCTTCAAAATTTCTGGAATTTATTCTGGAATTATTATTAATTTCTGGAATTTACATGCAGTACTTATTCAGTTGGAAAACATATATTTTTTCCTTCTACTAATCTTGTTATTACAATATTCTATCTCCTTTGATATACTCCTTTTTCATAGCATATATAATTATACTTAATTGGATAAATGAGTATTGATAAAATAAAATGCTCTTTGGGGGATATCAATTTAATTCTAGGATAAATAATACAAAACTCATGGGTAGAGGGATTTAAGAATTCTGGAAAGCGTGATTCCTCAGGGAAATGGAAACTCAGATATAACAGGTCTAGGTTCATTGAATACTGTATAAGAAATTGAAGCTGGAAAACAGGTCATTGAGTTCATTTCCCTGCAAGCGCAGAATAGCTATTTCTAATAGGCCCTTCAGTGCAAAGTCCAATCTAGTATTATTTGTCTCATGGGGTGAAGTTTCTTTTGCTTCCATTTGGAAAACTGGTCCATAATCCTAAAGTTTTCACTATCATGATGTCTTCCTACCAGTTAACCTTAATTTCACTACCCTTAATTTTCTCCCATTACTCCTAATTATACTCCTCTGAATCAAACTAAATAGCTACTTACTCTCTCATTGGCATTTTTTCATGACTACTTTCCTTATTTCTGTTTATCTTTTAAT
Organism: Bettongia penicillata ogilbyi; assembly: GCA_023548195.1. NCBI lineage: Eukaryota > Metazoa > Chordata > Mammalia > Diprotodontia > Potoroidae > Bettongia > Bettongia penicillata. The sequence goes on from JAJHZJ010000653.1 coordinate 1,245,922, forward strand.
AAACAAAAAATCTTGCATGTAACTACTATATTCTTAACTTTTTTAATAATCATGTTTCTTGAACTTCCTTAAAATTATTTAAAACATCAAAACTAAGGTAACCATTAAAAACAGTATTTTCAGAATTTACATAAGAAAAGACATTACATTGTATATCTAAACTTTATGTATGTCTTAAATATATTTTCATTGTATTTATATCCATTGAATATATTCATAATTGATGTACATTAAAAATCTGATTGATTCCTCAGGTTCTAAAATCTGTAGCATAAGGATGTTTGACTATTTCTAATGCAAATCAAGTAGCATTTTGATATTATCAAATTTCTAATATATTCAGTAATTTCTATCCTCATTTCCACAACACATTCAAATCAAATATAAATTAGAAACATAAGAATAAGTTCATTTTTACGTGTAGGTTATTAACAAATATGTCATTGCCCATTCCTATCTATCCTTTCAGTTTCCAAACTACCTTTGCTAAACATGGCTCTATGTCAGTTCCCTCCCCCATCAACTCCTGAATATACCTTGGTGGCTTCCTATTACTTATAGAATTCAAATTAACTCCTTCATTTAGCACTGATCTCTTCACAAACGGAATGCATCCTCCACTTCTAGCACTGTGACATTAATAGTCTTCATGTATTCTATGGCTGGTCAAACTGGCCACCTTGATGTACCTAACACATAAGACTGTTTTGCTATCATGCTTTTGCACGTGCAAACCCAATTCCTAAAATGCATGCCTCTTTTTGGAATCCCTGATTACCTTCAAAACTGAAGTCAAATGTCACAAAAGCCTCTTGTTCTCCTAGTTACTAGTACCTACTTTAGTACCACTAAGTACTACACTAGTACCATCTAAAACTACCTCATTTATATATTGTATATATAATTTATATATGCATGTATTTATATTGTATTATATATTTTATGTAGTATAAACATATATTTATATTTAATATGTGTTTATATGTGTGTATACATGTATATATGCAGGCATATGTATGTATGTGTATGTATTGGAAAAGAAAATGGCAAACCATTCCTCTGTAGCATGGGTTGGGAGCTAATAACATCATTTTTTTCTCCCATTCTTTAGGGTTTTCAAATCTTTATAACATCATTATAGAAGATCTCTCAAGATCCTCAAAATACTGTCTCCTTCAGTATGGAATTTCTCCTTGTATATTTGTACACCTACATTTGTTCAGTTTTAGTTCTATTTCTTCATATATAATATGAAATAGGACTTGAGTCTAAATATATTTGCTATATTCTTGATGAGTAAGAATTTCTTGTAGAAATATTGACTAATCTTTTTTTTTTCTTTTCCATCTTTTTTTTTTCCTTTTCTGTTTCATGCTTACATGCCCTTCAGTTGATTTGGTTAACTTATATATCTCTCTCAAATTATTTTTTCTCAATTGCTTCTCTCTATTTATGAGATAGCACTTTTGATAATCTTTCACTATCTTCCTCCCTAAGACCTTAAAAACAAGTTTAGACTCAAAACTCATTTTGGCCTTGGCTATCATACATCTCTGTCAAAGTGAACTTGTTTACTAATGTCAGTCCTAGGTTCTTTGAATGTCAGTGTCATGGTGATTCTTCTAATTTGATTTTAAAAAATCTTTGCAATGTGATAATATTCAATGTTAATATCTATTTAACATTAGTAGCTTACTTAAATAGATCAGTGCTGTGTTGTTTCAATAGAATATCCCTCAGATTTTTATTCTCTTAAAAATATTAATTTCGATCTTTTCTTTAACAAGTTACTATTGTGATTACATACTGGCAGCCTCTTTGGAAATAATTCTCACCTTAGAAACATCCGTTAGAAAAAGGTCCTTTCCTGTTTCTTAAAATAATATTGTGAGTCAAGTATTATAATCCTGATTTTATAACTGAAGAAACTTTAGGCAAGCAGGGATAAAGTGACTTTACCAGAGTCACGCAGCTGCCACCTTGTTCTGCCTACCACTTGACTTAATTATTTGCTTTTCACTTTTTTTAAGATAATTAAGAGACACGTACTGGTATTTTTTTCATTAATTACTAAGATTGCACTTTCTCTAATCAATTATCTAATGAGTATCCATATTAGTCTATTAAATATTATTTATTTATAAATAGATAAGTCTTTTTCCCATTATTTTAAGTCTCCATGTGTATATGTATATGCATACATGCACAAATGTGTATATACACATATACCATATATATACATACACATGTGTGAATATACACATGTGTATATACATACCCACATGTGTTTATATGATGTGTATGTGAAAAGAGACATACTAAAGTATAGTGACTCAAGTATCAGGGAACATTTTGATCATAATTTAAACTTCCTATTGACTTCTACATAATTTCTTTCAGGAGAAACCATCTGAATTCATAAAACTTCACAAAATCTCCCAATATACAACCTTTCACAATAACCATTCCACTTTCACAATCCAACTTCAGGTCAAGGTCAAGTGCTACATTTGTTTTGTATCTTCTGAAGTAGCTCTGGCCAAAGAATAGTTGACTATACCCCTCAAATGCAGCCCTTTGATCAAATCTAGGTGTACAATGGATGCAGAAGGAAGGGAAAGACAGAATGGGCAAACTCTTTAGCATGAAGAGGGGTCAAAGACCTAATACAATGGAGGGAATGAGGAGAGGTGGGCAATGGGCATCACTAGAACTTCACTGTTATCAGAATTGGCTCAAAGAAGGAATAAAATAGACAATCACTTGAACACAGAAACTTATCTTACCCAACAGGGAAGGTGGAGTGGATTGACAGAAGGGAGGGTACATAGGGGGAACAGATAGACAGAAGCAGCATGCTGGTTAATAAAGATAGGGTGAAAGAAGAAAGAGGACAAAGAAGAAAGAAAATAGGATGAGGGGAAACACACAGTTAGGAATCATGATTGTGAATGTGAATGGGATGAACTCTCCCATAAAATGGAAGTGAATAGCAGATTGGATCAAAAACCACAAACCTGAAATAGTGGAGAGATGCACATAGAGTAAAGGTAAGGGGCTGGAGCAGAATCTATAATGCTTCAACTGAAGTAAAAATACAAAGTCAGGGTAGGAATCCCAATCTCACACAAAGTAAAAGCAAAAATAGACCTAATTAGAAGACATAAGGAAGGAAACAACATCTTGCTAAAAGGTACCATAGACAATGAAGCAATATCAAAAATGAACATATAGGCACCAAGTGGTACAGCATCCACATCTTTAAAGGAAAAGTTATGTGAGTTACAGAGAGAAACAGACAGCAAAAGTATTCTAGTGGGGGACCTCAACAGTCTCCTTTGAGAATTAAATAAATCCAACTAAAAAGAAACAAGAAAGAAACCAAGAAGTTAAATAGAATATTAGAAAGTTAGATAGGAGAGACTTTTGGAGAAAATGTAATGGGAACAGAAAGGAATATACCCTTTTTTTAAGCAGCATATGGCAGCTACATAAAAATTGATCATGTATAGGGAATAAAAATCTCCAAATCAAATGTAGAAAGTGTGAAATGTTTACTGTATTATTTTTGGATCATAATGCAATAAAATTGCATTCAATAAAGTAGAGATGAAAGATAAAAATTAATTGGAAACTAAATAATTTAATCCTACAGAATAAGTGGGTCAGACAATAAATAATGGAAACAAGCAATAATTTATTAGAGAGAATGACAATACTAAGACAACATCCCAAGCTGTATAGGATGCAGGCAAAGACATAGTTAGGGGAAATTGTATTTCTCTAATTTCTTACATCAATAAAAAAGAGAAAGAGTAGATCTATGAATTGGCATACAACTAAAAAAAAAAAACTAGAAGAAAAAATTTAAAATCCCCAATTGAGCATCAAACTAGAAATCCTGAAAATAAAAGGTGACATTAATAAGGTGGAAAGTTTGTGTTTTTTTTTAAAGCCATTGAACTAATACATGAAACTGGAAGCTAGTTTTATTTTAAAAAATAAGATAGATAAATCATTGGTTAATGTAATTATTTTAAAGGAGATAAAAACCAAATCTAGTATCAAAAATGAAAAGGGTGAAATTACCACCAGTGAAGAAGGAATTAAAACAATCATTAGGAAAAAATTCCCAATTATATGTCAATAAATCTGACAATCTGAGCATAATTGATGAATATTTGTGAAATACAAATTATCCAGATTAAAGTATCAGGAAATAGAACATTAATGAAATCCTGAAGAAAATATATCCCCGGGCCAGATGGGTTCACAAATTAATTCTACCAAAGATTTAAAAAACAATTCATTCCAAGACTATATTAAATTATTTGGGAAAATAGGAAAAGAAACCAAGTTCCTTTTATGACACCAAAACCAAGAGCTGAAACAGAGAAAGAAAATTATAGACCAATTTCCCTAGTGATTATTGATGCAAAATTTTGAACAAAATATTAGCGAGACAATTACAACAATTTGTCACAAGAACTAACACTACGACCAGGCAGGATTTATGCCAAGAATGCAGAGTTGTTTCATTAGTACGAAAACTGTTAACATAATTGACCATATCAATATCAAAACCAACAGAAATCATACTATTGTATCATTAGATACTTTAAAAGTTTTTGACCAAATATAGGACCTATTCCCAGTAAAAATAATAGAGAGCACAGGATAAAAAGTAGCATTCCTTAAAATGATAATCAGTATCTTTCTACATTCATCAGCAAATATTAACTGTAATGAAGATCACCTAGAAGTCTTCCCAGTAAGAGCAGGGGTGAATCAAGGATGCTCATTATCACAGCTGTTATTAAATATTGTACTAGAAATGTTAGTATAACAATGAGAGAAGAAAACCAAATTGAAGGAATTAGAATAGGCAATGAGGGAAAAATTGATCACCCTTTGCAGATAATATGATGGTATACTCAAGAGAATCCTAGAGCTTCAACTAAAAAACAACTTGAAACAATTAACAAAATTTGGAAAGTTACAGATTATACAACAAACTCGCATAAATCATCATTTCTTTTTATGACCAACAAAACCCAGCAGCAAGAGATAGAAAGAGAAATTCCATTTAAAATAACTGTAAACAATATAAAATATTTGGGAACTAACCTGACAAGACAAAGCCAGGAACCATATGAACAAACTAAAAAAAACACTTTTCCACAAATAAAGTCAGATCTAAACAATCTGAGAAAAATCAATTGCTCATGAGGAGGCCATGCAAATGTAACAAAAATGATAATTAATTTATTTGGTGTTATTCTAATAAACCTACCAAAATTATTTGTTAGAGCTAAAAAAAATCTAAGAAAATTCATTTGAAAGAACAAAAGATCAAGAATATTAAGGGAATTAGTGAAAAAAAATACAAAGGAAGGTGGCCTTGTAATATCAGATCTCAAACTATGTTATAAAGCAGTTATCATCAAACCTATCTAGTACTGCCTAAGAAATAGAGTGGTGGAAAATTTGAATAGATTACAAGACACAGTATTTAATAACCATAGTAACCTAGGGTTTGATAAACCTAATGGTGCAAACCTTTGTGATAAAAATTCACTATTTGACAAAAAAAAAACTGTTGAGTAAACAATAGAACACAAATAATATATAGACCAACACTTCACACTGTATACTTGAAAAAAGTCAAAATGGTGCACGTTTAGACAAGTATGACACCATAAGCAAATTACAAGAGCAAGAAATAGTCTACCTGTCACATCTATGTGGAAGGGGAGAATTTATAACCAAACAAGGGATAGAGAGCATCATGAAATATAAAAAAAATCATTTTGCTTATATTAAAATAAAAAGATTTTGTAGAAACAAATGAATGCAACTAAGGTTACAGAAAATGTCTCTGATAAAGACCTCATTTAGCAAATATGTGGGGAACTGAGTCAAAGTTATAAGGAAATAAACCACTGGATAAATGGCCAAAGGATATGAAAAGGCAGTTTTCCAATGAAGATATCAAATCTTTCCCTAGGCATATGAAGCTTTCTAAATCACTTTTGACTAGAGAAATTAAATTAAAAAAACTCTGTGGTACCACATTATACTTATCAGATCAGCTAACATGATAGAAAACGAAAATAAAAAGTGGTGGAGAAGATGTGGAAAAACGAGATTAATGCATTGTTGGTAGACTTATGAACTGATGTAACAATTTTGGAGAGCAATTTGGACATACACTCAAAGGACAACAAAACTGTGACTCTTTCATCCAGTAATACCATTACTAATTATGTGTTCCAAAGCAGTCATTAAAAGGGATTAGGACTTACATGCGCGAAAAATACTTATAGGAGTACATTTTCTGTTGGCAAAATATTGAAAAGTGAGGGGATGCCCACCAACTGGGAAAAACTGAACAAGTTCTGGTATATGAATGTAATGTATTTTATTAGGTGAAAAAATGATAAGCAAGCCGATTTCAGAAAAACCTGGAAAGTCTTAAATGAATTGATGCAAAGTGAAATGAGCAGAACAAAGGGAACATTATACACAACCTTCTATGATGACCAACTATGAACGATTCAACTCTTCTCAGTATTGCAATTATCCAAAATAAGCACAAGGGATTCAGGAAGGAAAATGCTATTCACATCCAGGTAAGAAAAGATGAACTCTGAATACAGACTGAGGCACATTTTTTTTTTTTACTTGCTTTATTCTTTGCCATGTTTTTTTTTTCTTTTGATCTATTTCTTTTTTCACAACTGCAACTACAATGGAATTATGTTTTACAAGATAGCACATATATAATCTATATCAAATTGCTTACCATTTTGGGGAGATGGGTGGGAAGGGAGGGAAATAATATGAAACGTCAAATTTTGTAAAATGAATGCTAAAAAATGTCTTCACATGTAATTGGGAAAATAATATTAAAAGTGTTCTAAAAAGGAAGAGAAATAGAAAAAGGGAAGAAGGAAAGAAGAGGGGTAAGGAAGGAAGGAAGAAGGATGATGGGGGAGGGAATAAGGCCAGGGTAATATAAAATGTATATGGAAGGCATGGAAGAACATTAGAAACTAATACAAAGGGAAAAAAAAGCAGAAACAGGAAAATAATTTACACCATGTATGCAACATAGATGAAAAGAACAACAAAGCAACTGATGTAAATGTTATGAAATTGTCATTTCAAATTGACCAAGTTTGATCCCAAAGAAGAGATGTAAGAAGCCACCTTCTTCCCTTCTCTATTCAGGTGAGAAACTATGATTACACAACACTGTAAGTAATGTCAGACTTTGTGATCTCTTGAGTTGGTTTACTTTACTGAACAAAACTTGTTTTCTCTTTTACTCTTTATAAGGAATGACTTGCTGGGAGAGAGAAGATAGTGAGATATTTTTTGAAATACAAGGGATAATCAAAATAAAAAAAAAATTTAAAATAAAAAAGAATTAAAGTGGAAAAATGCTCAAACATAACAACAGTGAACCTGACCATGAAAATTTTTTATGGTAAAAGGGAAGAATAATATGCAAAATCAGAGGAGGACAATGAATTCAAGACAAGTACAAGCAAAGACTCAAAAAAAAAGTAAATTTGATACAAGCCAAACAAGGTAAAGAAAAGAGACAAAATTCAGAAGAAAATAAAAACCCTAAAAAGCAGAATGGAAAAAATTCATTGATGCAAATAACTCCTTAAAAGGAAAAATTGTCAAAATGGAAAAGGAGGTACAAAAGCTTACCAAAGAAAATAATTCTCTTAAAATTAGAATTGAATGAATGGAAGCTAATCACTACATGAGATTTCAAGAAAAAGTAAAATAAAGTCAAAAGAATGAAAAACTAAATGAAAATGTGAAATATCTCAGAAAGAGAAATGGATAAACAGAATGAAATAGAATGGAAGGAATTACAGTTACTAAAAATAATTGTGAATATGAATTGGATGAACTAACCCATTAACCAGAAGCAGATAACAGAATGGATTTCAAATCAATGTCCAACACCGTGTTATTTACAAGAAACACATTTGAAACAGAGATACACAGAAAATTAAAATAAATATTGGGACACAATTTATTATATTTCAGCTAAAGCTGAAAAGGAAAGAAAAGCAATCCTGATCTTAGACAGGGAAAACCCCCAAATCGGCCTAATTAAAATGCATAATCCGGGAAAAGATACCTTGATAAAATTAGCTAAAATTATAGATAATAAAATAAGATTAATATTAAACAGATATGTACCAAATGGCCGGGCATCCAAATTCTCAAAGTTAACTTTCAATGAATTAGAGGAGGAAATAGATGGTAAAACTGTACTAATGGGGGACCTCAACTTTCCTCTCCCAGAACTAGATAAATCTAACCATAAAATAATTAAGAAGTTCAGGAAATGAATTGCATCTTAGAAAGTTTATATATCATAGATATTTAGAGAACAGTGAATAAAAAATAAAAAGAGTATACTTTTGGAGAGCTGTGCATGGTACCTTCACAAAAATTTGTCATATATTTGGAAATAAAAACCTCATAACCAAAAGCATAAAAGCAGAAATATTAAACACACCCTTTCAAGACTACAAAACAATGAAAATTAAATTTAATAAAGAGAAACAGAAGCATAGTGAAAAGTTAATTTTAAACTAAATAATCTAATCCTAAAGAATGAGTATATCAAGTACAAATCATAGAAACAATCAATAATTTCATCTAAGTATGTGACAATGAGATAACATTGCAAAATTTGTGTTATGTAACCAAAGCATACTTCACAGAAAATTTACATCTCAGAAGGTGTACATCAGTGAAAGAAAGAGCAGATCAATACTTTGTTTATGTAACTGAAAAAACCTAGAAAAAGAACAATTTAAAAACTCCCAATTAAACACCAAAAAGAAAATTTTGAAAATCAGAGGAGAGATTAATAAAATTTAATATAGAATTGCTAGCTATAGGGGTAAGACAAGAAAAATAAAATGAAAGAATAAAAATAGGCAATGAAGAAACAAAACTATCACTCCTTCCTGATGACATAATGGTATGCTTAGAGAAGCCTAGAGAATCAACTAAAAACTAATTGAAACAATTAACTTCAACAAAGTTGTGGGACATAAAACAAACTAATATAAACCATCAGAATTTCTATACACTACCAACAAAACCCAGCAATATGAGACAGAAAGAGAAATTCCATTTAAAATAACTTGGGAGTCCTTCTGCCAACACATACCCAGGGATTATATGAACACAACTGCAAAACACTCTTCACCCAAAGACAGACCTAAACAATTAGAGAAATATTAATTGGTCATAGGTTGGCTGAGCCAATATCATAAATGTGGTAATTCTACATAACTTAATTTACTTGTTCAGTGTCATACCAGTCAAACTAGCAGAGAATTATTTTACAGACCAAGCCAAAAATCATGACAAAATTGATCTGGAAGAACAAAAGGTCAGAAATATCAAGAGAATCAATGAACAAAACAGTTAAGGAAAGCAGCCTTGAAGTTCAAAATTTCAAATTATATTTCAAAGCAGTAATCATCAACAAAATCTGGTGCTGCTTAAGAAACACAGTGGTGGATAAGGGAAATATATCAGGTTCATAATAATATGACTGTAGTATTCTAGTGTTTGATAGAGGCAAAGACTGAAACTTTTGGAGCAAAATAAAAAATTCTAGGAAAACCAGAAAGCAGTTTGGCAGAAACCAGACATGAACCAACAGCTCAGATCATCATCTCACACCAATGTAATATGAAAATTGATAATTTAAATATAAAAGGTAATATCATAAGTAAATTAGGGGAGTATGGAAAAATATACATGCCCAATCTGTGGATATGGGAAGCTTATTACCAACTAAGACATGGAGGACATTACCAGAAGTACAATAGACAATTTTGATTATATGAAATTTAAAAGCCTTTGCATAAACCAAACAAATGCAGGCAAAGTTAGAAGGAAAAGAGGAAATGGGGAAAATCTTTCAGCAAGTTTGAGTTGAGAGAAGGGCAAATAATTTGAACAGTCTGTTTTCAGTAAAAAAAAAAATCAAAGATATCAGTAATCACATAAAAAATGCTTTAAATCCCTACAGATTAGAGAAATGCTAATTAAAACACCTCTGAGATACTCCCCCTCAAATACATGAGAAAAAAAAGGGAAATGACAAATGCCAACAAGAATGTGGAAAAATTGGCATACTACTGTTGGTCAAGTTATGAACTAGTTCAATCATTCTGGAGAACAATCTGAAACTATACTCAGCTAGTTATATAAGTGTGCATACCCTTTGATCCAGAAATGCCACTACTGGATCTCTATCTCAAATAGATTGAAGAAAATGGAAAAAAATACCAAAAAAAAAAGACAAACAATGTCTGATATCTAAGAATTCATAGTCTTACCAGAAGATACCATGCAAACAACTATGTACAAATACTATTAAGGGAGATCCAGAAAGGCTTCTTATAAAAGGTATGATCTACCTGAGATATGAAAAAACAAACAAACAAGAAAATGAGAAAGAGGAGATGAGGAGAGCGAAATTACAATGAATGGGTAACAGTCAATGAAAATTCCTGGGTCTGGATTATCATGTATAAGGAAGAGTAAGAATCACAGTGTCACTGGATCATAGAGTACTTGAAAAGGAGTGATAAGAAGACTGCAAATGTAGAAAGGGCAAAGTTATGGATGATTTAAAAGCCAGAGAGGATTTTATAATTGATACATAATATTTCATTATCCTCTGAGAATACATTAATATCACAAACTTCATTAACTATTTTAGGTCCCCGAGATGAATTGCTTAAGTCATTTACTGAAAACTTAAGTCATGTAGATGACCCACATTCCTATATTTCTTCAAATGGGGAAAATAGCTTATGCTTAGAGAATATCTGCTGAGACAATTAATATTTATTAACTAACTCAGTTAAAAAGTAATCCCTTGTCAGAATTTCTACATACATTTTTCCCATTATCTTAGGAAGAAATTCATCTAAAATAGATTCTCCATGCTCCCAAATTAGTGAGCAATACATTTTGTGCTTAAAATGCTATATAAATCTTTTTAGACGTAATAAGGATACTAGTTTAAAAAATGTTAAATAAACCTGAACTTAGTTGCACTACAATCTGTTCATAATTTGAATTGTCTTGAGACATCATCAATTTTACCTGAACTCTACACTGCATGAGAAAAAATTGTTGGTATTTTATGAAATAAGCTTTTCCAAATTAAAATAAATTTAGCATCTTAGTCAGATCCCCTTTTCTATGTCAAGGCAAAATGCCAATGCCCGAGTAGTGCTACGAAGGTAGGGGGTGTCAAAAGATTTGCTTTTTATACAATGCACAGAATAGTTATTTGTGGGAGATTTTCTCCTCAATCATAGGAAAAAGTCAACAGCAACAATAGCATGAATTATAATTATTATTATTATAGCAAAAGCAACTACCTTTCAGTTTTTCAAAATGTTTTATCAATATTGTTTTGTTTTATCCTCACAAAAACCCTGGCTATAGATTCTATATTTTTCTCCAATTTAAAGTAGAAAAAAATGAGACAAAGATTGTTCAGGGTCATGATAGGTTTTAAGTATCTTATGCACATCTTAAGCTCAAGTCTTCCTGACTCCAGATCCAATGTTCTATCCACTAATATGTTTTGTTTCTAATTATCAAGGAAGCAAAACAAATGTAAAATTGATTGGGTGAGAGGATAAATGTTATACTGTCAATTTACATGTCTCCTGACATTTTTACATACCATTGAGTGTGGCTATATGTATGTAAAGCTTTTATAAAAGATAAGAAAACTTCTACTTAGGGTAAAGATATGAAATGTCCTAGCCAAGCATCTACAATTATCCTAGTATAGATTTAAAAGCATTAAAAATGATCAAGAAAATAGAGGGAAGGTTCTCCATCCAGTCTAGGACTTTACATGAAAATGACTACAAGCCTATGGGTACTCAAAGCAGAAATACACAGAAATTTTCTAATCTAAACTGATGTTTAATAAATGGAGCCTGAAGTCAGCATGATCTTAGTCTTGGCTTGTCTAACCCATCATGGTTGATGATGTCAGCCCCTGTCAGGTTACTGGCATTTTTGGGACACCTCAGTGTTGCCTAAGATACCTGAAGTCAGTGTTTCCCTCCAGACAAGAGTAGGACACAGAATTAGTTCTCAGTGGCCAATCATTTATGGAGAGTGAAGGTTGAGGACTTAGGCAACTTGAACCTGGGATATACTAAGAAATTTGAGAACAGTTTAATCTCTAAAATATTATTTATGTCTGTCCAAATTGCAGAAAGGGACCAAAGCAACTCCTAGCTAGCAACAATGCATGGATTACAAGATAGAGATGGGGTCAAAGCTAGGACCCACATTGGTCACTACAACACAAAGGCAGAAATCAGGAATTTTAGGCAAGGGCAGCTCTTAGACATACTATTCAGAACTGTCATAAGGTAGTGCAGTTGTAGTATTACTGCAAAAGGGAAAGAATCAGGCAGGGCCCTCTGATGCCATATAAGAGTAGATTAGTTGGGGTTAGCCTTGAACTGACATAAAGTCCTTACTAAGGATCTGAGAATGGAAACATGAACAAACAAAAGAAAATTTGAATACACTGAATGGATATTATAGGTTAAGAGAAGCTGAAGAGGTAAGTTAAGAAGAAGAATATAACTCCACAATTAGTACAAGTATGGTATCAGGAGAAAAAGTAATGTTGCATCCATTAGGATGCTGAAAGTATCTGGAAGAAATGAAGCAATTGATCCAAAAGGAAATTACAAATTAAAGTTCTTGTGGAAAACATTGAAAGGAGAATAAATAGCTTGAACAGAAGGTAGAAAAGCTTACCAAAATAGTGAACTTCCAGAAAAATAAAAGAGAGCAAATAGAATTATCTATGATCTTATGAGAACTGTAGCAGTTCTGCAACAAAACAAGAAATATAAGTAAAAAGTCAAAAAAGAATAAAATACATTTTATCAAATCTATTTTGATCAAATACATTTGAAAATAGGTTCAAACTTGAATTACAAGCAAAGAACTTAAACTTTTTTATTCTTTATTTGAGGCTTTTCTTGCATATTATTTTTGTTTTGTGTTGTTTTCACTTTTGACACTGGACCTTCTTATCCCTTCCAGTCTTGATGCATAACAGCTGCTCAAGAGACCTGACCAGCCCACTGATTGGTAAAGAAGCCCCTGAAAATATGCAACTTTCCTAGCAGTACTTTTAGAACTTATGTTTTTAATTTGTTGTTTTTGAAAAAAATGCATTTCAAAAAGTAAAGGGGTGCTTCTACTAATTCCCTGGAATGTTTTTTATCTCTGCGTTCTTAGTTTTAGAAGCATATATAGAATACCACAGAGAGCTACCAGAGAGAGATGTATAGTACTTATACATTTAGCAATAGCAGTTAACATTGAACAAATTGCTTAGGAATCCAGCTATGGTCCCTGAACATCTGGTTCAGAAACAGAATAAATATCTTAAAAAAGGAGAAATATGGACAATTTATCATTAGTTGTGTAAACCTTTTATAGGGTAAGAGGTCATTGGTTTTCATATTTTTCCTCTATGTATTCTCTTTATTCTTGTCCCTATAAAATGTAATTGTCAGAGGACTTCAAAAATATTTTAATAGTGCATTGACTCTATTGCCCTACTTCTATATTCAACGATATTTCTTTAAATCAGCCACCTTAAGCTAATATTTTGAAGCTATATTTATATAATTGAAAAATTCATTTACAGCTTCTTCTGGATATAGATTTCAGTGCCTCACAATCTTTATATTAGAGATTTTTTTTTACTTCTGAACTTTGTCATTCCATCTTACTTATCCTCTGTCAAAATGGAGAATAACTTATTACAACCCTAATGTAATCAGATTGTTGTCAAGCCGTATTCTTTTCTCTGTATTTGTACCCATTTTATTTTAGTCACATATTATCCACATTTACAATCCTTTAGTATTCTTTCCATTGATATTCTCTGATCTACTTGATTTGCAGCACTTGAAAGAATAGAAATTGTATTTTGGAGATCTATTTCAGAGACTTTTTGGAAAAGTATAAAGTCTATTAGTTTTTCTCAAGGTCACTTTCAATGTAAAACTAATTGACTCTTGATCATAAAAGCCTAATTAAGACAACTCTCTCTGTTCTGTATGTATCATCACCTTTATGTACTCAAACATATTGATTTCATCAAGATGAGCAAAAGTGCCAGAGGAATAATCAATCTAATAACAAATTGTTTCTCATGGTTAGATCCCTTGGCTTTCCTACACCTCCTTGATGAAAGTGATAATAAATACAATGCTGTTTTGTCCTATGGGCTAATGACGTCTCAAATTATAGAGTATGCCTTAAGAATACAAAAGTATATATTAGTACATTCTGAAATTATTATTCAATTAAAGTGAATATTCTTCATGAATAGTCTTCAGGTTAGGATTTATGATTTCATCTGTGCAGATAATCACTTTACAATCAATATCAGTCCTTTCTCCTTCACTTAGTACATGGATTTTGAGAGTTGCTCTAGGTGAGCAATTGATACCACATTACCAGTCTGGTGATTAACTTCTCTGAAGGTAGTGGGATTCCTCATTGGACAGGAAACATTACGTCTGCTAGACTCCCAGAGCTCAAATAACTTCAAGATCAGTTGGGCCTTCCAGAGGTCATTTCCACTAGGCATCATGAAGATATAATTCTGAAAGGAAATTAATATTATCTGTAGTAAAATAGAACACTTTCTCATTATTACTGATATTTTATAGATATTCATAAAGCCTGGAAACATGGTAGATAATTTGTTTTAGTTTAGAGTATTTTCTTATATTGATTTTGAAATAAATTATTTTGCCTATTTGCAAGTATAGCTCCTGATGTTATGGATACAGTTGTGTGATATGAAAGGGTTAATAGTGTAAATTAATTGCTTATGTTGAATGTTCTTTAAAGTTAGCTCCTATTTTAGGAATCTGTTAGCTCATTTGCACTCTGTTCAATTTACTTACCAAATTTTATCTGCAAAATCTGTATTTGTTATTTATAAAACAGTCATTTAGACAGCAGAAGTCTAAATTATTCAAGGTGCATTTTTTTCAAATTTTAACATATACAGAAAAATATATTCCCTCCTCATTGAAACTTTACAGATTAAATTATTTAGATTTCTTTCTTTTTTTCTTTGTTTTTGTAAGAGCAATGGAATAAATGAATTAAAATAAACACGCATATTATATTTCTCAAAAATGAGGAATTTGTCAGATTAAACCAGAAAAAAAGTCACTTCATTGTATGCATTATAGAATTATAATTTTAAAGTTGCTAACAAAAAGGGAATGATTTTAACTGCCTTTTATTATTGCTTTTTTTTAAAAGATGGCAAAATTTGTCTTGAAGACTTAGATATGTCAAATAAATTATGCATTTATTACCTAGTATAATGTGAAGATTTAAAATTTGCAGGTATTGGACATCAGTATCTGGTCTCTCCAGATTTTTCTTTTTGCTTTTCTTTTTATAAATTCATTTATTGTTTTCATTTTTCAACATTCACTTTTGTAAGATTTTTAGCTCTACATTTTTCTTCCTCCCATACCTTCTCCCTCCCTCAGACATCATGTAATCTGATATAGGCTCTACATATAACTCATATTAAACGTATTTCCACATTAGTCATGGTATAAAGAAGAATCAAAATGAAAGGGAAAAACCACAAGAAAGAAAAAAGAAGGAAAGAGAATAGTATGCTTTGATCTGCATTCAGACTCCATAGTTCTTTCTCTGATTGTAAATAGTATTTTCTCTTTAGTCTTGGAATTGTCTTAGACCATTGCATTGCTGAGAAGAGCTAAATATATCAAAGCTAGTCATCACACAATGCTGCTGTTACCATGTACAATATTCTCCTGGTTCTGCTCACTTCACTTCATATCAGTTCATGCAAGTCTTTCCAGGTTTTTCTGAAATTCAACTGCTCACCATTTCTTATGAGACAATAGTATTCCATTACAGAAATATACCACATTGTGTTCAGTCACTTCCCAATTGATGGATATTCCTTCAATTTCCAGTCATTTGCTACCACGAAAAGAGTTGCTATAAATATTTTTGCAGCTGTCAGTACTCCCCCCTCCCGTTTTTTGTGATCTCTTTGGGATAAAGACCTAAAAGTGATATTGCTGAATCAAAAGTATGAGTTGTTTGCCAACTATCTGCTTCCCTTCTAATCTTGGTTGTATTGGCTTTGTTTGTCCAAAATATTCTAATTTAATTTAATCAAAATTAGTCATTTTTCATTTCATAGTGTGCTCTCTCCTGTTTGATCATAAATACTTTGTTCTCCATAGATCTAAGAGGTAAACTATTTTTGATTACCTACTTTGCTTACGGTATCACCATTTACATATAAATTATGTAGAGATTTTGACCTCATCTTGGTATACAGTGTAAGATGGTGATCTATGCCTAATTTTTGCAATATTATTTTCTGGTTTTCCCAGCAGTTTTTGTCAAATAGTGAGTGCTTATCCCAGAAGCTGGAGTCTTTGGATTTATCAAACAGTAGATCACTGTAGTCACTGATGGCTATGTCTTGTGTACCTAATGTATTCTACTGATCTTCCACTCTTTTTCTTAGTAACAAATAATTTTGATGATTGCTGCTTTATAATATACTTTTATAGCTGGTACAGTTAGGCCACCTTCCCTTGCACTTCTTTTCATTAATCCCCGAGGTATTCTGGACCTTTTGTTCTTCCAGATGAATTTTGTCATTTTTTTTCTATCTCCATAAAATTTTTTGGTAGTTTGCTTTATAAGGCACTGAATAAGTAAATTAATTTAGACAAAACTGTCATTTATTATATTAGTTCAGCCTAGTCAGGAACAACTGGTATATTTCCAATTATTTAGACCTGATTTCATTTGAGTGGAAAGTGTTTTTTAATTGTTTTCATACAGTTCCTAAGTTTATCTTAGCAGGAAAACTCCCAAATATTCTATAATGTCTACTCTTACTTTAAATGGAATTTCTATTTCTACTTCTTGCTGTCGAGTTTTGTTAGTAATATACAGAAATACTGATGATTTATATGTGTTTATTTATAACCCAAAACTTTGCTAAAGTTGTTATTTCAAGCAGTTGTTCAGTTGATTCTCAAGGATTCTCCAAATATGTCATTGTGTCATGTGCAAAGACTACTTTGTTTCTCCTATGCTTTTTTTTTAAATTTCTGTTTCTTCTTTTGTTGCTAACATAATATTGAAAAGCAATGATGATAATTGGCATTCTTGTTTCAGCACTGATCTTCTTGAAAATTTTCTAGCTTATCCTCATTACTTATAATGCTTGCTGATGGTTTTACTATGTACTACTTAGCATTTTAAAGAAAAATTTCATTGATCCCTGTGCTCTCTAGTGTTTTTAACAGGAATGAGTATTGTATTTTGTCAAAAGCTTTTTGGCATCTATTGAGATAATCATGATTTCTGTTCATTTTGTTATTGATATGACCAGTTATGCTGATAGTTTGAACCAGTCATGCATTATTGGAATAAATCCAATCTTTTCATAGTATCCTATCCTCATAATAATTTGCTGTAATACCTTTGCTAATATTTAGTTTAAAATTTTTACCTTTATATTCATTAGGGAAATTTTCTCTGTTTTGGCTCTTTCAGGTTTAAGTAACAGCACCATATTTACATTTGACAGGGCTCCTTCTTTTCCTATTTTCCCAAAGAGTTCGTATGATATTGGAATTAAGTGGGGTTTTTTTGTTTTGTTTTGTTTTAATGTTTGGTAGAATTCATTTGTAAATCCATCTTGCCCTGGAGATTTTTTCTTATGAACCTCATTGTTGGCTTCTTCAATTTCTTCTTGTTCTTCTTCTTTTTCTTCTTCTTCTTCTTCTTCTTCTTCTTTGAAATGGGGTTAAGTATTTTAATTCAATTTATAATTTTGTAGATATTCATCCATTTCACTTAGATTGTAAGTTTTATTGGCATACTGTTAGGCAAAATATCTCCTAATTATTATTTTAATTTTCACTTCATTGGTGGTAAATTCAACCTTTTAGTTTTTTATACTGGTAATTTGGTTTTCATCTTTCTTTTCTGTAAAATCAAAGTAACCAAAGGTTTATTTATTTAATTAATTTTTTTTCCATTAAGCCAGCTATGTGTTTCATTTATTAGTTCAATAGTTTTTGTAATTTCAATTTTCATAGTTTCTCTTTTGATTTTCAGAATTTCTAATTTATTTAGTTGAGGATTTTAAATTCATTCTTTTTAAAGCTTTTTTAGTCACATTGTTCCCCTCATTCTCTATTTCATTCATGTAAATATTCAGAGATTTAAAATTCCCCCTAAAAACTGCTTAGGCTACATCCCATAAGTTTGGTATGCTGCATCATTATTATCATTCTCTTGGATGCAGCTTTTGATTATTTCTATGATTTGTTGTTTGATCCACTCATTCTTTAAGATTAGATTACTTAGTTACCAATTAATTTTAGTCTGTCTTTTCATGGCACATTATTACATATAATTTTTATTGCTTCATGATATGGAAATGATGCATTTTACATTTCTTCCTTCCTGTGTTGGATTGTGAGGTTTTGACACCTTAGGACATAGTCAATTTTTGTGTAGGTGCCATGAACTGCGGAGAAAAAGTATATTTCTTTCTATTCCCATTCAGTTTTATCCAGAGGTCTGTCATATCTAACTTTTCTAAAATTCTATTCACCTTCTTGACTTCTTTCTTGTTTATATTGAGGGTAGATTCTTTTAATTCTTAGAGGAGGAGGTTGAGGGTCCCCCAAGTATAGTTTTTTTGTCTATTTCTTCCTGTAACTCACTTAATTTCTGCACTAAGAATTTGGATGCTATACTACTTGGTGTGTATATATTTATTAATGATATTATTTCATTATCTATGGTATATTTTTAGCAAGATGTAGTTTCCTTTCTTCTTTCTTTTAATTAGATCTATTTTTGCTTTTGCTTTTTCTGGGATTAGGATTGCTATCCCTGCTTGTTTGTTTTCGTTTTTTTTTGTTTTTTGTTTTTTTAACATCAGCTGAAGCATAACATGGTCTACTCCAGCCTTTTACCTTTACTCTGTGTGTATTTCTCTGCTTCAAATGTATTTTTTTGTGAACAACATATTGTCGGGTTATGATTTTTAATCCACACTGCCATCTACTTCTGTTTTATGTGAGAGTTCATGCCATTAACAATCTCCATTTTGATTACTAACTGTGTCTTTCCATCCTATTTTTCCCCCTGATTTATGCATTTCTTTCTCCTTTCTCCCTTTCCTTCCTCATTAGTGCTTTGCTTCTGACCACCTCCTCCCTCAATCTGCCCTTCCTTCTACCAGTTCCCTCCCTTTTCTATGCCTTTTCCCCTACTACTTCTCTCCAGACTTTTCTACTTATGCCCTTATAATCTCAATATCCACCGACGAATTTCTTCCTGAGCTTTTCATTTGAGGAAATAACCAGATCGACCATATTCCTTTCACATCTAGATGTGATGCGCTAGCCTTTTTCTATCTGACCCTCATGCATGTACCCTTGTTCCAGCTTCTGTTGATGTTTTGCCCTTTCTAATTGAAAGTGAAGTCTTTCTTTTTGATTTGTATTTTGTGGCACCAATGTAATAGTCCCAGTGCCTACTGTAGAAATGAATATCTTGGCACAATTCTGAGTCAAGAAATACCACAGACTCTCCACATGAAAGGCAGAAGCAAAACATTTATTTAGACACCAGAAAGCCAAACCCATCACAGCAACAAAATCTATACACAACAGCAATGCAGAGAACAACACCATCCCCAAGACTTTCCCCTGCGAGGCTTCCCACAAACCAGCTCCATTAAACAAATCATAAACAGGCACTCTTAAACAAAATCACAAACAAGTTCTTTTGCTCATGCTAGCCAGCCACCTGAATCATTCCTAGCTCTGACTGCTCTCATGATTGACTTCCTCTCAGCTCTCCTCTAGCTCTGTTTCTTCCTGCTCCACCCCTCCTGTTCTACCTATTCAGCAAACTCCTACCACCACAGGCTCCATGAGACTTAATGGGACTATTAATGAATGGGAAAGATTTTTCCATTTAAATTACCATTATATATTTGTATTCCTAGCATTTAGCACTTTGGCACATTTCAAATGATGACTTAAATGGCTAGTTAGCTATCAGTGATTTTGGGGACTACTTCAATAATTCCAATTATGCAATTCTTTAATACATGTATCATGTTAATAATTTCATCCAAATTCACTGTTGGAACTGTGAAATTTTGTATAAGGTAATTTTTTTTAGAGTAGCATATTCTTATGCCTTTTCTTTCACATGTATTACAGGTCAAACATAAATTGTACTACTCTTTTCTTGTTGAATGGGAAAGTATTATTGTTTTTAAGATTAACAATTGGTACTGTTTTGTTAGAATTACCTGAGAAACCCTAGCTCTGTCCTTTTTCATCTACTCAGAGGCAGCAGACAGAGAAAAATTGACTCAAGGTACAAAAGAATAAGTAAAGCTCAGCTGAAATAATCCTTTATAAGATGAATGAAGGCTGACATCTTCAATTACAATTTGAACTGTCTCTTTGTGTATGAATGTGATTTAATGGAAATGTGAAATTCAGTAAACTAGACTTTCTTTATGATTTATAACAACCACCCTAAGGGTTGCCCAGATTCATTTTTTACTTCAGAATGGTCCAATTACTTCTCTTGTGAGATAAAGCTTTCTGGACACACTGCATATAAAGAGACTATTTACTACCAATTGAGAATTTAAAAGATAGTTACATTTTGGTTGTTACTAAAGCCCTTTGCTCAAAATTGAAGCATGTTTTTTCTCCTATTCAACTGAAATTTAGCTTCATGGATGCTATCATCTATCTATTTATCTTATTTAAAAGAATGGATAGATCCTAGGTCATTCATTCTAACCAAATTCCATTAACTTTATTCAAACTCTGAATGTGTCAGAATATGAAGTTGCAAGTAGAGAAAGTTATCAACAAAAATCTCTTCATTATGGTTGATATTTATTTATATCATCACTTTCTTGGGCGGTCCATGGTACCAATTAAGATCCCTGAATTTGTTCAACATTACTTAGATAGGAGTGTTAAACAGAAACTGGTATTTGAGATTTTTTACCAAGGATATTTGTACTTTCATATTTCTTGTTTTTCCACTACTTGGGAAAAGTATTTTATATATACTAAAGAAATATTTATTTTAAAAATTATATTCATCCTAATATTATCAATTATTTGATCAATGAAGTTTATGTGCAATTAAATTGAATTTTGCCAGCTTAATATGGAATAAGTGATGGTATCATAAGTATTCCCACGGTCAAATCATATCAGCTTTTTGGACTTCAAGTTATTCACCTGGAAAATGAGGTGTGCCCCTGATAGTTTTAAAAATTTTATGATTCATTGTTCACATAGTATTTTCATTTAATTCTGTAAAAAAAAACTATGACCTATCTTTCATTATTTCAAATTCATTAGAGCAGCAAGATTTACTCTGATGTTACTATTCACACCTAAACTATTATAATAATTAGTAATATAACTAATTTATGATGCTAATAGAAACAGTCTAGGACCATGATCACAAGAGTCTCCAAATTAGCAGTGTTCCCCACCCCTACCCTAACCTGCTTCTAGCCCAACCCTGATAGATATCATCCAAGGGATCAATCTCTGTGCAGAAGAGGTCAGTCATCCCCACACACTGCTGACTAATTGCTACCAACAAGGCAGGCAAGACAACTTAGATAAAGCCGCAAACTATCCTGGAGAGACGGAAAGTGGCACAATCAAAACAAATAAAACCACAATCACCATTTGGACCATGACCTCTACCTCCCTTTAGATTCTGATTGCAACATACCAAGATCCTGAGGCCAAGAGCCACAGGAATTACAGTAATGCCCTGACCTAACCCCTTCCAGTCCATACCCAGTAGCCATTATCTAGAGAATCTACTTTAATAGAGATGGAACCAAGCAACTGCCTACAGAAGTAGTTTCCATACTTCTGTCTTTTTAGCAGTACAACTGTGACATGAGCATTAAAATTTAATGAATAGAAACCAAGATTGAGGTTCAGTAAGTGTAGATAATTAGAACATCACACATATATAATCATCACTGAATGACCATTCAGATAAACCAAAAGTATAATTCATAATTGCTTTTGTACCTTTGGGGGGTACATTACAGGTTTGGGTCATTTTGTCATTTTCATTAGCTTTTTCTAATATAAGGATTCTTATTAATGACTCATATTTTTTCTTCCTTCAGAAATTTGTGAAAACATAGAGTTTGTCTTGACTTTGTTCCATAAGTAGGCAATTTCTCAGTTTTTTAGGATGTGTATTTTATATGTGTAGTGGCAAGTAAAATAGGATCTTTAGCTGTTTATGTTTTTCTAAAAATGCCACATTGAATAATGGCATTAAAGGGAATCTTTCTTACCCATGATGGGCCTGCCCATTGTGGGAAGCTTGATTGGGCGAGTTGTTTTGAAGGAGGGTTCCAAGTACTTTTTTTTTTTTTCTGTTGAGGTACTGAGTCAGAGGGTTATGTCCTCTGGCTCTAAAAAGTGTATACTCTGAAGGTGAGATTTTACTGTGGGGCTTACTGACTGGAAGTGTTTCTTTGGCCAGAGAGACTCTGGGAAACTGCTAAGGAGCTCCCTCTCCCCCTAAAACTCAGAAGCTGTTGCTTCCCTCTCTGGCAACTGTATATGGATGTAATGGTTAGACATTTTGAAGCATGTCTGTTAACTTTTGATTTCTCTGTACTTTCTTTGAAATTTTGATTTGGATTTTCTCTGATATCTGTGTTTGATTAAAGTGATTATTAACCCCTCGAAAGTTGCTTTCCTTTTATGAACCTGTTGAAGTAGTCCCCTCTCCCCGTGCATGTTGGAGTGCTTATTGTTACAATATGTTAGTCTTTACTCATTAATATTTCTACTCCTCTTATTTTATGGTGTTATTAGATAATAAGGATTGAACCCACGATTTTTTTGGGGGGATAGGGAATTCCCAAGTAAGAAAACTCCCACTACCAACCTAAAAACTAATAAGATAAATGACTTGCCAAGATTTTTCAGCTAGTTTGTTTCAGAGATAGGATTTTAATACAGCCTGTTTTTTTTCACTTAAAGTCAAATAAAAGTTATTTTTATGATGACTCTATAGTAGATAATCTTGAATATATTTCATATAGACTTCTTTTGATAATCCAAAATCTTCATATCTGCTATACTTGATTCATTTCCAATAATACTTTTGGATTCTCCCACAATTTCCCCATCTATAATATTTCCTGTGGAAATAATAATATTTGTCTATGATTCTATGATCATTTCCATTTTTTCCTGGTCAAGCTTACATAAACACATATAATAATTTTTAATGAAATAAGAAAATCTAAACATTTCACTTCAACAACTATTGAATGATACATTGAAAGAAGAGCACATTTCTACAAAATCAAGTGATTCTAGAAAGTCAAATTCATTTATCTTGCCTTCAACTAGATATTTATACAAATAGTTATTTACATCAAGAAGGCTATTAAGCTTTTTCCCTAAATAGAATAGCTCCAAATCATTCCAAGTAGTCAATTTATATTCCTGTTTAGAATTTGTATAGAAGGTCTGAACATAATTATTTCTGTCATATCTACTAAGTCTAACTTTGATGCAATCCTTCTGGCTGTGAAAATACTGTTATTTATTAATTACTAATAAATTGATAATTAAGAGATGTAGTTTAGTTTTAATCACTGGAATTAGTACTTAAGAATTAGTTTGATTTAAAGATTTAAAGTCTGAATGCTTCTTATCAGTGTATGTAAGATGGCTTGACTTCTTTACAAAGAGTTAACTTCCCCATTTCTCAGGGATAATCAGTAAAAATATTAAAATAACATAGTCATAAAATGTTTTGTCTGATTATAATCATATCACAGGGCAATTCTTGTGTATGTGGCTGCTGACACAGAACTTCCCAGAAATTCCAGAGGATGTTGACTGTTTTTCCCTCACCATAGACTGAAAACCTTCCTTTTGCAACTCAGCAAGATTACGCCAAAAGTAAGCCTACTCTTACTTCTGATATAGATCAATCACAGCCATAATTTAGTTTGCATCACTGGACCTTGTAGAACTATATAGAAAGTTGTTCTGTAAGGCATATTCCTGGCCATTGAGTGGCTAAGAGATCTCATTTATTTGCAGCTGTTGGCCTTACCAATAAATGATCCTGCTCAGAAACTATATGCCTTTGTTTCTCTTCATTGCAAATATTTATCATGACAATTGATGACCCAAATGGGACTGGAGCAAGGTCTTCAGCCTCCAAGGCATCCTCACAGAAGAAATCTTGTTAGATGACTCTTCTGGAGACTGGAGTTCTCCTAGGACCTAGAGCTAAATTTTCTCCCAGCAATGGTAAGCCCCAATTTTCTGGCAGAATTAATTCCCCTTTGCCCTTCTCAATGAATGTCAGACTTTTAAGGTATTAAAGGAAAATTTGGTTTCCTTTCCCCCCTCACAATAAGGGTTAGCCCTTTAAAATGGAAAGGGAAGGCCTTTTTTTAGAGGAAAGGTAACAATTTTTGGTCAGTCATTTTCTCCCTGTGTATAAAATCTAAATATTATAAATTATTATAGAAAACATGCCTATAAAGAATGTCTTAACATCATCTTTGAGAACTAGAAAAAAAATCCTGGCATGTGACAAGTACTATATAAATGACTTGTTATTAGATCTTTATTGACTTTAACTGGACAACTTTGTGACTGAATATGATTAGAAAAATATCAAAGGAGAAAGAATGAGTTATTTTCTCTGTAAGATAATTTAAAATGCATTCCATTGAATTTTTGTCATACTTAGTAATATGTTTCATGTTTTAAATCCATGATATTGGGTATATAAAATTTTCTTTTTTATTATGAAGGCTAAGAAAAGTTGTTAAGCCAAGTTACTTCTCCTTTTAATATGAATGCTGTTAGATTGGGCAGTTACATGACTCAGTGGACAGGACTTAGACTCAGAAAGCATCTTCATGAGTTGAAATCAAGCCTCAGACACTTAGAGGCTTTGTGAATTTGACAAGTCACTTAACCCTGTTTCCCTTAGTTTCTCATCCTGTTTCCCTTAGTTTTTCATCTTCACAAATGAGCTGGGGAAGGAAATGGTAAACCACTTGACTATACTTGCCAAGAAAATCCCAAATGGGGTCATAAAGACTGAAACAACTGATCATGCAAACAAAAACAAAATTGAGTAAGCTTGTTTAGAAAACTTTTTTAGTAACTTTATACTTGATTTTGTAGAAACAGTCTAAGACTTATTTCAGGGCATCTCTTATCAGACTTACATTTATTTTTGAGAAAAAAGAAAGAGACCCATTGAATGGGACACAAGTAATCTGTCCACCATCTTAAAATTGTATTATAACTGCAGATCATAGGACCATAGACTTATAGATTTAAAAGTAGAAAGACTCTTTGAATCTTACACATTCTACTATTTCAAAAATCTTGATTTAGAGATTGAAAAACTGAGACCCAGCCAAGTAAAATGATTTGTCTAAGAGCATTCCTCTGACTTTTTAATATTCTTACTAGTCTACCGTAGTAGTATATCAGGACAGGCATTTAAAATAATTATGAAGAAGGGATTGTACTACAAGAGATATAAAGACATTTTAACATTTCTAGTAGCAAGAGTAGTGAAATATTGAAAGCTTATATCCTACTATGAATGGGAAAAAAAAACAAAGCCATAATTGCCAGGCTGTTTTGCATTATTTGCATTTATTAAGTCACAGTATACTTTTATCTAAGGCATAAAGAATAGATTGACTTTTTAGAACATTGACCCTTTCTCTGATTTCCCTCAAATACTGTTTCAAAGAATGGAAATATTTCAAGGTTTTTATCTCTCATTTTAGTATATTTCTTATGCGTACTTGTGACTCCATTCTATTTGTGCAGTATTAAAAAGGCTTACAGAAATTAGAGAAATGGAATTGTTCTGGCTGAGTATTCATAATTTTCCCCTGAGACGCCTTTGGATTACTCATTCAAGAAAATCAGAACTCTGGAGACTTCAGAATGATGTCCTGAGGATGAGAGAGATTACTCCTCTTTTATCTTCACCCCCTGAGAAGAAGGCTTGTAAGTAATCTCGCAGACAAGCTTTTCTGTAACTAATAGGATGGTTTTTCCATTCCCCATGCTTCTTTCATGCCAAGCTACTGTGCATAATAGCAAAAGGAGACAAATAATGAAAGAATAAGATGCACTGTTATCACCTTGGTTGTTCAGATGGTCTTAATTTTGACTTTTTATTCTTATGTATTAATATAAGCTCCTCTGGTATAAAGATACCTGATGACTAATCGGAAAGGGAAAAGACTTAAATAGTGCTTGTCATATGAAAACAAGAATGGAAAAAGTAGTGCAGTCAAAGATAGATTCTAGAAAGTTATATTGTACAAAATGAACTATAATATATTTGAAAAGAAATAAACAATACTGACTTGCTACACATGACTTTACCATGTGACCTCTCTATTTCAGTCCCCTTATTTGTATGATGAGGAGTAATG
Organism: Bettongia penicillata ogilbyi; assembly: GCA_023548195.1. Taxonomy (NCBI): domain Eukaryota; kingdom Metazoa; phylum Chordata; class Mammalia; order Diprotodontia; family Potoroidae; genus Bettongia; species Bettongia penicillata. The sequence goes on from JAJHZJ010000653.1 coordinate 1,272,635, forward strand.
AGAACCAAGAAGTACTGGGTCACATAATCAGTAGGAACACTCCAAGTGCAAACTTTCTAAGAAATGGTTGTCCAGTTTCTCCTTGGAAAAAAACATGTTTAGGGAATGACAATATCTTGTTTTTTGTTTGTTAAGTCATTTCCAATCATCTAAGTCTTCATGACACCCCTATTTTTATCAGAGGCAATTTCTTCACAAAGATATTGGAATGGTTTGCTTTTTCCTTCTCCTGCTCACTTAACAGATGACAAAACTGAGGCAAACAGGGTTAAGTGACTTGTCCAGGGTCACACAGGTAGTAACTTTCAGAGGTTGAATTTGAACTCAGGAAGATTAGTTGTCCTGACTTTAGTCATGGCACTTAATCCATTGTATCACCTAGCTACCTTACTGACCTCTTTGCCTCTAAGCACATTGTGGTCACCTATTGAAAATACAAACACCACACACACATAAGCAAATATTACTCATTTTCTACTTATTTTCATAAAAGCTTAATGCATGCATGTGTGTAATAAGATATTTCACAAACTAATTAACAATTGATATCTAAACTTACTTGTTTCATTTTATTTATTCATGTAATATACTTTTCTTTTGGATAATTATTTAACAAGTAAAGCAGAATGCCAGTGTGAGAAGAAAGTAGCTATATAACAATCCTAAACTTTTAAAGATACCTATCGTTGAGACTTATAAAAATGATGTGGAGAAACTTATGTATATTCCTTGAGGGTTAGGAATTCTGTATTATGTTACTGTGTGTCACCCACAATGCTCCTATAATGCTGCAGATGAGAGGTGTTCCATTAATGTCTTAAAGAATGAAGAAAAAAATATTTTATTAACTTCTCAAAATGTATTTGGCAGAAATGTACTAGAAGATAATATGCACATAATGTTCTATTATTATTCTTTGATTATATCTCAAGTTTATGAATGTCATATCTGCAAAAACATTTTCCCAAGTAAAGAAAACCTTGAAGTATTGATAACAGATTACATTAATTTATGAAATCATCATAACTCACAGGAAATTTCCTTTAAATCCTTAAGGATCTTTTAAAAAATATCCCATTTGGGCCCTTTCTCCATAGACACCTATCACAAATCCTATTTAACTTAGTAAGCAGTTTTTGACAGTTGCAGTGTCAAAACAACAAGGAAAACAACAAATAAAAACCACTCATCATCTTGGGGTCAAAATGGTGATGGCCTCTCTGAAATTGACTGGAATGGGTGCTCTCAAGCAAAAGATATAAAGCCTTCTCATTGTACTACACTTAGAGTTTTAAGTTGGGTAAGAAATGCCAGTTTTTCTATTGTGTTTTGTTGACATAGACTTCAAGAAGTCAGCATCATTCCCACACTGTGGTGAAATATCTAGGGAGGTCTATTCTCCTCACAAATGCCTTGAGTTTTCAAGTTTTCTCTTCCATCTTTGGTGTCCACCTATCATCCAACTCATACCTGTGGCTCCAAGAAACTGTAGCATTTGCAGTGGCCACACCCAGGTAAATTCTGTTGTCAGACAGCCTAAACCAGGATGAGGTTAACTGAGAGGACTCAAATCTGTCAGTGAGTTAAGGGATATCTACCTCAAGCATCTGAAGATGTACCTCAATGGAATGGGTAGATTAGAACAATTTGTTCCAGTGGACAAGAAGTGGCTGAAGCAGATACTGTGTCAAAGATGTCAAGGCCATCCACTGCATCCTTGTCTATGGCCAGTCATCATAACTTTTTCTTGCCACTGGAATTTGATGATGCTGTAAGAGAGAATGAGGCTGATGACTTTGTACAACTCTACCCCAATTACATCCAAGTCAGGTCCACTCCATTATGCCACTGGTCATATTCAAAACTGAGGGATGAACACCAAGTAGATCTACATATTAATAGTAAAATAAATGAAAGATTATCAAATTGCCTAATTTATTATGAGTAAAATATAAAAAATGTACCTGCATAGTACCCTTAGTTCAAATATACTGGTTTGGCTCTTTGTAATTCTATTCTATGATGGAAATACTAACAATTGAAGGCAAAAACTGTTTGCATAGGTTTTTTGCAGCACCCTGAATAGGTTTCAAACAATGGCCCCAAATACCTGAGTTATGAGGAAACAAATAAGATAAGTATGATAAAAGTATTTAGGGTCAGATTAATGTTACTATACTATAAGATTCGTCTCCTTTCACCAAAAACAGAAATGAGCATAAGATTTTAAACTTTAAAAAATAAATAATAAATGGAACACTATCTATACAAAAAGATTAATTGAGAAGAAGAAGGTATTTGAGATTCAACAAACATTTAATAAATACCAACCAAAACCCAGACACCAAAATAGGTCCTCGAGATTCTAAGACAAAAAATTGCTCATATCCTCATGTAGCCTAACTGAATTCAAACCTTTCTTTTTGCTCAAAATAGTTTGAGCAAAAAGGATAGTATATATTACAGAAAAGGTAAAGAAAGATGATTCTGTTGAGATGGTAGAGTGGGTCACAAAACCCCAAGATCTCAAGATTTTCTCCACAAAAGAGATAAAATAATATCTTAAGATGAACAAAGTAAGCCTAAAAATAAATAAGAATAGGGGCACAACCGAGGTTTTCCTGGGACAATTCAAGAAGATCAGAAGAAAAATTCCAGGACAAGGTTTAGTCCCTCTAGGCTAGGGTACATACAAACCACAAGTGGCTGAAATGTCAAGCAGCAAGCACTGGGGTTGCCTGGGTCAGGAAGCTGCCTCTGCCCAATAACGGGAAATTTTATTCTGCAGAAAAGGGATAGGAGTTGAGCATCCAAACTGGGGAAGATCAAGTGAACCTCTGTGGACAAGGAACACTAGACCCAGCTGTGTTGTGGAGAGCAACAGGGGTGAGAAGGAAACAGCATACACCTGGTGAGTGCAGAAGCAATGGGGCTGGGACACTGCTGGAAGTGGGCACTTATATGAGGATGGAGGTCTTGCTTTCAGTTTCAGGCCAGAAAGGAGAACTGAATAAACATCTGGAATTAGAGGGAATATTTCCCCATACCCCAAGGCTAGATGTAACTACAAAAACTAAGATAATACTAGGAAAAAAATGCACAGGCAAAAGTGAAAGTATCCAACCATAGAAAGTTATTCTGGGAATAGAAAAGATCAGCATCTGGGTAGCTTCAGAGGAGGATATTGAAGAAAAGAAACCCTATTCTACCCCAAAGAGTAATGTCAAATAGTCATCTGCCCAAAAATAATTCATTGAACTTTAAAAAGATGTTAAAATTCAAATTAGAGAGATGGGAGAGAAAGAATTATCCAAGAAAAGAAAGATTATGAAGAGAAAGTCAACTTTTCTCTTAGAAAAGGAGATCCGGAATCTTTTTCTTTATATATTTATTTTTCAGTTCTCAGCATTCATTTCCACAAGAATTTGAATTCAAACTTTTCTCCCCATCTCTCCCCACCCCCCATCCCAGGACAGCATGAACCCTATCCATCCCTTCCTCCAGTGTGCCCTCCCTTCTATTACCCATCCTTCTTCCATCACTCTCCCCTTCTATTTTCCTGTAGTGCAAAATATATTTCTATACTCCATTGCCTGTATAGCTTAATTTCCAGTTGTATGCTAAAAATCTTTTTAACATTCTTTCTTAAAGCTTTGAGTTCCATATTCTCTCCCTCCCTCCCCACCCACCCTCACTGAGAAGACAAACAATTCAATATAGGTCATACATGTGTAACAATGTAAAGCATTTCCATATTTATGTTGTAAAACACTAAGCACATTTCCTTCTGTCCTATCCTGCCCTGGATTTATTCCATTCTCTCCCTTGACCTGTCCTCCCACAATACTATTTGCTTCTGATCATCCCTTTCCCCAATTGGCTGACCCTTCTGTTATCTTCCCTCTTCTATCCCCTTCCTCCTTGCCTTCCTGCAGGGTAAAATATATTTCCATATCCAACTGAATGTGTGTTATTTCATTCTTAAACCAAATCCCATGAGAGTAAGGACCAATTTCCTTTCATCACCCCTTTCTTCCCCTCCATTATAAAAGCTCTTTCTTCCCTCTTGTATGTGAGATGATTGACTACATTCTACCTCTCCTTTTCTCTTACTCCTAATACATTCCATTAACAGTAAATTTTACTTTTTTGGCTATTCTCCCTTCATATTCAGGTTACCCTGTGCCCCCCTGCCACTATCTCTCTCTCACTCTTTATATAATTATATGTGTATGTGTGTATATATGTATATGTGTATATAGATGCACACATATACATATACATATATACATGCATATATACATACACATATATACCTACACATATATAATATGCACATACATACATACCTATACACACCTACATATATATATTCCATCTAACTACCCTAATATGTAAAAAGGTCTCATAAGTTACAAATAACATCTTTCCATGTAGGAATGTAAACAGTTCAACTTTAATGAGTTCCTTAAGGATTTTCTTTCTTGTTTACCTTTTCATGTTTCTCTTGATTCTTGTATTTGAAAGTCAAATTGTCTACTCAGCTCTGGTCGATTCAACAAGAGTGCTTGCAAGTCCTCTATATCATTGAAATTCCACTTTTTCTCCAGAAGTATTACATTCAGTGTTGATGAGTAGGTGATTCTTGGTTTTAATTCTATCTCCTTTGATTTCTGGAATATCATATTCTAAGCCCTTCTATCCCTTAGTGGAGAAGCTGCAAAATCCTGTGTTATCCTGATTGTATTTCCAGAATTGTTTAAATTGTTTCTTTCTGGCCACTTGTAATATTTTCTCCTTGACCTGGGACCTCTGGAATTTGGCTGCAATATTCCTAGGAGTTTTCTTTTTTGGATCTCTTTCAGGAGGTGATGAGTAAATTCTTTCCATTTTTATTTTATCTTCTGGTTCTAGAATATCAGGACAATTTACCTTGATAATTTCTTGGAAGGTGATATCTAGGCTCTTTTGTTGGTCATGGTTTTCAGGTAGAACAATAATTTTTAAATTATCTCTCCAGGATTTATTTTCCAGGTCAGTTGTTTTTTCCAAAGAGATATTTCACATTGTCTATATTTTTTTCATTCTTTTGGTTTTGTTCTATAATTTCTTCCTTTCTCATAAAGTCTTTAGCTTCCATCTGCTCCATTCTAATTTTTAAAGAACTCTTTTCTTCAGTGAGTTTTTGGACCTAACTTTCCATTTGACTAATTCTGGCTTTTTAAAGTAATCTTCTCCTCATTGGTTTTTAGGAACTCTTTTGCCATTTAGGTTAGTCTATTTTTAAAGGTGTTATTTTCTTTAGCATTTTTTTAGTCTCCTTTAGTAAGCCATTGACTCACTTTTCATGATTTTCTTGCATCATTCTCATTTCTCTTCTCAATTTTTCCTCCGCCTCTCTTACTTGATTTTCCAAATACTATTTGAGCTCTTCCATGGCCTGAGACCATTGCATATATTTTTGGGAGCTTTTGGATGTAGAAGCCTTGACTGTGATGTCTTCCTCTGATGGTATGCTTTTTTTCTTCTTCATTCAAAAGGATGGAAGAAAATACTTGTTCACCAAGAAAGTAACCTTCTGAGGCCTTTTTTCTCCTTTGTTTGGCATTTTACCAGACAGTTACTTGATTTTGAATCCTTTATCAAGTGAAGGATATACTCTAGGGACGTGTAAGTTCTCAGTTCCTAGAAGGTGGAAAAATGAAGAGGGAGGAGTAAACTCCTCTCTTGGTCTGTGCTCTTGTCTGAGAACAACCACAAGAATGTGTCTGCCCAGAATCTGCAAGCGAGATTCTTTCTCCAGAGCCTCCACCAGTTACACCATGCCAGTGCTCCTCACCTCAGGGTCAATAGTCAGGACTGGGACCCAGATCAGCTGCTCACTTTGCCCAGGTTCTTTAGGCTCCAAAAGTGGATGCTGCCCCTTTGACTGCTGCTTCCTTGGAGCTGAGACTTGTAAAGGACCCAGCTCTCATCTCACCCAGGAGCTAGAGCTTTCTCACTCACCTTTGAAGCTGTCTTTGGCATTTGCAGCTTGAGAAATCTGGGAACTTCAGCTACTACTCATGATGCTGTGCCCTGAAGCCTGCTCCAGTCCTGTCCATGTTGTACCACATGGCCAAGGTCAAGCTGCACTGTGCTCTGAACCTGGTGTGATAGACCTTTCCTGTTGGCCTTTCAGGCTGTCTTGGGCTGGAAATTTCTTCCACTCTATCATTTAATGGCCTCTGCTTCTCTAGAATTTGCTTAGAGTCATTTTTACAGGTATTTTATGGCCTGTGGGGGCAAAACTAGATCAGCTCCATCTTTTTCCCCCTTCATCTTCCCTCTGTCCCCAGAGATCCAAAATCCTAAGGATGAAATTGAATATTAGAATTGGACAAGGTGAAGACAGAGAAGTTATAAGAGACCAAGAAATAATTAAACAAAATATGAAAAATGAAAAAATAGTAGTGAAAGTTAAACATAAAAGTACTGATCTAGAGAATAGATCAAGAGAAAATATAAGAATAATCATACTACCTGAAAGATATAATTTTAAAAAAAAATTGTTACAATGCAAGCATTAATTAAAGAAAATTGTCCTGACACATTAGCACAAGTGGTGGGGGGAGTAGGAATAGAAGAAATATCCGCTGATTACCACTTGAAAGGTATCCCATCAGTAAAACTCATAGGGATATTATAGTCAAATTCTGAAACCCCCAGCTCAAGGATAAAATATTAAAAGCAACAAGATAAAAGAAAAAGTAATGGTGCCACAGTTAGAATCACACAAGACATATCAGCACAGACACTAAAGGACAAAGGGTCTTGGAACACTACATATCAGAAAGCTTAAAAGAATTAGGGATGTGGCTGAAAATATGTCCAGCAAAGCTAAGCATAATCCTGAATGAAAAAGAATGGACATTTGATCAACTATCAAATTTTCAAGACTTTCTTAAAGAAACTGAACTTAATAGAAAATCTGACATACAAAATTCAAGAAAAACATAAGTTACATATCAAAAACCAATTAAAAGTGATTCATCAAGGACAAAACACTCACTCCTTATACAGTAACATATAAAACATATGTCTAAGATCATTGTTAGTAATTGAGTATTTCATAAGAAATATTGTGATAGCCCTGAGTATAATATGACTATTAAAAGTAAAACCATTTAGAAACACCTAAACAGAGTGATTATTTTATACAAATGAATTGCAAGAGGAAGATTTGATACAGAAAATCTAGATGGGAGAACATGGCTGATAGCTCTGGTAACCTACTTTCATTGGGAATGGGATTAAGAGGAAGAGTACATACATATAACTAGAAGAGTACAAAAGTCTTCTAAATTCAGAAGAAATAAAATGGTAAGGGGAACAAGAAAAGGGAGAGGACAAGGGAGAGATTACTTTAGGGGAGGGTGAGGGAAAAGATTAAAGAGGAGTAGAGAAGGGTGTTGTAGTGGCAAGCATCCTGACACAATCAGGAGGGACTGCTGCCACAGCTTCCTAGATCTAATTTTCTAAAAGAAAAGCAACAATCTTCTTTAATTACATATATCAACAGAGAAAATGAAAGCAGGAAAATAAAGACTAATAGGCAGGGCTTCTAACTGTCTGACTATAAACAATACATACATCAAAGATCAACAGACAGGTCCAATGGTCTGACCATTACATACATACCAGAGAGAGAAGCATCAACATCTAGATTTTGAAGCCAGGGGCCTCCTTGATGGTTACCCAGAGTCTCCTCTGGCATATGAACCTTCTTCCAAAGAGTAAGCCCCAAAGAAAAACCTTGCCTCAAGGTACATATACACTTTTCAGAGGTGGAGGGCATCACAGCCCTCATGACCCTATGCCTCATTAGCAATTAACAAAAGATATGGATATTCCTAGGAAACAAACCTCCCCAATCATCTTCCCTTAATGGGCTCCACCTGAGGCCTATTAATGGGCATTGAAGATCTTTAACTCTCATTAACATTACAGGTATTTAGATCAACAAGAATTGGAAGATTAGGGAGGGATCTTTAGAGAGGTGAGTCAAGGAATAATTTACAGTGAGATGCAGAACTGTGTTTAGATTTATGGGAACAGGAGGATAGGGTAGGGATCTTTGTTGAGGGGGTGTTAGGAAAAGTAATAGGAGGGCAAGGTAGTAGGTAAAAAGAATGTAGAGGAGTTTGGAGCACAAAGAAATAAGTGATACACACAAACAAAAACAAAGATCAGGGGGGAGGAGCCAAGATGGCAGAGTAGAAAGACTCAAGTATCATAGCTCCGAATTCACAGCCCAGAAATTTCCTGTAAAAAAGAAATCCCCACAAATTCTGCATCAGTGCAAGCTGCGCACCAATGCAGTAGAAGACATTTCCATTCCAGAGAGCCCTGGAAAGCCATCCCCAGGGGTCTGTTGTGGTTGGGACAGCAGAGCCCACCCCTGCCCAGCCCTGGCCGCGTGGCCCCAGAGGAGCAGACCCGAGCAGGCTTCAGGGACAGAACCTCTGGCAACCGCGAAGGTCGCTCTGCTCACAGGTACTACAGGTCAGTGAGAGAGATGTCTGGGCTGGCCAAGAGGAAAGCGGAGTGTCTCCGTGGCTCGGGCCCCCTTGGGAGGCAGCAGCAGAGGCAGCAGTGGCGGCCCAGTACTCCCCAAGCAGGCAAACAGGAGCTCAGGGCCATTACTGAAGGCCTCTGCATAAAGCCCCTGAGGGAACTGAGCCTGGCAGGCGGCCCTGCCCCCACCCAAGCACCAGAACTTAAGCTCACATTGAATAAGAGCCGCTCCCTCCAGGAAAAGCCCTGAGGCTGGGAAGCAGCATTTGAATCTCAGAGCCCAAGCACTAGCTGGGCAGATCTAGGCAGGGGTGGAGAGGGATCTCACAAGTCAAATAACTGGCTGGGAAAATGCCCAGAAAAAGGAAGCAAAATAAGACCATAGAGAGCTACTTTATTGGGGAAGAGATGTTCCTTCCCCCCTTCATTTCTGATGAGGAAGTACAATGCTTGCCGTCAGGGAAAGACATGGAGGTTGGGGCCTCTCTATCCCAGACATCCAAGGTGGATGTCCGGTGGGCTCAGGCCATGGAAGAGCTCAAAAAGGATTTTGAAAATCAAGTTAGACATGTGGAGGAAAAACTGGGAAGAGAAATGAGAAAGATGCAAGAAAAGCATGAAAAACAGGTCAATACCTTGGTAAAGGAGACCCAAAAAAACGCTGAAGAAAATAACACCTTGAAAAATAGGCTCCCTCAATTGGCAAAAGAGGTTCAAAAAGCCAATGAGGAGAAGAATGCTTTCAAAAGCAAAATTAGCCAAATGGAAAAAGAGGTTCAAAAGCTCACTGAAGAAAATAGTTCTCTCAAGATTAGAATGGAACAGATGGAGTCTAATGACTTTCTGAGAAACCAAGAAATCACCAAACAAAACCAAAAGAATGAAAAAATGGAAGAGAATTTGAAATATCTCATTGGAAAAACAACTGACCTGGAAAATAGATCCAGGAGAGACAATTTAAAAATTATGGGAGTACCTGAAAGCCATGATCAAAAAAAGAGCCTAGACAAAACAAAGATCAGAAGTATAATTTGTTAGAGAATGCATATGTTTACATGTGTATGTATATGTGTGTATATGTATGCATGTGTGTGTATGTATCCTTATAGAACCATATCCACATTTAATTGTAGCCTTCAAAGGTGGGAGGAGGAAGGGTAAAAAAACAACAAAGTGCATAGCGGAGAAAAAAATACTTATATGGAAACTAAGAAAAGATGGACAGTTCTTGACACACCATATAATATTTATCATGCAGGCTTTTTTAAAATGAAAAATTGTCATAATATATTTTGAATCTTCTTTTGTGTTCTTCTATAGACATGACATGCTTTTTTTCTTTTCTTGCTCTGCATTTAAGTTCCAATATTTGTTTTTGACATTTTTTTCTTCAATCTATTCTATATTTGTGTTCTGATGTTTTTCTAAATTAACTTTTTTAAAAAGGTTATGAATAAAAAAACAAATATAAATGATATTCTTGCACTTAGAAATAAAAAAATCTTGTTAGTTGGACTTTATACTGCAGATCCCTACAAATGCTTAATGGAATCCATGTAATAATTCAATCTTTAGGTGTTAGTTTGGACTCTAGAGAAAAGGAATTTTCATATTCCATAATCTGAGTTACTTGGACACTGCTACATTCAAAAATAAAAATAAGTTGATTAAGTGAAATGATTGTCTTAACTAATCATTCTAAAATAATCATTAATGTGATTATTTAAATAAAAGATGCCCATAAATTCTGTTGTTGAGTATAGAACCTCTATCCTGATAATGTCTTACGGATAAGCCAAATTAAAAACATTACCATACAAAATAAAACTTATCATCTCAACTTGGAATACATGATTAAAAATAATACATTTCTATGAAGGAACAGCTGAAAATAACTTCAACTCTTCTGTGATCTGATTCTTTATTTCATGCTAAAAATTATTTATTTCATTATTAATCAATGTATTAAATGTTAGTGATTTTACTCAATTAACATTTAGTGGGTCTTTAAAATGACACAAAGATGTTAAAAAAGATGGTGGAAAATGACTAGCTATTATATCCCTCTAAGGCAGGGGACCAATACTTGCCACTGTAAGTGCAATTTTTTCATATAACATCTCCTTCACTGGTCCAAAAGATGGAAGTAATGTGAAATCTCACAGATGCTAAGATGCAAAATGGAGGAGAGATGTAAGATATTTTGAAAATCATGGGGAGATCATTTAACAAAAGGGATGTCTTTCTACCTTTGTGGGAAGTAGAGAAGGAATGACAAAATAAGAAAAGGTTAAACATAAGAGGTTATTGAAAGGGTAGGTGCCCAAAGAAAAGAGAAAATTGATGGGATCGTACAGAACTTTCAGTGCTGTGTAAATTTTCCAAGTAAATCAAAGAGGTAAAGAGTAGTACATATTTAAATTTTAGATATGTCTTTGATCCGCTTCTCAACTCTCTCTGAATTTTTCCTCTAATGACTACAGCTTAGTGACCCTGGAGTAAGATTTATGGCCCAGCTTGCTCAGTGGTCTATCTTTGAAAGAGGCATCAAGAGATGCACTATTAGATGACATGACTTTCTTTTGTTATGAGACACCTTATTTAACATTTAAGTGTTATGTTTGGGCACTGCCAAATCATTTTAATTCTACTCCACAATATAGGATAAACATTTAATTCAAGAAAATATTTGTTGATCACAGGATATTTGTAAGTCATTTTGGAAAACAAAGATGTGACATAGAATAAGGTCTAAAGTAGCTAATTAAAAATAATAACAACAATAAATGAAATAGCAAAGAGCAAAGTGAGAAGAACCAAGAGAATATTGTATAGAGAAACAGTAATACTGTTTTAAGAATGACTTTGAGTGAATAATTTGTTTTGACTATTATAAATACTCAAATTAACTACAAAGGTCATATGAAGAAAAATGCTATTTGCCCCCAATGAAAGAACTGATAAATAGAACTATGCATTGAATAATTTATATATGCATATACAAATATATATATACACATGTACACATACACATGTATATACACACATATATACATATATTGTATATATATGCACACACACATACACACACACACACACACACACATATATATATACCTATTGTGTATAATAGTAGACATCTTGGGGGGTGAAGGAAGAAAAATTAATTTACATGATAATTCTGTTGTATATTTGAAAGCAATAATATTGTAGCTAAATTCCCAAATAAGTTCAAAAAGAAAATACTGAAAGTAGCTAGAAAGGAACAATTCAAATGCTGTGGAACTACAGTGGGGATCACACAGATCCTTGCAACTTCTACATTAAAAGATGAGAGGGACTGATATATGATATTGTATAAGGAAAAGGAACTTGAACTACAAAAGAAGATCAATTACCCAGGAAAATTGAGCATTATCTTTCAGATAAAGAGACAATCATTCAGTGAAATAAGGGACATGCAGACCTTCCTGATAAAAAGACTCAATGGAAAATTTGATTTTAAAATACAACACTCAAGAGAGGCATAAAAATATAAATAGGGAAAAAATAAAAACATGTTATTCAGTAAGGGCAAACTGTTTACATACATACATAGGAGGATGATACTTGTAAATCTTATTATGACATTTAAAGAGGCTAGACATAGACGGGGGTGTGCAAATAAAGAAATTGCTGTGATGATAAAATAAAAATTTAATTAAGCAAAGGGATTGCAATGGAAGAAAAGGAAAGGAGGAGGCAGAAAAGGGTAAATTACATCACATGAAAAGGCACACAAATTATAGTAGAGGGAAAGAATTGAGGGAGATGAGCATTGTTTGAACTTTAATAGGATTTGGTTCTCAAAGGGAGTAACATAATTAAGTATAGAAATTGCAGGTAAAACAGGAAGAAAAGGGAGGGGACAGTCAGAAGGGAGGGAAGAAGTAGCAAGGGAAAAGGGGGAAAAAAGAGGGGACTGAGAAAAGGGAGGTAAAATTGAGAAAGGTAGTGAAGAAAAGCAAATTTCTTTTGTAAAGGGGAAGTGAGAAGGGAAAAATAGAAGCATATAAAGTAGGAGAAACAGAACAGAAAGATACATATAGTTGTCGTAACTATGAATTTGAATGGGATGAATTCTCCCATAAAACAGAGACAGATAGCAGAATGGACTAAAAAAAAACATAAGCCTACCATATGTTGTTTACAAGAAATACATTTGAAACAGGGAGATACTTACAGGGTAAAGGTAAAAGGCTGAAGTAGAATATATTATGCTTCAGCTAATATTAAAAAAAGGAGGGGTAGCAATCCTAATCTAAGACAAAGCAAAAACAAAACAAATCTAATCAAAAGAGATAAAGAAGGAAACTATATCCTGCTAAAAGGCACCATCGAGAAAGAAGTAATATCATTGCTAATATGAAGCAAGTAGTATAGCATCCAAATTCTTAGAGGAGATGTTAAAGGAATTACAGGAAGAAATAGACAGCAAAACTATACTTGTGGGGGACTTCAAAGTCCTGTTCTCTGAACTTGACAAATCTAACTTCAAAATAAACAAGGAAGAAGTTAAGGAGGTGAATAAAATTTTAGAAAAGGTAGATATGGTAAACCTCTGAAGAAAACTGAATAGGGATAGAAAGGAATATACCTTTTTCTCAGTAGTACATGGCACATACACAAAAACTGACCGTGTACTAAGACATTAAAATGTCACAGTCCATTGCAGAAAAGAAAAAAGGGCCATGGAAAGAGACTAAAAATTGAGTGACTCAAACAACAAATCATAGAAAAAAATAAAATAACTTCATTCAAGAGAATAGCAATAATGAGACAACCTACTCAAACTTATGGGGTACAATAAAAGTGGTTCTTAGAGGAATTTTGTACCTCTGAATGCTTGCATGAATAAAATAGAAAAAGAGGAGATCAACGAGTTGGGCATGTAACTGAAAAAGCTTGGAAAAGAACAAATTAAAAATTCTTGATTAAAAACCAAATAAGAAATACTGAAAACCGAAGCAGAAATTAAGAAAATTGAAATTAAGAAAACTAAGAAAATAATAAATAAAACTGAGTTTTTTTATGAAAAAATAAAATTGATAAGCCTTTGGTCAATTTGTTTAAAAAAAAGAAAGAAGAAAACCAAATTACCAGCAATAAAAATGATAAGGGTGCATTCAACACCAATGAAGAGGAAATGGCAACAATTAGGAATTATTTTGCCCAAATATATGCCCCCAAATCTCACAATCTTAGTGAAATGGAGGAATATTTACAAAAATGTGAATTGCCCAGTTCAAGAAAAGATGAACAGGTGGGCTTCAGAAAAACCTGGAAAGACTTATGTTAACTAATGCTAAGTAAGCAAAACCAGGAGAACATTATAAAAGTTAGAGCCACAGTTTGCAAAGACTGTTTTTGATAGACTTAGCCCCTCACAGCAATGCACAGCTAAAACATTTGCTAAGGACTCTTGATGCAAAATGCCATCGACATCCTGAGAAAGAATTACAGAGTTGGAATGCAGAGTAAAGTAGATTTTTCTTTTTTGTTTCATTTTCTTTCTCATGGTTTCTGCCATTCATTATAATTCTTCTATGCAACATGACTAATGTGAAAATGTGTTCAACTTGAATGTATGTGCAGAGCCAGTATCAGATTGCATACCGACTTGGGGAGGGTGGGAGGAAGTAGTGGGAGATTAAAATTTGTGGAAGTGAATGTCGAAAACTAAAAATTAGTAAGTTAACTAATCAAAAACAAAAAAGATTATTTTTCCCCCAGCTCTAATTCTATTATCTAACTAGAAACCAATTAAATGTGTCTCCTGTGGAATTGGAGCAAAGTAAGACAGGATGAAGATCATGCTCAGGGGAAGTTTGCCATTGATTGCCTCAAAGTGTGTGTGTGTGTGTGTGTGTGTGTGTGTGTGTGTGTGTGTGTGTGTGTGTGTGTGTGTGTGTGTGAAGACTAACTGTTCTGAGAGTTAAGTTGATAGTGCAGGAGGCATAGGTGGAAAAGAAAATGTTTGAAAAAGCCTCTGTAGACAATGGGACAATTAATCCTGAAAAGAACTAGTCTAAAGCAATGAGGCCCCAGATGATTTTGTATAGCATGAATTTAAAGCAGTTTTGGTTGACATAATCAGTGTTTTTTACTTGATTTGATCTCTTTCAGTAATATTTAGTAACATATGAACAGGAAAAGAAATGCAAATGATAGAAGTGTTTCAGAGTTGAAGTCTGGAACGAGATGAGCAGGAATAGGAAAACGGGGCAAGGAATACAAGAATCAAGGATGGGATAGTGAAATATTTTAACTAAGGGATCAAGATTTCAAAAACAGAAAAAAAAATGATTCCAGAACAGGGGTAATGAATAAGCTGGGAAAGCAGGAAGGATTAGAGTTAACTGCTTTAAACTACTTGACAAGAGGTTAGTATAATGATGAAGAATGTATTTAGGAAAAGAGAGAAATAGACAAATGGGAGCCTATGAACTTATATAAGAACGTCACTTATGGATTGTGGAGGTGCAACACTTGGGGATGAGGCTGAATCCAAATAAAAGAATGGCTAATGAGGAATTTCAGTCAATGAATTCTGATTAATTTTTTTCTAGAATCTTGGCAGTAAAAGGGAGGAAATACATTTAAACAATGACAGTATAGTAGCAGTCCAGGAGATTTTATGATGAGAATATTGAAATATGTGTGCACCGAGGGAGCAAAACTAGTATGGAAGGGGAGATCATAAATGCATGAAAAAGAGGAGAATAGATGGGCTAAAATTATATGGGGGAAAGGGAGGGTAAGATGAAAGGCAATGGGGCAAAGGCTGGCTTTGGCAAACAGAAAGTCTGTCTCTTCCTTTATGAATTGGTTTCTGATTTTTAAAACTTTCTTTCACTAACATCTTCCTCCAGAGCCTTATTAAAGCATGGAGAAGACCCCGGGTTCCATAAGAATAACTGACATTTGTATAGTTGTTTAGAGTCTCCATTGTGTTTCACATACTTCATTTCATCTAAGCCTCAGAAGGACTCTGTGGGATCAGACGTTGATGGTCTGTCATTTAGTCATGCCTGACTCTTTGTGACCTCATATTGGGTTTGTTTTCTTGGCAAAGATAATGGAACTGTTTGCCATTTCTTTCTCCAGTGGATTAAGGAAAACAAAGGTTAAATTTCCAACCCAGAATCCCACAGCTGGTGAGTGTCTGAGGTCAGATTTGAACTCAGGTCTTCCTGACACCATGCTTAGTGCTCTATCCACTGACCTAACTAGCTGGGATAGGTACTAAAGGTATTATTTCATATTTTTGCAAAGGAAGAAACCTATATCAGCAGAGTAGGAGCTCTGGAAGGTTGGGCCAAGATCACAGGAACTCTAACTACATGAAATAAAGCTTAACTGGGGTCAGAGAAATTTGTTTTTATCCATATGATCCTATGGTGATAACATTTTCAGCCACTGAAATTCTTGAAGACCTTTCATTGTTAGAATTGTAGTTTGCAGTGATAGAAATGGAACCCATGCCACCTCAATCCCATGTCCTCGAAGTACTGAAGAAATATTTTTCCTCTTAATAATAATAGCCCACATATCTCAAGGCTTAAAAAATAGCTTTCAATATTTATTGCATATGCACAAAAGTAATACTTCCTCTAACTCACCTGAAATTTAAATCTTTTAAGCTTCAAGCATAATTCTTGGATTTCTTTTATTGTATTATATTCTAAATTCCAACCTTTGAGCTAAGGTTTAAATGACTGATAGTGGCTTAAATATATTATTCCCAGATAACATTTGCATTTTAATATAAACTGAGTGGGTAATTTGGGGATTACAAGCACCACATTATGTGAGAAATTATGCTTTTCCTAGGGCATAACTAATAAGCTATATGCTCACTAGGAGAGTCTGCAGACCACTTCATAATGAAATTCATCCAAAGGGATCATGGTCAGTTCAGATCAACGTCAAGGGTGCTTGTCATGCCCACAAATACATTCCAGCCAGTGAACCATTACCCAGAGCGTTACCTTCCTACTCAGTACAATACATCTACAATGTACCTGAGATGAAGATCTTAGTGATAAAGGAAATTCATATAACAGGAAAAGCAAAGAAAATCACACCCCACCAATGCTTTTAGAGTCAATATTTTCCATTAATCCAATCAAAGAGACAGAACGAGGAGAAGATGGCAACTGCTGCAAATATATTCAAACGGCCTTCCCTGATTATGTAATACACTTTGTACTTTATTATCCTGTTCACATTTTAATTCCTTCCAGCTTGCTGTCCATAATGAGAAAGAAGGTGGTGCCTCTCCCTGTTTTCATTCATGTCTTTCTCCCTTCCACATTTACCCTGTAGGCATAACTATGGGTAAAAAACAAGAGTAAAATGGTAATGTCCCCAGCTTCCCACTTTCCATGCTAATATCATAGTTACTCATTAATACATACACATGATAGCTATGTCCTGAAGTTCCATGTTACCATATAGTGTCATTGTTAATAGCTGATCCCTTCAAAAAAGTTGAATAAAAGCTGTAGGAAACCCTGTCTCTCTCCTGCCCAATTCCTATGAGTACAGGTATGACTCCAAAGGCACATGGGGTTGGGGTGACTTCCTATGGTAGATATAGGGCATGACCCTCTTGATTCAATCCTGTGGAGGCTGAGAAAGGAAGTAGATCTCTATTCACTCAGTTGGAGGTTGGAATGTCCTAGGATCAAACACACTATTTCCTCTAAAAATTTTTCAAGGACCTCCTTTTAGGTCATGGAGCTGTGAGGGGGCATCAGAATGAGAAGGTAAATTTAGCGTGACTAGTGCAAATTGGCTATCATTCTGTAATTATGTCCTAGATTTCATTTTTCCTTTTCTGTCTTCCCTCCTATTTATCAAAGAACATCCTCCATGTCCCATCTAGAATGAGACCAGTCTTTCTTCTCTGACCTTCCAGGTGATGAGAGATCAGGAGTCTGGCGTCCTAACTCATACTTGTCTTCACTTACAGTGGCCCAGCATAACACCGGACCTCTGTTCCTCATGGCTCTGTCTATTGTCCAGGATCTGGAGCAGAGCTGAGCAATAGTGATGTGGCATTTTAGCATCCTGCTTTTCCCTTTCCCAGGAGTTAAGAAATTCACATCCTCTGGTCTCTTTCTAGGCAGGCCATTTTAGCCTGACACAGATGGTGATTGTAGTATTTTGTAGTCATCTTTATAGGAAAATAGTATGTACCATATATGATTCTTTTTAAGGAATTTCTCATTATTATCATTATGGAATTCATTATCAAAACATTTGCATGATACTGAGTTAAGGATTCTCCTGATGGTTCTCTTGCTTGGTAATACAATTTATACTAGATTGATACAATCACCATAGAATAAAAAATATTCCCTTATAGTCAGGATTTTAATAATCTCTATTAAATAATTCCTTAGTAAAATTCTTTGAGAGTACACTCAGCTTTGACTGTACATGTAGCAAAGTTCTTCTTTGATAGTACACTTAGACCAAGACCAAAAATTCTCAGGAATCTTGGTACCCTCATAGTTATGGGTATACAAAACATTCACAGCTAGAGGAACTTGGAGAGTTCCCTTTGTCTCAGCATTCCCACTAACACTAGTTAGTGGGATGGGAGTACAACAAAATCTTTACCAATATTCCTTGAATCATACCTTACTAGTAGCTAGTTACTCTGGCTAGGGACATAAAATTTCCATTAAAAATGGAGGTGGGGGAAAAAGAGGAGCTGATTTTTTTTTCCTGCTCACATTCTTTTAGTAACATCTAATTTTTTCCAGTGTTTTCTAAGTTTTGTTTTGTTTTTTCATCTGTTGTTTAGATGTTCATATAGTGATACTAGAGGATGTTAGGCAGGTAAAGGTGAAGGCTCTGAGATTTGATGTTTTGAACCATACAACTAACTCCTGGCTAGCATTCATGGTATTTTTCAGTTCACCTCCTTCCTAGGACAATTTCCCCAAAGTTTAGGTCTTTGGTTAATTCTAACACAGCATTTCCACTTCATGCCTATTTATTAATATTTTCAAATACATTCAGTCTTGCTCATTGAACTTTAAGCACCAAACAAAAACACACACATTCTCTTATTAATAAGTTCAATTTAGAGATGTTTCTTCTGTATTTCTAAGTGTCTTTTGCCAAGGATATATGGCCCTTGGGAAGGGCCACAAGTTATCTATTTGAAAAGACAATTTGTACCTGGATATCCTAATATTTTCTGAGTGATAACTCATGCAATATTTAATTAATGACTGCTACTTGAATGCCTGCAACAAATAGAATGATTTCATTGGATTGAAAGAGAGTGTCTAATTCAAGTATCTAGTGAACATCTATTCTTTAGGTGAAACATAACATTAAACATGGTATCTAGAAGACTTGAGTTTAAATCTGGTCTCAGACACTTACTAGCTGTGTGACTCTTGACAAATCACTTACCCTCCATTAGCCTGAGTTTCCTCATCTTTAAAATGGGAATAATGAGAAGCCCTGTACCTCCCAGGGTTGTTGTAAGGATGAAATAAGAAAGTAATTTGAAAAGTAACCTGATAAAGTTAAAGTGCTTTATAAAATATTTATTATTATCAGTAGAAGTAGTAGTTGTGAAATCCTATGTAAGTTGTTGTATTAGGTATTAGAGATGTAAGAAAACTACATACTTATTGACTTAGGGAGATTGTCTAATTAGAGGAATAAGCTACTCAGAAATAGCTTGGAACACAATTAGGAATAGCAGAATCCCAACAGAACAGCGCAGTATGGGACATGTGAATAGAGGGAGATCCCTTCTAATTACAACAGTCAGGGATGCAGTCATGGAGGATGAGGCATCTGAGCTGGATCTTTGAAACAGACAAGAATTTCAGTAGGTGAAGATGTTTGGAGAGTATACACTAGGCATGTGGTTGGTATGTACAAGCACAAGGTCAGGAAGTACTGAAGAAAATGGCCAGTATGGATTAATCTAGTATGGGCTAAAGAAAATGAATTACTTAAATGAATAAGTCCATGATAGATGAGAAATTATAATTGGAAGGGAATTATTAAATTGATCCTATAACAAGAAATAAAATGTGATAAGAAACAGAGAATTTGCAAGGTCTTTTCCATCTCTAAGTCCTACAATATTAAAGTATTATTGTGATAACACATTTAGGTAACATGAAAATACAATGAGTTTGTTGATGAAAATAGTGCCAAGAGGAGAAAGAGAAACCTTATCCCTTAACAGTGGCAATTCTGTTAATTCATTTTGAAATAAAGCCAAAACACCCATTAACATAACTTGTGCTATTTTTCCTGGGTGGTTGCTTCTATTCCATAACTTTCCTGTCACTTTACTATTAAATAATTCAGATTCAATATGTATTTCTACCTAATTGTACAGAGGTAAAATCCTCATTTCTGGAGTCACAGATTGACAGATTTTGAGACTTGTAGAGACCTCAGAAGTCATCAGCATGAATATACAATATAAAGCACCAGAGGAATTCTGATCTTCCTTTGTTTGAAGATCTCCAAGGAGGGGAGAATCTCTCTCCTCTCAGGGCAGTCCATTCCAACTGAGTATATCTCATATTGTTACACGGTTTTTCATTCATTTGTTTTCCTCTAACATCAGGTCTAAATTTATGTCTTAGAAACTTCCCCCCATTGTTCCTGGCATCACACAGATGAAGTATAATCCCTTCTCCACATGACAGCAATTCCTAAAGCCTGCCAAACCTTTTCTTTTCAATCTAAACATCTTCAGTTCTGTCAATTTATTCTCAGATGACATCTACCAATAATAATAATAATAAGCAGGTAACATTTTTAGTGCTTACCATGTGCCAGGAACTATGCTAAATGCTTTACAATTATCTTATATGATCTTCACAACAACCCCCGGAGCTAGCTCTGGGAGTTGCTATTATTATCTTCATTTTGCAGATGAGGAAACTGAGATAAATAAGGAATGAATGATGTCCTCCCAGCATTGCACAGTCAGAAAGTATCTGAGGTCAAATTTGAACTCAGGTCTTCCTTCTTCCAGGCCTAGCACTATATCCAGTCTGCCACCTAGAACTAATTTTACTTGTCTTTCTCTGGATGCTCTGTAGCTAAACAATGTCTTTCTCAAATCATGAATTTGACTGAACATGATCCTCCAGGTGAGTTTTAAAAAATACAGTGTACATGCAACTATCACCTTTCTTTTCCTGGAAGCTGTGATCCTTGTAAGGCTGCCCAAGGTTGTATTAGCTTCTCTGACTGTCACATCACCCAGCTGACACATTCACAGTTTTTATATTTATGAGGTTTATTTTTTGTGTGCTAGTATATGACCCTAGCATTTTATTTTTATAATTTTATTTTATTAGATTCAGCTCACCATTCTAGCCTATTCAGAACATTTTGGCTACTGACTGATATTCACTTTGTTAGCTATCCCTCTCACCTTGACATCACCTCCAAATCTACTCAGTATGCCAACTATGTCTTTATCTGAGTCACATATAAAAATGCTAAGTGGCTCAAGGCCAAGCCCAAATTCTTGAGTCAATCGGTTGTCATTGAACTATTAACTACTAGTCTTTGAGTCTTGCCAGCATGGACTCATCACTTCGTATTTTCCTCTAAATCACAGGTGTCAAACATGAGGTTCACAGGCATATTGCAGTCCAGAGTTGAGGTAAGCCAGAGTAGTTTTACTTGGAAAACATTTTTTTTTTAAAATTAAATAAAAATACAATAGAATATTAGGTTAACGTTAATGTGTGGATTTTCTAAGTCTGTATGTGGATGCTGCAATCCTCGTGTACAGTTTAATGGCCCCAGTTCCTATTTTAATTTGACACCACTACTCTAAACCTTTCTCCATCTTCTCCACAAATAGATTGACATCTTTTTCAAAACTTTTCTAAAATCCAGATAAACTGTCTTCATACAATTTCCCTAATCTATTCATTAAACAATTTTGTCAAAAATGAGTTCAATCTGACATGACATGATCTAAATAAAGATCTATTTGCTCTTTGTAATCATCCCTTCTCTTCCTAGATGGATCTTGCACCATAAATGGATCTTTAATGGCTAATTCAAGAATATCCTCAGAAATCAAGATCAAGTACATTGGTTTATTGTTTTCAGATTTTTTTCTCTGTGCTCTGACTCCTAAAAAATAATAAGACCTTTTCCTTTCTTCTGGTACCTCTTCAATTCTTCATCTTTCAGATATATTTAAGTGTCTCAGCAGTCACACCAGTAATTCTTTCAGGCCTTGAAGATCTAACTTATCTGAACGTTCTATTTAAATTCAATAATGGTAATTAGGTCCACTCTTATGAATTTTGAGTTTTAGCTCCCTATTTGACATTTTTTCCCCTTTATTTTCACTGTAGAGGACATTGTCCTACTAAGAAAATATGAAGTGAATATCTCTACCTTCTTTCTATTTCATTTATCATTATTCTAACTGTCCTAATCAAAGATCTTATATCTTTTTTATCTACTTCTTTCTCCCAAAATAACTAAAAATGACATTTTGTTTTCCTTATCTTGCCAGCCTCATCTAATTCTGAGTTTCAATATTCCTGATACAGTTTTTGTAATATGTGCCATACCCTTACATTTTTCTGTTTCCTAGTTTTACTTCTGTTTTCTGAACATTTTCAAAAAATCAGTTGATCATTGAGTTCCCTGTGCAACCACATCAATTTCTTCAGAAAACGTCTGGTTCCGCTTATAACTGGAATAGTTTCTTTGTTTAGCCATGTCTATTCCACATACTAATATGCTTTATGCAAAAGTAAGGGAGAGATGAAGCAGGTTTAAGAAATTTCAAATCTACCTCATTGATCCCAGGCTAACTTTTCTTGAAGGCTTTTAGTACATGGAATCCTATCTATCTGTCCAGTTAACCTTCTAAACTCCTTTTTTCTCAAAAGCAAAGTAGTATGTTAGTCATATCTAGATTTCTTCTATTCTATCAAAAATAATAGGATATAATTTTCACTTCCTGCCTGTGTTTCATTCATTTGCACTCCAGAAATCCATTTTTTCCTTAGTGAAAATCAGAACCATAACAGCATTTTTCTTTGCCCATCCACCATCTGTAGGTTAAATATAAAATTACTAAGAAAAGTAAAAAAGGTAGTAGTTCATCTGCTTTTCTCAGACATTTGGATAAAGTTCACCAGCACTACTTCAGCATGCCTCTGTGCTAGTCTGTGGATTTGTTTCCAGATCAATTTCCTCTCTCTGACCAAGTGTTCCATAGTGTACTGCAATAATGAAAAATCACCACATTCTCCACTATTCTTTCTCCCTCCGGTTCCTAGGTGTCTTCACTTGAATTTACATTCTTAATATACAGTGCTACTTGCTCAGTTGTGTAGGACTCTTCCTGATTGAATTTAGGGTTTTCTTGGGAAAAATACTGGAGTGATTTGCCATTTCCTTCCCCAGTTCATTTTACAGATGAGGAACTGAGGCAAACAGGGTTAAGTGACCTGCCCAGGGTCACCCAGCTAGTAAGTCTGTAGTCTTAAGACACGTTTGAATTCAGGAAGTTGAGTCATCCTGACTTTAGGCTCAGTACTATATCCCCTGTGCCACCTAGCTCCCTATACAGTGCTACTGCATGGCACTATCTTTTACCATTCTATTTACTTTGTATTATGTGCACCTGTTTAAAGTCCTGGTCCAGGCATGAGTTTCATTCCATTAACCTCGATGATACTAATAAGGTCAGATTTTACTCCTTGTATTAAAACCCCTTTGTTGTTTGCTTACTCAGTTGTTGCTTTTTGCTTTTGCTTCTTTTGTCTTGTCTTGTTTTGATTGTTCTTTGTGTTTAACAAAAGTTTGTGAATAGATACGAGAGCTCATAGAATTTTAACTATGATTCTTTTCTTGGATTTTATCTTCTGGGAATTTCTGGATGTGTCAGATACTATTCTTCTTCATTCCTCGTGGCTACTCTTAAAGAATTTGACTTCAGGGAAATTCACCAGCAGTCTTATTCTCCCCTATCCTTTTTTTAGTTTAAAGTCTTCTTGTTTCAATTTGTAAGGTATATGCCATATTCGTGCTTACTACCCTTTGTTACTATACCTCTGACCTGTCATGTTGCACCTATATCATAAACCACAATCCATAAATCTATATATCAGTCTTCAATGTCATCTTCTTTACCATTTTTTCTTCCCAAAGCATTTTTTTCTTCTAAATTCTTTTCCTTTATTGGTAAAATTGAGATAAACAGCCCTGATGGTCTTGTGTCTTTCCAAATGCTTCATGATCAGTGGAAGACCTACCCTGAGACCAGACTATCTTCATTTGTGAAGCAACATCAAGTAATCAACTCTACCTATGTGATTCCAGGCCATCAGATAAGATCATTCTTCATATCATATCTACTAGTCAGTCACAAGTATTTTGCAATCTGCCATGTGTTATGCCCATACCTACTGCTGATTCATTTGAGGAACTCCATTCTTCTCCCAGAATTCTCTTAAATGCATTGCCTCTCATTAGAACATAAGCTTCCTGAAGATCAGAAGAATCTCTTTTGTGTATTTGGATCTCCAGTGTTTAGGACAGTGCTTGGCACATAGGAAACCCTTAGAATTTGTTCTTTCTCATTCATTTATAGAGCTTCACTTGGCCTAAATTATGCTGTTTAACATTTTTGTCAATGATTTGGATAGAGATTAAGATGATTTACCATCAAATGACAGAAAATTAAGAAGGATAGCTAATATATTGATTAATAGAATTCAAAAAGATCTTAACAGGCTAGAACAGTATGTTAAATTGAAAAAATGGGGGGGCGGAGCCAAGATGGCAGAGTAGAAAGACTCACATATGCTAGCTCTGAACCCACAGCCCATATATTTCCTGCAAGAAGAACTCCCCACAAATTCTGGATCACTGCAAGGCCCACAGAAACACAGTGGAAAAGATTTCCATTCCAGAGAGTCCTGGAGAGCGGTCCCCAGGGGTCCGTCATGCCTTGGAAAGAAGAGCCCACCCCTGCGCTCCCCTGGCCTTGGGGCCCCAGAGAAGCAGATCTGAGAAGGCTTCAGGGACGGAACCTCCGGCGGCCGGGAAGGTCGTTCTGCCCACAGGCGCTGCAGGTCAGTGAGACAGACGTCTGCACTGGCCGAGAGGGGAGCGGGGTTTCTCCGTGGCTGAGGCCCCCTCGGGAGGCAGCAATGGAGGGAGCAACGGAGGGAGCGCATTTAGGGTTAGTGGCAGAGGCAGTGGCAGCCCAGGACTGCCTGAGTAAGCGGGATCTTCATTACTGAAGGTTTCTGCATAAACCACCTGAGGGAACTGAGCCTGGGAGACAGCCCTGCCCCCACCCCCTCCATTACTGAAGGTCTCTGCAAAAAGCCCCTGAGGGAACTGAGCCTGGGAGGCGGCCCTGGCCCCACCCAAGCACCAGAACTTAAGCTCACATTGAATAGCAGCCGAACCTGCCACGGAAAGCCCATTTGAATCTCAGACCCCAAGCACTAGCTGGGTGGATCTAGGCGTGGGTGCAGAGGAACCTCAGAAGTCAAGTAACTAGCTGGGAAAATGCCCAGAAAAGGGAAGAAAAATAAGACTATAGACAGCTACTTTGAGGGGGAACAGATGTTCCCACCTTTCAATTCTGATGACGAGTAACTATTATTACCATCAGGGAAAGACGTGGAGGTCAGGGCCTCTGTATCCCAGACATCCCAGGGGGTTGTCTGGTGGGCTCAGGCCTTGGAAGAGCTCAAAAAGGATTTTGAAAAGCAAGTTAGACAGGTGGAGGAAAAACTGGGAAGAGAAATGAGAGAGATGCAAGAAAAGCATGAAAAATGGGTCAATACCTTGCTAAAGGACACCCAAAAAAATGCTGAGGAAAATAACACCTTGAAAAATAGGCTCACTCAATTGGCAAAGGAGGTTCAAAAAGCCAATGAGGAGAAGAATGCTTTCAAAAGCAAAATTAGCCAAATGGAAAAAGAGGTTAAAAGGCTCACTGAAGAAAATAGTTCTCTCAAAATTAGAATGGAACAGATGGAGGCTAATGACTTTCTGAGAAACCAAGAAATCACCAAACAAAACCAAAAGAATGAAAAAATGGTAGATAATGTGAAATGTCTCATTGGAAAAACAATTGACCTGGAAAATAGATCCAGGAGAGACAATTTAAAAATTATGGAACTACCTGAAAGCCATGATCCAAAAAAGAGCCTAGACATCATCTTTCCTGAAATTATCAAGGAAAACTGCCCTGATATTCTACAACCAGAGGGCAAAATAAGTATTGAAAGAATCCATCGATCATCACCTGAAAGAGATCCAAAAAGAGAAACTCCTAGGAATATTGTGGCCAAATTCCAGAATTCCCAGGTCTAGGAGAAAATATTGCAAGCAGCTAGAAAGAAACAATTCATGTATTGTGGAAATAAAATCAGGATAACACAAGATCTAGTAGTTTCTCCATTAAGGGATCAAAGGTCGTGGAATAGGATATTCCAGAAGTCAAAGGAACTAGGACTCAAACCAAGAATCACCTACCCAGAAAAACTGAATATAATACTTCAGGGGAAAATATGGTCTTTCAATGAAACAGAGGACTTTCAAGCATTCTTGATGAAAAGACCAGAGCTGAAAAGAAAATTTTACTTTCAAACACAAGAATGAGAAGAAGCATGAAAAAGTAAACAGCAAAGAGAAGTCATAAGGGACTTACCAAAAGTGAACTGTTTACATTCCTGCATGGAAAGACAATATTTGTAACTCTTAAAACTTTTCCGTATCTGGGTAGTTGGTGGGACCACACACACACATACACACGTGCACGCACACACACATACACACATGCACGCACACATGGAGACAGAGAGCACAGAGTGAATTGAATAGGATGGGACCATATCTTAAAAGAAATTAAGGTAAACAATGAGAGAGAAAGGTAGGGGGAGGAAGGAGGGTGAAATGGAATGGGGTAATTATATGTCATTTAAGAGGCAAGTAGGAGATTTTTTAGTGGAGGGGAAAAGAGGAGAGCTGAGAATAAAAACCAAGAAGTTTACCCTCATCACATTTGACTAAAGGAAGGAATAAAATGCACACTCATTTTGGTATTAAAACCTATCTTATAATACAGGAAAGTGGGGGGAAGATAAGCAAGGGGGGCGGTGATGGTAGGGAGGGTAATGGGAGGAGGGAGCAATTTGAAGTCAACACTCGGGGAGGGACAGGATCAAAAGACAGAATAGAAACAATGGGAGGCAGGATAGGATGGAGGGAAATATAGTTAGTCTTACACAACACGACTATTATTGAAGTCATTTGCAAAACTCCACAGATAGGGCCTATATTGAATTGCCTGCCTTCCCAAAGGGAATTGGTGGAGAGGGAGGGATGGGGAGAACTTGGAACTCAAAGTTTTAGGAACAACTGTTTAGTATTGTTCTTGCTACTAGGATATAAGAAATACAGTTAATGGGGAATAGAAAGCCATCTGGCCCTACAGGACAAAAGAGAAGATGGGGACAAGAGAAGGGAGGGATGATAGAAGAGAGGGCAGATTGGTGATAGGGAAAATTAGATTGCTCGGTGTATTGGGGTGGGGGAGGGGATAAAAGGGGAGAAAATTTGGAACCCAAAATTTTGTAAAAATGAATTTAAAAAGTTAAATAAATTTTTATTAAAAAAATTGAATGAAATGAATTTATATTCAAATGTAGGAAAAATGTAAGTTTGACTTTAGAAACAGACACCGAAAGGAAAAGAATAGAGAAGTATGACTTGATAAACAGCAATTTATTTGAAGATCCATTTTTATAAAACAGCTATGTGGCACAGGGGACTTACTAGTTGTGTCACCCTGGACAAGTCATTTAACCTTATTTGCCTCAGTTTCCTCATCTACAAAATGAACTAAAGAAGAAAATAGCAAAGCACTTTAGTATTTTCAGTATTCCATAAATGGAATCACAAAGAGTCAGACATGACTGAACAATTTTTTAGAAAAGTGAAATCCCAGAATCATTCAAAGGCTTGATAAGGCAATGTGATTTTATTCCACCTCAAAGGAATAATATTATTCAGGATAAAGGAGGCAACTGTGTCTTTGTACTTTGCCTTGGCCAAATCCCATCTGGAATAATTTGTTCAACTCCTGGTATCATATTTAGGAAGAGAACTGATAGGTTAAAGTATCCAAAAGAGAGAAACCAGGATGTTGAAAGGCATGTGGATCATGTCCAAAAGGGCTAGAAGAATAGAGGAATGAATTTTAGTAGGTGGTAAACAATACTTGGGAGAGGGGAATATAATAAATATCTTGAAATATTTGAAAAGCTACAAAGTAAAAAAAAACTTTTCTATTTAATTTAACAATATAAAACTAAAAATATTGGGTAGCAGTTGTTAAGAAGCAAATTTAAATTCATTCAAAGTGATAAAAAATACCATTTAGAGATCTCTTAACTTGGTATGAGTTGTATTGAGGTAAGTGGTTGTCTAGTCACTGGAGTCTTCAAACAAAATCTGGATGAATAAGTTTCAGCTATGTGTGGGATGGGGAACCTGTAGCCTCAAGGCCACATGTGGCCCTCTAGATCCTCAAGTTTGACCTTCTGACCGAATCCAAACTTCACAGAATAAATCCCCTTAAGTTGATTTGTTCTGTAAAACTTGGACTTCATCAAAAGGCCACACCCAAGGACCTAGAAGGCCACATGTGGCCTTGAGTTTACATGTTTCCCATCCCTAAGAAATGCTGTCCATGGAGTTCTTTGTTCAGGGATAGATCCCATTACAAAGCCTATAAGGTCCTTTAGGAATGAGCTTCTGTGATAATGATTTAGGATATCTTTGATTTGTTGAATGTCTTCTGTGGTCTGAGCACTATACTACATTGGAATTTGGGTGATGTATATAGGCTAAGATATGGAAATTATCCACCAAGAATTTTACAGACTGGCAGGAGGGTAGTCCACTGTACTGATAATGTATTTTTGCTTATTGTTGATGTAATTTTGCTTTGTAATGGGAAGATCTTTCCCATCTACTAATAGTCCCATTTGACCTGCCTGGGTCACATGGAAGTCCCAGCCACATGGAGCCTTTGGTTGAAGGAGCTTGTTGAATGGGTTGAACAAGAGGGGGTGGATCAGGAAGGGGGAAACAGGAAGAGGCTGAGCCAGAGCAGAACTGGGAGAAAATTGGCCAGCATCTAGTCAGATGTAGGAAAGATGCAGGCAAGCAGGCAACTGCCTAGTGAGAGTGAAAGAGTTTGTGATTTTGTTTAAGAGGGCCTACTTGTGATTTGTGTAATGGAGCTGGTTTGTGGAAAACCTAACAAGGGGAAGGCTTGGAGACAGTGTTGTTCTCTGCATTATTATTGTGTATAGATTGATGGATTTAGCTTTCTGGTGTCTGAATAAATGCCCTGGTTCTGTATTCCATGTGAAGAGTCTGTTGTATTTCATGATTCATAATTGCACTGGCATATTCATGACCAAAACAGGTGCTATGAATATTACATCCTCACTACAGCCACAAAGTCATATAACTATACTACAGTATTTCAAAGGAATTGTGATATCATGAGTGTGTATTCCATTGTACAATCTCATGTGATTCTTCTCCAGGTTCTTCCATAGATACTCCACAAAGGATAAACTGAACTGGTGGAAACTTACCTCTAAATCCTGTCATATTTTGAGAGTACTGGTGAAGTATTTTGGATTGCTATTACCTCTGACATCCATCACACCTCTTTTTCTAAGCACATATTTATTTGATTTTATGCCTTATGCCAACACCCATTTTCTTCTTCCAAAGAACTTGGCTAAGTAGAATTTCCATTGATTCCATTCTACTGCCTTTTTTAAATATAAGATTTCATATGGGCAATATTTTTTTAATTTAAAAAATGTAAGAAAAAGCAGTAGCTAAAGGATAGAAATTTTTTTAATTTGAAATTTCTGAAGAATCAAGGAAAGTAAAGTTGAACAATATGTCATATTTGCTTTAACATCTTTTTCTCATGATAAGTAAGACCTTCAAAGTTGTTTAACAGAGTCATTTTGACAACAAAAATATCAATAAAAATTATGAAGTTCATGAACGATTTAAAATAGTAATACTCAAATAAATTGATTCAATAATGCAAAAGGTAGGATTTTAATAAGGAAAAAAGTCCTTTTAAAAAACCATCCTTTCAATAATAGTTTTCCCTTCAAACTTTCTTTCAAGAGGCAGATAGTATGTTTCAGGTACTACTATTTTCCCCAAAAAACATTCAAAAATATACAATATCTCCAGGTTTTAAGATAAAAAAGGCTGATAACAATTTGTTTTATTATTTTCAATATGATTTCTGACATTCACAAGAAAAGAAGTGCTTACATTAAATGGAACCATTTCATAGGAATTTTTCAATAGAAAACTGAATAGTATTCACTGTGCTTTGCAAATAGGTAGTGTCAAAGAGAGTATGACAAGTGCTTGGATTTGTAGGATAAGTATTTGCTACAGGGAAGCAGCAGGGGCAGTCAAGCTATCCAAAGACATGTGAATAAAGCCATTGACATCATTATCCCTAACTCATTTGCACAGTGAGCAAAAGTGATGGGCCAATTTCCATTGCATCACATCTCTACTCCTAAGTTCAACAAGTGTTGAAACACAAACATGATTTTCATTATTTTATTAATTATAACCAAGTAACTGACTAATTATATATATATATATATATTCTAAACAATTTTAATATCTAATAAATAATATTAATATCTAAACCATTTTAGTAACTGCTAAAATGCTTTCAGGAGAAGATAATAAGTATTTATTAAACACTTACTATAAGTACATACAAGTCACTCTGCTAAATGTTTCTCAAATATCTCATTTGATCTTTACAACAACATCATGAGACAGGTGATATTATCATCACCATTTTATAGTTGGAGAAACTGAGGCAGACAGCAGGTTACTGTGATTCTGTATTTAAATCTTCTTGGCTTTAGGCCCATGTTGTATGTACTCTCCTACCTAGCTGCCTGTGTTTCTTTGGCAAGAGAGAATTTTCTGAACACTTGGAAAAAATAAAGGTTTTTGTATTACAGGCTTATTTACATAGTTAGTTATGATGTCACAGTGAAAATAATACCAAAGCATATCATATCAGAAGAATGTGATCCATTTACTACAAAGAAATCTCTTCTATAACAATGAACTAATTATAAGTAATCATACAAGTTTGGGGGAGGTAAAACTAAATTAATTTTGATGGGGTTTAATTGAAGCAAAACTAGCCCAAATATTACTCCATTAACTCAAGCGAGATACTGGAAATGTATATTAGGGCCCACTCCAAATTCTGCCACCAGTCAGCTTAAAAAAAAAGACCTGTAGTGAAACCTGAAGAAGGAAGTCAGCACAATGGCTTCAGGATGTCTATTTAAATGAAGACAGAACTGAACAAGTCATACCACCACTTGGTGAGCTGTGGAACATAATGACAAATATTTTCACGATCAAAGAGCACAGAAAGAGACCAAGTTTCTTTTATATTTACCAGCAAACCAATGAGAGAATAATTTCTCTCATTAATGTGATCTTCACACCCAATATTCCTTCCCTTCTCTGTATATTTGCTCATAACATTCCTTCTATATTGAATTACCCTTCTCTTTCCAATCTATCTTCTGCATCTCCTTAAAAATTATGTATTATTTGCCATCAACTTGTAGGGTTAGATTTTTTAAATTTGCCTTTCAGAATCTGTTTTCTTCCCCTAGTAACTCTAACTGAAATTTGGGTAGCCCCATGAAGCAATTTCTGATTTCATGAATGAAATATCTTGGTTTTCTACTCGCATGAAAGACTGAGGAAAACAGAATGCAGCATGCACACACAAACACACACATGCACACACACATACATACATATACATATTATATGTATAAGTGTGTGTAAATATATATATACATATATTCATATACATATATATGTTTGTGCATACATATAAATACATAATATATCATACATAATATATCATATTATATAATACTATGTCATATATATGAATGAACTTATTTCCACTGGCATTAATCAGACTTTTTAAGGTGCAATAGGAAGAGATCAGCCTGTGCTCTGGAATGTTTCTCTGACTTGACACCGTTTTGGAGGTTGATTTCATAGTAGGGTGACAATTACCCCAGATTCAAGAGTATTTATGGATTCAAACTCATAAAACTGTAGTTTGCCAACCCCAGCAGTGAGTTTTACCATTACTCAGGAGATACAACTGGTTTAAGACAAAGACATTTACAAAGAATACATAGTAAAAGCATCCTTCACTAATGAACTACAGGACACACCCTTCCACTAATATACTTGTCTTGGAGCACAGGTGACTGGTTTTCTTTTCTCATGCAGTGCTCAAGCAGGGCATCAAAATCTCCCAATATAATTTTACTCCATTTTTAACATACTCAGAATTTATCACAAAGAAAGCATTAATATGTTCTTAGCAATCCTAGTTTACTCTCAAAGTGTTCCTGCTCACTCTCCTTCCCTGAAATCTCATTTTTACTTTGTATTAACTGATTTTTTTACTACCAGCAATTATTATGTTTTTAAATTATTTTGTTCCACATAACTTGTCTTTAGTTAAAGAAAAAAAAGTTGTTGAGATTATCCTTATAAATATATCCATGGTGGGGTAGAATCAATTTGGTGGAGTAAAAGTAGGTTCTTGCTTGAGCTCTCCCCCAATCCCCTCCAAATACCTGTAAAAATGACTCTAGAGAAATCCTTGAGTAGGAGAACCAACAAAAAGATGGAGTGAAATAAATTTCCAGCCCAAGACAACCTGAATGGTTGATAGGAAAGGTCTATTGAAACAGAGTTGAAAGAGGAACACAGACCAATGCTGGCCATACATGCACAGACTGGGTTCCCTGAAAACCTGGACAAGCCTCAGGGGACTGAATCACTGGCAGCTGTGGTGGTTTCCAGACTTCTCAATCCAAAAAAATCAAAGACAACTAAGAAGATGAGTAGGAAAGGCCTTTATGACCTGGGTGAGAGAGTATGGTCCAGTTTAAGGCCCAGGGTGGCAGAGACAGTGGCAGTAGCAGTAGCTGCTTCTAGAACTCTCAGGCCATAGACAGTGGGTCGATTGAGCAGCTGATCAGACAGGGATTGCAGGGATCTATTTGCTGGTGCTGAGGCAGGATTCTCTTGCTTTGTCTGTGCTTTGATCTGGGTCTCAATCCTGTTTGCCTTTCCTAGGGCAAGGAGGAGTGCTAATGTGGCAGAGTTTATACTGGTGGTGGAGAGAGAATCCTCTTCACAGTTCCTAGGCAGTACACAGTGCTTGTGATCACTCTTAGACCAGAGCATACACTAAGAGAGGGATAAATGCCTTTTCTTTCATCATACAACCTTGGAAAAACTAAAATTTACAGATCCCTAGAAATATCTCTGAAAACAGCTGCACCACACCCCTGGTAAGAAGAATCTTACTTTGGTGATAAGGAAGATGAAAACATACAACCAGAAGAAGAAAACATAGACAAAGCTGCTACATCCAAAGCCTCCAAGAAAAATATGAATTGGCTGATGGTCATGAAAGAATTTAAAAAGGATTTTGACAATCAAGTAAAAGAAGTAGAGGAAAAACTGGGAAGAGAAATAAGAGTGATGAGAGAATATCATAGAAAACAAGTGAATAGCTTGTTAAAGGAGACCCAAAAAAATGCTGAAGAAAATAACACCTTAAAAAATAGATGAACCCAAATGGCAAAAGAAGTTCAAAAAGCCAATGAGGAGAAGAATGCCTCAAAGAGCAGAATTGGCCAAATGGAAAAGGAGGTCCAGAAACTGACTGAAGAAAATGGTTCCTTCAAATTTAGAGTGGAGCAAATGGAAGCTAGTGACTTTATAAGAAATCAAAAATTATAAAACAAAACCAAAGGAAAGAAAAAATGTAAGACAAAGTGAAATATTTCATTCAAAAAAAAACTGATCTGGAAAACAGATCAAGGAGAGATAATTTTTTGACTCCTTGAATAATTGTTTGACTATTTGAAAGACATAATTACAAAAAGAATCTAGACTTTATCTTTTAAGAAATTATCTAGGAGAACTTCCTTGATATTCTAGAACCAAAGGGTAAAATAAAAACTGAAAGAATCCACCAATTGCCTCCTGAAAGGAATACCAAAAAAAAAAAAAAAAGACTCCTAGGAACATTGTAATAATGCTCCAGTGTTCCCAAGTAAAGGAGAAAATTTTTCAAGAAGCCAGAAAGAAGCAATTTGAGTATTATGGAAATACAATCAGGATAACACAAGATCTAGCAGCTTCTACATTAAGGGATCAAATGGCTTGGAATATGATATTTGAGATGTCAAAGGAACTAGAATTAGAACCAAGAATAACCTACCAAGCAAAACTGAGTATAATACTTCAGGGGAAAAAATGGAACTTCAGTGAAATAGAAGACTTCAAAGCAAGAAAAAGCTTTTACAATGGAGGGGAAGTAAGGGGATGTGAGAGGAATGAATAAACCTTACTCTCATTCAATTGACTCAATTGACTATGAAATTTATCTTACCCTACAGGAAAGTAGAAAGAAAGGGGATTAGAGTGGGTGGATTATAGAAGAGAAGGCCAAAAGGAGGAGGGGTACTCAGAAGCAAACACTTTTGAGGAGGGACAAAGTCAAAGGATGAAATAGAATAAATAGGAATGGGATAGGATGGAGGGAAATATAGTTAGTCTTTCACAACATGACTACTGTAGAAGTGTTTTGCATGACTGTACATTGAATTATATTGAATTACTATATTGAATTACTGATCTTCTTGATGAGAGTAGTTGAGGAGTGAGTAAGGGAGAAAATGTGCAACTCAAAGTTTTTTAAATGAATGTTAAAGTAATTTTACATGCACCTGGGACGTAAGATATTCAAGCAGGGGTGAATAAAAACCCAAATTGCCCTACAGGAAAATAGAAGTGAAGGGTATAAGAGCAAATGGAAGAGGTGATAAAAGGGAGGTCAGATGTGGAGGAGGGATAACCAGAATGCATGTTGTTTTGGGGTGGGGAAGAGGAGAGATGGGGAGAAAATTTGGAACTCAAAATCTTGTGTAAGTGAATGTTGAAAACT
Source organism: Bettongia penicillata ogilbyi (assembly GCA_023548195.1). Lineage (NCBI taxonomy): Eukaryota > Metazoa > Chordata > Mammalia > Diprotodontia > Potoroidae > Bettongia > Bettongia penicillata. Next base: position 1,307,391 of record JAJHZJ010000653.1, read on the forward strand.
AAAAATAAATTAATTGATGAAATTAAAAAATATATGTCCATAATCCTTGTTTTTATTTCTATTTAGATTATTTTTCTCTAACTTGTCTTTATGCCTGATGTTTCCTTGCCATTTGGCTAAAAGATAACTTTTTTCAGTTAACTACTGAAGTTAATGTCTTAACCATTCTAATAACTTTGAAAATCTCTCCACACCATCTTATCAAAAGAGCTATTATTTCACTCCCTTCCCTGCTCAATTCAAATTTAGATTTTTGAAATAATTCCCAAAGAAGTTTCTACTCAATTATTTTCTACTTTTAATTTTTCTCTCTCATCCAACATGTTAATTTCTTTCTCTGTCATAGTTCTTACATATGTTGAATGTAAATTCCTTTAAGAGAGGAGTCAGTTTTATCTTTTACCACTCATATAGTCACCAACCTGTTTTAGGCACTCATTTTCTTTCACCTAAACTGTAGCAATAAATAGCCTTCTCTTTGCACTACTTGCCTAAATTTCCCTCTAGTCCAATGCATCTTCTACACTGCTGCCAAAATGATTTTCCTAAATTTCTATGTCACCCATCCATTCAGCATCTTCCAGTGGTTTCCTATTACTTCTAAGATCAATTACGTGTCATATTTAATACTGTATGCATTTTACAATCTTTAAGCATTTTACAACAATTTAGTCAATTCCTCTCTTTCCCATCTTCTATTAATTATTCTTATTCATGCATTCTATAGTCCAGTCAAGTATATTTTCTCTTACATCAGAAAGTCCACTCCTTGAGGAAAAAGACATTTTGAGGGTTTTTTTTTACTTTTTTTTGTTTACTTATGTAGCACCAACAGGATATTCACAGCATCTATGGTGATAAATATGCTAGAACAGTTCTGAATCACAAAATATAATAGACTCTCCACATGGAAGACAGATATAAAATATTTATTCAAACACTAGAAAGCCGAATCCTAACACCAGAAACTCGAATTCCAACACCAGAAACCCAAATCCATCACAGCAACAAAGAAATCCATACACAATAATAATGCAAAGAGCACTACTATCCCCAAGCCTTCCCTCTGTTAGGTTTTACACAAAGTAGTTCTCTTAAAAAAATCCCAAACAGGCTCCCTTAAATAAAATTGAAAATATTCACACTAGTTGCTGCCTTTCCCAGTTCTGATTACTCTTTGACTAACTTCTTAGCTCTGCTCTAGCTCCTCCTCTTCTTGTTCCACCCTTTCTGCTCTGCCTCTTTCTGTTCCATATGACAACTCATGTCACTCAGCCTTCCATGTGACTTAAAGAGGATATATGGACCTATTAATGAATGAGATCTTCCCATTAAAAAGCAAAATTATATTAATGATAAGCAAAAATTCATTATCACCACAATACAGTGGACAGCCCATAAGTGAAGGCACAATGGCATGGCAGAAAGCACTGGCTCTTGAGGGAGAAGACATAGGTTCAGATTACACCTCTGACACCTCTGTGACTTTGATCAAAGTCTTTCCTGAGCTTTAGATTCCTCTACTATAAAATGAAAGACTTTAATTGCATTGCCTCTGCATTCTCTATCATGTTAAAAATTTTCATTGATTTATATTAATGATATTATGATTCATCGTAGAAACCTTCCTGTATATTTCATTCCTTTACTTGGCATCATTCTAGAACTTTTGTAACCAATTTGTGCTACATTGCTGTGCAATATTCTGCTTTGCAAAACTATTTTTCATTCATTTCCTGTGTGAACTCATCCTCTATTTTTATTTGTAAGCATGTTGAAGTCAGTTTAAAAGGTCCTCCAACAGTAAAGGCACACTCAATATCTGATTAATCTGACAAAAACATGACATCTGATATATGGTGCTAATGTTATTAATATGATGCTTTTCTTTGGAAGATGATGATACTGATTCATCAGCTACAAAAATAATTTCAAAAGTTTATAACTTCTAATTCTCAAAAGTATCAAAATGTCTGCCATCTTTGAAAGCTCTTTTTAATGATCATAATTAACATGTATAAGTAAAAGGGTAGAAATTTTTACTTCATTATTATTGTCCCATTGTTTCTATGATTTGAGATATGTTGTAAATCATAAAATTTCTGTGATGCACTTTTCACTGGTTTGAGAACAATTCAAAACAGTAACAAATGACTAATTTCAAATGAAAATTATAATCTGAAAAATCTTTGAACTATAATTGTTTGCCATTGTGGTAGGGGTGGACTGGAATGGTGGATTGAACCTGATTTCATAACTGTAGCAGATTCTAAATGTAAAGACTCTCTTGTGATCTTAAAGAGTTGTCAGAAAATGCAGCCCATGGTTAAATGCATTGCTGATGATCAAATAGGTGGGCATAAAACCAAGGCTTGCTACACAAAGTCAGCCCCTTATCCATTATGTCACTCTGCTTCTCAAGAAATATTATGCTTAATTGAGTAAATGAATTTAATAAATATGACCACATTGATTCAATTAATAAAACAGCCAGTATGTGTCACAAGTAAACTTGAACCCATGACCCCATGACCAACTCCTCATACGTTACACAAATGGATCAGTGGAATCATAGGCTTAGAATTGGAAGGTACTCACTAAGTCATGTAGTCTGAAGCCCTCATTTTATAGATGAGAAAACTTATGCCTAGAGAAACTAAATAACTTGCCCAAGCTGTCATAGAGAGGAAGTTTGATAAGCAGAATGTATATACAGGTACTCTGACTAAAGAGTCACTGCCCTTTCTACTGCACGTATCACTTTGAAACAGCTAAAGTAACCAAAAATAGGCAGATAACATGCTTTTATTAATAAATGTCAAAGAATGAGTTGAAAACAACATATTGATTGTCATTTATAGACATTCACCTAAAATACCAAGATATTTGAAAGTATTTGTTCAATTCAGCAATTTAAATATTACTACATTACATCAAACTTCCTCTAATATGAAAGAAATATAAAATAATTGCTGACGTTTACATACAGTGTTTCTAAAATTTACATAGGAGATTCATCTGTGTGCGTATATATATATATATATATACATACATACATACATATATATATATATATATATATATATATATATATATATATATATATATATATACTAAAGTTGATTGTAAATTCCTTTAAGGGAGGAGGTAGCTTTTCTGTTTCCTTTGTTTTTCCTCCTATCACATGTAATAATCATCAAACGAATAAACACACATTTTTTGAATTGGGGAAAAAACTGTATGGCTATAAGAGGGAGAACAGCAAAAAATACATCAAAATTAAAATCTCATCAAAGATACCTTATCATTGGATTCAGAGTTCTGAAGTAAAGGTATTCACTTATTTAATATGCTTTCCATAATGCTAAACTTTTTGGAGTCATCCATCTAATTACAAATACACAAATTAATTCATGTAAATGATATTTCCCTGAAAGACAGGAAAGATACTTTGTGCTTTGTCATACACTTTTTATGTCAAATTTGAACTGTAACATAACAATGATTTTATCTGCTGAATCATCAACTTTACATTTTTGAAAGTACATATATATATCATTTGTATGTGTATATATGTAGGTGTGTACATATATACATGTGTGTATGTGTATGTACATATGTATGCATATACATGCATATAATCCCTTTTTCATCATTATTGTGGCATAACCAGCCCAGGCTACTTTCATTCTGTCAACTATTGAAACTGAAGCCATGAATGACACAAGATAAGTGTCAAAAACATCTTTGTTTTCAAAATCGTTCCATTACAGATGTGCAACACAACATTTTTCTTTAATGGCCCAATGAGAGGAGTTTTGTTTCTCCATTTCTGATAAATTTGATATTATAAATTTCTTACCATTTATTTCTGACTTTTAAATTCACTATTAACTTTCAAGTGAGGAATTCATTTTAGTCACATCTCTTTCACCTAGCAAAATGACATTATATTGCTTACAGGCAAAGAGAAAGAGAAAGATAAAAGAGAGAAAACAATTCAGTCAAGGAAATTGCTCATTGGGCATGTGCAAAAAATGTGCTGTTATGCACCCTGAATTCATGACCTTCCTTTGAAGAGATAGATAATATTCTTCACTATTTGCATATTTAAATATGAATGGTCATTTTATTGGTTAGGATTCTTTTAATTTTTGAAGTTTTGGTTGTTTCGGGGTTTTTTTTTAAGTGTTGTTTATGTATAAATTGTTCTCCCCATTCTGCTAATTTTCTGCTTCCTTAGTTTATGCAAATCTTCAGATTCGTTCTTTTCTGTAATCTTGATGTTATAGTATACATGATCCTTTTATTTCCGTTCATTTCACTCTGTTCATACAAGTCTCATTGTAATCATCTGTTTCTTCATTTCTTGTAGCATGATAGTATTCCATTACATTCATTCACCATAATTTGTTCAGAGAATCCTCTTAGTTTTCAGATTATTGAGTTTTTTGGTTGGTTTTTATCGACACCAGAAAAGAGTTGCTACAGGACATTTTCTTCTTTCTCTCCTCCAGCAGGAGAGGCACTTAGGTGGTAGAATACATAAAATACTGGATTTTGGATCAAAACCTCAGGTCACATTGACTCATGCTGCCTATCCGATTTCCAATAAAAATAAAATTATTTTTTCTTGGAACAAATATTCTATTTAAAGGGAGAGGGGTACACATACCCAGATAAGTTTAAAAAATATATATATGTAGGGAGGAGCCAAGATGGCAGAGTAGAAAGACTCACATATGCTAGCTCCGAATCCACAGCCCATAGATTTCCTGTAAAAAGAACTCCCCACAAATTCTGGATCACTGCAAGTCGCACAGAAACACAGTGGAAGAGATTTCCGTTCCAGAGAGCCCTGGAGAGCCGTTCCAAGGTTCCATCGCGCCCGTAAAGGGGAGCCCACCCCTGTGTTGCCCTGGCCATGCGGCCCCAGAGGAGCAGATCCAAGCAGGCTTCAAGGATAGAATCTCCAGCGGCCAGGAAGGTCCCTCCATCCACAGACGCTACAGGTCAGTGAGAGAGATGTCTGGGCTGGCCGAGAGGGGAGCAGGGTGTCTCCGTGACTCGGGCTCCCTCAGGAGGAAGCGGCAGAGGGAGTGGCAGAGGCAGTGGCAGAGGCAGCAGCAGTGGCCTGGGATTCCCTGAGCAGAAGTTCAGTTCTCTGCATAAACCCCCTGAGGGAGCTGAGCCTGGGAGGCAGCCCTGCCCCCACCTGAGTACCAGAAATTAACCTCACATTGAATAGTAGCCACTCCCTCCACGAAAAGCCCTGAGGCTGGGAAGCAGCATTTGAATCTCAGACCTCAAGCACTAGCTGGGCAGATCTAGGGAGGGGTGGAGAGGAATCTCAGAAGTCAGGTAACTTGCTGGGAAAATGCCCAGAAAAAGGAAGCAGAATAAGACCATAGAGAGCTACTTTATTGGGGAAGAGATGTTCCTTCCCCCCTTCATTTCTGATGATGAAGTACAATGCCTGCCATCGGAGAAAGACGTGGAGGTCAGGGCCTCTCTATCCCAGACATCCGAGGTGGATGTCTGGTGGTCTCAGGCCATGGAAGAGCTCAAAAAGGATTTTGAAAATCAAGTTAGACAGGTGGAGGAAAAACTGGGAAGAGAAATGAGAGAGATGCAAAAAAAGCATGAAAAACGGGTCAATACCTTGCTAAAGGGGACCCCAAAAAATGCTGAAGAAAATAACACCTTGAAAAATAGGCTCACTCAACTTGCAAAAGAGGTTCAAAAAGCCAATGAGGAGAAGAATGCTTTCAAAAGCAGAATTAGCCAAATGGAAAAAGAGATTCAAAAGCTCACTGAAGAAGATAGTTCTCTCAAGATTAGAATGGAACAGATGGAGTCTAATGACTTTCTGAGAAAACAAGAAATCATAAAACAAAACGAAAAGAATGAAAAAATGGAAAAGAATGTGAAATATCTCATTGGAAAAACAACTGACCTGCAAAATAGATCCAGGAGAGACAATTTAAAAATTATGGGACTACCTGAAAGCCATGATCAAAAAAAGAGCCTCGATATCATCTTGCATGAAATTATCAAGGAACTGCCCTGATATTCTAGAACCAGAGGGAAAAATAAGTATTGAAGGAATCCATTGATCACCGCCTGAAAGAGATCCAAAAAGAGAAGCTCCTAGGAACATTGTGGCCAAATTCCAGAGTTCCCAGGTCAAGGAGAAAATATTGCAAGCAGCTAGAAAGAAACAATTCCAGTATTGCAGAAATAAAATCAGGATAACACAAAATCTAGCAGCTTCTACATTAAGGGATCGAAGGGCGTGGAATAGGATATTTCAGAAGTCAAAGGAACTAGGACCCAAACCAAGAATCACCTACCCAGCAAAACTGAGTTTAATACTTCAGAGGAAAATATGGTCTTTCAATGAAACTGAGGACTTTCAAGCATTCTTGATGAAAAGACCAGGGCTGAAAAGAAAATTTGACTTTCAAACACAAGAATGAGAAGAAGCATGAAAAAGTAAACAGCAAAGAGAAGTCATAAGGGACTTACCAAAGGTGAACTGTTTGTATTCCTACATGGAAAGACAATATTTGTAACTCTTAAAACGTTTCAGTACCTGGGTAGTTGGTGGGATCATGCACACACACGTACATGCATGCACGCACACACACATACACACATGCACACACATACAGAGACAGAGAGCACAGAGTGAATTGAATAGGATGGGACCATAGCTTAAAAGAAATTAAGGTAAATGGTGAGAGAGAAATGTAGTGGGAGGAGAGAGGGTAAAATGGAATGGGGTTAATTATATCTCATTCAAGAGGCAAGCAGGAAACTTTTCAGTGGAGGGAAAAAGAGGAGAGCTGAGAAGAAAACATGAAGTTTACCGTCATCACATTTGACTAAAGGAAGGAGTAAAATGCACACTCATTTTGGTATGAAAACCTATCTTACAGTACAGAAAAATGGGGAAGAAGGAGATAAGAAGGGAGGGAGGGATGATGGAAGGGAGGGCAATGGAAGAAGGGAGCAATTTGAGGTCAACACTCTTGGGGAGGGACAGGATCAAAAGACAGAATAGAAACAAAGGGGAGCAGAATAGGATGGAGGGAAATACAGTTAGTCTTATACAACACGACTGTTATCGAAGTCATTTGAAAAACTACACAGATATTGCCTATATTGAGTTGCCTGCCTTCCCAAAGGGAATGGGTGGGGAGGGAGGGATGGGGAGAATTTGGAACTCAAAGTTTTAGGAACAACTGATTAGTATTGTTGTTGCTACTAGGAAATAAGAAATACAGTTAATGGGGAATAGAAAGTCATCTGGCCCTACAGGACAAAAGAGAAGATGGGGACAAGAGAAGGGAGGGATGATAGAAGAGAGGGCAGATTGGTGATAGGGAAAATTAGATTGCTTGGTGCATTGGGGTGGAGGGAGGGGATTAATGGGGAGAAAATTTGGAACCCAAAATTTTGTGAAAATAAATGTAAAAAGTTAAATAATTATATAAATTTTTTAAAAAATTGAAAGTTCATTAATAAAATCATTCCTCACCCCTAACTGTCAAAGAAAGCATGCTAAAATCTTTTTTTTAATGTAAGTGGTATAGTTAGAGAATCATCGGAGGCGTTTAAACATTGATTGACTCATCTTAGAATTAACTCTTATAAAGACCAGAAAGACGCATCTTCCAGTCTTTGAAATTACATACTATTTGAGAAAAGCTGAGTGTACTTTTATTAAGGGGAAGTGTGGTTCACATCACGTATTTTCCCCTCAGAATGTTACTGTTCTGCATCCAGTTATAAGTATATTCAATTAAATTATACCTTGTGTGCCACCAAAAAGAAATTAATTTTCATTGATATAGCTAAATTGCATCTTAATCACTAGGTGTTGCTCATTAAATCTCAAAGAAAGAGCTACTACTATCTTTAACTATATGCACATAAGTATTTTAATGACAATTTAGAGGCAATTTGGAGGCAGTATGAATAGTGAATGAAGCTCTGAAAGTAGTCAGAAAAATTAGCTTCATATTGGTTATCCTTAGTCGTCACTTAACCCCTTTGAGCTTCAGCCCCCTCATTCATAAAATGGAGCTAATAACAGTCACAACTACATCCCATAGTCGTTAGGATCAAATGAGATCATTAACGTAATGTATATTGTAATCTTTAAAGTGGCAGTGAGCTAGACGGCACAGTGGATAGAATCCCAGGCCTGGATTCAGGATGACTGGAGTTCAAATTCAGCCTGAGATATTTACTAGCTATGTGACCCCTAAGCAAATCACTTAACTCTACCTCAGTTTCCTAATCCCAAAAATGAGCTGCAGAGGAAAATGACAAAGTCACTCTAGTATTTATGCCAAGAAAACCACAAATAGGGTCACAAAGATTAGGACATGACTGAAGCAGTTCAACAAAAACCATAAAGAATTCTGTGAATATCAACTGCCATTATGATTACTTGAAATGGTGTAGTAAGTATATGCCAGTACTCTGAAAAGGATGGAGAATAAGCAGTTCTAACATGTTTATTATTTTGGAGAACAATTGCTTTTTTTCTTAATAAATCTTATCAGCGTTCTTTCGACAACCTGCTAGTAGGAGTTAAACTTTAGTTGCAGCCATTTATCATTTGTTAATGTTTACATATATATTCTCAATCTCTTATGTGAGCAAAAGAACCATGTCATTTTTATGTTGCTGAAACTTGTTGCAAATACAAAAATAAGTTTATATGTATTTTTGAAAAAAAATGTCATCCAGTATAGAAATAACTGGAATCACTACCAAGACAGGGATTTTCTACTTGTCGCCTAAATCTTAGTACGCAGTCATTTAAACTGCCTTTGAAGCTGTAATATTGTGCAGGTCCTAGAACTTTCTTTTAAATGATTTTCTCCTCCTGTTCCCAATTGTAGTAATTATATATGTACATAAACATAAATGTATGTGTATATACACACAATATATACACAAATATATTACATATGCACACATGTTACAAAGTGTAGGACATGACTGAAACAGCTGAACAAAAACCCTAAAGAATTCTATGAATATCAACTGCCGTTTTTATTACTTGATAAGACAGTTAGTACATGCTAGTACTCTGAAAAAGATGGAGATATCTATCTAGATAGATAGATAGATAGATACAGACAGATACATAGGTACATGGATATATAGATACATAGATAGATTGAAGCACCAACATACGGATAACCAGAATGCACTGGTGTATATCGGATCAAATTTCAGACAGCTTAACTGTTATGATGTCTTCAATTCTTAATCAGATGGTATGATGCTATGAGGAAAATATGCATTTCATTTTCAAATTTATTTTGTTGTTTATTTACTGTTACTCCACTGACACATTTTTAAGTGACTAATACCTATTGTGATATTGCATATCCTGCTGCTGCTCTCTAAATTTCTCCAAATCCCACCCACTACCACCACTCATTAGTGTATGGAATTTCCGTTAGGAAGCTTCATCTACCCATGCAGATTAACAAATGTTTTCCAATTTACTGTCTTCCAGTGTTTCAATCCTTCAGTGACTAAGTGACTTGCCTAGGGATGTACTTTCAATACCTATCAGTGGCAGAATTTCATTCCAGAGCATCCTAACTCTGAGACTAGACTTAATTCCTTATTGCCTCTCAGTACTATTAATCAGTCCATATTCAGGCTGTACTTGTATTTACCATGTCAGCTGAACTATGGCTATAACTTGTAACTACCAGTTTTTCACAGTTTTTAGAACAATAACAACCCTGAATTTCTTTTCGAACATATGTGCAACAGATGGAAGTTCTAAGAGTTGAATTGACTTGACTAAGGTTAACTAAGTAGTAAGAAGATCTCGATTTAAACCTCACTCTCCTGAGCCCAAATCCAGTGCTCTTTACTTTATACCACTTTCCAGCCTGAATATTTCTCTTTTTCTTTCAAAGAGGTCTTATTTTAGAGCTGTGTCCTGTATTAAACTTATGTAGTACTTCATATGGAATCATTATCCGCAAAGACTATTTGTTAAAATACTTTTAAACAGGAATGATCAAAGATAATTTCAAAGTAATTCTAGGCAAATCCCTTAAAAGTCATGAATATTAGCTTAATGAAAATGTACAATTTAAAATGTTAAAAATGCATATAATCAATGGGAAAATTGCCTATAGCTTTCATTCTTAAAAAAAAAAAAAAAAAACAAAAAAAAAAAAACCTGCGCATCCTGCGCCTGTCAACAGGAAACTTCATGCCTCATTTTTAACAATAGTTTAATTGCTATAGTAACTTGCTGCTATGGGTGATCATCACCTTTCTCCTTTGAATAGTGCTGTAGGTTTTTTAAGTAGAGATTTGTTTACATCACACACAAAAAAGGCTGATTTGTTATTGCTTCTTTCTTCTTAATGAAGAATCTACCTAAGCTATCACCAGTCAAATTTCTGCCTAGAGCTCCAAGTAACAAATTGAATTATAATAGAATAAAGGAATCTTTACTTGAAGTTGAGATATTTACATTCAGGACAATCTTTGGGACTTGTCATTATTTGAAGGTGGTTCTAATTAAGTTATTCTCTCATTCTAGTATAGTTTCAAGCAGACAGAAACTCATTATGAGTCCCTTATAATAAAATGGATGGCACCTATTTCAGTTAGCTCCCTTCTTTGCCATAGTACTACTCATTCTTTTTGTTCTACAGGAAAATACATCACTTTAAATAAGTCTTCAAGGACAATGTCCTGATTTTGTTGTTGCTGCTGCAGTTGCTGTGACTTTTTTTTTTATCAAATTGTGAAAATCCAATGAGAGTGTATGTAAAGCCCTCTGCAAACCTTAACGAACTATAGGAAGGAATGCTAGCTATGACAATTGAGTGTGTTCGTCCTTCCTTGCCAAAGAAGACCATGCCGTCAGAGAAATAATGATGTGATTTGCACTTGACTTTGTTTTGAGTGGGGGGGGGCTGTGCAGGTCACCAGCCTCACTTCTCCTCCAGAGCCATCTGAATCCAATGACCTGATATTCCTCGGGACGACTGGAGGTGAGCCAAAATGAGGCAATTGGGGTTAAGTGACTTGCCCACGGTCACACAGCTAGTGAGTGTCTGAGGTGAGATTTGAACTCAGCTCCTCCTGACTTCTGCACTCGTGCTCTATCCACTGCACCGCCTAGCTGCACCACTTTGCTGCCCCTATTATGACAATGGTCATAATCATCAATAGGTGACAATATTTAGAGATTTTAATATATCCTGTAAGTTTTTTGGGGGTGTCATTTTTACACTGTGTAATGAAAGTAAACTTACATGGAGTTTTCTAGGGGCATTCTTAAGGGAATAATAATCATGAGCATAATAACTATCTCTTGTAAGAGCAATTATCATCATTCTCAGCATCAATAACTATGCGGACTGATAGCAACTTATATATCCAGGGAATGAACTATTCTACTAATCATACTGTGGGATGAGAGATTCAGTCCTATTCCTAACTCCACTAACAACTTGCAAATTACACAGCCTTTTATAATTCAGGTTTTCCCACCAGAATGAGACTCCTATTATAGACTTGAAAATGACTTTGGAATTCTTCATTTTAGCACAAAAACTTCTGAATACTGTGTACTACATTCAAATTCATATAAAAACTTTTTCCAAGACCAGGAGGTAATGAGCTTCCTTAACTTGGAAAGATTCAAAGAAAAGTTGGATATCCTTTGGTCAGATGGATTTTTTCTTTTTTTAAAAATGCTGTTGTTATGTTTTGTTTTAGGTAACAAGCATTTACAGATTAGCTTTCTCTTAATAAAGTAAGATGACTTAAACAGTCATCTCTCCTGAAAGTGTAAGCAGCATTCCAGATATATAGCACTGACCCCACCTTTTAGTTTTTAATTATTATTTAAATTATTGCTAGAAATCTTTTTTCTCTCTGACATCTCACACATTCAGAAAAAGGGAAGAGAAAGTTATATTTTTAGCAAATATATATATTCAAGCAAAAAATATTCCCTCATTCTGTCTCTGTCTCTCTCTGTGTCTCTCTATCTCTGTCTCTCCGTATCCCTGTCTCTCCATCTCTCTGTCTGTCTGTCTCTCTCCCTCTCCCTCTCTCTCTCTCTCCCTCCCTCTCTCTCTCTCTTTCTCTCTCTCTCTCTCCCTCTCTCTCTCTCTCTCTCTCTATATATATATATATATATATATATATATATATATATATATAGTGTGTGTGTATATGTATGTATATATACACACATACATATATATGATATATGTACATATAATGACTGTGTGTATTATATGTGTGTGAATATATGTGTATATATATGCATGAATGGCTATTTTATATGTGTGTACACATGTCTTTTGGCAACTGATATTAATATAATACTTTAATGTTTTTATTCAGTATTTTTCAGTCATATTCTACCCTTTGTGACTCGATTTGGGATTTTCTTGGCAAAAGATATGAGAGTAATAGTTTGCCATTTCCTTCTCCAGCTCTTTTATAGATGAGGAAACTGAGGCAAATAAGGTTAAGTGCCTTTCTTAGAGTCACACAGTTAGTATATGTCTAATGCCAAATTGAACTTTGTCTCCCTGACTTCAGTCTCACCCACCCCTGTATCTACTGCACCACCTACTTGCCCACTAGATATAGGAAAAGTTGTGTTCAGGGAAGACTTGTACCTCTGTTATGAGAGCTGGCCAAGAGTGTTTTAGGTCTGATCATCTACCTTTGTTGTCCACCTTCATCCAACTCCCACCGGTGGCTCCAAGTAGCTTCAGCATGTACCACAGTCACATGTTGGTCAATTTTTCTCAACAGACAGGCATATCCCAGTTGACGATGACTGATAGCCCTTTTGCATTGCTAGTGGACTTCAATGCCTCACTTAAATTCAATTCACATACAAGTTAAGACATCACCCCATGATGTCATTGGTACTCTTCAAAAATGAAGAATGGACAAAAATACGTAAATTTATACACACACATACACACACACACACACATATATATATGTATATACGTACATATATATACATATATGTATTTATATGCATGTGTTTTGTAAATATTTGTGTACAGTCAATGAGGTTCATCATCAGAAAACTGCCCATCAGATGATTTCTCTACTCATTTGGCTACCAATAAATCCATTAATCAATCAACACACGTTGATTAAATGCTTACTATATATCATATACTGTGTAGAGTGATGAGGATACAATGGCAAAAAGAAAAGAGCTATTATATTAAAGGCACTTACATTCTAACAGGGAAAATTACATGCACATAAGTAAATTTATAGGTTGGAAAGCAATAATTATAAAGGACTTTAAATGTCTAACAAATGAGTTTGTAGTTTACACTAGAGGAAATTGAGATCCTGGACCTTCCACTGCCTGATCTGTGCATTAGGATTGTCTCTTGGCAGCTGTGTAATGTTTTCTGTCTTACATACCAAGATATCCCAGAAAACCCTGGCCTCTTGATTGCCATCAGATTAAAAAAAATAATGCCTCTAGTCTTTGGCAGGAACTCGCTAATAGCTATTATTCCTCGCTTCATGTTTTGGCAATTACTGAATTATTTGTCTCCTGCTGGCTCCTATAGTTCCAAAATATCACTCTTTGGAGGAAAAGCAGTTGCTTCTTCCGTTTGTAGAACAGTTTCATCTTTTCCTTATGTCCAACTGTTCAGTTGTTCATTTTCTTCCCTTTCTCCTCTTTGTCCCCATTTATCCTCCAATATCCTGATGAAGGTCCATCTCTCCATATGTATTTTGAAGTCTGTGTTGATAATGCTTGTTTTGTTGTTTCAGAATCATCAACTACCTCTGATTGAATAATATGATTAAAGAAGATCTTCCCCACCCATTAATGGGCCTGAGAAGATTTGTAGGAAGGCCCATGCCTTTTGTTAATGAGGCACTGGTTCACAAGAGTTGTGATGCCTTCTGGCTCTGAAAAATGTGTAAATATTCCAAAATGAGGTTTTACTTTATGGATTAGTTTTTGAAAGGTTTGTGTGCCAGAAGAGACTCTGGGAAGCCATTAAGCAGCCCCCAGCTTTGAAAACCCAGATGTTGATGCTTCCCTCTGTAACTATGTATGTATGGTCAGGCAATTGCATCTGTCTGTTGATCTGTGATGTATGTACTGCATATGTCAGGCAGTTGGAAGCACTGTCTGTTGATCTGTATTTCTCTGTATTTTCTCTGAAATTCAGGGTGCTGACTTTTTCTCCTGAATTAAATAAATGACATATATGTGTTTCATTCAAGTGATTGTTAACCCCTCAAAAGTTACCTTTCCTTTTAGAAAAGCAGATCACAGAACCTGTGACAGCAGGCCCTCCTGTGTATGTCAGAGTACTTGCTTTTACAAAGTTTTTCCTTCCTTTTTTTTTTTTAGATTGGTAATTTTAGTCTTTATCTTTAAAGAATATTTTGTTTCCTTCCTTTCTGAGTTTAAGTGCACCCCTCTCCATGTACTCCTTTTTCATATCTACTATTCTAGTCTTTTATCTTTCTTCAATCTTAGCCAGGACTTCAATTCCTTGATGTGGCCTGCTCTTATTACCCCAGCTATTACCTTGCATTTCTCTTTGGCTATTCCTAGAGCATTGTTAAAAAGCCATCCTTTGTCTGCATCACTCCCTGTCTCACACTATATCTATCTATCCTTTTTGTGCTTGTTTTACCACTTAAGACCAAGTAAATTGTGTTACCTTTTGTTATCTTTCTTTGTGTCCTCAATACCTTGTTCATAATATATCCCTAATAAGTACGTATTATATTGAAATAAATAGAGTAACTTCAAAAGTTTGTTCATAGGGATAAGATGACATAATTGGATCAAACGGGATGTTTGATTAAACATTAAAAAATTAAAATTTGTTTTTTAATTCAACTCTTTATAGGGAAGCCAAGGTATACTCAAATAACATTGTGATGATCTCTGTGAATGTGATAATTCTCAATAAATTTTTTACCATAAAAATTGTTTACAATTCCATATTTCTATAAAAACTTTGCTACCAGTCTGGAAAATTTTCAGTATTTTTTAAAAAGGTCATAGATGTCATTGAAAGTCTTATTACATCATTTAATCACACATTAGTTACTGAATGAGGTCCAGTTACATTATTTTATTGTTCAGTAACCTGTTTCTAACTTACCTTTCTGAATCTACCTCACACTTTATTCAACATTCTAAACAAACTTAACAATTAATTATCCTTTCAATAACTTAGAATTCATACCACAATTCCCCTGTTGATATCAAGACTGCACTCAAGACCAAATTTAAATGCAAACATCTATTCCATTTATTTTTCTAACTAGCTGTATGTTCAATAATTTCTCCATTTTGAATTTTCTTATTTTAAAGATGATGAATTGATTATTGCATAGTACTTTATGCTCTATACATATTTAAACTATTCTGATTAATACTACATGTAACTGTGTGCATACCTTACAATCACTTTAGATTTCAGTCCTTTGAGAGCCATAAAACTGCACATAATCTTTGACCCAACAATACCACTATAAAGTCTGTATACCAAATAATTTTTTTTTGAAAAGAAAAAGGACCTGTTAGTACAAAAATATTTATAGGACCTCTTTTCGTGGGGGCAAAGAATTAGAAATTGAGGGGATGCCCATCAATTGGGGAATGGCTGAACAAGTTGTGGTATATGGTTGAGATGTAATACTATTGTGCTAATGAAAAGCAGTATGCTTTCA
This sequence comes from Bettongia penicillata ogilbyi, assembly GCA_023548195.1. Taxonomy (NCBI): domain Eukaryota; kingdom Metazoa; phylum Chordata; class Mammalia; order Diprotodontia; family Potoroidae; genus Bettongia; species Bettongia penicillata. The sequence goes on from JAJHZJ010000653.1 coordinate 1,323,159, forward strand.
GAAAAACCTGGTACTGATACAAAGTGAAGTGAACAGAATCAGGAGAAAATTGTACATAGCAACAGCAATGTTTTACAACAATCAAATGAATGACAACTATTCTCAGTAATATAAAGTTCCAAGACAATCCTGAAGGACTTACGATAACAAATGTTATCCACGTCCAGAAAAAGAGCTGATGAAATCTAAATGCAGATTAAATATACAATTTTTAACTTTATTTTAAATGTTTTTGTATGTTTTGTTTCTCAACATGACTAATACAGAAAGATGATTTGCATGATTGCACATGTATAAACTATAGCAAATTGCTTGCCATCTCAGGGAGGAGAGAAAGAAGTAGACATTTAAACTTTATTTTAAAAAGGTTAAAAATTATTTTGCATGTAAATGTAAAAAGGTAAAATATAACAACTTTAAAGATCATAAGACCTTTGAGACCATCTTATTTCTCATTATAACTTCTCCAATCACCAAGTTCAAAGTACTACACAATGTAGGAACTCAATGAATATTTGTCAAACCAGCAATAGAATGAATATTGGGTAAGGCCTAGGATTTTGTTGGCATTTGGGATGACCAAGTTTTCAGGAATTAATTCATAATCTTCCTAGATATTTTTCTTAAGTTGCAACTGGCTCAGAACCCATAACATGTTAAGCAGCTTCTGGATTCAATTTCCATAAATTCATTGCTATATGCTTTCCCTCATTTTAATTCTTCTGCCAGTTTTCTGTCAACAAGCTTGGCCTCTAGAGATCTTTGAGTAGTTTACTGTTGACTGCTTGGCTAGACAGAATAGCTTAGTGTCATCAACACATTTGGATATTTCATTGTGCCCTTTTTCTTTTAGATGTTTTATAAAAATACTGAATAGTAATAGTCTCAGTCCCCTCTTGTTTAAAATTATCCCTTCAGAGAAATGCTGGATTTCCTGGCATATATTTCAGATTTCAAAAAAAATTCCTCTATTCCTAATAATAATAAAGGTGCCAATTTCTCTAGTATAGCCATCCCTGCCAATCAAGCTGTTTTTCATTATGTATATGTTCCTGTGTGTCTGTGCACCATGATTGAAATTTTTTCCCTCCTCATCTCTGCCTCCTAGCTTTCCTGGCTGCACACCCTCAGGTAAAATCCTATCCTCTACAAGAAGTCTTTTCCAATGCCATTATATTTTAGTGCTTTCCTTCTAAGGATTATTTGAATTTATAATAAATGTATCTCATTTATAGATAGTTTATATATCATCTCCTGTATTAGACCCAAACTCTTTAAGAGCAGGGACTAGCGTTTATTCGCTTAGTGTTTGTTCCTTTTCATTGTATCATCAGTACTTGTTACAGTATTTGGCATAGGGCAGTTGGAAAGTGCAGTAAATAGAGAGCTGGACCACGAATCAGCAAGATTCCTCTTCCTGAGTTCAAATCCACCTTCTCACATTTACTAGCTGTGTAACCCTGGACAAGTCACTTAACCCTCAGTTTTCCCATGTGTAAAATGAGCTTCATAAGGAGTGATCAATCACTCCAGCAACTTTGCCAAGAAAATCTCAAATGGGGTCATGAAGATTCAGATGTTACGAGAAAACAAGTGAACAATCACAGGCACTAAATAAAAGCTCTTTACCTTGATTTGAAAGAAGTAGGTTATTTTGTCAACCTTCATCTAGATTCTCAGAACTACACATAATATTTGCTGATGTTAATCTGCGTCTTTGACAGTGTGTACATACTTGAGTATGTTGCTGTAAGTTTGAAGGTAGATAAAATAGCTGTATTTGCTTTCAAGAAAGGCAAACTGACATATAAGAAATAGAAAATCAGGCAGACAAAAGTACCTAACTTAAATAATATATTTGCACTCCATGTAGATTTGATTTCAATAAAATTACTGCTGTGTTGAATAGGAAATGTACAGGACTCATAGGACAAAAAATTGCTCTAATACAAAGCTCTACCAATGTAGTAAGTTTCATAATTTATTACTTACTTCCAATTCATATTAATTATTATTTGTCTAATAAATCTGAGCCACCTTATTTAGCTATCACACATATTCATTGATTCAGATAATCTCAAATATTTTAATCATAATTTAGAACTACAATGGACCTTAGAGATCTATCACAAGATTTTGAGCTTCAAAAGACATGAGAGATCATTATTTCCTATTCTCTGCATTTTATGGATGAGGATGCTGAGACCCAATGAGGCTAAATTACTTGTCCACAGAAGCAGTAAGTAACAAAGCTGGGAGATAAGATTTTTTTTAAAATTCTGTGTAATTTAAGGTCACCTGGGGAGAGGAGAAGGAATATCACTTATTAAGCACTTCTTATATTCCAGACACTGTGTTAAGTGCTTGCAACATAAAGAGAAACAGAACATAGAAGACAACAAGGAAGAATAGTATAGAAAGATGATTTCATTTGGAATCAGAATAGCCAGTTAAAAATTCTAATTCTAATACTTATATGTATAAATTTAAGTTACACTTAACCTCTCCATACTTCTATTCATTATCTGTAATCAATGAATCAAAATGCATTTTAAGTACAAATTATGTTATAGAAGCTATGTTGAGCTCTGAGTAACAATGATAAATAATTGATATAATACTTCCACTCAAAAAATTGTATTCTATCACAGCAGACAACATGTAACAACGAACCAGCATGGATCACTCTAACATTTGAGAAATGCTTTACAAATAATATCCCATGTTATTCTCACAACCACTTTGAGATAGAGGTGCTATTATTATCCATTTCTCATAGGTAAAAAAAAAAATTGAGGCAATGGTTAAGTGACTTCCCAGGTCTCATAGCTAGGGAATATCTGAGATAGGATTTCAAGTCTAGTCTTCCTGACTTCAAACCTTAAAACCATTTACTCTGGAGGTCTTGGATTGGATCACAGTAAGTCCCTACCCAAATTCCACTTATTAGCTATGTTTTGGTCCCTTCTAGCTCAGAGTGAATGTCAATAGTAACTGTTTCTCTTTTGACCAGCAACCCTGAGGGTCTTTCCTTCCCAGTCCGATTGTTTTTATTTGTTTTTGTTCTTTTAATTAAAGGGGCTATCCCTGAACTCACTTCTTAAAGAGGCCTATTCACTGAAAGAGCCTTATCTCACTCCAAAGAAGAACCTGAAAAGGCCTTAGGCAGAAAGGGCCAGGATCTCCCCTTGCATCCTAAGTAATCTCTAGCTGTCCTGATGAATATCTGACCTCTGGACCCAGATGGTTCTGGAAGAAAGCGAGGTTGGTGACATTGCATAGTTCTCCCTCACTGAAAACAAAGTCAACTGCAAGTTATATCATCATTTCCCTGATGTCATGGTCCTCCTTGAAAATGAAGGATGAGCACACAACAATAGGGCACCGACCAAACATTGTCAGAAACTCTTTTTGGTTCTTTTAACATTTTGATCAATTCCAGAGCAAAGAAATAGACTGTCCCACATCCTCACTCTTTGAGGAATCTACCTTCTTTTTTGATCTTAGGTTTCAGAGATGGTATCCTTTATCTTGAACTCAATTTATCATTGGAATTATGTTTATGGCAAGTAAAGTTTAACATTTATTACATACCTGCTTTTTGCCAAGCACTGTGCTAGGAATGCAAAGAAAGGAAAAAATGGTCCCTGAACTTAAAGAATGTACAATCTAAGGAGGGAAACAACATGCAAACAACTATGCACAAACAAGATATATATTTATAGGATATATTGGGAATAGAATTTAGAAGGATTGGGAAAGGTTTAAATCTATTTATGGGTACCATTCAATTCAATTGGATTTAGCAATTATTAAGGACCTACTTTTTCCAAGGTGCTATGCTCAAAGCCATGCCATCCTTGGGCAAATCACTTAACCCTCTTTGTCTCAGTTTCCTTATCTGAAAAATAAGCAAGAGAAGGAAATAACAAACCACTCCAGTATGTTTACAAAGAAGATTGCAAATTAGATCACAAAGAGTCAAGCATGCCTGAAAAAACTAAACAAAAAAGTTCAGAGCTGAGATGGCAGAAAAAAAAAAATTACATAGTTCCTTCCCTCAAGGAGATTATTATGTTCAACTGGGGAGAGGAGTCATAATTTGTTAATAATACTCCTATTTTAAACTTGCTTTTTGGTGGTTCTTTAGGGATTAAGGTGCTTTTATCATAATCCTAAATTTCTTCATTGCCCCTGGACTTATTGCCAGATTTGAATTTTTTTTAATATAAATTTATTTAACTTTTTACATTCATTTTCACAAAATTTTGGGTTCCAAATTTTCTCCCCATTTATCCCCTCCCCCCACCCTAATACATCGAGCATCCTAATTTCCCCTATCACCAATCTGCCCTCTCTTCTATCATCCCTCCCTTCTCTTGTCCCCATCTTCTCTTCTGTCCTGTAGGGCCAAATGATTTTCTATTCCCCATTAACTGTATTTCTTATTTCCTAGTAGCAAGAACAATACTCAATAGTTGTTCCTAAAACTTTGAGTTCCAAGTTCTCCCCATCCCTCCCTTCCCACCCATTCCCTTTGGGAAGGCAGGCGATTCAAAAAGGCCATATCTGTGTAGTTTTGCAAATGACTTCCATAATAGTCGTATTGTGTAAGACTAACTCCATTTCCCTCCATTCTATCCTGCCCCACATTTTTTATATTCTTTCTTTTGATCCTATCCCTCCCCAAGTGTTGACTACAAATTGCTCCTTCCTCCCATTGCCCTTCCTTCCATCATCCCCCCCCACCCTCCTTATCTCCTTCTCCCCCACATTCCTGTGTTGTAAGACAAGTTTTCATACCAAAATGAGTGTGCATTTTATTCCTTCCTTTAGTCAACTGTGATGAGGGTAAACTTCATGGTTTTTTTTTTTCCTCAGCTCTACTCTTTTTCCCTCCACTAAAGTCTCCTGCTTGCCTCTTGAATGAGAGATAATTTACCCCATTCCATTTCACCCTCTCTCCTCCCACTATATTTCTCTCTCACCGTTTACCTTAATTCTTTTAAGATATGGTCCCATCCTATTCAATTCATTCTGTGCTCTCTGTCTCTGTATGTGCGTGCATGTGTGTATTTGTGTGCATGTGCGTATGCAAGTGTGTGTATGTGTGTGTGTGTGTGTGTGTGTGTATGTAATCCTACCAACTACCCAGATACTGAAAAGTTTCAAGAGTTACAAATATTGCCTTTCCATGTAGGAATGTAAACAGTTCAACTTTGGTAAGTCCCTTATGATTTCTCTTTGCTGTTTATTTTTTCATGCTTCTTCTCATTCTTGTGTTTGAAAGTCAAATTTTCTTTTCAGCTCTGGTCTTTTCATCAAGAATGCTTGAGAGTCCTCTGTTTCATTGAAAGACCATTTTCTCCCTTGAAGTATTATACTCAGTTTTGCTGGGTAGGTGATTCTTGGTTTGAGTCCTAGTTCCTTTGACTTCTGGAATATCCTATTCCATGCCCTTTGATCCCTTAATGTAGAAGCTGCTAGATCTTGAGTTATCCTGATTGTATTTCCACAATACTGGAATTGTTTCTTTCTAGCTGCTTGCAATATTTTCTCCTTGATCAGGGAACTCCAGAATTTGGCCACAATGTTCCTAGGAGTTTCTCTTTTTGGATCTCTTTCAGGAGGTGATCGATGGATTCCTTGAAGACTTATTTTTCCCTCTGGTTCTAGAATATCAGGGCAGTTTTCCTTGATAATTTCATGAAAGATGATGTCTAGTCTCTTTTTTTAACCATGGCTTTCAGGTAGTCCCATAGTTTTTAAAATGTCTCTCCTGGATCTATTTTCCAGGTCAGTTGTTTTTCCAATGAGATATTTCACATTCTCTTCCATTTTTTCATTCTTTTGGTTTTGTTTTGTGATTTCTTGGTTTCTCAGAACGTCATTAGCCTCCATCTGTTCCATCCTAATTTTGAGAGAGCTATTTTCTTCAGTGAGCTTGTGAACCTCCTTTTCAATCTGGCTAATTCTGCTTTTGAAAGCGTTCTTCTCCTCATTGGCTTTTTGAACCTCTTTTGCCAATTGAGTAAGCCTATTTTTCAAGGTGTTATTTTCTTCAGCATTTTTTTGGGTCTCCTTTAGCAACATATTGACCTGTTTTTCATGCTTTTCTTGCATCTCTCTCATTTCTCTTCCCAGTTTTTCCTCCTCCTGTCTAACTTGATTTTCGAAATCCTTTTTGAGCTCTTCCATGGCCTGAGCCCATTGGATATCTATTTCAGATGTTTGGGATACAGAGGCCTTGACTTCTATGTCTTTCCCTGATGGTAAACATTGTTCCTCCTCATCAGAAATGAAAGGCGGAAACATCTGTTCCCCAAGAAAGTAGCCTTCTATGGTCTTATTTTTCTTCCCTTTTCTGGGCATTTTTCCAGCCAGTTACTTGACTTCTGAGATTCCTCTCCACCTCAGCCTCACTAGTGCTTAGGGTCTGAGATTCAAATGCTGCTCCCCAGCGTTAGGGCTTTCAGTGGTGGGGGTGGCTGCTATTCAATGTGAGCTTAAGTTCTGGTGCTGGGGTGGGGGCAGGGCCGCCTCCCAGGCTCAGTTCCCTCAGGGGGTTTATGCAGAGATCTTCAGTAATGGCTCTGAGGTCCTGTCTGCTCCAGGAGCTCCTGGCCACCACTGCCTCTGCTGCTGCCTCCCTAGGGGGTCTGAGTTATCCCTTCTCAGCCAGCCCAGAAGTCTCTCTCACTGACCTGTAGTGCCTATGGGTGGAGGGACCTTCGCGGCTGCCAGAGGTTCTGTCTCTGAAGCCTGCTCGGATCTGCTCCTCACAGGCCAAGCGGCCAGGGCAGGGCAGGGCTGGGCTCTGCTGTCTGGTGTGCAATGGATCTTTGATGGCGGTTTTTCAGGGCTCTCTGGAGCAGAAATCTCCTCTACTGCATTGCTGCCCAGCTTCCACTGGGCAGAATTTGTGGGGAGTTCTTTTTACAGGAAATTTATGGGCTGTGGATTCGGAGCTAGCATACGTGAGTCTTTCTACACCACCATATTGGCTCCTCCCCAAAATCTGGATTTTTTTTTTTAAAGATTTTGGTGTTTTAGTAACTCCCAGGTACACAGTGTCAGTAAGATAATCTTGATGTAAAAAAAGAAAAAAGATAGAGCTAGGCAATCATGGAAATTTATCAAGTAAAACCCAGTCCTCTCTCTTCCTTCTGTTCCATTTTGATCTCAGCTGTAATTATTATCTAAGATATGTATCAATAGATGAAATCAATGGACTGGAATACTCTTGCTGAATGGAAAATCTTGGTAATAGGAATTCCTTCTCCTTTTATTCCATTTGTGGAACATTATATTCATCACTTTGGATGGTCATGGATTCCAATGGGTATCTGTATTGTGCAGGTGCTTTATATGATCATTACAATATCATCTGCAAACAAGAACATCTGAAGGAATTTATGGATAGGTGATTCTTCTAATTGGTGTAAATGGTGATAAAGAGAAATATTTTTGATAAGTTTTAAATAGCTCATTTTCCCCCAAAATGTTCCTATCCATCCTTTCCTACCTCTCCATCATCTCTCCTCTGATTATCCTAAGGAAAAGCATTCTTAAAGTAATGGCACATATTTGTTTTTGGCACAGGACCAAGTTATTGACATGTAAGATAAGTCAAGTATTCCAAATAGCTGTAAATTTTGAGATGGGCATCAAGTGTGTTCATCATGTCATATAAGCTTAAAAACAAATGCATATCATGACTTTTCTCCAAACTCCTAGGTCTGTCCTTAAGATGAAGCAAATTTATAACACCAGTATATGAAAAGTACTATATTCTGCTATTATCTGGTATGCTGGATACAATTCTTTCATTTTTAGAAACAACCTAATGAATCCCAATATCTAACTCTCTAAATATTTGTGACCCCCATTTTATTCTTGGTACTCCAAGACAAAATAAACATTTCTGAAAAAAGTATGTATTAACAAGCTTAAAGAGAACAAAATTTCAAGAAAGAACAAAGAAAGAAGTTTCCAAAGCCCCTAACATCTCTGAATGGAGTGATCTTTTCTTTTTATTTTCTTGATAATTAATTATCAACAGTAGAGTTTGTGATTTACTATTAATTCAACAAATCACTATTTGCAGGCACTGTGCCTGGATTCAATGAAAAGAGATTCAAATTAAAAAGTTAAAATTTTTCTTTAAGTCAAAGAGTTTGAATCAGTATATATGAGGTAAACACAGAGTAGGTGGAAATTTTGTAGAGTTTACCTTAGAAGAAAAACACTTTCCTGCAGGACATATTTGAGCTGGTCTTGAGGCAAGTTAAGGATTCTGAGAGTCAGAGATGAGGAGGGACAGCATTTCACGTGCTGGAAACAGTGAAAAGTCTCAAAAGAAGGAGAGAGACTACAATGTGTGAACTTTAGAAATCCTGAAAGTATTCTTAGTTTATTTTTTATTCATCCTCTGTTATCTGCCTCTTCCTCTATCTTCTCACTGTACTTTAAAAAAAATAAGAGTATTCCGGTATTACAAAATTATTGATATATTATTCAGGGGAACTCCAGTCAACTGTGTTGCAAAGGAAGCAATCAAATGTTAAAGCTCCCCCTCCACAAAAGACTTAATATGACATTCTTTTAAAAGCATTTTCTTTATTTTCTCTCCTCTCACCTTCCCTTCCTCCCACTCCATAATGGCATTTAAACATCCATCTGCTCTGAGAAAGAAAAGAATATAGAGGGGTCAGTGTAAATCATAGAAGCCAAGACTAAATAACCTTTAGTAGGTTCCTCAACAATGCCACCATGGTCGATTGGAACAGCAGGTATGACTGGGAATTGTTCTTAAATTCTCAAATCTCTTCCATATTTGGTGTCTGTTAATCACCTCTGAGCCAACACACAATGAAATGGGATAGGCAGCAATGAAGCTCTCTATGGGGAATACAAAAATAAGACACCTGTTCCCTTTCTGCCTCCACATAAAAACTCAAATAAAAAAATTCTCAAACAATAAAAATCCAAAAGATAATGTTGTTTATGTATTTTTTTTCTTTTTTTTGTCTTTATAGACTGAAAGGTAATCATTTAAGACAGTTTCAAAAGTTCCCATATTTTTATGTAATACCTAAAATCCAAGATGCTTTAAACAAGTATTTTCCTATTTATTTTAAATAATAGTACCCAGAAAAGAGGTCACATATTTGAGTGGATTAATACTAGTTCTGGAAAGAGAGAAAAATATTCTGTACTTTTTAAAATGGCCAAGTTAGTTACCTTTGTACTAAATAGGACCAAATTCGAAATTTAAGTAAGTCTAATGAGGTTATCCTAATAAAGACAAATAGTAGTTCATGTGCTTCTAGTAAGATATTCCATAAGTATAAAATAGGCAATCTCTAAAGAGTAATAATTCTTTCAGGCTTTAAGGGATCTTTTGGTAAATTATTGCTTTCATTAAATGATAAATTCCTGGTCTCAAAGAATTAATCCACATCCCTAAGTGACTAATTTACTCTTAGAAGGAGTAGATCATTTAATGAATATTTAGCATATGGTTCAGGATTTGATATATCACTCAAGTCAAATAGAACTCCTTCCCAAAATGAAGGTCAGTGACCAAATGACTTGTATTCTCATATGTCAGCATGGGACTCAGAACCACGAGACTTAACACATGAATTTTACTTCTGCCACTTATTAGTTACGTGACCTTGGGCACATTATGAAACCTCTCTAGGCTTTAGTTTCCTCATCTTTAAAATGGCTTAATAAAAGAACTGAAAGAACTGGTTTAATGTAAAAACAATAAAATAGATCAATCATTGTTGAATTTGATTTTTAAAAAGAAAACCAAGTCACCAGTATCAAAAATGAAAAGGTTAAATGCACTAACCTAAAAATGAAATTAAAGCAATTATTATGAGTTATTTTGCCCAATTATATGCCAGTAAAACTGACAATTTAACTGAAATAGATGAATATTTACAAAAATATAAACTCCCTACATTAACAGAAGATTAAATAGAATATTTAAATAACCCTCTCTTTGGGGGTTGGGGGGAGGAATGCCATCAGTGAGCTTCCTAAAAAAAAATTTCCAGGTCCAATAAGGATTTACCAGTAAATTCTAACAAACATTTATGGAACAATTAATCTCAATACTCCATAAAGCATTTGATATATTAGGTAAAGAAATTCTATGAAATTTCTTTTATCACATGAATATGGTTTTGATACATAAACTAGGAAAAGCTAAAACAGATGAAGAAAACTATTGGTCATTTTCCCTAATGAATATTATAGAAAATAATTTTTTTAATAAAATACTAGCAAGAAGATTACAGGAATGTATCAGAAAGATCATACACTATGACCAGGGAGCATTTATAACAGGTGTGCAAGATTGGTTCAATATTAGGAAAATCATAAGCAAAATTGAACATGTCAAAAACAATAACAGTCATATGATCATATCAAGAGATACTGAAAACACGTTTGAAACATACAATACCCACTCTTATTAAAATGCTAGAAAACATAGGAATAAATAAACCTCTTCTTAAAAAGACAAATAGTGCCTATCTAAAACCAAGGGCAAGCATTATTTTTTGTCACTGTGTAGTCATTCCAGTCGTGTTTACTCTATGACCAAATTTAGGATTGTCTTGACAAAGCTATTCTAGCAGTTTGCCATTTCCATCTCCAGCTCATTCTACAGATGAGGAAAGTGAGGTAAACAATGTTAAGTGATATGTCCAAGGTAACACAGCTAGTAAGTGCATGAGGCCACATTTGAACAGAGGTCTCCCTGACTCCAGGCCCGGTGCTCTATACACCGCACCGCCATTCTGCTCACAGAATGTTTTTAAAAGGGACAAATTAGAAGATTTCCCAATAAGATCACGGCTGAAGCAAGGATGCACATTATCACATTATTATTCAACATTTCAGGAGAAATGCTATTTATGGCAATAAGATAAGAAAAAGAAATTGAAGGAATAAGAACAGGTGACAAGGAAACAAGATTCTCACCCTTTGCAGATGATATGATAGTATACTTAGGTAACCTTAGGGAATCAAGTAAAAAGCTAGTTAAAGCAATTAACAACTTCAGCACAATTGCAGGATATAAAACAAACCCACAGAAATCAATAGCATATCTACACATTACCAACAAAACCTTGCGGTAAAGATACAAAGGGAAACTCCATTTAAAATTCCTATGGGAAATATAAAGTACTTGGGAATCTACATGCCATGATAAACCCAGGGGCTATATGAATACAAAAAAAATATTTTTCACACATATAATGACAGATCTAAATAACTGGAGAAATGTTGGATGCTCATGGACAAATTGAACCAATATAACAAAAATGAAAATTCTACCTAAATTAAATTTCTTATTTAATGCCATGCCAAAAAAGTTACACAATAATTATTTTATAAAGCTAGATAAGATAATAACAAAAATTATTTGGAAGAAAAATGGTCAAGAATATCAAGTGTATCAATGGAAAAATTATGAAGGAAAGTGGCATGGCAGGACTGGATTACAAGCTCTGTTGCAAAGGGGTTAATTATCAAAATAATCTGATATTTGCTAGGAAATAGGGTTTTGGAGATTAGGTATACAAAATATGATGATAAATGACTATAGTAACCTAGTATTCGATCAACCTAAAGATCAAAGTTTTATGGATAAGAACTCACCATTTGGCAAAATTACTGGGAAAACTGGAAAGAAATTTCACAGAAACTAGGCAGAGATCAACGTCTTACACTATATATTAAGTATATTAAGATAAGGTTAAAATGGATAAATGATTTATACGTAAAGGATGATATCATAAGTAAGTTAGGAAAGTGTGGGAAATTTTGCCTCTCAGATCTATGGATAAAAGAAGAGTTCATGGTCAAACAAGAGATAGAAAGGACTATGGAAAATAAAATTGATAATTTCAGTTACATGGAATTAGAAACTTTTGGCACAAAAATAATGTAGCTAAAATTAAAAGGAAAACAGGAAACGGGAAATTTATAGCAAATTTCTCTTATAAAATCTCATTTCTTAAATATATAGGGAATGGAGTCAAATTTATTAGAAAAAAAAACTATTTCCCAATTGAAAAATGTTAAAAGAATATAAATAGGCAGGTTTCAAAAGGAAAAAAAATCAAAACTATCAACAGTCACATAAAAATGCTCTGTCACTATTGATTAGAGAAATGCAAATTAAAACAATTCTGAAAATCCACTTCATACTTATCAGATTGTCTCATGATAGAAAAGTAAAATTCTAAATGCTGGAAAAGATGTACAAAAATTAGAACACTTATGCACTATGGGTGCAGTTATGACCTAGTGACTAGGTTGTAGTTCAACCATTCTGGAGATCAATTTGGAACTACACTCAAAGGTTAATAAACAACATATGCTTCTTTTTTAACCCATCAATATCACTACTAGGTCTATACGCGAAAAGATCAAAGAAATAGGGAAAGGACCTATTTGTACCAAAATATTTTTAGCAAATCTCTTTATGACAGCATTAATTGGTTAATGGCTTAACAAATTGTGGTATATGATTATGATAATATTGTGATATAACAGATTATGAAGAGGATGCTTTCAGAAAAACCTGAGAAGACATATAAATTCATACAAAGTGAAGCAAACAAAACCAGGGAAACATTTTATACAGTAACAACAATATTATAAGGATACTCAAGTATGAAAGACTTAGATATTCTGATCAAGTCAACGACCTAAGACAATTCCAAAAGACCCTTGATTAAAAATTCTATGTCCCTCCAAAGAGACTACTGCAGAACTCTGAATGAATATTGAAGCATACTTTTTTAAAACTTTCCTTAATCTTCTCCTTTTATACCATGGCTAATGTGGAAATAGGTTTTATATGATGTCACATGTATAATTAATAGCAAATTGCTCACATTCTCAAGGAGGAGAGAAGTACAGGAGAGAATAAGAAAATGTGCAACTTAAAAACAATGATGTCAATTGTTTTACATGTAATTGGAAGAAAATTACAAAATGAAAATAATATTAAGTCAAAAATTGAATAAATAAATGATATTGCTTTTCCTGAAAAAAAAAAAAAAACAATGGCCTAATTAGACTTGCCTTATCTCATAGGAGACCTTAAACAAGCGCTTATTGACTTGATCTCAGTCTCACTCTACAGGGTCATTGTGAGGCACAAATGAGATAATGGAGATAGTATCTGGAACACCCTCCATGTCAGCTAATACTTTTATCAAGATTTTTTACTCCAATTTGAGCTAATCATGGATGCAACACTCATCTTTTTCATGCTGATGCTTTCCCAATGAGGTTCCACTGGCATGAATCAAGAAAAAGTGAAATCTTTGAAAAATCAAAATAAAAGATGAGCAAAAATCATAGAAACATAGTATTTGTAGCATTTTGCCAGTGATGTCTTGGGCAGTAGAAACTGTGTGAAAGGCATTATCAAGGATATATTCATAGAAGAATAAACAACAGAGATAGCAATAAAACTCATGTCCTCAAATGCCTCTTTCCATATACACAAAGCTTGGGTAAGAAAAGGTAAAAATTTGAAACCACCAGTGATTTGAGACTTGGTGGGGCATGCCTCATTATGAGACCTAGCATTTTTAATTCTACACTTTGTGTCAATGAAACAGAATAAAATAGGAGTGGATTGAGATGTGGTAGCATTGAACACTAAAAACATTTACTAAATATAAAGTGTAAGAAATCCAGATAAAAAAGCAACAGTCAAAGAATCACAGGAATTTAAGAACTGAAAGGGCCTTAGAGGTCTATCTTGTACTTAAACCAACATCAGTTGTACAGTATACCTAAAAAGAGTTTTTACTCCACTTTCCATCTACGGTTCTACCTTGTTTCAATTCCATTGAACAAGGTTCCCATGGTGGTTATTCCCATCCCACCATGCATGCACTACTGTCCAGACTCCTTTTGCGTATTATCTTCCCCCATTAGATTGTAAGCTAATTGAAGACCAAGATTGTCTTTCTTTTTCTTTCTCTCCATTGCTCATCACAATGCCTAGTCCGTAGTAGGTGCTTATATTCTTATTGACTTGAATTGAATTGCTTCAAAACCACTCCATCCAGTAGGAGAAATTGAAAACTTCTCAATGCAAACCATTCCACTTTTAGATAATGCTCAGAACTCTAAGAAGTTGTTTCTCATAGCAAGTTTAAAATGTTCTCTCTGTAGTTTCTTACTGCTTTTTCTACTTCTATCCTGGGGTACCAAATAGAATTATTCTAATACATCTTCCCATTGAGAGCTCTTCAAATGATTAGAGAAAGATAATCTCTCTCCTCTAAGTGTCCTCTTCAGGATAAACACACCTTGTTCTTCCAAACAATCTCTTTTTGGCATGGTTCCTAATCTTTTCTTCATCTTACTCACCCTCTTATAGATACACTCCACAGTTCATTAAATGTGCTACCTAGAGATAAACATAGTACTCTAGATGTGGTCAGAGCAGGGCATAGCATAATACAATTATATTAATTCCTTTCTTTGAGGTAGAGCATCTGATTTCACAGCTGCTGTGCCATGCTGTTAGCCTATATTATTTGTAAATAATGAAAAGGTAACCCAATCTTTTTCAGAGGAACTTCAGGCTAGCTATACCTTACTTATGCTTTAGCTCTGAAATTGATTTTTAGAACCTAAATTTATAAGTTTACATTTATCTTTATTGAGTATCATCCACTTTAATTTGACCCACTGGTCTAGCTTGATTTTAGATGCAGATTCTATCATCCTAAATCCTAGCTAATTATCTGAACTTTATGGCATCTGAACTGATTTTCCCCTATTCTGTTTTCTTGATTTCAACTCAATATACACCATTTCTCCTTCATGAGAATCATATGAACAGAAATCTCATCATCATGGAGATTGTTTCAGCTTTATTATTCAACACCTTCTTCCTTTCCTTGCCTTTTTACTCTAATTGGAGGACTACAGGGTGGAGTAAAAAGCTCTTCCCACAGCCTCCCTATTTAAAGGGTTCAGAATTCCCAGCCATCTGTCCATTTCCCATTAGCTCTTCTCTGAGCATGAACAGTTTGTTGCTACCTTGGAGAGATAATTGAGCCAACACACAGTTGGCAACAGTGGAACAGAAAAGGAGTGGGCAGCTTTCAGACATTTGGTGTACAGCACTGCATTTGCTTATCTGGGTCAGAACACCTGCAAACACTAAGACTGGTTTGATGAAAATGATGGGGAAATTCAGAAGCTGATAAATGAAAAACTAGAACTCCACAGGATTTACCAGCAGGATAGTTCATCCATCTCTAAGAAGGCAGTAAATAATTTCATCAAAAGTAAAGTACAAGAGAAGCTTAGAGAGATGCAGGATTCCTGCCTCAGTAAGAAGGGTAGATCAAATTTAATTTTATGCTTATAGTAACAATCCAAAGCTCTTTTATGATTCCCTGAAGGCTATTCATGAACTAAAAACCTATGGTGCATCACAATTACTCAGTTCTGATGGAGCCACATTGATTAGTGATAAGAACATGATCCTAGAGAAATGGACTGAACACTTCTGTAGAGTTCTCAAAAGACTATCATCAATCCCTCCATAGCTGAACTTTCAGCTGAATTCTATTCCAGGTGAGATTTATGAGGTAAGGGGTCCATTTCTCATACAAAAACTGACCGAAATTTTCCAGGTTATATGATAAGAGTAGGTTATCCCCCAGGAGTTAAAGAATGCCTCCATTGTCCATCTCTTTAAAGGTAAAGAAAATACATTGTCCTGTCACAGAGGGGGTCTCTCTCTTATCCATTGCTGGCAAGATTCTTGCTAGAGTTCTCTTTAATAGGCTGCTGCTTCACTTGGAATAAGGTCATCTACCGAGAGCCATTATGATTTCAGAAAGGACTGAGGAACAGTTGATACATTGTTTGCTGCCAAACAACTCCAGGAGAAAAGCCAGGAGCAGAGCAGAGATCTATACACTTGTAGATCTGGCCAAGACCTTTGATACCATGTCATGAGGACTTAGGGAAAATTATATAAAAATTTGGTTGCCCAAAGAAGTTCATCAATATTGTACATCAATTTCATGACAGCATGCTTCCCTGAGTTCTGGACAGTTGACAATTCACTTGTGCCTTCTTAGTCACCAATGGAGTGAAAGAAGGCTCTGTGCTTGCTCCCATGCTTTTTAGCATGATACTTTTAGCCAGATTGTCAAATGCTTCCAATGAGGATGAACGTGGCGTCAAGGTCAGTTACCTCATTGATGGTAAATTCTTCTATTTGAAAAGGCTACAAGCCAAGACCAAAGTAAAAGGAATGTTTATGATAATTTTCCGTTTGCAGGTGATTGTGCCCTCAGTGCAGCCTCTAAAGCTGACATGTGACAAAGGATGGATCAATTCTCTGCTGCCTGTACTAATTTTGACCTAACAATTAGCACCAAGAAAACAGAGGTGCACCAGTCATAACCACAACATCCATTTTTGGAACCATTGGTTACAGCAAATGGAGAAGTTTTGACTGCTGTGGATAAGTTCACTTACCTTGATAGTGTACTTTACAGGGATATACACATTGACAGTGAGGTTAATGAATGCAATACCAGAGCTAGCTCAGTGTTTGGGAGACTCTGAAAGGAAATTTTTGGAGAGAAGAGATATTAGACAGACTATCAAACTGAAGGTCTACAGAGCCATTGTGCTGACCTCATTGGTGTATGCCTGTGAAACATGGAGAGTCTACTAGAGTCATGCCAAGAAACTGAATCACTTCCTTTTGAACTATTATAGGAAGATTCTGAAGGTCATATGCCAGGATAAGGTACCAGACACCGAAGTTCTTGCCCGAACTAAACTGCCAAGCATTCAAACTCTGCTTCAGAGAATGTAACTCTGAGGGTCTGGTTGCTTTGTTCAAATGCAAAATGTATACTTGCCAAAAAGACTTTTATGGAGAACTTGCACAGGACAGGTGATCACATGGTGGTCAGAAGAATCCATACAAGGACACTCTCAAGGTCTCTCTCCTGAGAACTTTGGATTTGACTGTGCAACATGGGAGACACTAGCACAGAACCACTGAGCATGGTGTGCCACATCAGAGAAGGTGCTGTGCTCTATGAGCAAAGCAGAATTGAGACAGCTCAAAGGAAATCTAGAATGTGCAAATTTAGAGTATCCACCACAAATGTCCACATGGACTATCTGTGCCACATCTGTGGCAGAGCTTTCCGAGCTCATATTGGTCTGATCAGCCACAGTCAGACACATTGAAACTTGACTTTATCGTATTGATGTCATTTTGGTCCTCTTCGAGAATGAAGGCCAACACCCAACAACCAACCAATTAGCTGTTATATCTGGTTGCAGCTCCACGAATATCACATTAGGAACATTGTGGCAGGTGCTCTCTGACCCTTTCCAGCTTCCTTGTGTGTATTCTCTTTCCCATTCAATTGTAAGTTGCTCCATGATAAGAAATGTCTTTGTTATTTTTTTTTCCTTTGTGTACCCAACATTTAGCATATTTCCTGGTACATATAATTATTTACATTTATGTATCATGTATTCCATTTTTCAATTGTTTAAGCTCATTCTTCAAAGAAACTTGACTATGTAACCATAAATATTTTAGATAATTACAAACCTTAATTAAAATCACAATGTTAATGAAGTAACCATCAAGATAAACTAAAAATTATCAGATAGACTGATTCTTGGCAATAGTTTTATAATTGAAGAAATAACAATCATGGAAAAGCTTTTCCTTAAGGATCATTGACTTCCATTAACTAGGTTATGACCATTAATTATATTTGTATCTTTTAATTTGTGATTCCTATCATATTAATACCTACATGCATAGATATATTCAAGTATCTCAGTAAGAGGTTTATCTCCAATTAGAAATAGCGAAACATTTCGACACATATTTTCCCTTCTTCAAAATTGGGATATCTCTGGTATAAATGGAAATCAATTGTTAAAAAAAATATGAGCCAACAATATAAGTAAAAACAATATTATTTTTCACAAAAGTTAAAGTAATAATAATTCTATCTTAAAATCTTGTTTATGCCAGCTCACCTCTATGCTCAAGAACACATAATTTTTTTCTGCCTAATATTAATTGTTCTGCCTGGTTTTCATGATGTATCATAAGTGGGTTTCATTCTAATATTCCATTTTTATTGCTATGACTCCATATCACATTCTCTAATCTAGTAAGAACAAGATCCTGACAAATACATTGAATATATCATTTTCATATATTTCTCCATATTTTTGTCCACACTTATTAGTAATACTCTCAGAGTATCTGCCAACTCTACTTTTCAATAAAGGCCCAAAGTCACTCCTCTTTCATATAATCTTCTCTCTCTGTTTCTGTCTCTCTCTGTCTCTGTCTGTCTGTCTGTCTGTCTCTCTCTCTCTCTCTCTCTCTCTCTCTCTCTCTCTCACTCTCTCTGTCTCTCTCACTTTATCATAGGACCTAGCACAGTCCCAGGCATATAGTAAAATTAATCAATCAGTGAAAAAGGGGAGAAAAGACTTGGTCTTCTTGAAGAGGAATAGAATATCAGAGTTCTACCACGGGCAGTATGTTTTGAATTAAGAAATTCAATATTAATAATCAGAGAGTTACCAAGAAAATTCATCTGTGTTGTTTTTAGTAGGATTTTTGAAAACAGTAGGACAAGGTGGTTAAAAAAAAGCTAGCTGTTAGCTGAAGCTGATTTAATGAAGTATAGCATCCACAACAACTTAGGTAACATGCTGGTCTTGCTATTCTTTGCCTTTGTCAGATCATGATTAGAAAGTAGTGTTCGTTGTAAGTCCCCTCATTGGCCTTGTCCTAAATAAGATGGTGAAAGAGGTCAAAGCTACACTGTAGGAGAATTAGTTAAAGGAGATAGGAATGATTAACTAGGAGAGAGAAAACTTGAGGAGGAGGAAGAGATGACAAATGTCTTCAAGTATTTGAAAGGCTATCAAGGAGAATAGGAATTTCATTTGTTTTTATTAGCCCCCAATTACTAAGAAGCTCCAAAGGGGTATATTTCTGTTTTGTTTTGTTTTGTGGGGAGGAGGAAGAGGAACATTATCTAATAAGTTGGGCTGTCTTAAATCTGCTTCCTCAAAAGGGAGTGGCATCCTCACCAGATATCTTAAAATGGAGGCCAGATGATTTACTTGTCCAGGTAGACTTCAGATAAATGAAACCTGGGGTCCTGTTCTCCAACATTTATGATTCTTTATTTTTCTCTATGAGTTGTAAGATTTTCATTCATTTCAAAAGGAGAACAACAACTATCTGAGGGACCCTGTGGCACATACTTTAGGGGAAAAAAAATTGCCTCTTATCTATATGACAGATTTCACGATTCTCTTTTGGAGACTTTTCCCATAAATCACAATTATGAAATGCTGCGTGAAACAATGAATGTGTAGTCTTTATAGTCACCAAATGTTTCATGCTTTTCAGAAAGAGAGAAGCTGGAGTCAGGGGAGAGATGTGGGTGGGTAACTGAATGACAACTTGATGTGTCCTGGCAACCTCTCTGCTACTTCCCTTCATCTCTCGTCCCTCTACCTACTCCAGAGACCTAGGGGAATGTAAAGGTGGGAGCTGCCAAACTAAGTATGTGTCTGTGGGAGGGAACAGTGGGCAGGGAAAAGGGAGGTGAGTTTCAATGCTGCCTTGAAGGCTCTGTGGTTTTGTTCTCCTTCTGCTGTATTGGTCTGAACAGATGGAAAGGAGGTACTGGAAATAGCAAGAAGCTGTTGGTGTGACAGGTCTAGGATTTGGGCCTAGTTTCACCACTGTTGTCTCCTCATTGGCTGAAAGCTAAGGGATGCTATTAGAATTCTAGGAGATACAGTTAGTGTACTGGATTGTGTAGCTTTTATGAAATGTACTCAGTTCATATGTGTGACAAACATGAATCTCCCAGTTCACAGGAAACAAATTGCTTAAGCTAAAATTAAACAAAACTGTAAATTTAATAGAACATTTCATTAATACATTTCTGCTCAATTTATTTTAAGAGAATGTACCTTTTATTTCTATATGGGAGCTACCATAATAGCAATAATAATAACAATAATACTTTCAGGTTTATAAAGTGCTTTAAACATATTTTCTCATTTTATCGCCAGAACAACCCTGTGATTTAGAAGCCATTGTTACCCCTTTTTTATATTGGAGGAAATTAAGGCTCAGTTACCTGATTTCCCAAGAGTAACAAAGCTAATAAGGGTCTGAATCAGTATTGCAGTCCCTCACTGATTACCCATCTGTTGTTCTATCCATAAAAACACACTGCACCCATGGCTTTGGCTAACCACATGTGAATAAGGGTTCAATGATAATGACATATAGTCCTATTTTTTGCTTCCATAAAGTATTTTGATTTCATTCCATTTTTTCTAGACTGACGGTTATATTTCTGATCTTTTTTTTTTTTTAAAATAGAGTCCGTTCTTTCATTGACATAGAGAATTTTTAGTAAGGAACGACCAGTTTTCAAGGCTAGCTCTCTACTATCCCACCATGCTTCTCATGCTTTATGTTTCTATATATGTCACAATTTAGAGCACAGTACTACTACTACTATATTAGTAGATACAGTGCATATTAGTAATATTAGATTGTTTATTAGTCTAACACAGGGGTGGGAAACTTGCGGCCTCAAGGCCACATGTGACCTTCCAGGAGCTTGAGAGGGGCCTTTTCCTCAAGGCCAAATACTACAGAACAAATTTTTTTATTAAGGGGATTTGTCCTGTGGAGTTTGGATTCAGTCAAAGGGCCACATTTGAGAGGGCCACATGTGGCCTTGAGGACACAGGTTCCCCACCCATGGTCTAGGACACTAGAGTTTTAAAGCACTTTCACACATATCTCCTCTAATAATCAGAACTCTACGAGATAAGTAAAGCAGCTGAGATTATTTCTGTTTTACTATTGTGCAAACTTAGGGTCAGAAAGGTAAAACAACTTGTTCAAGCCAGCACAACTAACAAGGGGCAGAACTGTGAACTATAAGCCAGGCATTCTTGCCATATACCACACAGTTTCTTCTCCCCAATCAGAGAATCATTTGTAATGTTTCCTATAATGTCTTCATATAAAAGTAGACTTTTTTCCTCTTCTCTATCCTTTATTTAACTTTTTTTTCTTTATACTACTGTCAGTAAACAAAGGTTACAAAGCAGAGACCTCATAATTAGGCAAATGTTGAAATTATCCCTTAGTTATATCTGTACATGCATGTATTTATACATGTTTATTGTTTATATGCTTATATTTGTTTTAGTGCACAGCTTATAAGCAGCTGTACATGTGTCTTAATAAACATGTTTGTGTGAGTGTATGCATGTATGTATGAGTGTATAAACACATGTATATGTATAATGTGTGCCTATATGCATGTGTGCACACATACACACATGCAGACTAGACTTTAGCTAGTAAAATTTCATCTCCACTGGGCACAAATATTAATGAAATAAATTTCACTACCAGTGTTATCCACTACTGGTATTTGTAGAGTCAAAAAGAAAGAGAGACACAGAGAGAGAGAGAGATAGAAGAAAAGAGAGAGACAGAGACAAATAAAGAGACAGGGGAGGAAGGAAGGAAGGAAGGAAGGAAGGAAGGAAGGAAGGAAGGAAGGAAGGAAGGAAGGAAGGAAGGAAGGAAGGAAGGAAGGAAGGAAGGAAAGGAAGGAAGGAAGGAAGGGAGGGAGGGAGGGAGGGAGGGAGGGAGGAAGGAAGAAAAACAAGTGCCCTACAATAGTTTCAGATCAAACTGAATATCTTTACATAAGGAGGTAAAAATATTTTCAAAAATGACACTTGTTAAGGTATGAATCATGAATTTAATACCACAGTGGAAAATATGCTTTAAAATAAGAGCTAGATAAATGCATTTTTCATTCATTCAAATCCCAAGGGAAAAAAATAGATAAAAAGGTGATAATACTAATATTGAAAATATATATTCCTGAAGAGAAATCCAGAAACAAGAGGATAGATACAAACTGAAAAACATATTTGCCTGAGAGTCAATGGAAGAACCAGAACAAGAATTACAAAGAAGAACAAAAAAGAGGAAGATATCTAGGATTCTAATCTGTTCAAATACACTTCTCATTCATTTATTTATTCACTTTTAATGTTACTTCCCATAAGAATCAGGTTTTGTTTTGTTTTTATGAAGACCAAAACACAAGACTAACATAAATTTGCTAAAAGGCAAGCAGAACAAGAACCTTGTGACTATCTAAGTTAAATTTACCTAAAGCATTTTCCTGATGTACTACTCTAAAGTAATACTGTCACAATAAAAAGAAAACCAGGTTACTCCAACATGACTTATTTTTTGCTGATGATATGATGGATGTTTCTTATTACTGATTGATTTTCTAAATGTTTACAAACCACCTCTTTAGATATATTCTAGAATTCTTTCAGAAATAAAAATTATTTCATTGACATCTGCTCAATAGACTCAATTTTATCTTTTCTATTTTAAAAATAACAACATAGACCTATGATTTTAGAGCTGGAAAGGATCTTAGAGGCCATCTTTTCTAGGCCTATCACTTTACAGAGGAGGAAACTGACCTACCAATATGAAGGGATTTGTCCCAGGTCACATAGCTAGTAAATGTCCAAGAAAGCATCTGAAGTTGGGTTCTTTGACTGGTTCATTTTAATTTAGTGATTTGAACATACTAAGAGCAAATGCATCACTTTGTTCTGGATATTTCGATTAGACATTGGGTCTACATAGATACTACATAGAATAAGATAGGAAGAATTTCATTATCCTTTAAATATCATTTGTGTACATGGTTGTTTGTGTGTTTCCTCCTCCATTATTCTCTCATATCTGTGAGGGCAAAAACTATTGTTGATTTCCTTTTTTATATCTCCACCTTTTGGCATAGTACCCAACACATATTAGGAGCTTAATAAATGCTTCTTGACTTTCATGGGCAATGTCTTGAGCACAATAGGTGCTAAATGAATGTTTATTGATTGATAAAGGTTAAGTCTCCCCTCGTGCAATGGAAGTCCTCAGAAATAAAATTTTAAGAGATAAAGAGAAGAAACCATCCTAATGAGGGGGGAAAGGTGAAACATTTAATAATGAACAAGGATTGCTACCTAGATATATAAAAAAACATACAGACTCTAAAAATAAGTTATGAAGGGGTAGAGTAAGGAATGGAGGAAGAATGAAAAAATTCAGCATGGTCTAAAAGTAATGTCAGGAGTGTTAAAATTCAGAATGAGCTGAAGGCAAAGAAAAGTAGGAGCAAGAAATTAGCGCAAAAAAGTTCAAAGGATGTATAGAATCACTAAATGTTCTAGATGAGATGAAGATAAACTGTGATTGGGCTACTTTTATCACTATGCTTTTTTCCCCTCCCAAATAGGATGATCTTGCACTGAAAATAATGCACAATGGCTAATGGAGATACTGTCAGTATAATTTTAAAAATCTGCCCTTGGTGAGTTCAAATCACCTAACTTGGATGCACCATTACAAGATGACTTAGGCAAAGTCCTTTGAAGATAAGGACTTTTAGTGCATTTTTTTTTCTTTTTTAATCTCCAATATATAACATGGTGCATGGTATGAAGAAAGTACCTAATAAATGCTTTTTAAATTGAATCAACACAGAAATCAGAGTGGTGGTTTCAAGTCTTCTTTCATCCTCTGCCACACAACAAGCATCATTGGCAAGTGAAACATTTCTAGAATTTTGATTCCCTCAGTAAGCCCCTATTAGATTTGACTCCTTGAAAATCAGAATTGTACAAGAGGAAGCTAGAAGGGTTATAAGAGATCAAGAAATAATAAAGTAATATATTAAGAATGGAAAAAATGGAAGAGAATGTGAAGCATTTCATCAGAAAAACAAGTGATCTAGAGAGTACATCAGAAAGAGAAAACAAAAGAATTATTGTACTACCAAAAATCTACAATGGAAAAAAGAATCATGATAAAATAATACAGGAAATAATTTTTAAAATTGTGTCAAAATATTAGAACAAGAGAGGAAAGAAAAATATAGAACATCCATGATCACCACCTTAAAGAGATCCTACAAGGAAAACCCACAGGAATATCATAGTCAAGTTCCAAAGTCCTCAGTTCAAAGATAAAATATTATGAGCATCAAGAAAAAAAATAAACAATTTACATATGGCAGTACAACAATTAGAATCACACAAGACCTGACAGCAGCAACATCAAAAAAATAAACCCTCTGATTTTGAAACATTATATATTGAAGAGCAAAAAAGCCTGAGTTAGCAACTGAAAATATCATACTCAGCAAAGTTAAGCATAATCCTGAATGAAAAAATGAACATTTAATGAATTGTCAGACTTTCAGGATTGTTGTTTTAAAAAAAAAAGAGCTTCATAGAAGATTTGGCATGCAGGAGTCAAGAGAAAAATAGTATAAAAGAATCAATAAGGACAGACTGTTTATCTTTTACATATGTAAAATATAAAATCTATATCTAAGATTGCTATTAGTAATTGGATAGCTCATTAGAAAGATTGGGGAAGACTTGAGTATGTGAAAATTTTAACAAATAAAGCTGTTTAAGAGCAGCTGAAAAGAGTAATTATCTTATACAAATTAGATGTGGGAAGAGGAACCCCCACAAAGGAATTAGGTGGGGGAGGAAAGCTGGTTCAAGAGGAAACAATACATACACATACATAGATGCATATTTATATATTATATATACATATATATATATATATGTTTTCTAAGTTCAGAAAGAAATAAAACACTAAAGAGATGGGGAGAGGGAAGAGGATATGGTGGATAAAGGAGGAATCTTTAGAGGGAGGAGTGAGGGGATAGGTTTAAAGGGGTATAGAAGAATATTTAGATTAATGGAAATCAGAAGATACAGGAGAGATCATTGGGAGGGGTAGCTTAAGTAATAGGAGGTCAAGGTAGAGGGTAGGAATAAAGAAGAGTCAGAAGGGATAAGATATAAAAGATATGCACAAACATAAAATACAATAGAATTTGTTGAGGAAAAAAGGAGCAGGGGTGGTAATCATGATCTCAGATGAATTTAATACTAAAATTAGAGTTACTCAAAAGAGAAAATAGTGAAACTACACTATGTGCCAGTCTTATATTTATCAATGTTGTTTTGGACTATTTAAAACAACTGAACAGTATAAGGTTGGGAATATTGCTAGAGTGTAGGAAATGACAAGTTGGTAGACTTGGAAAAATATGGAAAGACCCAGACTTATGAAGGAATAAGCTATCCACCGGCAGAGAAAAAAGATTAATTAATTAAGTATAGCACAGTCTTACCTAGATGCACATGAATGCATATGTGTGTATACATATACATATGTATACATATATACATATATGGCTATGATTATTGACATCTAAGTATATGTATATGTGAGTATATGTATTTATGAATGTGCGTTTATGTATATATGAATATCTTTGTGTGTATATGTGTATGTATGCATGTGTATAAGTATCTGTGTATATATGCGTGTGCATGTGCATGTGTGTGTATCCATGCTTACTTGTAACCTTTGTGGGGGTTGGTGAGGAAGGGAGAAAGGGAGAAAAAAGAATAAAATTAATAAATTAAAAAGAGCATAGCAGAGAACACAAGAAATCTTACATGGAAGCAAAGCCAAGATGGACAACTCTCAAAAGAGCATGTAGTCTTCATTATATAATGTTTGTTGAAATGAATTTATTGCTATATATTTTGAATTATCTTTCACAATCTGCTCTGCACATAACAAACATTTTCTTTTCTTATTTTGTATTATTTTAGTTTAGTATTTAAGATGGTTTCTTTTCTTATTTTGTAAAATTTAAAATAAAAAATACAAATATAAAAAAATATATATTGTAAATCCTGCTACAGGAGTGGTAATATGTTGAAAAATTAATTCATCTGTAAATACTCACCTCAAAATTGTATGGATTAGAACTAAAAATTAATAAATATAGACATTTGCCCCTTGAAGTCTATTGCTGAATATTTTACATGAGGGAAGATGAACTAGAATATCTTGCGTGCTGGGATTGGGGTAGGTAAAGGGATATAGTTTGCCCCAAAATTTCTAAGGTGAGGACATTAAGGCTATGTTCTGGGGAAGATAACTTGATTTTCTTTGGTGAAAGATACTTTGTCTATCCAGGGACTAAACTCCATGACTTTGACTGTCTTTAACACTTCCCACCTGAGTAACTTTCATTTTCTCATTCCTCTGATGCCACTTCTCAAATGCCACCCATCATGGAACACATCCAACTGAATAAATAAGACACAAGTTATTTTATGGTGGCAGTTTTTAAGATCTGTTCAATTAAGTAAAGGGTTTACTGAAGAATAGATTCACTTCTATGTTTATGCCTTTAAAGGAATGGATCCCCAAGCCCACTCCATCTCAAAAGTGTTGGTTAGCAGGGTTTTTGGTTAATCTGTATTTTACCATTCATTTTTCTCATGAAGGAAAAGAAAATATTGCTAATGATATAGCAAAAATCACAGGTTTCAGAAATGGACCAGCTGGATACCTTTCAGAAAGTAAATATCTTCACATCTGAATTGATTGTTTTATATGCTCTTTCTATTTTGCCCCAATGCTGAGTACACTTTGGCTTTCAGAATGCATGGCACTTCCCAAGAGAGGATACTGACTTTACATATTGAAGCAACTCATACTTTATGAGTCATAGGATATAAATATTAGGTTTGTTCATTATACTCAAGTTCTCACTTAACTGAGATTGCCATCTAAGCAAAACTGTAGAGATTAGGAATATTCTTTCAATGCACAACATGTATGAAATGAAAATGAGCCATCAAACTATTCTCCGTTGAATTACATAGTCAGGGAAGAACCTAAATAATGACCTTTAACATAAGCTACTTGAGGAAAATTTTGTTGTTTTAAAGAAATTGGATCTATTGACTTGAGTGCTAAGAAAATATGCCCCCTTATCTGCTTTCCAAATGTGAGAAGAGCCTGTCCACAACTGAGGTCCTTTGGACTGGAAGAAGAAAAGAGGAAAAAAAGAACAACTACGATATCTGAATTTCTATGGGACTCAAACATCCATTAACCAATATAATCTACTAACCTGCCATTACAATCTGGTCGTGTGCACAAATTGATCATGTTCATTAAGGGTGTAGCTACAGATGGGAAGCAGTTGTTCCTGTTCTATATAATTTCATGAAAACTGAGGGTATATTGTGTCATGTCACAGAAAAACATATAAATAGAAGATAGGTGATAGAGACAGGCAAATGCACAGATAAATAGCTAAACATATAGATAGATAGAGTGTATAAATCAATGCTGAGGATCTAGAAGGGAGAAAAACAATAGGGTAGCATTATTTTCTATTGACAAATTCTCTTTTGCAAGCCCCTCTTAAAATATATATACTATTTCAACCTGGGAAGAAATCAGGATTTATGGATTTCACAAGAAAGTCTATTTTAATGGTTATTCAGTCAAATTTAGTTTCTATAAATAATCACTATAAAGAAGAATAGTGCTGAGATTCCATCTTATTTACTTTTATTTTTACATTAGTGTTTTATTTTCTAACCATTTCATTGGGGTTTTCATCTATATTTGTATGGGTCAACTTTCACATGAATAGAAATTTTTAATGAAACAAAATTCAATAAACTATATCATTACATATCAGACATGGAGCAAAACAGTGATTAAGGGATTAATAGTTGATGATATTTTCCAAAGCCTGCTGTGTAGGCAAATGTTTTAGTGATTAGCTTATTTATAGATAAGTGTAGGAATATCAAAAAATATTTGCATTGCCATTAAATTGACCAAGATATAAGCATTCATTAAGTCTCTTCTAAAGAAAAAAATAGTTTCTATCCTCAAAGACATATCAGTCTAATGAGCTGGGAGAAGGACATGGCATGTGAATTACTAAGCATATATAAAAGTAAAATGCAATATGCACAAGACAGAGAAAATCAGAGTACATTTAGATAAATTGAGGAAGAAGAGAACAGTTTTGTCTAGGAAAATCAAATAATGAAGATGTTTCACATACGCCGAGCCTTGAAGAAGGGAAGGATTCTGATGGGTTAGGATCAGGAGGCAGTGCTGTCAGGCAAAAGGAAAACTCTGCAAAATCATGAAGGCAGGAAATAATGGGAGGTAAACAAAGTAGAGTTATCAGTTTAAACCCATAATGAAACAGTCATAATGTCAGGCTAAGGAATTTGTATTTTGTCATAAGCAAAATGGAGTCATGCAGGTTTTTAAAAAGGATATTAAAAGGAACACATTAGAGCATCAGGAAGTTTATTTTTACAGCTATAAGAAAACTACACTAGGAAAAGGATATAATTGGAAACAAAGAAAGTTAGGATGTTAGTATAATATTCCAGGTGATTTCTTACTAAAAATAGGGTGATTATTGAATGACTGGAGATTAAGAGGCAAGAGTAAAGGGTATTGTCATCTTGAATCAATACAGTATGGCTGCTGATTGACTGTGAATGAAGATGAGAAAAGAATAAAAAATTAATTCCATTTAAATATCAGGTTATTAGAAGGACAAAGATAACATGAGCAGAAATATGGAATTTGGGGAAAGGACCATATTTAAAAAGGAAGAAGATGAGTCCATTTTTTTTATCCTGTTCAACTTGAGACACTACCAGGACATCTAACTAGAATGCGCAGTAAAAAATAAACAAATAAAATAATTAGAAAATGAGTCATTTGCTCACTCCTATGCTTGAAACTAGTTAAGTACAATTGACAGTTATGTGAATAGAGATGATCAAACCCCTGGGATCAGATGAGATGTCTGAGGGGGAGAATGTCAATAAAGAATAGGAGATCAATGATAGAGTCTTGAGTGACAGCAGAATGCTATCAAATTCTCACAGTTCTCTGGAAAGAAAAACATGTACAGTTCAATCTACATTATTAACACTTATCTTTACACTTTCTTTAATCTGGATGCAAGATCAGCAAACCAAAGTCCAATGATCAAATTTGGATGCCCGTTTATGTATTGTATGGCTGTAGCTACAATTTGGCAACTCCTAGTTAAGTCCCCAAAATAATAAATCAACCTCTGATTTATAGCTTTTGTCAATTTCCAAATTGTAAATGTTCACCCTAATTATATAACAACTTTTCTCTATGGCTCACAAAGGTTTTTGCAAACCCTTACTTGAGGGATACCTACTTGAAAGAGGAAGGAGGAAGAATAACCAGTGAGGGGGACTGTGAAGAGTGCTACAGGCACTAGAAGGAGAAGCAAGAGAGAAAATGAAAGAAGACAGCACATTTGCAATGCTTTGCAAACCTTAATGCATTAAAAAAATTATTGCCACTATTATAGTTGTTGTTCATGTTATTATCATTGAATGCAAGTAAAGGAAAGGGAGAAAATATTGAGGAGGAGGGGGAGACCAACTTTGCAAAAGGTTCAGAAAAGTACAAAAAGATTGGGACTGAGAAAAGGAAAAAAGATTTATTAATAGTAGGGCCATTGTTGATCTCAGAGAGAGGAGATTCAATAAACACCAAAAGAGATAAAATAGGTGCAGAGCTCTGCAAACCTTAAAGTTCTATTAAAAGTGTCATCTGGGAAAAGGGAAGGAGGAAGATGTAAAAGTAATTGTAGAAAATGGGTGACAAGGGAACTCACAATGGCTGGTGGAAAGGAAAAGGATCTTGAGGACAGAAAAGTTTTGTAACAGCAGCAATGGGAAATAATGAATGGAATTTATCAGAGAAGAATGAAATGACTATCTTGTTACAATGAGGGGCCAATCGAGGTTAGATTCAATCATATGGCAGTGAACACATCTAATGCTCAAAAAGTGATGGAAATCCAGAAAGATCTTATGTTGGAAGCTACTAGAGTTGGGAGCAGGGAAATCTTACAGCAGTATCACTTCAACTTTTGCTAGTCTTAATTCCTATATCATTACTTTGGTGTACCACACTAATCTTAGCTATACATTAAAGGAAAAGTATTCTGAAATTTTGTTTCCTTTCAAGTAATTTTTATGCATAATTAACATCAAGGGATTTTTTTCTTGCTGTGTCAATGAGGGGTAACTATCACCTCTCCCAGGATATGAAATAAAGAGTATTATTTAAATTTAAATTGATAATATAGAAGCTAGTAGATTGTAAAAGATGTGATGGCTAGAAAGCAAACTTGTAACTAGAAATACCTGTGTTGAAGTCTTGATTTTGACAAATGATGGCTATGCGACCCTGGACAAGTGACTTGACCTCTCACTGTTGGAGGGAGTTCGCAAAGATTAGAAACTGCAAAAAATGTGGTACTTTAAGTTGGGAGAAGAAGTTTCTGTATGCTCATGAAATCATAGGTCCATCTCTACTTCTTCTTGCAAGATCATGATTTTTTGATGGTCAAGATGTTGTCTTATTTCTTTTAGTAACTCTGAAAGTTTAACATAATATGGTACATATAGCAGACTTTAGTAATGTTTGTTGAATGAATAATATAAATAATTTTGTTTCTATCACTAAAATATGTTAGAGGTATTGCAATTATATGCTTGCTTTCCCTCGGTAGTATGTCAAGTCAGTTCCCTAATAATTAGCATGCATTCGTCCTATGCATGTAAAGCATTTTTAGGCACTCTGTATGTGTGTGTATATAAACAGATAGATAGATAGATGGATGTATATATGCATGTGTATATGTATGTATGTATACATGTGTATTGTGTACATGCATAAACACATCTATACTCACATATGTGTATATGTCTACATATATGTATACATTTATAAATAACAGTATATGACTTGATGGCAAAATATAAATAAATGAAAATTCCTTAAACAAATCTCATTCTAAAATGGGTTTAGAAATTCCATTACAATTCAGAACGTCCATGGTTATCTAAAGAAGATATTTAAGTAAATTTGAAGTTTACCCATAAAGCATTTGGTAACTGAATCAACTCAGCATAGTTAGCCTTGTGTACTTCTTGGACATGAAAAAAAAGAGAATCAAATATCATTTTGTAGCTTAACAAAACATGTAAAATGTGTGTCAAAAAATCCAGCAATAAATTTTGGAGATGGGTGACTGAGCCAAAAGTTTCTCTGCCCTTCTGGGTGTACCATTTAGAAATGGAATTTTATTCCAGAAAAGATGCCAAGTTTGTCAATGTAGGTCAAGCGTGCGCCTAAGTTGTCCTTTTCTTCAGACAATTGCTTTCTTCACATGAGGTTGGCTCTTAAGTTGTCAGTTTTTTCCAAAAGAAAAAAAAATACTTTTGAGGCATCAATAGAAAGCATGCTGGTTTCACAATTTGTAGACTCTTTTGTAATTAATAAGGCATTAAAAATCTCAAAATAGAAGGCCCCTGGGTAGAAAATGAAGAGTTTCAAATGGCAATCGACTATTTTAGCAAAATACTGCCCAAAGTGACTGTGGAGCCCATGAAAAGCTTGTTATGCCCATCAGTCTCCAGACTGCCAGAAAATACTTTCTTGTGTGATTTTTCAAGGTTTAGGATTAAATGAAAAATTAAGAAGTATTTGTGTGTTTGTGCATGTATAACTCATTGATAGCATTTAGCTCATGGGTGTCAGCTGCTGCTGTGAAACTGCAATGTGAATGTAAAATTAACATCACATGCAATCAAACAGGGGGAACTTCAGGAATCATACTTCACGTTTCCTCCTGAGAGAGATTTAATAGGATTTAATTTTGCTAAGTCCTGGAGAGTACACAAACCATAGGGAGGGGAGTTCAGGGAGGAAAGAAAAGAGAGAATTATAAGGAAAAAAAAAACATCCAAAAGGCATTAAATGCAAATATGTTGCATCTTTTCTCTCCTTCCTCCACCAATGTCCATAGACTTTGAGAGTTAATAGATGGAATCACTATATAGATATATAGATGTAAAGAATATATAGATATATACATAACACAGATATGTATGAAATATTTCAATTCCAATTAACTTTGAAGGGGCATAAGTAAGTTCTTCCTTGCAAGAGTGAAGAAAGCATCAAAGGGCACACAAAGGAGACTCACCAACTCCCTGACACATTCCCCCAGGCAATTTAGATAATCTATTCTGTGACAGCTGAAACAACATTTGTGTGGAGCTAATAGGACAGATTCTTAAAGTGTCCTGATCTACTGTAAACAATTTGCATCCACATTCTCTATAATAATTAAAAACAAACACAATGGCAGTTACATCTACTTTTTAAATATTGACCATTCCAGTACTGATTTTTCCTCGAACATCTTGAGCTGGTGATATGCAAATCTAGCTGTTTAATTTTCCTCTTCAATAAAAATCACATTTTACCCCCAACGAATGATAAGACCAAACACATAAGTCAAAAGTATTAAATAAAGTTGTTGAGGGTTTTTCCAAGTTTCAAATAGAGATAATCTCATTCATTTCTAGAACATTAAAATGACCAGCAGTATAAAGTTGATTTGTGAGATTTTTTTTATCATGATACTATTTGTTTTTATCATTTCCAAATGCCTTGTGCAGAGGATTACATTGTTCTAGGAAACATCCAGTAAGGAAATTTCTCCTAACAAGAAGATGAGTGTCTATTTGCTCTAAAATAGAGTATGAGAGATATACTTAAAGGAACTAAGAGATTAAGTGACATCCAGAATTATGAAGTCATTACATATCAGAGGAAGAATTTAAATCCAAGTCTTCCTGTTAGGACATCTTCCTATCCATTATATTCTACTGCCTTTTTGATTATACAGTTAGAAACATTAGAGAAAATAGTAATAATGATTACTTTAAAATGTGGCCCATCTTGAAATATTTGATTCTGTGGTAGTGGTTTAAGGTAAGAAATTTGAGTGTACAGGGAACCCATCAGTAAGTAACTGTATGTAATGTGAATTTTAGTGTAAGTAAGGTGGATTTTTGCCTGTGTAAAGTGAATTTTTGTTATTATTTCTCAGAGTTCAGTTTCCCAGGATCCATAGCTATAACAATCTCCAGTTTCCAGGTCCTAGATATGAATTTCCACAGTTTTGGTTCAAAACATCTCTACAACATTTGCACATAGTGCTTAATGGTAAATAATATTAACATCCACTGTGGCTGTACAGTGAGATACAGTGATGGGTTGATGTAAACTTATGAGGCTATTGCTGGCAAGATTCCTTCTTTATCTGTAGGCTTATAAAACAAGTGGTCACTAGATAGTGAATGGGGAACCCTTAGGGTTGAGGGAACAAATGTTGTGTGCGCCTCAGTTGGCCCCATCAAGGCTTAAGGGGAACCTTAGGATTGAGTGCACAAGCTAGATTTCTGTGTGTGCCTTGACTGGCCCCCATCAAAGCTTGGGGGGAATCTGTGTTTGCTCAACTGGTCCCCATTAGTCCTGAGGGAATTTAGGGGAAGCACAAGTTGTGCCTTTCTCCATTGACTCCATCAAGAAGTAGAGGTAGTTGTCCCACCCCCTTCTCACTGGCTCCTGCAAGAAGGGTGATTCGGGAATGCTGTAGGAGTTTGTGCTCCCATTATCAGCAATCCTCTTCTGAGAGAACTAGACTGGAATAAAGTAAGATTATTAACCCATTCTTAGTGTGTCCCCTGTCTGACCAAATCTAGAGTGAACCTGTGCCATCAGCCCGCAAGTGTGCTGTGTTTATCTTTCTTACCGTAGCTTTCTTAACTACTTATCATGTTCCAGAGGGTCAGGTAAGTGGCACAATGTATAGAGTGCCAGGCATGGAGTCAGAAAGACTCATCATCCTGAGTTCAAATTTGACCTCAGACACTTACTAGCTGTGTGACCATGAGTAAGACACTTAACCCTGTTTACCTCAGTTCCTCATCTGTAAAATGAGCTGGAGAAGGAAATGGCAAATCTCTCTAATATCTCTGCCAAGAAAATTCCAAATGGTGTAACAAAGAATTGGAAATCACTGAAAAATAAGTTAATGACAACAAATGTTTGAGGCACTGTACTACCTGACGCTTGAAAAACAGAAAAAAAAAAATACGTATTTGATACCCATTATGTGCTCATTGATTTATAGAATGAGAATAGTGTCAAAAGAAGCAACTAAAGTTCAGTCCGAGCTAAATGTGGTGAAAAATAAGAACAACAAAAATTTATTCTTTCCTCTAAGTTTTATAGGACAAACAAAAGAGGAAGATTCAAGAAAGGACAAAGAAAATAAATTTTTAAAAGAAAAGAAGGGGCAAAGATGGAGTCAATAATGTTAAAAGAAAAATATTTTTTGAATTTTCATCTTGATCAATGAGGCCAAACTCAGAAAAAGGAGAATTGAAGTTTATTGAAAAATGCCAAGGTAGCAACATATTGAAGGGTTCATCATTAGCCATCAGCAAGGGATTCAAGATGAAGCAAGCTTTTACTGATAACTTTTGTTATGAGAAGACAATTCTGATAGGTGTACATCAGCAAAAGAGGATGGGTCGTTGCAACTCAGACCCACTGACACTCTCCCCCCACCAGTTGCCTACACAGGATGTTTAAAACGTAGGAGATGACCTGCTACAAGTATGGAGTGAACTGCTACATGATGGATAGCAGGTAATATAAAAGATACAGACTGCGTGATCCCTCCCCCAAGACCATCTCAACAGAACTCCTCTCAACACTGATTTACAAACAGGACTGGGAACAATGGGTTGAGTCAGAGTAAATTTATATAATTGAATATTAATAACTCTTAACAAAACAAAATTGGAACTATTCATTTCTTATTTCATGTTTCTTCTGCTAAAGAAAACAACTGCCAGATTGGAACAGAAAAAATATGACTAACAGTGATTAAATATTTTCAGTGGGGCAGCTAGGTGGTGCAGTGTAGGAGTCAGGAGGACCTGAGTTCAAATCTCACCTCAGACACTTGACACTCATTAGCTGTGTGACCTTGGCAAGTCACTTAACCCCAGTTGCTTCATCCTGGGTCATCTCCAGTCATCCTTATGAATATCTGGTCACTGGATTCAGATAGCTCTGGAGAAGTGAGGCTGGTGACCTTCACAGCTCTCCCTCACTCAAAAAACAAAGTCAAGTGCAAGTCATGTCATCATTTCTCTAATGGCATGGTCTTCTTTGGTAATGAAGGATGAACACACACAAATATTATGAGTATCACAAAAAAATCACACTGCTCTTTTTAATGAGGTCAAGTCACAAGATCCAAATGATCAATATATTTAGATACTATAGAAACTGATAGATAAATGTAATGATGAGATATCATAAGATATTTAAAAGATAATGGAAAATGTAAGATATCATGCAGGATTGTTATTAAGGCTGCCCTAACTTTTTTTTAAGAAAAGGCATAGAATATGTATAATATAGGCCAGTGATTATGACTGATTCTTGGTGACTTCTTTTTATAAAACAAAATTACAGAAAAACATCCTGATTTCCTCACTTTCTTCAATTTTAAAAACTGTTGATTTTTTCTATCACCCTTATTTCAAGATATCTTTTTAAAATCTGCATCTTATAATCTGTCCCTTATAATCTGTTATCTGAGATAACACAGCAAATAAAAAAGAGAAAATTAAACAGTTCAGCAAAAGTCATCTACATATCACTTAATCTGATGAAATATACAACATTTCAACATTTCACCCTCTCCACCTTTGCAAAGAAGAGAGAGAAGCACATTTCCTCAATCTTGCTTTAGGTTGTAAAATTGAAAATTGATTTTAATCATATTTTTAAGACCGACATAGGCTAATACTCTCCAAAACTAATACTCTCAACTCCTTACCCGCAACTTCCCCCTTCACCTACATTCCAAAGAAATTTGCCTAAAAATCAAGCTTTTTTCTTGTAATTATCTTCTTCCTTTATTCAGATGGCCTCCATCATTTGAGTCTCAATTCCATTATTTTAATTTGTTTCTCCATGCTGGTATTGTCCATCTTTGTAACCTCATCCACCATCCATTTGACTGAAAAATATGTTCTTTTATGACCTTCCCCAAAAAGCTTATTCACTGAAACTCCTGGAGAGTACTCTCATAGTCTTCAGCCAAATTCTATCACCTAAGGATTCTAGCATAACCTCCCTGTGGTGCTCTGTTCAAAGAAATGTAGACTTTGATCAATAAAACCTTTTCTTCTTAGGGGCCACCCCTTATTGACCAACAATAGGTTCTAGACCAAGCCCTTCTTGGTCATTAGTTGGGCCCTGTCAATTCATGACAGTGAATGTAAATAGTACTTGTTTATGTACTGGCCAGAAACCCTGAAGGTCTTCCCCTCCAAAATTGATTTTTTTAAAACTAGGTAAAGAGACCATTCCCTACCTTATTTCTTACCTATCCTTAATCACCGAATGACCTTTGTCCCAGTCAAACTGAGACCTGTTAAAGACCTTAGCTTAAAAAGGCCAAGGACTCTCACTGAACCCAGGTCATCTCCAGTCCTGCTAATCTATATCCTCCCAATAAACCCAGATGACTTCCAGAGTAGAAGGAGACTGGTGATTTTGCACAGTCCTCCCTCACTTAATTCCAGTTCCCTTACATTGCATGACGTCACCTCCACGATGTCATGGACCGCTTCAAGAATGAAGAACAACTATAATTCTTCTGAACGAACCTCTCCATTCAATCTGCGGAATCCCTGTTATTTGGTGGAGGGGTTTGCACGTGCACGTCTGTGTTTTTGTAAAAGTGTAGGGAGACTCAACGAATCTGTGGCGTTACCTTAAACCAGTCAAATACATACTAACTCAGCTTCCTCTGCTATTGTACACTGAGGTGGCTTTATAATTCTTCTGAACGAACCTCTCCATTAAATCTGCGGAATCCCTGTTATTTGGTGGGGGGGTTTGCACATGCACTGTCTGTGTTTTTGTAAAAGTGTAGGGGAGACTCAACGAATCTGTGGTGTTACCTTAAACCAGTCAAATACATACTAACTCAATTTCCTCTGCTATTGTACGCTGAGGTAGCTTTATATTTCAGATTGCTGATAATCTTTCTTCTTCAGCCAAGATATGGCTCTGTGTTATTCCCTTCTCATTCGGCATTTGGACAACGCTCGACCTCTTGGGCCTCCTCCTACCTGCCTGACTCCTCCATCTCTTTTGCTGGAATCTCACCAGGTCAGTCTCATTAACTGACAATGTCTCAAAGGGCTTTGCCCCAGATCCTCTTCTCCTCTCCGTCTATGTTACTTCACCTGGTGATCTCACTGGTTCTAGAGAATTAAATTGTCGTTGCTATATTGATAATTTTTAAATCTACCTATCCAGCCCTTACCTCTCTATTGATATCCAGTCTTATATCTCTGAATGCCTTTAATGTATCTCAAATTAAATTTACAGTTGATAGGTTAAACTAAATATGACCAAAACTTTCCTGTCTTCCAAACTTTCTTATTATTATCGAGAGGACAATGGACCCCGAGGTTTACAACGGAGGTGTTACCCTCAACTTTTCGCTGTCTCTTTCTTCCCATTTTCAATGTGCTGCCAAGAGATGGATATTTTATCTTTGCAACATCACTCAAAGACGCCCCTATCTCTCTTGCGACATGGCCACCACTCTAATGCAGATCCTTATTACATAATTCTTGGATTATCATAATGGTCTATGTGTCATAGGTCTCTCTCCACTTGAATTCATTCTCCATTCATCTGTAAAGACAGCCATGTATTCTCTCCTACTCAATAAACTTTAGTGGCTCCCTATTATTTCCAGGATCAAATGAAAAATCCTGTTTGGCATTCAAAGTTCTTTATAACCTAGCACCCTCCACCTTTTCAATCTTATATTCTATACTTCCCCCAATCCGACATACTTTTCAGTCCAGTGACATTGGCTTCCTTCCCATTTTATGAGCAAAAATATTTGTCTTATGTTCTGGTATTTTCTGTGGCTGTTGCTATTTCCTGGCATACTCTCCTTACTTATTTCTACCTTCTGGTTTCTTTGCCTTCCTTCAAGTATGTAAAAAAAAAAAATCCCACCTTCTAGAGGAAGCCTTTCCCAATTCCTTTTCATTCTAGTTCCTTCCCTCTGCTAATTATTTCTTATCCATCCCATTTATAACTTATTTATACTGTTTACCTCCAGAGGTTTTCTCTAAAAAGACAAAGTGGAATTGCCTCATATATGTGCTATATTAAGCTAGAGAAAACATACATATATGGGAGTCAGAGTAATTACAAACTCAAAGAAAGGCCAGTTAAAGAAGACATTTTCCACAGAGTAAGGAGTGTAATGGCAAGCCAAGTAGGATCTTTTGCTGTTTGAGTTTTAGTCTGTCAAGTGCTTCTGATTGAGTCTTGCCTTTGATTGAATCAATCAAGAGTCTATGATCAAAAACAGTATATATAAATGTATATAGATATAGATATATAGAGATATATATCTATATATCTTATCTATCTATGTTGTAGAGAGAGCAGTCAGAAGCAGAGCTGAGAGAGAAGAGAGAAGCAGAGCTGAGAGGGAGAAGTGACCATGAGCTGTCTAGAGGATCTTGCCTGTGGGACAGTCTAACAGAAAGAATATTTGTTGTGTTGGTGCTCTCCCTATTGGTTTGTGTTAATTTCTCAGACAGAAGCCCTATGTGTTGATCTTTATGAGTGGATTAAGAAGACAGCACAGGTAACATCTATAAATATCGTTAGAGCCCTGTTAAGCTTTGTTTTCCTATTAACAGGGAATATTTTGGAGTGGAACAGTCCCCCTGAGCTGAGACAAGGAGAAAGAGCAGAGGACTGCCTTTGGGTGAACCCAGGCAAGAGCTGGAAGTGGTCAGTCAACAAAAGAGGAGCCCATGGGGTTTGGAAATCAGCCTCAAATCAAGATAAGAGAGGACTTTACTTGGACACTGTGTATTGATTAAGAAGATTGTTCTTACTGTTACCTAGAGATGGACAATGTGTATTTTGAAAAAGGACTTTACTGGATACTTGGTATTGGTACTGATTAAGGATGTTGCTGCTATTGTTATTTTATATATATATATATATATATATATATATATATATATGTATGTATATATATATATACACATATACATATACATATATACACACACATGTGTGTGTATGTATGTGTGTATGTGTGTGTATCTATATATTGAATGAAATCTCTTACTTAAGGATGTTGCTATGAACATTATGCTTTCCTTTATTGTACAATGTTTAGTTTGTTGCCAAATAGAGAGCCCATTATACTGTAAGATTAGACCCTTGAAATCATTCACAGCAGCAGTCCTCAGGTGTGCTACCATGATTGTCTTTACAAGGAGATGTCTCCTCTTTTCCCCCTCAGGATGTCTGTGTCAGTCAAAATTATAGCTTCCGTATCTGTCAGTATGAACATGGGAATGTCATAAAACATGATTTTCATAACAAGGT
Source organism: Bettongia penicillata ogilbyi (assembly GCA_023548195.1). NCBI lineage: Eukaryota > Metazoa > Chordata > Mammalia > Diprotodontia > Potoroidae > Bettongia > Bettongia penicillata. The sequence continues at coordinate 1,362,634 of JAJHZJ010000653.1, forward strand.
AGTATCCATAAAATATCAAGATAAGAAAAGTTCCATTATTCAAGATAGTGTTCAGTTCAAGGCCCTTGGTCCTTATCAGTCCTAACAGAAGAATGCTCCTGGTTAGTTTCATCTAGTCCTGTGGTTGCTGACACAGAAAGGAACATTTTGGGTTCACTCAGAGAACATGCACATAATTATGGTAGGTTAACTCAGAGTGGGCAAAACAATGTCTTTCTCTTGATTGGCCTAGCCAGGGCTTTGGCTTTTTCTGGGTGAAGGAGGACTCAAGCTGGCTCACAACACTTCTTTGTTTGTTTGCCACTACATTTTGAGCTCTTGAAGGGCACAACTGTCTTTTGCCTTTCTTTGTATCCCTAGATCTTAGCACATTGCCTGTCACAAAGTAGGTGTTTAATAAAGGCTTATTGATTGGCTAATATAATTTACTACAACAATATGGAGGAGACATAGCAAGTCAATAGTACATTTCACCAACAACAAAGAGTAGATTTGCAGTATTAAATGACGAGCAAGATTAGCGAGTGAACAGTGTGATATAGTAATGCTTGTTAGGCATTTCTAAATGAAAGTCCCAAAGTGATCTCAAACTCAATTGTTTTGAAATAATTTCATTATCTCTCTGTCAAAACCCATCCTTCTTCCTCACTCCCTTATTCCTGTCTGTGATAAAACCTGAGGGAATGAGAGAATGGTGTCATAACTTCAGAGTTGTCCTCATCTCTTTCTTTCACTCCTCAGATCATCAGTTATCAAATATTGCTAATTGTATCCACACCCTTTCTATGTAACTCTTTTTCTCACAGACCACCATTCAACTTCAGACAATTATGATCTCTTACCTGGGTTCACATAATAACTGATGGCCCTGGTTCATCTTTCCTCTTGCCTATTCATGTTGTACATATTTTGTCAAAGTGACATTCTCAAAGCATAGCTTTATGTTGAGATATTATTATATTTGAGATGAGAAAACTGAAGTCTAGCGAGAATTAGTGAATATATAGACAAAGGTATAAGGAGTAGAAATCAAATCCATTTCTTTCCTAACTCACTGTTCAAGTCAATCGAATTCAATGCATTGAACATTTATTAGACACCAATTATGTTCAAGGAAATGTACTTTGACTCAGAACTACAAAGACACAAATGAGATATTACTTGCCTCCAAGTAGCTTATAGTCTATAAGAATGTAATTTACGTGAGTGTAAATAATTATAATCTAAGGCAATTTGAAGAAGGAGGAAGAACTCACAACTGGGAGTGATCAGGAATAGTTACTTAGAGGAACTGCCACCAGAGTTAAGATCTGAAAGAAGATTTTAAGTAAAGATTCAAGTAATATTAGTTAGGATGGAGAAAAGCTTGAACAGAGCCATGAACTATCAATTAAAGGGGACATGGAGTTTACACACAAAAAATGTGATTTGAAACAATGCTAGAATTATAGGGAGGAGTAAGATTGTATGGAGAATTGGCAGCCAAGGGCACTGAGAAGAATTTAATAAGATAAAATTCAATAGGGATCAATGTAAAGACTCACCCTTAAGTTTAAAATAAATGAACTCTACAAGTATAAGAGAGAGAGGAGTAAGTTTTAGACAGGAGTTTATCTGATAAAATGATCGATTTTAGCGCATTGTAAGCTCAATATGAGCCAGTCAGTCAGCAAGCATTAAGTGCTTGAAATACAATATAAGTAAAAAGACACTTTCTGCCCTCAAGGAGCTCACATTTTAGAGGGAGAAAATAACACATAAAAGGAAGCTGGAATGGGTAACAGGAGAGGTATTCAGCAAGAGGGGGTAAGGGAAGATAGAGGAAAGACTTACTTTCTTTTATTTTATTAATTTATTTAACTTTTCACATTCATTTTCACAAAATTTTGGGTTCCAAATTTTCTCCCCTTTTATCCCCTTCCCCCCACCCCAATACCCCAAGCAATCTAATTTTCCCTATCTCCAATCTGCCCTCTCTTCTTCATCCCTCCCTTCTCTTGTCTCCATCTTCTCTTTTCTCCTGTAGGGCCAGATGACTTTCTATTCCTCATTAACTGTATGTCTTCTTTCCTAGTAGCAACACAATACTAAACAGTAGTTCCTAAAACTTTGAGTTCTAAATTCTCCCCACCCCGCCTCCCCACCCATTCCCTTTGGGAAGGCAGGCAATTCAATATAGGCCATATCTGTGTAGTTTTGCAAATGACTTCCCTGATAGTCGTGTTGTGTAAGACTAACTGAATTACCCTCCATCCTATCCTGCCCCTCATTGTTTCTCTTCTGTCTTTTGATCCTGTCCCTCCCCAAGTGTTGACTTCAAATTGCTCCTTCCTCCCTTTGCCCTCCCTTCCATCATCCCTCCCTTGCTTATCTCCTTCTCCCCCACTTTCCTATACTGTAAGATAGGTTTTTATACCAAAATGAGTGTGCATTTTATTCCTTCCTTCAGTCAAATGTGATGAAGGTAAACTTCTTGTTTTTGTTTTGTTTTTTTTTTTCTCAGCTCTCCTCTTTTTCCCTCCACTAAAAAGTCTCCTACTTTCCTCTTAAATGACATATAATTACCCCATTCCATTTCACCCTCTTTCCTCCCACTACATTTCTCTCTCACCATTTACCTTAATTTCTTTTAAGCTATGGTCCCATCCTATTCAATTCACTCTGTGCTCTGTCTCTGTGTGTGTGTGCATGTGTGTATGTGTGTGTGCGTGCATGCGTGTACATGTGTGAGTGTGGTCCCACCAACTACCCAGATACTGAAAAGTTTTAAGAGTTACAAATATTGTCTTTCCATGTAGAAATGTAAACAGTTCACTTCTGGTAAGTCCCTTAAGACTTCTCTTTGCTGTTTACTTTTTCATGCTTCTTCTCATTCTTGTGTTTGGAAATCAAATTTTCTTTTCAGCTCTGGTCTTTTCATCAAGAATGCTTGAAAGTCCTCAGTTTCATTGAAAGACCATATTTTCCCCTGAAGTATTATACTCAGTTTAGCTGGGTAGGTGATTCTTGGTTTGAGTCCTAGTTCCTTTGACTTCTGGAATATCCTATTCCACGCCCTTCGATCCCTTAATGTGGAAGCTGCTAGATATTGAGTTATCCTGATTGTATTTCCACAGTACTGGAATTGTTTCTTTTTAGCTGCTTGCAAGATTTTCTCCTTGAGCTGGGAGTTCTGGAATTTGGCCACAATATTCCTAGGAGTTTCTCTTTTTGGATCTCTTTCAGGTGGTGATCGATGGATTCTTTCAATACTTATTTTGCCCTCTGGTTCAAAATGTAACAAAGGAGAAAATAGTCTTCTTTATTCTGCATTCTGACTCCATGGTTCTTTTGCTAGAAGTGGATGGCATTTTGGATCATGAGTCCTTTGGAAATGTTTTAGGTCATTGCATTCTTCTTAAGAGCTAAGTCCATGAAAAAGAATCTTCACACACTGTGACTGTCACTGCATATGTTTTCCTGGTTCTGCTCACTTCAAAAAGCATCAGTTCATACAAGTCTTTCAGGATTTTTCTGGAGTCTTTCTGTTCATCATTTCTTATAGCACAGTATTATTCCATTGCAATCATATGCCATAACTTGTTTAGCCATTACCCAATTAATGGACATTCCCTCTATTTCTAGTTCTTCACCATCACAAAAACAACAGCCAATTTCTTTTTCTCCTTAGTGCATAAAAGAATTAAAACAAATGAGAGAAAGTTTCGGTAAAACTGCACAAAGCCAAACATGCCAAAAGAGAAAATACTGTTTCATTCTGTATTCTGACTCTATAGTTCTTTTGCTAGATGTGGATTTTTTTTGCATCAACAATCCTTTTGAAATGTTTTAGGTCTTTGCTTTGCTGTGAGGGGCTAAGTCTAGCAAAAAGAGTCCTCGCATATTGTGACTGTTACTGTGAATTATATTCTTCTAGTTCTGCTCACTTCACTCAGCATCATTGTATATAAGTCTATCCAGGTATTTCTGAAGTCTGTCTGGTTTTTGTTTCTTATAGCAAAATAATATTCCATTATATTCATATATACCAACTTGTTTAGTCATTCCCCAGTTGATGAATATTCCCTCAATTTCCATTTCTTCACCACCACCAAAATAGCTGCTGCAAATATTTTTGTACATTTGGGATCTATTCCCATTTTTATGATCTCTTTGGGATACAACCCTTGAGGCAATATTGCTAGGTAAAATGTTATGACCATTTTTATAGTCCTTTGGGTGTAGATCCAAATTACTCTCTAGAATAGTTGGATTAGCTCACAGCTTCACCAACAATGAATTAGTGTTCCAAGTCTCCCACATTTTCTCTAAAATATATTATTGTCCTGTTTTGTGATGGTAACCAGATAGGTATGCTGTGGCACATCAGAGTTGTTTTGATTTGCATCTCTCTAATCATTATATATTTAGACCATTTTTTCATATGACTAGAGATATCTTTAATTTGTTCCTCTGAAAGCTGCCTGTTCCTATTTTTTGACCATTTACCAATTGGGAAATGGCTTGTATTCTTGTAAATTTGACTTAGTTCACTATATATTTTAGGCCTTTATCACATATACTAGTTATAAAAATTCTTTTCCAGATTTCTTCTTCCCTCCTAATCTTGGTTGCATTGGCTTTGTTTGTATAAAAATTTGTCAATTTAATATGATCAAAGTTATCCATTTTGCATTTTATAATCTTGTCTATTTTTCATTTCATCATAAATTTTTCCATTCTCCACAAATCTGACAAATAAATTATTCCTTGTTCCTCTGGGTGTTTATAGTATTAGCCTTTATACCCAGATCATGTACCCATTTGGATTTTATCATACTAAACTATATTAGGCAGTGGTCTATACCCAGTTCCCACCACGCTATTTTCCAGTTTTCCTAGCAGTTTTTGTCAAATAGTGAGTTCTTATTCCAGAAGCTGGGGACCTTGGGTTTATCAAAGAGTGGACTGCTGTGGTCATTGACTACTGTGTCTTGCATACCTAACCTCTTCCACTGATCTACCTTTCTATTTCTCAGCCAGTAACAAGTAGTTTTGATGATTACTACTTTATGGTACTATTTAAGATCTGGTATGCCTAGGTTATTTTCCATGGTGTTCTTGTTTTTGTTTTTTTGTTTTTGTTTTTTTTTAAATAATTCTCTTGCTATCCTGGATCTTTTGTTCTTCCAGATGAATTTTGACATTTTCTCTATAAAATATTTTTGGTAGTTTGATTGGTATGGCAATGAATAAGTCAATTAATTTATGTAGAATTGCATTTTTATTTTATTAGATCAGCCTACCCATGAGCAACTAATGTTTTTCCAATTACTTATATCTGACTTTATTTGTGCAAAAAGTATTTTGTAGTTGTATTCATAGGGTCCCTGGGTTTTGGGCTTTTTTTGACAGGTAGACTCTCAGATATTTCATACTGTCTACAGTAAATTTAAATGGGATTTCTCTATCTCTCGCTTTTGAGCTTTGTTAGTAATATATAGAAATGCAGATGATTTATGTGTGTTACTTTGGTATCCTGCAACTTTGCAAAAGTCGTTTATTATTTCATTTGGTTTTTTACTTAATTCTCTGGGATTCTCTAATTATATCATCATATCATCTGCAAAGAGTGATAACTTAGTTTGTTCCTTGGCCTATTCCAATTGCTTTTATTTCTTTTTCTTCTCTTCTTGCTAAAGCTAATATTTCTAATACCATATAAAATAACAGTAGTGATAATGAATACCCTTGTTTACCACCAAACTTATTGGAAAAGCATCTAGCTTATCCCCATTACATATAATCCTTGCTCATGGTTTTAGGTAGATACTACTTACTATTTTAAGGAAGGCTCCATTTATTCCTATGCTCTCCAGTATTTTCCATAGGAATGGTTGTTGTATTTTATCAAAAGCTTTTTCTGCATCTATTGAAACAATCACATGGTTTCTGTTAGTTTTGTTGTTGATATGATCAGTTATGCTTATGGTTTTCCTAATATTGAGCCAACCCTGCATTCCTGGTATAAATCCTACCTGATCATAGTGTGTTATTCTCATTATGTTGTTGTAAATTTTTGGATCATATCTTATTTAAAATTTTTGCATCTATAATCTTTAGGGGAATTGCTCTATAATTCACTTTCTCTGTTTTGGCTGTCCTGGTTCAGGTTGAAGTACTATATTTGTATCTAGAACTTGATAGTACTTCACCTATTTTCCCAAAAAGCCTATATATTATTTGAATTAATTGTTCTTTATGTTTCATATAATTCAATTCTAAATTCATCTGGCTTTAAAAATTTTTTCCTAGGGAGTGCATTGATGACTTGTTCAACTTTGTTTTCTAAGATGGGATTATGTAAGTAATTTATTTCATCTTCTGTTAATCTGGGCAGTTTATATTTTTTGTAAATATTCGTTCATTTCACTAAGATTGTCAAATTTATGGACATATATTTGGGTGAAATAATTTTTAATTATGGTTTTGATTTCCTCTTCTTTGGAGGTAATTTCATTGGTTTCATTTTTCATACTGGGAATTTGGTTTTTCTTCCTTTTTTAAAATCAAATTTACCAAATGTTTATCAATTTATTTTTTTCATAAAACCAGTTCTTATTAGTTTAATAGTTTTCTAAATTTCATTTTTATTAATCTCTCCTTTGGTTTGCAGTACGCCAAATTTGGTATTTAATTGAAGATTTTCATTTTGTTGTTTTTTTTTTTTTCTAAATTTTTCATTCTCAGTTTTTCTGGGTAATTGATCCTTGGTTATTGTCCAAGCTCCTTTGCCTTATGGAATGTCATATTCCACTGCCTCTCTTCTTTTAATATACAAGTTGCAAGGTTCTGTGCAATTCTGACTGTAGTTCCTTGATATTTGAATTGTTTCTTTCTGGCTGCTTGCAGTATTTTTCACTTGATCTGAAAATTCTGGAATTTGGCAACAATATTCCTTGCTGTTTTCACTTTGAGATGTCTTTCAGGAGATGATCAGTAGATTCTTAGGATATTTTGTCCTCTGGATATGAGACTTCAGAGAAGTTTTCCTTGATGATTTCTTGGAAGATACTAGGTAGGTTACTTTTTTTTTTTGTCTTTCTGGTAAACCAATAATTCTTAGATTTTTCTTTCCTGGACCTAATTTCCAGGTCAGTGGCTTTTCTGATGAGATAGTTTATATTTTATTCTATTTTTTTCATTCTTTAGATGTTGCTTAAGTAATTCTTGATGTCTCATAGAGTCATTAGCACCTACTTGCCCAATTCTAATTTTTTACAAATAGTTTTCTTCAGTTAGTTTTTGAATCTCATTTTTTATTTGTCCAGTTGTTGCTTTTAAGGACTTATTTTCTCCAGTTAGGTTTTATACTTCCTTATCCATTTGACCAACTTGACTTTTTAAGGAGTTTATTGCATTGTTAAATCATTGTTTAACTTTTCTTCTACCTCTTTAATTTGACTTTTAAAATTCTTCTGGAACTATTCAAAAAAAAGTTCCTTGGACTTAAGACCAGTTCATATTCCCTTTTGATGTTTCAGATGTGGATATAGTCTCAAAGCTGTCCTTTTGTTTTAAGATTTAAATTTATTTATTTTTTAGTTTTCAACATTTACTTCTACAAGATTTACAGTTCCAAATTTTCTCTTCATCTTTCACCTCCTCCTACCCTATGATGGCATGCATTCTGGTTACCCCATCCCTCACTCTGCCCTTCCCTTCCCCTGTACTTTCTTGATGAACAAGACGGATTTCTATATCTGTGTCTTATTTCCCAGTTGGATGTAAAAACAATTTTTTAACACTTCTTTTTAAAACTTAGAGTTATGGGGAGGAGGAGCCAAGATGGCAGAGTAGAAAGATTCACATACGCTAGCTCCAAACCCACAGCCCATAAATTACCTATAAAATAACTCCCAACGGGTTCTGGAGCACTGGAAGCCATGCAGCAATTGAGTAGAGGAGATTTCTGTTTCAGAGAGCCCTGAAAAACCAACTCCAAGGGTCCGTTGGGCACCAGACCCGGAGCAGAGCCCAGTCCTGCCTTGGCCACGTGGCTCCAAGAGGAGCAGATCCCAGCCGGCTTCAGAGATAGAATCTCTGATAGCTGCACAGGTCCCTCCACCTGCAGGCACTACAGGTCAGTGAAAGACCCTTCTGGGCTGGCCTCAAGGGGAGCAGGGGTGTCTCCAGAACTCAGTTCCCCTCAGGAGGCAGCAGCAGACCCAGGTTCCAAAACAGGCAGGACCTGAGATCCATTATTGATGGTCTCTGCATAAACCCCCAGAGGGAACTGAGCCTGGGAGACAATCCTGCCCCCACCTGAGAACCTGAACTTAATCTCTCAGACTGAATAGCAGCCCCAACCCCCGCTGAAAGCCCTGAGGCTGGGAAGCAGCATTTGAATCTCAGACCCCAAGCACTAGTGAGGCTGGGGTAGAGAGGAATCTCAGATGTCAAGTAACTGGCTGGGAAAATGTCCAGAAAAGGGAAGAAAAATAAGACCATAGAAGGTTACTTTCTTGGTGAACAGATATTTCCTCCTTTCCTTTCTGAAGAGGAAGAACAATGCTTACCATCAGGTAAAGACTTAGAAGTCAAGGCCTCTGTATCCTAAACATCAGAATTAGATATCCAATGGGCTCAGGCCATGGAAGAACTCAAAAAGGATTTTGAAAATCAAGTTAGACAGGTGGAGGAAAAACTGGGAAGAGAAATGAGAGAGATGCAAGAAAAGCATGAAAAAACAGGTCAATACCTTGCTAAAGGAGACCCAAAAAAATGCTGAAGAAAAGAACACCTTGAAAAATAGGCTCACTCAATTGGCAAAAGAGGTTCAAAAAGCCAATGAGGAGAAGAACGCTTTCAAAAGCAGAATCAGCCAAATGGAAAAAGAAGTTCACAAGCTCACCGAAGAAAACACTTTAGTGGAGAGAAAAAGAGGAGAGCTGAGAGAAAAACATGAAGTTTACTCTCATCACATTCAACTAAAGGCATGAATAAAATGCACACTCATTTTGGTATGAAAACCTATCTTACAATACAGGAAAGTGGGGGAGAAGGAGATAAGCAGGGTGAGGGAATGATGGAAGGGAGGGTATTGGGAGAAGGGAGAGATTTGAAGTCAACACTCAGGGAGGGACAGGATCAAAAGAGAGAATAGAAACAATGGGGGGGCAGGATAGGATGGAGGGAAATGTAGTTAGTCTTACACAACATGACTATTAAGGAAGTCACATGCAAAACTACACAGATATGGCCTATATTGAATTGTCTGCCTTCCCAAAGAGAATGGGTGGGGAGGGAGGGATGGGGAGAACTTGGAACTCGAAGTTTTAGGAACAACTGTTGAGTATTTTTCTTGCTACTAGGAAATAAGAAATACAGTTAATGGGGAATAGAAAGTCATCTGGCCCTACAGGACAAAAGAGAAGATGGGGACAAGAGAAGGGAGGGATGATAGAAGAGAGGGCAGATTGGTGATAGGGAAAATTAGATTGCTCAGTGTATTGGGGTGGGGGGAGGGGAGAAAAGGGGAGAAAATTTGGAACCCAAAATTTTGTGAAAATGAATGCAAAAAGTAAAATAAATAAATTTATTTTTTTAAAAAAAAGAAATAAAGAGGTGTTCCAGACCAAAGGAAAAAAAATAAAATAAAACTTAGAGTTCTAATTTCTCTCTCTTCTTCGTTCTTTGCTCCCTTCCCTCCCTACCTGCCACCCTCATTGAGAAAAGAAGCAATTCAATATAGGTTATATATGTATAATTACGTAAAGTTTCTCCATAATAGTTGTGTTGTGAAAAACTAACTATATTTCCCTCCATCCTATCCTGCCCTCCAATTATTCTGTTTTCTCCTTTGACCCTGTCCCTTTTCTAAAGTGTTTGCTTCTGACTATGCTTCATGACTCTTCCTGTTGACTTTTCACGTTGTCTTTGGCTAGGGGTTTATTTCACTCTTTCATTTTTTGGGTTCATTTTTTTTCATCCTATCTCTCCAATGCTGTTCTCTTCTGAATTCATATTTTAATCTACTCTGTCCCCTTAATAAGATTTAATGGTCTTTGCTTTGGTAATTTGCTTCTTGCTCGTTATTATTGCCTTTTTCCTGACTTTTAAAATGGATCTCAGCTTCTAAGGTACAGGGGGCTGGGAGCTGGGATCTTGGTCTCTGGCTTTGTATGCTGTGACCTCTGATTCTTTCAGTTACAAGCTATATAATGCTGAAGGTTACCTGGTTCTAAGCCTTCTAAAGCCAGGTGAAGACTATCTGAGTTTCCTGGGGTTACACTGAAGCTCTGTGGCATGAGGTATGGGGGAGGTCTGGTCTGGCTGCTCCAGGTCTCCTCCTTCCCTAGGGCTGTGCTGGAACACAGGCAGGCTCAGAAACTCCTGAATTCCATCTGCTCTGGTATGTGCTTACTAGTTGCTTACTAGTTCCAATTGATGCTTACTAGTTCTACCACCCTGGGGTTCTGTATCTTCTGATGGTCTGCACAAGTGGGACTTTCTGGGATGCCTCTGGTCCTACACTGGTCCCCTTCAACCACAGCAAGAGGGATCATCCCTACCAATCTCCCCAACCTCCTGAGTTAAAAGACTACTGTACCCCTTCTACTTACTCCATTATTCCCAGATTTTTCCTGGGGTTATATTCTCTGGGTTTTTCAAGGTCAACATGGAGGGTGAGCACTTACAGTTTATTCTGCCATCTTGATTCCCTGATGTTCAAGTAGATGATTTTCAAACATTCAGTCTGTGAGCTAATAGCCCCAAGAGAAGCCTCTGTTGCTGCCACAGGCCCCAGGATTCTCTCTCATTCAGGTCCACCCAACTCCCATTCTGTGCTGAGAGGTTTGGGAATCAGCATTGCCATCTTGGACCATTCTTGCTTCACTATGGCAGAGTCTGTGCTGGTGCGGCCCATATGCTCTGCACTACCCCATTCTGGTGTAACAGATTCTTCCCATCAACCTTTCAGGCTGTCCTGGGCTGGAAATCTTCCCACACTCTGTCTCCAAGTGGATTCTGCCATTCTAAAATTTGTTCAAATTCACTTTTTAGAGGTATCTGAATGAATTTGTGGAAGAACTCAAGTGAGTCCCAGCTTCACTCTGCCATCTTGGTCCCACCCCCACTGACATGCACTTTTCTATTATGTTTGGTTTTTATAGGGATTTTGATAAGCTGCAGAGTGTCTAAAGGAAGACAACTAGATTTGTGAAGTTCATGAAACAGTTGAAAGAACTGGATATTTTCAGAAAATTCAGGGGTGGAAATGATCGCTGTAGAAAAGTATTTGAGGAACCTGTATGTAGAGAAAAGATTAGATTTGTTCTGTTTGGCCCATAAGAGGGGAGAAAAAACTAGTAGCAATTTATAGAATTTAAGCTTAATGTCAAGTAAACAAATCCCTAAAACTCTGAGCTGTCCGTAACAGAAATAGGTTGTACTCAGAGCTGGTAGATTCCTCTACCTTGGAGGCCTTCTGGCAAGATGAGTGACGTGTCAACTAGGTTATAATGGGTATTGTTTTGGTGTATTGGTTGTACTAGTAGTCTCCAAAATCCCTTCCAATTTCCAAATTCTTTGATTAAAATTTTGTCTATCTGATTTAACATCAGAAAAGGAAAGTGAACATCTGTCAGACTTCCCAAAAGGAAAAGGTGTTAAGAGGAATATAAAATGTTTTCTCTACACATTTCTTACCATCTCTCTTGCCTTAAATGCTTTCTCCATGGTGTTCATACTCTACCTGCAGTGCTAAATTGTCTGGGGCACATGTAAGTTATACAACTGCATATGTGATGGCTTCACCCTACTTTCAGGCAACTCCCCTAAATAATCACATTTTCCCTCTCTTTCTCACCCTGCCGCTGTGTAAAAGTTCAAGGAACATTTGGTATCGCTAAATATGAAGGTCTTTTGTGTGCTTGCATGGAGTGAAAATCTCTTAGTCTTAATAGTTTTATTTCCCAGGGTTGTTCTACTTTTTCTCCTTTTATTTCTATTATCCTTGATCTTTTGGATATAAAATCAGAAAAAAAAAAGTACAGGATTTGAATGTATACTGACCACACTATGCCATTTATTTTTAGAACTGAACAAATAGTTCTAGCCCTATTACCTCCAGTTCAAGAAATTGCATGTGAGTACTGTTAATACAAAAAGTAAATTTTGACTAAATGAAGGAATTTTATTCATCCCATGGGGTTATTTTAAAAGCCCACTCTCAAATAGCAATACATTTGTGATCATTTGAACAATTTAATTTACTTATTAAAAATTAAACCAATAATATAATTATGCTCAATTTATATACAGAAAGGCATACATTTAACAAGAATTGAGTTTGTGTAGTAATGTGGCTACAGGGGAAAAAAACTTAAATATTCTGCCAAATTCAAGTATTTTGAAAGAATACTTATACTGTTAAAAATATAGAAATGTTGAAGGTGATTTTCATTTAAATGGATATGAAAATCATGTTTGTGAATGGACTAATGTAAGACTGATTATCTTACAAAGGAAAAAAAGAGGAGAAAATTATTTGCAACAATAAATACAAGTTTTAAACATACCATTAAATAAATGTTCTAAGTAATGACTTTGTAAATGTTTTTGTATTTGTAAAAACATTAGATTTGTTTTAACTAAACATACTTTACACAAAAACTTCTGACAAGAGAAATAAAAATAAACATAAGTCAATATCCCAGGATCAAAATTTTTAAATAAAAATAACATTTTTATCAGTCATTCCAGAGTCTTATATATCTGACACCAACATAAGTACACACACAGGCAGCCTCCAGCACAAAAATTGATTGTGTTACAAAAGCCTGTGGGCTAAATATTTAAAATTCAGAATGTATTTTCCCTCAAAATAAAATTAAATGGTGGATAGACTCTTAGTCTAAATCATAATAGCCTATTTATCCAAATGTGTAGCTAAAATACTAACAAAAGTAATTTTAATTCAAAACACTCCCTAACTATGTATATAAACAAGTCTATATATTTTAAATACCTTAATAAACACAAAGGCAGATCTTTGGTTTAATATTTTTTTTGAAAAATAATTTCAAATATTGAAATGTTTCCAGATACAATGTCCTTTTTCTCCTTGCATTACAAGTGAACGATGATGGTTGACAAAGTCAATCTAGCAGTTAGACCATTTCACTTAAAGATGCTATATTCTAGTCCTTTAAGCAGCTGTGGATACTTCTCAATTGAAACAATTAATCTCTGATTTTAAACTAAAAATGAACAATTTTTATCAGTTTAAATGTTGTTGAAAGACAATGGATGAACTACAATGATGTTACACAGTAAAGGCTGAGATTTGACAATGAACTTTGTCATGCCCTTTGAAGCTTGCTTAAAACCAGTGTTCTAATTTGGATTTTTTTTAAAGAAAACATAGCATGTGTTTTATTAAGGATTTGTGAATTCGGGTCTACTATGGGGAAAGGCACCAGGAACAGAGGCAGAAAAGGTAATCCTGGCCCTCATGAGGCCACTCTTTACTAGGGAGCAAAGAAGAGTATGAGCTGAAGTCCTAACTGGGTCAGAAAAGGCTTGCTTAAGAGGCAGTTCCACATCTGAACCTTGGAAGAGATAGAAGTGAAGGTAGAAGAGCATTGCAGGCAAAAGAAACCTGTGCCAAGGCAGAGAATGGGAAATACAATCTTCTGTGACTTAGGAAGGTTATTATGGCAACTACATGGAGGAGGAGAAGACAGAAAGTGATCAGTCAGGGGAGATGATGTGAAAAGTTCTTGGGGTGGAGGATAGGAAAGGACCAGAAGCGTGGGGCAATGGAATGGTGGTGCTATGGATGCTCAGGGACAAGGCAGGTGGGCTCAGTCCAAGCTGCCCAGAGGATATGCAGGCAGTGAGGCAGGCCTGGCACACCAGCCCTGGAATAGAGGAGTATGACATATACTTCTGCTACGTATAGGAGCCAGGGCTCATGAAGAGTAAAACTGGGGATGGAAGCCAGAATAGTCATAGGTGACTTTCCTGCTGTGGGTGGAGGGGGTGGAGACAGGAGGCAGATGTGGTCTCCACAAAGTAGACTGAAAAGGGGCTATCAGGTTGAGCAATCACTATACAGATGAGGACACAAAGCTTGGGAGGAGGTTAGATATAATCAGTGTCCCATTTCCTATCCCTTCTGGAGCTCTGATGGGTCTGATCCATCCAGACCCCCGCCCTCTGCTAATGAGGCCTGCTGGCTCTTGATCCCAGCTGATCCCTGTTGGCCAAGAGTGAGCCTGCTTTCTGAGGCAGTATGTGATTGAGTTCCTTCCTCCAAGGAAGAGGGCAGGGTATGACTAACTCCAGAAAAGCCCTGTCTCCAGAATCAAGGTGGGTGAGAAAAGGGGCCCAAGTGAAGAGAATGCAGCAGGGAAGAAAGAGCCCTGGGAGGGATGGGGGTAGAACTGGGAATCTGGGATTCTAGATAGTTCCTGAGAACATCCTAAGCCTTGGTCTCTGTCTCCTCTTCTTCCCCACCCACTTGGCTGGAAGAGGACTTTGTGAGCTTCTAAAGGTCTGAAGAATTTTGAAATACCCACTAGCATCCTGGGAATATCCCCAGAAGGGCTATTAGTACCATCTACATCAGGAACCAAAGACAGACTAGAGAGGATGAAGAAAGACAGCCTGAGGGTTTACAAGGAATCCAGGCATAAAAAGCTATAGCTTTCCTAAGAGGGACGCTCTTGAGGATTCCAGAAAAATCATTTTCAAGATCTGTGAATTACCTTCTTTGCCACATGATTTCAAAGGTTGGGCCCACTTTCCCCTGCACTCTGTATAAAGCTGTAGAAAAGTGTTTCACAGACTTTGGGGAGGTTTACTTATACCAACTGTACTACGGAAGAAAACAATCTGTTTCTAAAAGCCTGTTAAGTCTGCCTGGCTAATTGATATAATAATCTAATCACAGGGATCAATGACATTGGGGTTAAAAGCAATTCCAGAACCCTAGGGCTTTTCTGGGTTGCCCCTGGGGCCCTGATGGAATGTATTAGATCTCTGAATCTTAATTTCTTTATTACGAATGGGAGTTGAGAGATTAGTTCCAAAGAGTGTCTTACACTAATAAAATGCCAGATAAGTTTTTAGCAGCTGTTATGGGAAATCAACTGCCATGTCTAATATTAATTCTGTGGAAAACTACATTCAAGAGCTTTGGGAAGCTGAAAAGAGAAAAAGCATTGAGAATCTATGGAGTCTCATCTTCCTAAATCCCTTTTTTATCTCCATCCAACCTCTCATCATTCCTTCCTTTCTAGTCAGAATTTCAACTTAGCAATAAAAATCCATTCATGGCTAATAGAATATGGGGTATAGAAGACACTTACGATTCCCTGTGCTTTCAGGAAAAACTGCTGTGTCTGCCAATAGTTTGTATATATTAAATTTTTATCCATGGGAAGTGGCTACATTTGCGAATATCTTAGTTACTCATTACTTTTCATCATGCCCTTTAAAAATACGGGGTACTCATTACGATATCTTGAAAAAGGAGGGAACAATTATAGGATCAAAACTTTAAAGTTGGAAGGAACTTATGAGTCATCTAGTTCTCCCTTTTCCCTTTTTGTTTATAGATGAGGAAACTGAGGCTCTGAAAGGCTAAGTGACTTGCTAAGTCACAGCTGGTACATTGCAGCACTGAAATTGAAACCTTGGCCTTCCAAAACTGCTTCGTAGTACATTGTTGCTGAATACAAGCATTACTTTTAGAATGATATTGGCAAGATACATAAGTGACAATAAAAAAGCTATTATTTTTCAGTGTTAATTTAGAAATATAGCCATAGTGAGTCAGCATTAAATTAGTAATATCATTACCAGCTTCAACATCATCTTCAACAATAGTTTAATAAGAATGCAATATATAGAAGCAGGGGTTCCCTGGAACCATGAGGCAGTGATTATATTTTCCATATGAGCAGATGATAGGATGGTATACTTAAAGAATCACAGAGATTCAACTGAAACAACTTTAGCAAATGTGTAAGATATTTTAAAAACCACATAAATCATAAGTATTTCTATATACAGTACAATACTCAGGAAAGACATAGAAAGAGAGATTACATTAAAAATAATTGTAGACTACATAAAATACTTGGGAGTTTGAAAAAAATGAAGTCAGGTACTACATAAATACAATTACAAAACACCATTTGCAAAAATAAAGGTATCTAAATAATTGAAAAAATATTAACCACTCATGGGTAGCTGAGTTATTATAATAAAAATGAAAACTCTAAGTTAATTTACTTACCTGGTACCTTACTAAACAACATACCAAAGAATTATTTTATAAACCTAGGATAAATAATAGAAAATTTGTCTGGGAAACAAAAGTTCAAGAATATCAAGGTCATCATGAAAAATGTTAAGGAAGGAGATTTAGCAGTAACAGATTTCAAACTCTATTACAAAGCTGTACTCACAAAAGCCACCTGGTACTGGCTAAGAAGTAAAGTGGCAGATCAGTGGAACAGTTAAGTTATATGATATATACAATAGTGAATGGCCACAGTAATAATCTAGTGCTTGGTAAACCTAAAGATCCAAGCTTCGGGGATTAAGAGCTCATATTCGACAAATATTGCTGGGAAAGCTGGAAACCAGTTTTGCAGAAACTAGACATATACCAACCTCTCACATGGTATGCTAAGATAAAGTCATAATGGCTAAACAATTTGACATAAAGGGTGATAGTATAAGTAAATTAGGGCAAAATGGAAAAATGTACTTTTCACGTCTCTGGATAAGGGAAGAGATTTTCACCAAGATAGAGATGATCATAAGAAGTCAATGTAAAAAGTAAAATGGATAACATTGAAATTGAAAAAGAAATCTACACAAATAAAACTAATGTAGCCAAAATTAAAAGGAAAACAGAAAAATGAAGGGAAATTACAGCACATTTCTCTGACATATGGAGAACTGAGCCAATTTCAAGAAATAAGAGCCATTCTTCTGTTGATAAATGGTCAAAGGATATGAACCAGTAGTTTTCAGAAGAAATCAAAGCTACCAATAGTCACACACATGCACACACACACACACACACACACACACATACAAAAACATACAGACAATGCTGTAAATCACTTCTGATTAAAGAAATGCAAATTAAAACAACTCCTATTACCAATTCATATCTGACAGATTGGCTAACATGATAGAAAGGAAAATGGCAAATGATAGAGTGGATGTGGAAAAATTGGGACACTAATGTAATAATGTATTGTTGGTCAAATTGTGACCTAATCCAATCATTTCGAAGAACAATTTGGAACTACACCAAAAGTGTTTTTAAAAGTGCATACCTCTTGACCCAGAAATACCAATACTAGGTATATATACCAAAAAAGGTGTATGTGTGTGTGTGGTGTGTGTGTGTGTGTGTGTGTGTGTGTGTGTGTGTGTGTGTGAGAGAGAGAGAGAGAGAGAGAGAGAGAAAGACAAAGACAGAGAGAACTATTTGTACAAACATATTCATGGTAACCAAAAAATTGGAAATCAATGAAATGCCCATCAATTGGGGAATGATGGAAAAAGTTCTGATATGTGATTGTGACAGAATATTCTTTTTTCTATAAGAATCTGAGGAGCAGGCTTGTTTCCAAAAACCTTCAAAAAACATATATGAACTCATACAAAGTAAAGTGAGCCAAACAAAGGGACATTGTATACAGTAACAACAATATCATAAGGATGATTAGCTGTGAGACTCTGAACAAGATGATTTACTCTGAATTATTTTACTCTGAACAAGATGATGATCCAAGACAATTCCAAAGATCCATCATGAAAATACTATCCACTTACAGAGAGAATGCTAATGAACTCTAAATGCAGATTGAAGCATACTTTTTTTTACTTTATTTTCCCCTTTTTGGGCATCTGTTTTCTTTTGCAACATGGTTAATATGGAAATAATATGGAAATATATTTTCATGAGCTCATATATATCATTAATATCAACTTGTTGCTTTCTCAAGGAGTAGGGAGGGGTAGAAAAAAGAAAGATAATTTGGAAATTAACATTTTTAAAAATGAATGTTTAAAAATTTTTACATATTATTGGGAAATATTTAATGAAATAAAAATATATATTTTTTAAAAAGTAAAGTGTTGAATATGAAGAGCCAGTATGACTTAATCTGGAATAAATCAAACCCAACTAACTACATTTTCTTTTTCAATATTTTTTATTGCTGTATTTTGTTTCTTTACTTCATCATACCTATCCACATTATCTCTGCCCTCTTTTTCCCAGAGAGTCATTACATAAACAAATAATATTTTCAAAAGAAAAATAAAAGAATGTGCAATAAAAAGATCAGTATGATGATGAATGCAGTGAAAAATCACACCAGTATATGTAATGTAAAACCCCTTGCTCTGTGAAGGGCAAGTTGGGAGTATTCACTTATTCATATCTTAATATGAATGATATGCTTAATCTCCATGCTCTTCACATGCTTAATATTTATAATTCGGTTACATTCACTTTTGATCTTGCTTTTTATGGTTATTCTTCATATTTACATTGTTTTACATCTATATATGCATATGTGTATATGTGCATGTATGTGCACATATATGTATATGTATTTGTGTATATATGAATATGCTTCTTTATTGGGTATATTTACTCACTTGACATCCATTCATATTGATCTTTCTACAACTTTCTGTATTATATGTTTGCTAATTGTTTATGTACTTTGGATACCAAATACTTATCGGAAAAAAAATAGATGCAAAGATTTTGTCCCACTTGATCCCTTCCCTTCTTATCCTAAGTGCATTATTTTTTTTCCAGAAGCTTTATAGTTTCATGTTAGCAATATTGCCTGTTTAATCTTTTAGCTCTTTCTCTCTCTCCCTATTCCTCTTTCCCTCCCTCTTCTTCTCCCTCTCCCCTTTGCTTAAGAATGTATCTCTTACACCTAGCTGTGCATGGTATAAGATCTGTTTCTTTTATAATTGCTTGGTAGTATAATCTTTAACATTAAGTTCACATATTCATTTAGAACCAATTGTGAAATATCTCATTTCTTTTTCTTTCTCACATAATTAACAAATTACTTGGTGATAAAAATTCCATGGAAATAATTTACCAAAATTTTAGCATTTTTTTGTGTCTCATTATTTTCTTGTTGAAAAGATATAGATTAACCAATCAGAAGACTTAAGAACAAGTTGGATGGCTGAACTGAAAAAGTCTTTAACGATTCAGTGTCAACGTGGCAGGAAGTGTTAAGTAGATTATATTAGGGACCTTTCCTGGCCCTATGTAGCTTAATATTTAAAAAAAAAATAATGTTTTGGATAAAGACATAAATGGCATGTCTATCAAATTGGCAGATGATATAAAGTTGGCAAGGTTAAAGTTGGGAAAGTTAATATTCTGGCTGACAGCCAGGATCTAGAAGTATCTTGACAACTTAGATCACTGGTTTGAATCCACTAAGTTAAAATGCAATAGGGAAAAGAATAGCCTTCCATTTGAGCACACACACACAAATACACAAACATGAGATGGAAGAGCCATGAGTAAATAGCAGTTGATCAGAAAATATTTGCTATGTTATAGTGTACTGCAACCTCAATGAATCACCCATTTAATATGTCATAACATAAAGCTAATGCCATCTTGGGCAGCATATGGAATGGCATAACATCTAGAAATAGGCATGTGGTTGTTTCTCTCTAGTCAGCATTTATCAAATGTCATTTGTGTGCCACATTAAACTTCAGCCTATCCAGAAAAGGGTAAACAGGCTGATAAAGGGCTTGTAAACAATGGTATATGAAGACTGGCTAAAGGAAATGGGAATATTTAGCCCAGAGAGCTGAAAACTCATAACGGATACAAATTTGAAGAGGTGAGTGGAAAAGGGATTAAACAGGTTTTGCTTTGATTCCAAAGAACAGAACTAAAAGGAACAGACAGAAGTACCAACAAATTCAGTCATACTGTCAGGAATAAATTGCTAGCAGTTAGCTGTCCAAAATCTGAATGGCTTTCCTTGAGAAATAGTACATTCCCTTTTCTTAGAGGTCTTTAAGCAGAAGTTGGATTATCATTTACTAAATAAATAGGTTGGACAAGATAGCTGCTGATTTGTAATGCCAATCACAGCAGCACACCTGAGGACTGCTGCTGTGAATAATTTTAAGGGTCTAATAGCACAGTGTAATGAGCCTTCTATGTATGCAGCAATAAACTAAACATTGTTCAATAAAGTAAGGCATAGCATTCATAGCAACATCCTTAAGCAAAACATATTGTCTAATACATAGAGGTATTTCATAACATTCAGTACATCATATGTTGCATAGTATATTGCATCCCCAAAGTCAGGGGGTCTCAGGCTAGGGTCTTCCCTAGCAAAATGCATCCTTAAGGGGTAGAAGAAAATACCATACCATCCACCTCAGGTCACTATAAGAACAATCTCCTTAATCGATACACAATGTCCAAGTGAAGTGGTCCATTATCTTGACTCCAGTCTGACTTCCAAATCCCATGGCTCCTCATCCATGGACTGAACACTACCAGTTCTGGCCAGGGTTCACATGCAAACAGCTCTCTGCTCCTGCTTCTTGTCTTGGCTCATGGGGAGTCTTGGACTCCAAACCCTTCCTGCCTCTGCTTGACAGCAGGCTCCAGGAACTCCTGTCCACAACTTCTCTTTCTAGGAAAACAAAGCTTAACTGGGCCATAATAATATTTATACACATTACCAGTGCCCTCATTTCAAATCACCCATAAAGACCAACAGCCAGGGTTTCTAGCTGAGAAATTAACACAGATCAACAGACAGGATTTGTGTCTGAGAAGTCAACACAAATTGACAGAAAAGGCATTTGTCTGAGAAATTAACACATGCCAACAGAAGGAGCACCAGCATCACAAACATTCCTTCTGCTTGGCCTCCCCACAAGAAAGTTCCCCTAGTTTGCCACTTCTTTCTCTCCCTCAGCTCTGCTTCTCTCTCTGCACACACACACACACACACTATACACACACACACACACACATATACGTATATATGTATATGTATGTATTTATGGATATATATGTATATGTATGTATATATGTGTATATGTGTGTATGTATGTATACACATATATAAATATATTCAACCCTCCATCACTCAAAACAAAGTCAAGTGCAAGTCATGTCATTATTTCTCTGATGGCATGGTCTTCTTCAGCAACAAAGGACGAATACACTCACACATACAAATATATATACACACAAATATATGTCTACATATACACATACATAAATACATGTGTGTATGTGTATGTGTGTACACATCCATATACTTTTTCTAATCAAAGACTCTTCATTCAATGAAAGATTCTTGATTCAGGCAAAGGCTCTTGATTCAATCAAAGGAAAGACTCAGTCAAAGGCGAATAATTGGCTAACACTCAATTCTGAAAAACAGCCAAAAATCCTACTTTACTTGTAGTTACATGATGTTATTGCCTACTATCAAATCCTATTAGTCTAAGATAGTTGAAGGGCCCCAGGATGTTCTATCGTATAAAAAAAGTCTTAGAAGGCTATGATGGCTGAAGTCTTCTTTTTATGATTTCATTTTTTGCTGGTTCTAATAATCTCTTCCTTGTTCCCTGCCCACAATTCAAAAAAACTTTTATAACATCTTTTCTGCTAATATTCTCCATTCTCTCACAACTTGATGTGAGTGAGGTACCCTATGGGCACCTACCATAAAGTTGAAGTTATGCTGTAGATCGACACTCCTAAAACTCTAAGTAACTAGTAATGTTCGATGTGGTTTCCTTTAATATTCAGGTTATAGATACAATATGCTCAAAGGCATTTGCTTATTTTCAATAACATCAGAGGTAAAACAAAGATGTCCATTATCACCACTATTATTCAATATGATACTAGAAATGTTAGCTTTAGCAATAAGAGAAGAAAAAGAAATTGAAGTATTTAGAATAATCAAAGAAGAAACTAAGTTATCACTCTTTGCAGACGATATGATGATGTACTTAGATAATCTCTGAGAATGAAATAAAAACCTACTTCAAATAATAAACAACTTTGGCAAAGTTTCAGGTTACAAAATAAACCCATATAAATCATTTGCATTTCTATATATTACTAACAAGGCTCACCAGCAAGAGACAGAAAGATAAATCCAATTTAAAGCTACAGAAGACGCTATAAAATATTTGGGAGTCTACCTGCCAAAATAAACCCAGGGAATATATGAATACAGTTACAAAACACTTTTCACAAAAATAAAGTCAGATCTAAGTAAGTGGAAAAACATCAGTTGCTTGTAGGTTGGCCAAGCTAATATAATAAAAATGACAATTCTACCTAAATTAATTTACTTATTCAGTGTCATACCAATCACACTACCAGAAAACATATTTTCTAGAGCTAGAAAAAATATCAAAATTTATCTGGAAGAACAAAAGTTTCAGAATATCAAGGGAATTAATGAAAAGAAATATTAGGGAACATGGTCTACCCCTACCAGATCTCAAATTGTATTATAAAGCAGCAATCATCAAAACCACTTGGTACTGGCTAAGAAACAGAGGGATAGACCAGTGGAATAGGTTAGGTACTTAAGATACAGTAGTCAGTGAATATAGCAATCCACTGTTTGATAAATCCAAGGACCCCAGCTTCTGGAATAAGAATTCACTTTTTGACAAAAACTGCTGGGAAAACTGGATAACAGTGTGGTGGAAACTGGACATAGATAAATGCTTGACACCATACACAAGAATAAAGTTCAAATGGATACCTGATCTAGGTATAAACAAATTAGGGGAGCAAGAAATAGTGTATTTGTCAGATTTATGGAGAATGGAGAAACTTTTGACCAAACAAGAGATAGAGAACATTATAAAGTGCAAAATGGATAATTTTGATTACATTAAATTGAAAAGTTTTGCACAAACAAACCCAAGCAGAAAACTGGGAAAGAATTTTTTGCAACTAGTGCCTGTGATAAAGGCTTCATTTCTAAAATATAGAGAGAACTGAGTCCATAATCATATGAAAAAAATGCTCTAAATCACTATTGATTAGAAAGATGCAAATCCAAATAACTCTGAGGTTGATAATAACAGAAGATAATAAATGTTGGAGAAGATATGGGAGATTTGGAATGCTAATTCACTGTTGATGATCCAACCATTCTGGAGAGATGATTCAACTATTCTGGAGAGCAATTTGAAACTATATCCAAAGGGCTACAAAAATGTTCATATTCTTTGACCCAGCAATATCTCTCTAGGACTGTATCCCAAATAGATCATAAAAATAAAAAAGGTCCCCACATGTCCAAATATATTTATAGCAATTTTCTTTGTGGTGGCCAAGAACTAGAAATTGAAGGGATGCCCATCAATTGGGGAATAGTTGAATAAGTTGTGGCATATGAATGTAATGGAATGCCATTGTTCTATAAGAAATGATGAATAGGAAGATTTCAGAGAGGCCTGGAAAGACTTATATGAACTGATGCTGAGTGAAAGGAGCAGAACCAGGAGAACTTTGTACACAGCAACAACCATAGTGTGTGAGAAATTTTTCTGGTAGATTAAGCCCTTCACAGCAATGCAAGGACCTAAAAAATTCCCAATGGACTCTTGAGGCAAAATGCCTTCCACATCTACAGAAAGAACTATGGAATTGGATAACAGAATGAAGCAGACTATTTTCTCTTATGTTTTGTTTTGTTTTGTTTTTTCATGGTTTTTCCCATTCATTTTAATTCTTCTGTGCAACATGACTAAGGTGAAAATGTATTTAATACAAATGTATATGTAGAACCTAAATAAGATTGCATACTATATCTGCAAGGGAGGGGGATGGAAGGAAGGAGAAAAGGGTAAATGGAGGGAGGGGGAGAAAATCTAAGATACATGGAAGTGATTGTAGGAAAACTGAAAGCAAATAAATTAATATAAAAAAGAACTTTCCATAAAAAAAGAATAAATATGACTTGGACAGCTGTAAAAACAATGCTTCAAGAAAATGTTCTTTCAGGTAGCAGGTCTAAAGTCCACTAGAATAGCATTTCCCAACTCTCCAGAAATACCCTTGACTAATAAAAACATTAATATTTTCTTCTTCCACTAACCACTGACTCTCTTTTGATCACAGGACTTAAATGAAGTGATTTAAGGGGAGGGTGGACTGGTATTTAGAAAGTTTAAAAGATAAACTTTAAAAAAAAGTAGTAATAAAAAATTTTCTGAATGATGGCATATTAGTCTCAGACCACAGCTTGTCCTTAGATCAAGAGTTGGAAAACACTGCTCTAGAGGAACTTAAGCATGGTTCCTAAAAGAGCACTTTCCTAAAATTCAAGGGTTCAGAGGGAACATTACCATGTGTTGCTTTTTAGAGGAGTCATGTGAAGAGTGCTAAGCTTTCCTAGTACAAAAGGACCTGAGAACCTATTCCACTTATTCTAAAAGAAACTTCTATTAACCCGTACTTTTCTAGGAACTGAGTTTGCAAAGAGAAAAATTTCTGTGATCTCCAGAAGCTTAAAATCTAATAAGGAAGGAAGAATGGACAAATAACTAGGATATTAGAAATGAAATTACTGTAAAGAAGATATCTGGAGAATGCTATATATACTTTTAGGAGCAAATCATCGGTCTCCAGAAAGGGAGCAAGACAGAAGACATAGGCTATAAGTCATTGTCATGGTGGAGAAAGAATCTGCAGTGAACCTTAAAAGCATATCTGAGATGCAGAGCCAAGATGGTAGAGTTAAGGCAAATACTCACCTGAGCTCTCCCCCAAACCTTTTCAAATACCTTTAAATAAGGACTCTTAAGAAATTCTAGAGCAACAGAACTGACAAAAAATTGGAGGAAAACAATATTCTAGGCCAAGACAACTTAAAAGGTCAGTAAGAAAGGTCTGTTGCACCAGAGTGAGAGATAACCCCAGTCCAGTACAGGCCATGACAGCAGAGCCTGGAGCTCAGCAAAACAGAAGAAGGCCTTGGGAGTCACTGAATCAACAGTGGTAGTAGGTGCTTCCAGGGCTCTCAGCTTCCAGATGACACAGGGGGTGAACAACTTATTAGAAGGAGATTTCAAGGCTCTCTTTACTGGTATTGAGGGCAAAACTCTTTGTTTTACCCATACTCAGATCCAGATCACAGTCCTGGGTGGCAGTCTTAGAGTAAGGAGAAGCACAAGCACAAGAGGTTGTGGCTGCAGTGGAGCAAGAGCAAGGAGTTTTTCCTTAATTCCATGGCAGAAAAAATTGCTTGTGGTCACTCACAGAGCAGAACAGAGGTCAGGGGAGTAATAAACACCTCTCCTTAGGTCATATCTGTATATCTTGTAAACTTCTTCGGGCCACAGATAGATTAGGCTAGAGACAGACAGATAATGGTTGGTTGCCACAGGTCACATGACAGGTTAGACAAGAGACAGACTGATGATGGTTTGTTGCCATGGGTCATGTGATAAACAGGAGAATGTACATTGGCAATCCTACATTTTCCATCAGTCTCCCTAAATCTTGTGGTGGGCTGCATGTTGTGTGAGCTTGCCTTATATCCTACTAACTCAGAAAAAAGGAAAACTTATAGGTCCCTAGAATTATCTCTGAAAACAGCTGCACAAAACCCCCAAGCATAGGACAAATCTGCCCTCCCCCCCGGAAGCATAACTCTACTTTCACAAAGAGTTATAAGTCAAGAAAGAGAGTAGGACAGAAAAATTTTCTGACCATAGAAAGTTACCATGATGACAAAGATCAAAACACACATTCAGAAGAAGTAAAAATTCCCACATTCAAAGCATGCAAGGACAATATGAATTCTCATGCCATAGAAGAATTCAAAAAGAATTTTGAAAATTAAGATAAGAAGAGGAAAAAATTTCGAAGCAAAATGAGAGTGATGCAAAGATCATGAAAAAAGAGTAACAACTTGGTAAGGAGACACACACAAAATACTGAAGAAAATAAAACCTTAAAAAAACAAACAAGGCCAAATGGTAAAAGAGGTTTAAAAAAAAAAAAAAAAACATGAGGAGAAGAATGCCTTATAACGTAGAATTGGTCAAATAAAAAAGAAACACAAAAATTCACTGAAGAAAATAATTGCATAAAAAGTAAAATCAGTCAAATGGAAAAGGAAGTACAAAAGTTCCATGAAGAAAATAACTCCTGAAACATTGGAATTGAACAAATGGAAGTTAATGACACTATGACAAATGAAGAAATTATAAAACAAAGTCAAAATAAAGTGGGGAGGGAGAAGACAACGTGAAATATCACATTGAAAAAAAAACAACTGACCTGGAAAATTGACCCAGGAGACATAATTTTAAAATTATTAGACTACCTGAAAGCCTCGATCAAAACAAGAACCTAGATATCATCTTTCAAGAATTTATTAAGGAAAAACTGTACTAGTATTCTATAACCAGAGGGTAAAATAGAAATTGAAAGAATCTACTCATCACCCCCACAACAGATTCCAAAATGAAAACTCACAGGAATATTATAGCCAAATTCCAGAGCCCCCAGGTCAAGAAGAAAATATTGATAATAGAAATAAACATTTCTGGTATTGTGAAGTCATAGGATAACACAAGATTTAGCAACTTCTACATGAAAGGATTTGAGAGCTTGTAATATTCCATGGAGCAAATATTCCAATTGTAAAATTCCATGGAGCAAAGGAGCTAGAACTACAAATAAGAACCAGCAGGACTGAGTATAATTCTTCGGGTGGGGGGGTATTGGACATTCAATGAAATAAGGAAGTTGTATATGTGTAAATAAATGCATACACATGTGTGTATGTATATAATTGAGCATACACTGTTATCTCTCCTGTGAGAATGTAAACTTCTCCCAGTAGGTACATTTTCATTTGGCATTTGGTATCTTCACCATTCCACACAATGTCTGGCTAATAGTTGGCACCCTATAAATGCCTGTTGATTGATGTCCATCCCAGATTTGTTTGTTTTTTTTCTAAAATAAGAGGGAATCAAAAGGAAACATGGTTCAGAAAACAGGCAAAGGTAAATACACGTACACATTTCTTGCTGTTCTTTTGTTGATTTCCCTTTTCTTGGCCCTTAGTGAACGAACATAAAAAAATTTCCCAACTTCAGAAAAATAAACAGGCATTACTTATAGTGGGCTAATTTTCAGGAGGGACTGAAAACTGTCTTTTACTTTAGTTCTCCCTAGCACCTAGCATAATTCTTTGCACCAAGTAGAAGTTCAATAAATGTGTTTTGAACTCTTCAGTCACTGGCAGTTTTCTATTCTAAGATCATTGATTCTTAGTATCATCTAGTCCAATCCCTAACTGAAGCATAGGGGTGGGGTGGAGAGAGACAGAGGGAGAGAGAGGAGTGAATGAATATATCAAGACTTACAATGATAGGGAGTTGACAATACATTCCAAAGCAACACAACTAATTTCTTGACATCAGAAGTATTTCTTAGGAATTCTAACTCAACTTTAAAGAAGTTCTTTCTTATAGTATGACAAAGCTTTCTTCTCTACAACTTCTACTGATGAATCATCAATTTTCCTTTTGTGGTCAATAAAGAAAATCTTCCTTTTCCACATGACAAGGACTCGTATATTTAAAAATCAGATATTATTTCCAGTCTTTCCCATTCCCTGCCTACCCAAATATTTTCTCTAAGTTAGATATTCCACTTTCTTGAAACAGTCAAACTTTGGTAGGTTTCCAATACCATTAGCATCCTTATTGCTGTAACCTGGACCCATTCTGGCTTGCAATAGTCCTGAAATGTGGAGCCTTTAAAAATGTCACTGTCAGATGTTTCACATTCTATTTATCTGTACTATATAGTGTTTTTTTTTAATTTTTTCACATTTGATTCCCCTTTTTCCTGGATATTTGTATTAGTTTTTGAAAAATGGATTTGTAAAAGCCACTTGTTAAAAAAAATTCATCTATTGATTATAGAAATAGCACAGGTACAGTTATTTTCTGGGTGTAGTGCAATGCAACCTTTCAACAGCATATCCCTCTGAGAGTATAACAGTTGCTAAATACAGAATGCTTCTGTGTAGAGAATTTTATAAATAATTTATTCACAAGGGAGCCAATAGAAAATGTTATTTTCTAAAGTGATTATTAAACTTTAAATTTACAGAAACATTATTTACTTTGGAATATATGATCTGTTAATGTTTAACAGGTATTATATAAAATATTGTCAATATATTTGATTTCTATCTTATAATTACATTTTGAGGAATTTAGAGCTCTGGGTCCTACTTATTTAAATCTTTGTTTTAACTTTGTAAATACTCTCTTGCTACCTACTATAATTATTCTCCAGGCACCAGATTAATTATAGAAAGCATCTGACATCAGGAGACATTTAATTAACAAGTCAACAAGAAGAGTCATGTAAACTCTGTAGCACTACAGGGAAGGATGACTGATTGCTACATCAAATGTCAGCTGTATGCTTCATATACATCGATGAAACTACCTCAGATATATTTGGTAGAACTAACTCAATTCTTAATAAACAACATAATGCTATATTTGTGAGGAATATTTTCATCCCAGTTAGGGAACCTGATTTCCAGAGGATTCAAAGAAATTCTATAGGCATTAGGAGAAGAACTCTTGGCTCAAAATTTAGGTGGAAAAGACAAGAAAATGAAAGGATCAATAAATAGGCAAAGATTACCAAAAGAAGATTCTAACTGAAACGAAGGAATCAATGTTCTATCATTTTAGATAGCCACAATAACTATCAGCAATGTAAAGATACTAAAATGTGACAGTCATTGTAGGGATGAGACCAAGGTGTCTTCTAGGTATATTTAGAAATCAATCAACATATACATATTCATACACAGAAGTATGTGTTCACAAACGTATATGTAAACAAATCTATATGTGTACAAATGCGTACATGCCTGCATGTGTCTATCTGTTATTTAATTAGTGTAGGAAACTGCTGGTAAGGAAATTCTCTTCTATCAAAGCATATCAATAGTGGTTCAGCAATTTAAAGAATCAGATATTTCCTTGGGGCACAGGGAAAGTGGATGAATTGCCCAGTATCAAAATAAGAGTCAGAGAAAGAACTTAAACTCTGAGACCAACTCTTTATACCACAATAACTCCTCTAAGTTTCTAAATTTAAAACTGGCACTAGGTTATAAAAGTATCTTGAATTAAAGGAATATGTTATAAACAAAATAAATTTAAAAAGAAGTTGCTCATTTTGAAAGGCAGAAAAGAGGTGATAGAATCAAAATATGTTCATTTACTTTCAGTGCTGCACAGGATTGGTGACGGTTATCCTCAGGTCTTTAAGAGGACCAAAATGACGTTTCTATGAGAGAGTCAAGTTACAGTGTGTCCAACTGTGGCTGATCAGTCAGCAATATGAACTCAGAATGTTCTACCAAAGGTCAGGCACAAATAGTCCATGTGAACATTTGGGGTGAAATCTCTAAATGTGCACAACTCACATTTCTTTTGTGATGCTTCAATTCTGCTTTGCTCATAGAGTACAGCACCTTTTCTGTGCTGAGTGGTCTTGTCCCTGTGTCTCCTATGTTACACTATGAATTCCAAAGTTTGAGTGTCCTTGGATCACTTTTTCTGATCACCACGTGAGTGCTTGGTCTGTGTGAGTTCTGCATAAAATTGTCTTCTTGGCAAGCATATGGTTGGCAGTTGAACAGTATGTCCTGCCCATTAGAGTTGCACTATACACACTGCATGGTTGGGATTCAGATATTCTATTCATTTAAAAGGTGGACAGCATATATAGGGAAAGGGAGTCATAGCCTGGATAAGCAATCCTTGAAACATCTAATCACCTTTCTGTGACCTTCACTAGCCATGCAATCAATCTTCGGATAATAATTCATTCCTTCCTCTGGTAACTTGTCACTATAAAATATACTTTTTGCATGACATCACTAATGTGGTTATTTCCTTCAGTGGCAAAGAAGGCAACTCATCTATACCTTCTCATTTTCTTCTCATTCTCTTTTCCTTCATTTCCTTCTCTTTTGTTTTTTTTTTTGCTTGGACATTTGTTTTGAGAGTAATCTTTTGTAAAATTCATCATTGTTGATATGGAAAAACTCATCTACAGCCTTTGAATGTTTCTCCTTTTTCTGTGGGGGTGAACTTCCATTGTAATTCTTCAGAGGTGGCAGTCTTCAATGATTGATAATCATATGTCACCACCAGAAGAGTACTAATGTTAAAGAGATAAGCTTTTATTTCAGGGAGAAGTTTTGATATCTTAAGTGTACTGAAGGCTTTTCCAAATGCAATGCAGGCCCAGTTCATTGTTCATCTGTAATGTCTATCCAAGATAGAAAGACATATGTAGTGATGGTTCAAATTTATGTACTATCTGTCCTACTGTATAATCATAGTCTGAACCAAAAAAAATATTCTTCACCCATTTAAAAAAGTGTTCCATGTATTGTTAGGACAAAGTCTTTTGAGTTATTCTAGTAGCTTATTAAAGAAGATCTGTCTCCAGAACAATGATATCTACAAATGGGTAAATTTGGGAGACCTTAACACCTATAGGGAATCTCCCCTTTATTTAGATTTTCTTGATGGACATCCTTTGTGATAGTGGCAAAGACCTTTGAAGAAGATATAACATTCTTATTGTATGCCTCAATTATTATCCCTGACCAGAATATCAAAACATGTCTCTTTGTCGTTCTCTGGATAGAGGATACAGCTATGTAATTGCTAAAAAGGAATTATCCCACTATATAATAGCAGAATATAAGCTTTCTCAAGTCAAGTGTACTTCATGTGAGTTGGAACAGTATGAGCCAGTTATATAAAGAACTGATTATACCTGAATGAGCTGTATATCAAGATTCCAAATGGACAAAGGTGAGTGATAAAACTGGACTGTAGTAATTCTCCCAAAATTCAGCATCATGGGTAACAAATTGTCAGCCCATAATCTTATATTGTTACATTTTATATCTCATAGAGTAATACTATTTCTGTGTCAACAATGTTTTGGAATACTGTAGGATTCTGTAGTCTTATCTTGTGCTATTGACCAAATCAGTAAGAAATCAAGAAAGAAGAATTCTCTACGTGATCATCCCAAAAGCAGCAGAGCAAAACCAGAAAAGAATTCTGCACCTGAAGAGTATCAGCTGATTGTACTCTCTAGTCTCTTCTCCAAGCTCACTCCTAAACTGAACTATCGGTATTAGGACTTCACAGCAGTGTAACAGTTTTTATGCAAGGTGGACTGGAGTCACAGAGAAGTCACTTTCAAAACATGCTAGCTATTACAGCTTGAATTTAGGAAATTTTATTCTTCCTGCCCTCCCCACTACATCGTATTTTATACAAGAGTGGTGTGGTGGAATTTGGCACAAATTGTAATATAGATATAATATCACACATTATATAAATATGTATGTTACATATTAGATAGATAGATAGATAGATAGATAGATAGATAGATAGATAGATAGATAGATAGAAACTAAAGAAAATGACAAAATTTCTCTACTCACCTTCGCTGATCTAAAATATATTAGATAGCACTGTCAGGTATCTAATATGTAAAGTATTAACTAGTTTAAGTTGGCCAAACAAGTTGACCTATTTAGAGGTAGCATCTACATTCTGTGGGGTTTGTTTTAAGTTACAATTCACTGTCACCGCCTTATGAAGGAAGCAGTTGGCATTCTTGACCTCAAAGTCCCAGGGAATCCATTTAAGATCTGGTGACAAAGCAATCTAGATACATACTCTAAGGGACTTAAGTTTGATGAAATGTATATCTGAGTTGCTTTTTATTCAAATCCATTCTTTTTACATTTATATGTCTCATAAAAATTTTAAATGCTTAAAAATCTTTACTGTGATCTTTATTTCTAGGACAGTTTTAGTAGAAAACAACTATGTGTATTTTTATGTGCATTATGCAATTTCAATGTCTTCTAGAAGCTGAGAAAAGAGATGCCCCCTTCCCCCAACCCACATTTTTTTTTTCCTTTGAGTGAAATTGAAGCCATAAAACTCTCCTTTACTAAGCTCTAAAATCATCTTATAAGTAGCTTTAGATATTTGGAAGAGCTTGTCAACACTTAATGAATTTTGGCCATCATCAATCTCAGGTGCCTTTCATCAAGCAAAGCCCAAAATGATCACAGTTTCATAGCTCGAGCTGCCCTTGCCATATGGTAAGTGCAAATGTTGCAAAAACCGTGAATGTGCTGTCAGGACTCCTCGCTGATGTTTTGATTGGATTGCTCTATTATCTGAAGAAGTCTGCCAAAAGAAAGCACCTGCACAATGAAAAGTGTGCAGAAACTGCCAGTCTGCAACAAGGGAAGGAGAGTAAAGCATGTACTGACAAGTTACCTGTCACGATAAGATATGCTGAGTAGGTTATGATCGATGCTTCCGCATACATGATGTCTCACAATATCTTACTCAAAGGAGGAAATGTTTTCCCTGCTTTAACTTTAGTAACCCTGTGTCCTTGAAAAGAGTGCAATATTGCTTACTGCAGAGTGCATAATGAGGAGCTAACTCTTTATTAGGTTCTCTAGTGGAGTTCTTTGGAGGAATTACTTTCTTTTTAAGAGGAACTAGAAAGAGAGCACAACTGTCTTTACAGTTTCAGGTTTGGAAGATGATTCAGTTGTTTTAGGTCTTATAGAAAGAGCATTGGTGGTGACAGGGAAATAAGAAATAATGAAGAAAAATAGGGTGCCCTCTTCTTTGAAGCAGGGATATAAAAGGAGATTGTGAGTTTAAGTTGGTGTGTATTGACTTTGAGGTATCAACAGAACATCTATATGAAAATATCTACTAGGCAACTGAAGCATGGGACTATAGCTCATGATGAGCATGATACAGACCGTAAATCACTTACAAAGATATTAATATTAAAGTTATAAAAGCTAACAATTTTATCACTAGTACTCATGATGCCACAATAGATCACTGGATGTGAATTCTAATTAATTAACTTTAAAAAATCATAATAAGCTATTATGGACCCATTGCTTGCTCCCAAAAGAAAAAAAAAACCTACCAAGGAATAGTGGATAAGGTGTATACTGAAGGTTAGAAAAACCTGGGTTCAAATACTGCCTCTAACACTTATTCTGTTAGAATGGACAAATTGTCTAAATTATTAAGAGTATTTCCTCACTCTGTTAGCATAGACAAATCATCTAAATTATTTGAGACTCAGTTTCCTTATCTATAGCATAAGATTAATTATAATTAATATTTTGTAAAATTTCTATGAATATAATACAGTTCACTAACCAATTATTACAAATCAGGAATATATCTAGCACAAGGAACAAATACACAGATTATGGCCTCAAAATATTAAATTCGATTAAAAGAAACAAAAGGTAAGCAAATATGTAAAAAAAAAATGCATGCAATATAAATACACATGAATTCCAGGAGGTTAAATTATAGAAATACTTTGCAAAATTCAAAGTGATACAAATGTACATTATTATCTTTCATAAAATAATTTACAATCACAAATTTATGTTTACATTTTGAACAGAAGTGTAGGAAAGAATTTGTTTTGACATTTTAAAGGGAATAGTGAGTGTATATCAGAATAACAAGTCACACTATAGGATAGAAAGTATGGTACAATGGGAAAAGCACTGGCGCTGGAATCAGTGGACAAAAATTCAAACCCTGAGCCCTACCCTTACCTCTTGTGTGATATTAGGTAAATCCTTAATCTCCTTCATCTATAAAATGAGAGGTTTGGACTAGATGGCCCTAGAGGAAATACCTAGATCTCTAATCATTTTTTGTTGTTTCAGTATTTCCTTATACTTACTTTTTGTTCTACCTCAAAAGAAAGAAGGCACACAAACCAGTGACCTGTTCTTCTAAATGTCATTTGTGATTTTATAATCCCAAGGATTATAAAGAGAAAAAGTCTGAGATGGTGCCTAGTTAAGTACAAAAAAAGGAAGACTAAACAAATTGGTTAACTGGGCTTCCCTTTATAGTTATTGTTGAAACCATTCTATTGTTTGTGATGCAATCCATCATGAATATAGTTGGAGATTCTGAACATTCCATATTCCAGATCACTTAATCATGTCCTATAGAGCTTACTTTAAGGAGGAGGGGAATTCCATAACAAGTGAGCTTAACCAAATCAGAGTATTAGTCAGTTACACAAAACATTCTTGTGTACTCTTCTCAATTAACATGGAATGGTTTTCTATCATAAAGCTGAAATGTTTGTTTACATGTTTACATGTAGCCTGAGCTTTTTTTTAATGCAATCTTACAAATCTTCTAATAGTTACTTTATTATGCAAAAAACAATAAAATAACTGGAGAGAGGTTTTTCCCTCTGACTCCCTAATTCAATTATATCATAAAAAGTCATTGTGTACTTCAAAAATAAATTAACTCAAGATGTTACTCAACTCTCCATCTGCTGCCTTGCTTTAAATGTATTCCATGTACTCCTGGATAACTTTAAGTGATTTTCCATCCAAAGCCAAGGGCTGTTTTTTTAATGTCTGACTTTGTTTCAGAAAATTATCTCATAAACTGGTTCATTATACATATATATATTTTTTTCTTTTCTCTCTCTCTCTCTCTCCCTCTCATCCCCTATGAACAGGAAATATGCCACAAAATGTGTTTACCTGCTGTCTTTTTATGTAAATTACTTTTGATTGCGGTTTGAAACTTCTTGAAAAGTGACGTTTGCACCATATTTTTACTATATTCCATTTTGCAGAACAAGGAAAAATAATATAAACTAGATCTATCCTTCCCTCTTTCCCCAAACCTCAATTATTTTTTTCTCTTGACTTTTAGTCATGGATACTCATGACATTTTTAAATGAAACAGATTGTCTATGCAAAATACAACAAATTAGTAGATTTTGTTCTAAATATTCAGTTCAGTTTAAGGTTTACAGAATCCTTAAGGCAGGGGGGAAAGCTCTGGAAATAATTGACATTTGTGAACTAATCCCCATCTTCAGATGATGGTTAAGGGAAATCAAGGTGTATCTAGCTCAAAGCATTGTACATAAAGTAGTTTAAACAACCCTACAGCTTGGGAACTGGTAGGAGGAGGATGGAAATTGAAGTGAGTCTTTTGCAGAAAAAAATAGAGAAGAAAGGCTAACTGGCAAAAAAATAACCAAAACTGTCTTCAATTGCCCAGAACTTATTCATAATGTTATACCTAAATACAGCAACATCCATTAGGAGTCCTATATGTTTCTGTGTTTTCTTTCCAGGATAGTAGAGGAGAAAAGAAAGGGAAAGGGAGGGGAAGAAAGGAAAAGAGAAGACAGGAAGGAAAAGAGTGAGAAAAAGTATGTCAAAAAATTTTTAAATAAAAATTTTGTTTGGCATCAGGGAAAGTAGAATGAATAATAATTGTTGACAATTACATAGCACTTTAACATTTGAAGAGAGCTTTGTCACACAATCTAGTGAGGTAAATACTATTAAGAGCTTCATTTTACAGATGAAAAAACTGAGAGTGAGAGAGTAGTGACTTGCCCAAGGCCACACAACTAGGAAATAGCTAAGGCAAGATTACGAACTCTTACGAACTCAGGTCTTAACTCTAAATGTGAAGCTATCCAATAAATCATGATGATTTAATCATACTTGGCAACTGATTAAATGTGAAATACACAGAGACCTGAATGTTGATTTATAGTTTTCACTGACTATGTGAACTTACAAGCCTTTGCTACTTTTGTGATCTTAGGGAATTAAAAAGAGAGTAGTACAATCAACAGAAAGAGACAAGTCAGAACCCAGGAGGAGAGCAGTAGTTATAGTTGTTGACACTGATACTGTTACTGATATTGTTGAGATGTGGAAGATGGGAAAGGGAAAGATGAGTTATTTGGAACATATTGAATATGAGGTGTTAGAAGTATATCCCAGTGGAAGTGGTTACTATATATAATTAGAAATGTGGTCCTAGAGTACAGCAGAGATTTGAGATAAAACTGTACTCAGACTTGAAAAGATCTGCAAAGATGTACTATTTGAAGCCATGTAAGTGATTGAGATTCCCAAATGAGTGAGCATAGTTAGGAGAAGAAGTCAGGACATAGGCTAGGACTTTGAGGAAGGAAGAAAAAAGATCTATCATAAAAATCAGATAAATAATTCCCAGAAAGGTAGGAGGGCAAGAGATTTCAGGGTGACAGAAAAATAAGAGAGTAGAGAGAATTTCAAGAAGGGAGTATACTGAATAATGGTTTCTGATTTGTGAAGAGGAATAAGAGGATGAGGACTGAAGAAAGATCATTAGATTTAATGACTGAAAATTCAGTGGAACTTAGAGATCAGCTTTATCATATGCTGTGATTGGACATATATTATAAAGAGGTGTTAAGTGGTATTGAAGTAAAAGCAACTCAGCATCCTTTTCATTTAAAAAGCATGGTGAGAGATGGGAAGTCATTGGGAAGAATGAATGGAGAAAAAGGCTAAACTGAGTTGCTTTGGGGGTTTTTGTTTGGTTTTTTGTTTTATTTGTTTGTTTTGCTGTTATAGAGACTTCAGTATAAAATGAGAGGAAGGAATTATTTGACAGGGAGAGATGGAAGGTGAACAGGAAATCGAATGAATGGTCCCAGAGTAAATAGGAGGGTATGGACTTTGGATAAAAACAATTAATAGTTTGTCTGGTCCCCAGGACAAATATTGGAGTATAGTGGATAGAACTTTAAACATAGAGTTAGGACTACTTAGGCTCAGACTTTGCCACAGGCCGTTATTACCCTATCAGGATATAACATGTGATGTTCCTGGGCCTCATCTATTTCCTCAGCTGTTAAAAGGGTGGTTTGGACTTGAAAGTCTCTAAGTTCTCTTTGAGCTCTTTATGTTCTTTCATCAAAGCCTTTCCCTTCCATGTCCTTCACTACTAGCCTTACACTTCTCCTTATTATTCTCCTTACTAAGATTGTTATCTACTAAATGTCCTTTCCATAATGGGCCTCATGTCCCTGAAGTCCATCTTACATAATATTGCCAGAAAAGCATTCTTTAAAGTTCATCCATAATCATTTGGAACTTCCTTCTCCATGATTTTGAGTGCTTTGCTGTTATCTATCACATGAAGTTCTAACTAGCTAGTACTCAGCACTTGGATGTTCTGCCATCTTGGTTTACTTGTCCAATCTCATCTCTTACAGCTCCATTCCCTGGAGCCTAAACTTTATCCAAACTGACCTACTCTTTGTTCCCCAAACATGCCGAAATATTTCTAGCTTTGATATGCCTGATAATGATCACAACTGTATCTGGAATTCCTTTCAATGCCATCTCTACCTTTAAAACTTCACCATACTTCATATTTGTATGAAGTACAAATTATACTGTTTAAGCGGTTTTTTACTGTAATCTCTCATCCAAAATAAGCCCTCCCTCTTAAACTGATCGATTGGTTTATTTGAGCCTCTGCTATGGCATTGAACTTAAATTATATCAGTTCCTACATTGACCTTATATTTCTTTTTGTTGCTATTGTTACTTTTTCTAGATATCAGTCACGCTTACTGAATGCACTGGGAGTAGTTAGTGTTCATGGATATTTTGCTGCCTGATTCCAACAATGAACTTGTAAGTAAGGTACAAATGCTATTATGAGACTTTGAAACTTCAATGAATAAAATATGTGTTATTCAACAACACTATTCCATAATCAGTTATTAAGTGTCAATAACAATAACAGAAGATTGAAATTTGTGTAGTGTTATGTATCTTCTTTGTACTGTGGACCATAATAGATATAGGGACAGCTAGTGTTTTTATAAAAAATGATAAGCATAGTTACTGAGTCTGTAATATAGTGGGAGTGATGAACTATGTACACACATGAACAGATGTTCAATAAGTAAAATTCAAATGTTCTAAGTTGAAAGGAGGGAAAAGCAGTAAATGCTAAGATCATCAGGAAAGATTTAAACAGATAGAATAGAGACCTGGGCCTTAAGTGATGGATAAGATTTCGAGAGTTGAAGATGGGAATAGATAACAATAAGGATATAAATCAAAGAAAAAGACAGACAAAGTATTCAAGGAGAATTGAATTGCTTAATTTGGCTGAAACAAACAGTATTGAAGAAGGATATTAATATGCTTCGTTACAGTCATTAATAGTAGTAACAATAAATGGCATTTAAATTTAGCCCCTTTAGGTAAACAAATAACTTCATATGCAATTGTAAAATAATAATAATAATATTAAACCTATAAAGAAAGTTTTCAGAGAGGTCTCATTCAGTATTCTAAATGCCAACATTAAGGAATTTGAGCTTTGTTAGGCAAACATGAATCACTGGAAGTTTTTTTAAATTATGGAATGCCATGATACACTGTGCATACCTAGAATATTTCTCCATCAGTGATAGATGGATCCATTTGAGGAGAAGCTAGAGGCAAGGATAATAGATTGAAGTCTGAGAGTAAGGTTGGTAAGACTGAGATGGGGTCCTTGAGAAAAGCTGAAAAATTTTGGAACTTCTCCGAGCAATGATAATGAATCAGTAATAGATAAATAAAAGGATGGCCCAAGAAGCTTGAGAGCACATAGAGAAGAACCACCAGAAGGGTGAGATGCCTAAAGACCATACAATATGAAGAACATTTGAAGGAACTGCATTCATCCCAGAAGTAAAGGTTTAGTAGAGGTTACTATCTTCAAATATTTTACAGGTTTTCACATGGAAGAAGGATTGGACCTGCTTTGCTTGGCCTCAAACAACAGTAAGACAGAATCAATGGGTGAAATTCCACAGAGGTTGAATTCATCTACTTTTAAAGGAAATCTAGTTTCTAAAAATTAGAGCTAAGAGCATCATGAGATGCCGCAAGAGCTGAGAGGATCCCCCATAACTAGAGATCTTCAGATGAAGGCCAGATAATAAATTTGCTATAGTGATGAATCTTAATCAGATATAGTGTGATGTATGAAATTTTTGAGAAATATAATTTCTGTATAATTAACAATCATTTTATTAATTATGACTAGTAAATAATAAAAGGGTAGTCATTTGACTTTCTCTCATAAACCAAAGACCAGAGGCTAATCAGTGCTTATGTCCACTTAGGAGAGTGGGTGCTCCTGACAGATGTAAATCAACTCCGATTGGTTAACAATTAATGAGAGAATAAATATTATAATGAGAAGTAGGTTTATTCTAATGTTGAGCTGGAGGTCATGACTTTCATTATGTTGCTTTTACCCACATCTACCCAGACCATCCCCTACTAGTGCAATCAAGTAAAAGGAATCTACCTCCACCTAAATCTGCCTGAATAAAATACAATAGACCAGAATTCACCTAGACTAGATGCTCTTTGTAAGGTTTTCTAGTTGAGTGCAGTCCCACACAAATATCCACCCTGAGGATTTATCAAGAGAAGTTATCATCTATCAGTAATATTCTTCAGAGACTACAGAGGTTTATTTCTGAATGAGGAAATAGAGAAAACAATAATTTCTGTTAATAGTTAGCTATTAATATAAGGGAAAAATAATAATTTCTCTCAACAGGTTGGATTTGATTGTCTCTGAGGTACCTTCAAATTCTGAATCTGTGATTCTAGTAATCATAAGTCAAAAACTAACAATTACAAGCTCAGTTGAATTTAGGTAGCATGACTTTCTCTCAGCCTCTCTTTCCTTACATTTTCCTTTCCATCCTTTTATCTTATCCTTCTCTTGCTACCTCTCCATAACATTTTTTTATTTGAAATCAGCAAAATTAATTATTTCAAATGAATGAGGAAAATGATTGTAATATATGTGGATGAACATACAATGGAAAAAATAGTGATTATGTAAGAAAACCATAAACTATTTAACAACAGTTAAATTATCTTTATCTTTATAGTCCAATTATCTTTAATTAAAATCAGATATTTTGCCACATATTAAAACAAACCACATGCCAAAAAATGCAGATTTTGATTCAAATTAATTTTTTTACATTATTACAACATGTATTGTCCTATTCAGAACATAAATTATTTTATTTATTTACTAAGGACACAAGGAGTGTATATTGCAGTCTCCATCATAAATATGTAAGATTCCTGTTTTCAAAATAATAGCAAAAGATGAATATTAGCAGATAAGTGGTTATGTATATATTATTCATAAATGCTTAGCTTTGCTTCTAACTAAAAGCAAGAGTTACAGGCTATTAAGATGTTTTGTTTTGTTTTGTTTTAATTAGCTCACTACAAATGGATCAAAAGAAATCATCATAATAAAAGTAAAACTTTAAAATAAATGTCATGAACGAAAGCCATGGACAGTTTGAGATTGTGGAAGGCCCTGTGTGATTTCCCTAAAGTGAAGCAGCCTTTTTGCCACTTGTAACTCAATTCTGGGTTCAATTCATTGTCTATATACAGAGTCTGTCCATCGTATCTATACATGATAGTAGACTAATTTAAAAGGCTGTGATCAAGTTTTGTTTCCATAATCTGGAAATCTTTTTTCATTCACTTTCTTTTTATACTGTAGGGAATTAAAGCAATCTTTTTCACAATACTGTGCTTGTTATTAAGAATCTTTTCTGAGGCTAAACTAATTTAATATATGTGAAAAGTGAATGGTAAAAGATAGGAATAATAAAATTTGAAACATTGACATCATTAAAAAATCTTTGTTTTGCTTAGATTTTTGCAAAGAGTTTTTTCATGATGCTAAATTGCATCTGAGGTAGCAAATCT
Source organism: Bettongia penicillata ogilbyi (assembly GCA_023548195.1). Classification (NCBI taxonomy): domain Eukaryota; kingdom Metazoa; phylum Chordata; class Mammalia; order Diprotodontia; family Potoroidae; genus Bettongia; species Bettongia penicillata. Next base: position 1,403,473 of record JAJHZJ010000653.1, read on the forward strand.
TACTGTCATACACTGTCTATACTCTACTACTTAGCAGATTATTCATAAGATATTAGGTTCAAATCCTGAAGGGATATCAGAGATCATCTAGTTCAAATATCTAAATTTTCAGATAAGAAAACTAAGGCTTACAGCCTCCTTAACTATATCTAATAGAGAGTTTTGTAAAAAATTTGTATGGCATAGCCATTGTTTGAAAAACAGTTTTTAAGCCTATGGCATGTAAATTATCAAATATTTTTTTTTAAAAATTCGATAATGAACCAAACAATAAAACCTAAGTATGCTAAATTTATAGCCAAAAAACTAAGGTTCTGTGAGATCTTTAACAAGTCATTCAAATTCTTTTGGTCATAGTTTCATCATTTATAAAATTAAGATGTTAAATGATATAAATGCAAATGTCTCCTCTATCTCTAAATTTATGATTCAGGGGTTTTATATTTTCTAAACCATCCTTTCAACTTAATGACAAGAAGGATGCAGTGTCCTGTGACTTCTTTTCCTTTTTCTATTTTCATTCACAATAGCTTCCATGTCATCATAAGCAGCATGGTCTCATCAAATTAGGGGATAGGAAATCCATGCACAAAAAATGAAGATAAATTTACTTTTAAGTTTTGCCTGAAATCAAGCCAGGAAAGATTATTTGCAAAGCATTCATGAATCTGGCATATGGACAATAATTAAATGGAAAATAGAATGGCATTTTTGGTGAATCAGTATCAATGTATTTTCATTATCCATTTCAAGGCTGTAATCACATATGATCTTAGCTACATTTATGATATATGACAATGTCAAAATACCACTTAAGAAGATTAAGTTGGGAAGAATAACTGGTCCAAGTGATAGATGCCACAAGGATCATAGAACTAGAACTTGAAGTCCATCTTGTCTAACCCCCATATTTTATTTTTCAGATTATTATTTTATTTTACAGATAAAGAAAGTGACAGAGATACTTCATGGTTTGCCAAAAGTCACATAAAAAAGCAATTACAGAAGGTGGATGTGAATCCATATCCTTTTACTCAAGTGAGTACTCTTTCTGCCAAAATATGTGCACTCCTTAAATTCATGTGAGAAGCAACATAAGCCTAAAACTTTAAGAGATACATCTATAGTATCTAAAGAAGAGAAACATAATGAATTAATAGGAAATTTATAGCTACCCTACAATAAATGGAGGAAAAAATCAATAACTTTTAATCAAACTGTCTACTTTTGAATTTTTGTACCTTTTTATGAGCATGATCTATATACATTTCAAAGGTGTCCTTGATAAAAGAATAAGAAAAAAATAAACACTTTCCAAAAAATTAAAAGTTCATATATTACAGTCACAAAATAGATTGTTATATATGACATGTGATCTTACTATGATTATTGTGTGCTGATTTAAAAAAAAAAATCAGTTGACAAGGAATTCAAGTATTTGCCCGCTGAAGAAGTATCTGAGGTATTTTGGCCTCTTCAATGTGGTATGTGATTTATTTTCATTAAATGCCTTTAAATGGCTTATTACACAATTAGTGTTAATGAATGTCCCTTTATCTAGTCCCTGGGTTTGGGTGTCAATGGTTTATTCAAGTAGGTTAGAAAGGAGTTGCCACAATTAGATGTCATTTTTTTTTAGGAGCAAATAAAAATTATTTCCATTCAATAACCAAAAAGTTTATATCTATCAAAATTTAACCAATTTTGTTTTTAATTATAATCTTCTATATTCATAATGCCATGTGCCTAACAACATTGTTTCTGGTGAAAGTAGCCATAATATATAATTTTGGAAATTCTGCATGACTTACAAGCTTTTTAACTATTTTTAAATTTCTTGTGCCATGACTTCCACTGTAATTTCACCATACTTCCCATGTCCATTGTTTTTTCATCAAAACCACTTCTTATCAGTGTATGTATTAGAAAATTTTATTGGTATTTTCTTATTCTCTGAAACAGATATTGTTGCATAAGTTACAAATATCTCCACAGCTATGTTTTGAAAATAATTACTAACCAATGTAATATGATGTGACCAAGTGTTCAGAGAAATTACTTTTCTTGATTCTCTTCGTCAAAACAATACAAAATTCTTCCAATTCCTTTATTTGCCTCTTTAATGATAGCCTGTAAGTTACCTTTACATTTTGCTTCCACTTCTATTTTTATTTCTTTCTGGACTTATATTTAAAATGACAAGATTCATTTGTTTAAAGCTGACATTTATTATGTTCACCATTTTGTCAAGGATCTCACATTTAAAGTGCCAATATATAAATTAATTATTATGGTCTCTAGAAATTTTGTGATTCTAAATAAATACTGAGTCATATATATATATGGGATACTGAAGGTTATTTTTTTTGTTTTATTAGTTGTAATGGCCAAAGTAAAACTGATCATTCTGATGTTACATATAGCGTAAAACAGCAGACTCTCCTCATTTAAGTCATCTGGCTTTCAGGAAGCAGGATGAGTTTCTTGTGAGGGTCATATTTAAGGTCTTTGGAGCATATGGATTATTACCAAAGTATCGGGTCCATGAGTCTTTCCCATTCAAAAATGTGTAATTAGAATTTAAAAAATTCTATGATATCTGTGAACTAAAATTTGTATCTTTTTGTTAACATCTATATTCCATTTGAATTATTAATCATACTCTGAACATTTGTTGTCCAAGACCTTGAATTATATCAATAAATGACCCCCTTATTAGTCATTGGCATCCTAGAAATGTGTGTTCCCATTCACTGAAATTATTTTTCCTTTATGTACTTATAATTATTTGAATGATATAGAGGTATATATGAACTAACCAAGGCTATTTCAACCGAGTATAAGTTTTAACAGGTTCTACTAAGCATAACAACTACACATTTGGGCTCAACCCAGATGCTCTCTGTTATTTAAGGATCATTTAGATCTGAAGAGACTTATCATCAGAAAATTGACCACGAAATGAATTTTGTTTTTACTCATGTTAATTCATAATTGCATGGGCATGTTTTATCTGTGCTGGTGGGTGGAATATTTACTCAAGTGAAATTGTAGATCATTTACTTATTATACCTTACCTGATACTGTCTGTAGCATCTAGCTTAATAAATATTTGTAGGAAGTATTCTTCTTTGCCCTCTGTGTTTTAAAAACACCCTTAGACCAGCTGGTTGAATTTCAGCACCATGGATAGTGATCATCAGATCAATGACTGGAGATAACTGATTAACTTTGAGGTAGCAGGCAATGTAAAGATCCGTGAATAAGATCATCATTGCCCAGCCATTAAGGTGACATGTTATCAGGGATAGTAGATGAAAGGTGATCACTACTTTTGGAGCTAGTAGTTTTAATTAAACTTGACATTGTGCTGTTTGTTTTGGTGGTCTGGAATATGCAGAAAGCTAGATTGGGGTGAAGTAGGAGAGAGCAGAATTATCTGGGTTCATCAAATGAAGTTTTGTTTATTGAGCCAGCTTCTCTGTATTTCTTTGCACTGTGATCTACAGAGAAATAGGCATGAGAAACTAAATATTTCTTTTGTTGATTCCCCAGGTGGAGGATGTTTTGCAACTGTACCTGGTAGCAATCCCACATAATGCATGTTCAATATTCTAGTAAGGACTTAGTCCGTGGTGTTGGAACCTTTTAAAGACAGCTTCTTCACTATTTCTGTTATATCACTGATTCTGAGACACCAACCAACCACCTTAATATGTTTTGAGAGCCAAAAATAACAGTTTGAACAACACGTGATGAAAACTCTTTGGAGAAAGTGACCTCTGCTCCACACACTTAAGATTGTTTGCACACACAGGAGCATTAAAGAAATAAGGGTGAAAGGTCTATGAGTGACAGGTGAAGAAGTTCCATTAGAATATATAAAGATCTCCTAAAATTATAGTTGAACAAATTTTTCCTGGGAACTTAGATTCAGGGAACCAAGAAAACAAGATAAGCAAAAGAATGGAATAAGTATCTCTGCATCCTTGGAATTTCTTTAGGAAAAAATTCATGGACATATTTATTTTTGATTCCTACCTAGCATGCTAACATCTGGTAGAGAAAATAGAAAGAGTTTGTGTGGCACATGATGCAGAGTGCCCAGCTTGGAGTCAGGATGTTCTCAGTTACAATACTTCCTCAGACACATCCTAGATTGGGAAGTGAAGTTAAGACACAACTTCTCTCAGCCTCTGGTTCCTCATATGTAAAATGGAGTCAATAATAGCATTGACTTCACAAGGCTGTTGTGAAAATCAAATGAAATAACATGTGTGAAGCACTTCACAAACGTTAAAGTGCTCTATAAATGCTAGTTATTTCTCAATCCTTAGGACAATGCTGAGTAAATAGTAACTTCTTAGTAAATGCTTATTATCTTGTTGATTTCTTCAGATGTCATGTGCCTTATGACAGTGCTTGGTACTATTGCCATTTAGCATTTATCACCTTTCATTTACTACCATTTAGCAATGGTAGATTCTTTAAAGAGAAAATCGTTAAGGGGCATCTTCTGAAAAGGAATTGGTTCTGAGATTCTACCCCAACATTCTAAGTTGCTTTTAGTATTCAGAAATAACAGATGAACATATTAGTAAATCACTTTCTTCCAGTTTTTCATGTTAGGCTGATATTTAGCCATCTCAATACTCTATAATGGAAATGTCTATCAATCTATCTTACTTTTTCTTCCAGAGAACATTTAATATCTTCTATCCTTGAGAGAACTATGGACCTTCAAAATTATTCCATGGGACATGGGAAAAAATGGAAGATAATGTGAAATATCTCATTGAAAAAACAACTGACCTGGAAAATAGATCCAAGAGAGACAATTTTAAAATTATGGGACTACCTGAAAGTCATGATCAAAAAAGAGCCTAGATGTTATCTTGCATGAAATTATCAAGGAAAACTGCCCTAATATTCTAGAACCAGAGGGCAAAATAAATATTGAAAGAATCCACAGATCACCTCCTGAAGGAGATCCAAAAAGATAAAAGCCTAGGAATATTGTGGCCAAATTTCAGAGTTCCCAGATCAAGGAGAAAATACTGTAAGTAGCTAGAAAGAAGCAATTAGACTATTTTGAAAATACAATCAGGATAACACAGGATCTGGCAGATTCTACATTAAGGGATTGAAGGGCTTGGAATAGGATATTCCAAAAGTCAAAGGAACTGGGATTAAAACAAAGAATCACCTATCCAGAAAAACTGAGTATAATACTTCAAGGGGAAAAAGTGGTCATTCAATGATATAGAGGACGTTAAAGCATTCATGATGAAAAGACCAGAACTGAATAGAAAATCTGTCTTTCAAGCACAAGAATTAAGAGAAGCATGAAAAGGTAAACAAGAAAGAGAAATCATAAAGGACTTTCTAAGGCTGAATGGTTTACCTTCCTACATGGAAAGATAATATTTGTAACACTTGAGACTTTTCTCAGTATTTGGGTAGGTGGAGGGATTGTACACAGACAAACACACAGACACACACACACAGACACACAGACACACACACACACATATAGATATATATATATATATATAGACAAAGAGTACAGCTTGAGTTGAAGCAGAAGAGATGACATCTGTCAAAGAATAAAATAAAATTAAGGGGTGAGAGAGGAAAATGTTGAGAGAAGAAAGGGAGAAATGGAATGGAGCATACTATCACTCATAAAAGAGATAAAAATCTTTTTGAATGGAGGAGAAAAGGGAGGAGGTGAGAGGGAAAAGTGAAGCTTATTCTGGTCACATATTGCTTAAGGAGTGAATAACATGGTCACTGAATTTGTAATGAAAATCCATCTTACACTACAGGAAAGTAGGGGAGAAGGAGAAAGTAGGGGACAAGTGGGGTGAGGGGGATGATAGAAGGGAGGGCAAATGAGAGGAGAGAGTAACTAGAAGTGAATACTTTTGGGAAGGGATAAGGTCAAATGAGAGAATAGAAAAAAAAGGGAGACAGGATAAGATGGAGGGCAATATAGTTTGTCTTACACAACATGACTATTATGGAAGTCTTTTGCAAAATGACACATATATAGCCTGTATTGAATTGCTTGCTTTTTCAGTGGGGATGGGTGAGGAGGGAGGGAGAGAAGTTGGAATTCAAGTATTAGAAGCGAATGTTGAGAATTGTTGTTGCATATAAGAGGGAAATAAATATAGGTAATGGGTTATAGACATTTATCATGCCCTACAAGAAAAGAGAGAAGATAGGGATAAAGGAAGGGTGGGGTTTGATAGAAAGGAGGACACATTGAGGGAAGGGGTTATCAGAATGTAAGGTATTATGGGCTGTGGGGAGGGGAGAGATGGGGAGAAATAGTGGAACTCAAAATTTTGTGGAAATGAATGTCAAAATCTAAAAATAAACAAAACTATTAAAAATTCCACTATACAAATACAGCAGATGCCTTGAGAGATATGAATATTTTTTAAACATTCATAATATTTTGCATGCTCTTGCTTCATTTTCAATGGATATCTTTGAATTTGTAGGTACAATAAATATATATGTATCTATCATCCATCTTGCACCACAGTACTTTGAAATTGACTTATGCTTTCAATATACACAACATAAAATATTAGGTTATTATTAATTAATTTACAATGTTATATCATTTTCATAAATTATGACCTATCTACACAATATCAATTAAAATTAAAGCAAGTTTTTAAAAATATAAATACAACCTATAATAAAACTATATCATATAATTTAAAAAGCATATGGGGAGACTCAGATACACAGAATGCTTTCAGTTCTGAATAATGTGTAAATCTTAGAATCATGAAAAGAAAGGATTTTAAAATGATTAGACTTACCTCCTATCATCAACACATAATGTGGAGCACTTACATGGATGGACACAGCTATGAAAAAGACAGTGCTTTCAAGTACACTACATGTACATTTCTGGAATTATTTAAGTTGTAAGTTGGTCAAGTAGCCATCATTTGATGAGGAATTCTGATATTTCTCAGAAAGTATGATGTGAAACTTTTTGATTTCTATTAGAGTGTTAATAGTCCCAAGTAACCTTTGGATATCATCTAAAATCTTCACGTGTTAATTGATCTTACTGGTGAAACAAAGAAAATAAATTTCATAAAGAGCAATTCCTTCTTCTCAGTACCATTGTAAAGATTCATATGGTAAATACTGGCCACATTCCCATTCCTTATAACTCTTCAGAGAATTAAGATGGAAAAATAGACTGTGAAAAAGACATCATATTTGAGATGTACACAAGAAACCCTATTAAACTGTCTTTATTTAACTGAAACTAATCAGTAAAAATGGGTAGCATGAATTGTGTTTTTTTTTTTTTCCAGTGGGGAAGATTATCTCCTGGGGGAAATATTGGCTTTCAAGTAGTTAAACTGAAAATGCAGATTGGCACTTTGCAAAGATACCAAGATCAAGGCTGTGTTGGATATCATTAATGTGAAGAACACCTTTTTCAAGGCAAAGCAAAATGGTGTGTTCTAATGTTGTAAAGGACTGATTTTAGGATCTGTTTTTCAAGATCTTTGATTAAACAGGGAATTAGGGACTCCTGCCATTTCACTGGCCAAATATATGAACTTGTATTTGTATGCACAAGGAAAACACCTTTCTCTTTTTTTCTTTTAATAGGGTTACTGGGTTGGACCTTCCTTATGAAATAGTTGGCTTTCTTTTTCAAATTAATGTGTCTATCAATTATTGAACTGTGTTAATTGAAATAACAAAATAAAAAACAAACCTATGGTAATGTTGTTATGAATCAGTTGAACATTTTATTACATTACATTTCAGGTAGTGTCATAAAATGTTCAATTGCAAAAAATTTTGAAGGTGCAGATGTATAATTTGTTTTAGGAGCCATGGAATATAAATCTTACAATATTTAGCTTCACAGCTATCCATCATGAATAATGCCATTGCAAAATTTAACTTTGTGCTTTTCATTTGGATTTGGAAGGCAGAAGGGAAAGGAATGAGCATTAATATAATGCCTACTTTGTGGCGGTTACTTTAGAAATATCTAATTTGATCATCACAACTACCCTGAGAGTCAGGTGCTCCTATCATTCCCATTTTACAATTGTGGAAACAGATAAATAAAGGTTAAGTGACTTATTCAGGGGCAGATAACTAGTAAGTGTCTGAGGCAGGATTAGACCTAAGGTATTCCTGACTTCTGGCCCAACACACTATGCACAGTGCCGTCTAGTTATTCTACTTAAGAAACAGCCATTCTTCTTTTCCTAACTACTGTATCTGCTTTCAGACAGTACTTGCATTTTATAGCAACACCATGGTTTTCTTATTTTCCAGCTGTCCCCTTCTTGAACTCTTACTTTCTTCTATCTTTATAAGCCTTTTCTTGTCAGCCTTTATTTACTTCCCTAACTTCCACCTTCATAGCTTCTTTCATTTTTTCACACTTTATATATGAGATATCCCTTCATTTTCCATTCAAAACTTGAATCAAAACTTGATTATTCCTAATGTAAAAAAAATATCACCATCAATCGCCTATAGTCAGTCAAAAAATATTTATTAAACACCTACAATGTGCCATGATAAGATGCAAGGGATACAGTTCAAAAGAGTGCCCTCAAGGAGCTCATGAGCTAGTGGAGGAAGATACAACATAAAAGAAAGAAAGAAAAGAGGATGCCTGGAACACAGGGATGAGGAAGTCTTGCAGCCAGGTGGCAAATTATCAGGAGCATTTCATGGGCCCCATCTTTAAACAGAGCATTTAGAGTGATGAAAATGAGAACTAACATTAATAACATTAATTCAAGATCTTATATTCATTAATTTCATTAATTAAAGAACCTATATTAATTTCAGGAATACAACAATCAATAAGCCCTTTCATCCCATTTAATATGAAGGCAGTGCTGATTATGAACTATATTTTAAAAATGGAGGATGGATAGAACTATTCTTCCCTTGTCCTTTCAATTTTCATTCTCTCTCCTTTTCCTCTTTCCCTAGTCATAGTGAGCTTTAATGCTTTAATAACAGTCCTCTCTGCCATAAATTCATGGGACGAACTTAGGAAGGAAAGGGGAAGTAGAAGGCAATACTTTGCATTTTAAAGGAACTGGGAGAAATGAAAAATATACATTAATTGGGGAGGAAAATAATCTAGGGAAGTCCAGAACTATTCATTTCTAGAAGAATCACACTACTGCTTATAATTTAGCTGCCTTACATGTGTTTGCAAAGCCCCCTTTACAGTACCCAGTTGTCCCCAGAGTGAGACAAGAAATCTAGTCTACAAATGTTACCAACAAAACTAAATTCAAAATAAATTAAAATGCCTTAGATTTCAAGATCTTTTATTGTGGAACATGGCCATGCAAACATTTGGTGGAAACTCAGATCCCATATGTATGTTTGTTTGGTTTTTTTATTCTGAATTTTGATTTTGAGTTGTAAACTCAGCTCCTTTGGATGATCAAATAACCATCTTCCTATACTTCTCATAGAAATACTTTATTTCTAAAAAGGATACAGCTTTACAGGTATCTTGGATATTAGACACCTTGTACTCAACACAGTACTACAGAGATGCTTCATTGTGGCATGGGGGTGACTCTGAGTTCTCAAAAGTCATGCCAGAGAATAATGTATTCATTACAGCATAATTTAAATAAGATAAGTATTTACAAGTCTTTTTCAAGCCTATTATCACAGAATATCAAAGACTGAAACTTATGTGGAAATATACCCTATCATCTTTCTTCAGTTAGCTGGAGCATAGAGAGATGAAATACCTGCACAATGTTAACCTTCTCATAAACATAAGCTTATGGTAGAACTTCAATTCAGATCTTTCTCACTCCAAGGCTAGTTTTTCTTTTCTCCTTGCTGCCTCTCCAGTTATATATTAAAGGGAAGTGGGGTAAGAGGAGAAGGGAAGAAAATGGAGGAAAAGATTAATAACTTTAGAAAACATTTACTGTTTAATACAGATAGGGAAATTTTACTAAATCTAGAAAGTTAAAAAAGAAAATAATCAAATATAATCTTCCTTAAATTTTTATCAGCTTTTATTACAGCAATGAGCTTTTGGAATATATCACATTTAGCAAAAGAATTTGAAAGTGTATTTCTACTGAAAGTATGAGCATTATCTGTGGCAAATTATTCATCTGCCCTCAGACAAACCTTATTGTTGAGTTGTCATTCATTCATAGGTAATTTTTTTTGAGTGCAAATGACTCTTACCCTCTATTAGTGTTCCTACAGCAGCATGACTGGATTTGCTAACATCACCACACCCTGATACAAATTTTAGCAAAAAAAAAAATGAGAAACTCTCTAAAAATTCTCTTTTAAAGTTACAGAAAGGTTTCTCTCTTTAAATGAAAATACATGTGTATACCTACATATATGTACATACACATATACGCATGCACATACATGCATGTGCATATGTGCGTGTGTATATGTCAAATTGGAAGTCAAACACTGTTATTCAGAGCTTTGCTTTTCATATTTCCTGAATGATTGGTGTTAGCCTTCTGTTTTGTTTTACTTTTCACAGGAATGAAAGATAACTGAGCATTGTTGATTGTAGAAATTGATGTGTGATAAAGCAGACAATCAAAGAGTTACTAAAGGAAACCATGAATAGGGAGAGTACATTATTCAGAGTAGGGAGGAAAAAAATGTATTCCCCTAAGCAACTCCTCCCCCACCCCAAGGATAGCAATGAGATGGGAACTGAAGCAAATGCATTCTATATTTTTTTTAAACAAAGAAATGATGGCCATGTAAATATTTATATTTCCCCTCTTCTACCAATGACTATTTATTAAATTACACTGTGAGATAATTTATTTCACAGTCAGTTTTAATTAAAACATCTGTTCAGACTCCAAGGGAGTCTATGAATCATTAATCTGGTTACATAGCATTTGTTTCTATATCCTTTTCTCCCCAATAAACTCAAAAGTATGCATTTCATATGATTACATTTGCCTTTGTTAAAATTAATTAAAGCTAATTATCACATAGTGGACACAGAAGTTCAAAGTGATTAAGAATGCTGTGTTTATACATCTTTATGTAAAAGATTAAGATATATAGAGGTCTCCGTTTCCCACAGTAATCAAGGCAGGCTCCTTTCCACCTCAACACAACCTAATTTAGAATGAAATATTACCTCTTCAAGCTAATTTCTCACTAGGGAGCATGGTGCTTTATTCCAGAGGGAAAGAGTCAACACAAATCAGATGATAATTCTGAAAGGAAACCAGGGAGACGTCCAACCTTACCCACATGCACTTATAGGTCTCTTGATCTTTTTTTGCTTTAGCTAAGTGTTTGTAATATTGAATTTATCAAGTGCTTTACATGCAGATAAAGCTGTGAGATTGGTTTTTGTATGATTCTCATTTGACTCTCAGGTTTTAACATACTCTAAAATGGTTCTTTTAAAAACAGTTGTGTTTTCTAAGAATAATTGAATAGCATAACCTGAATATAAATCTTCAGGTTCAAGTTAGGTATGAAATTAAATAACTCAACTAAGGTCATACAGCCAGTATATGTCTTCGGGCCCATGCTGAGCCCACTTCCTCCTAACTCCAAATCCAGCTCTCTATCTTCTATGCCAATGTTGTCAAACTCAAATGGGGGCAAGTAAACCTTACATGAGGATCACTATGGGCTACATACTAATTTAGAAAACCACATCATAAAATAATTTTCATTCAACTGTATTTTGTTTATTTTGTTAAATATCCCCAGAGAGGAGAAGTGAGGCTGGTGACCTGCACAATCCTTCCTCACTCAAAACTAAGTCAAGTGCAAGTCATGTCATCATTTCTCTGATGGCATGGCCTTCTTCAGCCACAAAGGATGAACACAATCCTGCGAGTAGATGCAGCTGGCTGAATGGGGACCCAGCTAGCTGGGTAACTTACCTCCTCCTCTCCTGTCTGCATCCCTCTCCCCTTCCTTCTCCTCTCCAAACGAAGGTAAATTTGGATGGCCAAAAAGTGCCCAGTTGACTTGAGTTTTGCTGGCTCCCTTCCCTTCTCTTCCCATCCTCCCCCAAAACCTTAAACCTACTGCTCTCTGAAACTGGGACTCCAATGGTCCCCTGCCTAAGGGCTCCTTGGGACCCTCCTAGCCTTAGAGTCATTATCAATAGTAACTGTTGCTGTTTCCCACCCAGCCAGATGTCTTTCCTTTTCTTGACCTCATTAAAGGGGCCATGCCCTGGCTACTTCTTAAACAGGCCTGTTCAATGAATGGCTATTTCCTCACCCTATGTAAGTACCTGCAAAGACCTTGGCTTAAACGGCCCAAGGTCTCCCAGTGTATCCTGGGTCAACTCCAGTCATCCTGAGGAATAGCAGGTCACTGAATTCAGATGACTCTGGAGGAGAAGTAAGGCTAGTGACCTGCACAACCCTTCCAAACTCAAAACAAAGTCAAGTGCAAGTCATGTCATCATTTCTCTGATGGCATGGTCTTCTTAAGCAACGAAGGACAAACACAAATATCCCTCAATTACATTTTCATCTGCTTGGGCATGGAATGTTTGTGGGCCTCATATTACCCAAGGACCACATGTTTGAGTCCAGTGTTCTTGTTGACATTGTCTTGTCCTATATTTTGCATAACTTATCAGTTTAACAGGTATCTTGTAAGACTTTAGGTTGTAAAGAGGATGCTTAACTCTATTGCTTAAAGAACACATTAGGAACTCTTTATACTAATGAAATCACAAGCCTAGTTAACAAAAAGTCCCAAATATGCCAACGGAAAAATACTGAATATAATACTGGGTATCTTGTGTACTATTCAAATCTGTTTACAAATCTCATCCATTTTATAAAATGTGCATGTTGGAATACACCAAACGTATGAAGCAGGGACTGTCTTATGAAGTAAAATCTCTCAAAGAGAAATACTTCATATCTTGGATACACATTCAAAATGTTAAATTTACCTTTCTAAAAAGCAAAGTTTTGTACATTTCATCTCTTAATTTCAAAGGTTTGACAAAACATGCAGATTTCCTATTCAAATTTGAGTTAATAAATTGTAAGATATAAGGTTAACCCTATTATACAGTAAGACCAATGTCCTTATTTTCACCAATTTATTATGTAATTAAAACATATGTATAGTCATTTTAAAGAATCCATTTGCGCAATAGTAGATCTCTAAGAAGTAGAGTATTCATTTTGGTATATACATATCTCTCTTACCTTCTCTACTGTTCTGTTTATTTATCCCTTTCTTAATCATTTATACTTCAAAATGCATACTGTAAGACATATTAAGGGGACCAAAGATGAATTTCAGATTTCAGCATTTGTTTCTAAATTCTGTGAATGTTTTAAAAATTAAGCTACAAGAATACTAACTTTTAATTTTCTAATATATACAAATTTCTGGAGTTTTCTACTGTATTGTTTCCAAATTTGTACATTTATATTCATGTAATAATGTTGAAATTTTAATCTAAATACATTTATATACTTATCAATCAATATTTATTTTTACATGTATGAGATTTGGGTAATTTATATCACAAGACTTTTCACCATTAGCCGAATTATTGAAGACAATGAGCATGCAGTAGGGCCAGTTAGGTGACACAGTGGACACAGCACTGGGCTTGGAGTCAGGAAGATGAGAGTTCAAATTTTACCTCAAACATTTATTTAATAGTTCTATGATGATGGGAAAGTCACAACCTCTGTTGGTCTCACTTCTTCATCTGTAAAATGGGGATAATAATAGTGGCTACTTCAATGGGTTGTTGTGAAGAGCAAATGAGATAATAATCATAAATGTCCTTAATTTCAATAGTTTATTATCTAATTAATACATGCATATCTTCATTATATAGGTAGCCATTGGCGAAACTATTTGGTGTGCCTAGCAATATGAAGTCAGCTATTTTTCTTAGCTACTAGTGAATCTAAATTTTAAATAAAAGGTTATAATCATCAAAAAGTGAAGCAATCTCAGGAGGATTGTAAGTGAAGTTGACTGAAATGGATGCTTCTAAACTTAGATTATGTATATGAAACTTCTAGGTTAACCTTGGGTTAACATCAGGGTGGGAGGAATCAAAACTTATTAATTATTATTAATTATATTAATTATATGGAAGACAGGTTTGTAGGCAGTAGAAAACTTATTCAAAGCATCCAAATGCATTCAAAGTATCTGCTGTGAGAATTTCAGCTATTATTTAGAAAGAAAGATCTATGTATATATGTATGTATGTACATTTGTATGTATATATGTATGTTTTTGGATAAGTGAGGTACTACAAAGCCATCAAGGTACATTTTATTTGTTGCACTTTAGTTGGATCACTGTTCATAATTATTTCCACCTTTTAGAGACGTTTCTATAACAGTCCCAATACTTGGGACTACAGAATAAGGTAATATTTGTCCATATATTATTTCTTTATATGTCTAGATTTCTTCATTACTTGCTAGGTTTTTTTTGGAGTTATGGTAACTGAGTTACATGATCATTTCCTGAAATAGAGTTTTAGGTAGAGAAACAACAAAAACACTGGAAATATAAAGTAGTAAATCTAATTATAAATGAATCTAATTAAGTAGTAAATCTAATTGTGAAATGGGATAGATTAAAGATTTATTGAACAAGTGGGATGGAATTAAGAAAGTATTAAATAGTGTCTGGTCACTATTATATTCAGGCAACTCTTACTTTCCTATATAGATGTAATTTTCGGTTTGGTTGATGACTATGGCCTAGGCACAAAATAAGTTAATAGCCTCAGCTTTCTTTTTGTTTTATGATTGCTGAGTTATATGAGCCTGATAGGTTTTATTACAACACTTAACAATTACTTTTTTTTATCAACTAGTCTTTGAATTATTTTATTTTAATAGAATATTTTCTTTTAATAGAATAATTTAATTTTGTTGAGTATTTTGTGAATAATTGGAAGTTCTATAGTATCAGTTAATGAATACCATGTCCACTGGCATAGATATCAATCTATATAAATTTTATCCTTCTGTAAGTGTACATGTACATGTCTTTTTTTTTCCTTTTATTTTTCCCCAGAGAAAGAAAAAAAAAGACATTTATTCTGAGTGAATTTTGACAAGGGAAAATGGGGATTGAAGAACACTTCTGCCCCAAAGAGGTTGGAGGAGTAGAGGAGGTTCTCTTCCTCTGCTTTTCCTTCCATTTAGGGGGATGGATCCAAACACAGGCCTTTTTTTTCTTTAGGAATCAGAATTCCTTATGGAAAAAGGAAAAGAGGCTGTTTTCAGGCATCAGTAAAAAAACATTACTTTCAGTGAGAGTTCCTTTACAACTCAGGAATTTCCTCCACCTATAAAATTCCCCATTTTCTCTCTACTGAGGAGAGCAACTAGGATTATTGCATTTAAGGCTGCTAAGACTTTGCTCTTATC
Source organism: Bettongia penicillata ogilbyi (assembly GCA_023548195.1). Lineage (NCBI taxonomy): Eukaryota > Metazoa > Chordata > Mammalia > Diprotodontia > Potoroidae > Bettongia > Bettongia penicillata. The sequence continues at coordinate 1,418,931 of JAJHZJ010000653.1, forward strand.
CCTTAATAAATCAAAAACTTTTAAAGATTAAAGCAAGCTCAAGGCTCTAAAATAAGCTGCAGATAGGAACAAAATTATTTCCTTGCCTTCTCACCTCCAGAGATGACTGCTAAGTTCAAAGGAAGGTATTAAGGGAAGAAGCAGTAGGTTGAGTCTCAGACTTCTAATGGGTGCAACAGTAGGACAGAGTGAAGATGTGTCCTAGTAGACCACACCTTCTTGGAATTTTCCAAATTTAATGAAAGGAAGGGGTCTTAGGAAATTTCTCAGACCCCTTGGTTGTTGTCCTTCATCTTCAAAGAGGAACAAAATGACATCACCATGATAAAATGAAATTTCAGCATGTCTGACTGACTAATCAGACCAATACGAGCTCGGAATGCTCTACCACAGGTTGGACACAGATGGTCCATATGAATATTTGGGGTGGATATCCCAAATTTGCACATCCTGCATTTACTTTGTGCTGTCTCAATTCTGCTTTGCTCAAAGAGTACAACACCCTTTCTGATGTGGGCACACCATACTGAATGGTCCTGTGCCAGTGTTTCCCATGTTGCACAGTCAAATCCAAAGTTCATGAGAGAGACCTTGAAAGTGTCCTTGTATCGCTTCTTCTGACCACCATGTGATCACCTGCCTCATGCGATTTCTCCATAAAATAGTCTTTTTGGCAAGTGTACATTTTGCATTTGAACAGCATGACCAGCCTATCCAAGTTGCACTCTCTGAAGCACAGTTTGAATACTTGGCAGTTCAGCTCCAGGAAAGTCTTCAGTGTCTGGTAACTTTACTGCCAGGTGATCCTCAGAATATTCCTAAGACAGTTGAAATGGAAGCAATCCAGTGTCTTGACATGGCTCTAGTAGTTCAGTTTGGTAGTCAGTCTAATACTTCTTATCTCCCAAACTTTTCTTCAGAGTCTCACAAACACTGGACTAGCTCTGGAAATGAGTGTCAACATCATTGTCAATGTCTACATCTCTGGAAATTACACTACCAAGGTAAGTGTAGTTATTTACAGCATTCAAAACTTCTCCATTTGTTGTAACCTATGGTTCCACATATGGATGGTGTAATGGTGGCTGATGGAGCACCTGTGTTTTCTTAGTATAATTATTAGGCCAAAATTAACACAGGCAGCAGAGAATTGATCCATACTTTGTTGCATCTCAGCTTCAGAGGCTTCATTGAGTGCACAATAATCCGCAAACAGAAAATCATGCACCAACACTCTCTCCACTTTGGTCTTGACTTGTAGCATTTTCAAATTGAAGAACTTACCATCAGTACAGTAGTTGACCTTGACGCCGTGTTCATCCTCATTGAAAGCATTTGTCAACATGGCTGAAAACATCATGCTAAAAAGCATGGGAGCAAGCAAACAGCCCTTTTTCACCCCACTGGTGACTGGGAAGGGACAAGAGCATTGTTCATTATCAAGAACCCCGACAAACATACCATCATGAAATCCACATACAATATTGGTGAACTTCTCTGGCAATAAAATTTTGACATAATTTTCCATAAACCCTCATAACTTACAGTGTCAAAGGCATTAGTCAGATCTACAAACATTGTGTACAGGCCTCTGTTCTGCTCCTAGCAATTCTTCTGGAGCTGTTGGGCAGCAAACACCACATTGACTGTTCCTCAGCCCTTTCTGAAGCCATGCTAGCTCTCAGGTATATGACAATCTTCCAGGTGAAGGATGAATCTATTAAAGAGGACTCTTGCAAGAATTTTCCCAGCAATAACTAAGAGGGAGATCCTCCTGTGATTGTCACAGGACAATCTATTCCCTTTACCCTTATAGAGATGGACAATGGAGGCATCCTTGAACTCCTGGGGAATAACCTCCTCTTGCCATATAACCAGGAAAATTTCAGTCAGTTTTTGTATGATCAATTGTCCCCCTACCTTGTAAATCTCAGCTGGAATAGAATCAGCACTAGGTGTTTTGCCACATGAAAGGAGACTAATGGCCCTTAAAAACTCTTCTTCAGTTGGAACTTCAGCTAAGAAGGAATTGACTTCAATCTGAGCTAAACAGTCAATGGCCTCAGCATTGATTGATGATGATCTGTTGAGAACACTATGGAGGTGTTCAGCCCATCTCTCTAGGATCATGTCCCTATCACTCATCAATGTGGCTCCATCAGCACCGAGTAGTTGTGATGCACTGTATTGATGGACCTAAGGGATTGGGAGACGGTGCTATTGCTAGATTCCTCTTGTCCTAATAAACTCCATTAATGGAGCTCTGAACAAAAGCTTCTATTACCTTCCCTCCACTTTTTGTTTTTTTGTTTATAATTTTGGCTTCCTTCTTCATCTCCTTCAGAAATGCCTTTTGAACTTCTCCGTGCAGGACTTCTTCAGAATTTAGGAAGTGGAAGCAGGAACCTTACCACTGATCACTGACATGGAAGTTTTTTCACTGCAAGGTACATTTTGCTTATCTGTTCCTGTGGTCTCTCCAAAGGTTCATTGTTATGTTCTCTTCTGCTTCCTCCTACTGGCAGCTTCACTTTTTGCTGGCTGGGGCTTCTCTTCAATCAATCAACTTTTCCTTTTGTGATCATGTAAGGGATTGTTGTTGTTTGTCACTCAATCTGGAAGAAGGCCAAGACATAAGGCAAATAATGCCATGATATGCAAGTGAATTGGACTTAAGTAAGGGAGGGCTATACAAAGTCATCCATCTCACTTTCTCCTCCTGAGTCATCCAGTGGCAAGATATGCACCAGGACAACTGAACATGACCCTGGATACGGTGGGAGATCTTACATTTTTAAAAGATCTTTAACAGGTCTCAGTTTGACTGAGGTAGCACCCATTCACTGATTAAGCCAAGTCAGAAATGTGACAGAGAATTGCCTCTTTACCTAGTTAAAAAAATCAGTCTGGGAGGGGAAGAAACAAAGAAAGAAAAAAATGAAAGAAGGAAGGAAGGGAGAGAAAGAAAGAAAGAAAGAAAGAAAGAAAGAAAGAAAGAAAGAAAGAGAAGAAAGAGAGGAAGAAAGAATGAGAAAAAGAAAGAAAGAGCAAGAAAGAGGGAGAAAGAGAGAAAAGGAAATAAAGAGACAAAGAGAAAGAAAAGAGAGAAAGAAGAAGAAAGAAAGAAAGAAAGAGAGAGAGAGAAGAAAGAGAGGAAGAAAGAATGAGAAAAAGAAAGAAAGAGCAAGAAAGAGGGAGAAAGAGAGAAAAGGAAATAAAGAGACAAAGAGAAAGAAAAGAAAGAAAGAAGAAGAAAGAAAGAAACTGCCCAACTGTGGACAGTTCCACTTGGGTCTCCAGTGAGGCAACACGTTATTTCTGCTTGCAGAGGTTGTTATTTGTCCTTCATTCTCAAAGAGGACCATGACATCAAGAAGGTGACATCAGAACACACAAGAGAATTGGGTTTAAAGGATACAGAGAGAGTTATAAGAGTACACTGGAATGGCTGAGAACCCTGCAGTAGGGGCAAAGCAACATCGGGGACTCCTCCAGCTCTAGTAATACTTCCCTTTTCATACATTCTGTAAACTAGGTAGGTAGTAGACAGAGTTCCTATCCTGAAGTTAGGAATATTTAATGTTCAAATCTAGCTTCAAAAGCTTTCTAGCTGTGTGACCCTTGGCACCTGCCTTCCCAGGTTGTTAAGAGAATGAAATTAGAAAATATATATAAAATGCTTTATAAACCATAAAATGTTTTATAAATATTAGCTATTATGATCAATATTAATATTATATCGTTGCTTCTTATTAATTATTCATTAATTAATGAATATCGTTGCTTCTTCTGTTGTTAATATTAATATTAATATTCATATCGTTGCTTCTTCTGTTGTTCTACCTCTTCCAGACCAGAATAAAGGGAGTGCACGTCTAGTCCTTCAAAGACATTAGCTATGCTAGCCTAAATAAGCTACATCTTAATAGCTGAGAAAGTTGAAGCCCCATACCTAAGTCCCATGACACAATAGTCAATAAATATTTATAAGTACCTATTATTTGTTAAGAATAGATACAAAGGGCACGAAGAAAGGCATGACTGTCCCTGACCTCAAGGAGCTCACACTCTGAAGAAAGAAGACATGAAAAGAAGCTGAAAGAGTTGAGGACTCTGGGAGGAAGGTTACCTGACTCAGGGACATGATAAAATCCTGTATTTGGGGTAATAAGTGATCTGAGGCAGTAAGATATTCAGAGTTAATTTCATTCTTGTAGAAGAGTTGAATTTCTGGAGATCATGAAGTCCAAGAAAGTGGTGGGGTCTTAAATGACAATTGAAGTCTCTGGGAGCCCTCCTCAAATGGTAGAGGATATGGAGGATATCTCTGATATATACTCCCCACCCACTCCCTAAGAAGGAGGGAGGGGGTCCCAGAAACCGAGAGTCCTGAGGAGGTATGAGTGTCTAAGTCTATTCATTTTGCAGAATGATGTTTCTAAATCATAAAGTCCAGGAAGTAGCCAGGAGAGAAATGGTGATCACAAAAGCTGGTTCTATGGTTGAAGTGGTCCTTTGGATGGAACGGATCCAAAATAAATATTCAATGGTCTCAGGTCATGGAAGGACTCAAAAAGGATTTTGGAAACCAAGTAAGAGAGGTGAAGGAGAAATTGGGAAGAGAAATGAGAGAGCTGCAAGAAAATCATGAAAAGTGAGTCAACAGCTTGCTAAAGGAGACCCAAAAAAGTGCTGAAGAAAATAACACCTTTAAATATAGGCTAACTCAATTGGCAAAGAGGTTCAAAAAGACAATGAAGAGAAAAATGCTTTAAAAAACAGAATTAGCAAAATGGAAAAGGAGCTTCAAAAGCTAAATAAAGAAAATAGAGCTTTAAAAATTAGAATGGAACAGATGGAAGCTAATGATTTTATGAGAAACCAAGAAATCACAAAACAAAGCCAAAACAATGAAAAAATGGAAGACAACGTGAAAAACCTCACTGGGAAAGCAACTGACCTGGAAAATAGATCCAGGAGAGAGAATTTAAAAATTATGGGACTACCTGAAAGCCATGATAAAAAAAAAAGAGCCTAGATATCATCTTTCATGAAATTATCAAGAAAAATTGCCCTGATATTCTAGAACCAGAGAGCAAAATAAATATTGAAAGAATCCACCAATCATCCCCTGAAAGAGATCAGAAAAGAGAAACTCCTAGGAATATTGTGGCCAAATTTCAGAGATCACAGGTCAAGGATAAAATATTGCAAGCAGCTAGAAAGAAACAATTTGAGTATTGTGGAAGTACAATCAGGATAACGCAAGATCTAGCATCTTCATGTAGACAGAAGGGCATGGAATATGATATTCCAGAAGTCAAGGACTAGGACTAAAACCAAGAATCACCTACCCAGCAAAACTGATTATAATACTTCAGGGGGGAAATGGTCTTTCAATGAAATAGAGGACTTTCAAGCATTCTTGATGAAAGTACCAGAGCTGAAAAGAAAATTTGGTTTTCAAGTATAAGAATCAAGAGAAGCATGAAAAGCAAACAGAAAAGAGAAATCATAAGGGACTTAGTAAAGTTGAACTGCTTACATTCCTACATGGTAAGATAATATTTGTAACTCTTGAAACTTTTCTCAGTATGTGGTAGTTGGAGGGATTACACACACACACACACACACACAAACACATACACCCACACTCACATACACACATACACACACACACACACACACACACACACACATATATATATATATATATATATATATATATATATATATATATATATATATATATACAGAGAGAGAGAGAGAGAGAGAGAGAGAGAGAGAGAGAGAGAGAGAGAGAGGAAGAGAGACAGACAGAGCACAGAGTAAGTTGAATAGAAAGGGATCATATCTAAAAAAATAAAATTAAGGGGCGAGAGAGGAATATATTGGGAGGAGAAAGGGAGAAATGGAATGGGGCAAATTATCTCTCATGAAAGAGGTAAGAAAAAGCCTTTTCAATGGAGAGATAAAGCGGGGAGGTGAAAGGGGAAAAGTGAAGCTTACTCTCATCACATTTGGCTCAAGGAAGAAATAACATGTACACTCAGTTTGATATGAAAACCTGTCTTACAATGCAGGAAAGTGTGTGTTCACCCTTTATTAATGAAGAGGACCATGTCATCATAGAAATAATGATGTGACTTGCACTTGACTTTGTTTTGAGTGAGGGAGGGCTGTGTAAGTCACCAGCCTCACTTCACCTCCACAGTCATCTGAATCCAGTGACCACATATTCATCAGCATGACTGGAGATGATGCTGGATGAGGCAATTTGGGTTAAGTGCCTTGCCCAAGGTCACACAGCTAGTGAGTGTCAAGTATCTAAGGTGAAATTTGAACTCAGGTCCTCCTGACTCCTGCATTGGTGCTCTATCCATTGTACCACCTAACTACCCTAATATAGGAAAGTAGGGGAGAAGGGAATAAGCAGGGGGAGGGATGATGGAAGGGAGGACAAATTGGTGGAGGGAACAGTTAGAAGTAAACACTCTTGGGGAGGGACAAGGTCAAAAGAGAGAACAGAAGAAATGGGCTGCAGGATAGGATGGAGGGACAAATAGTTAGTCTTACACAACATGACTATTATGGAAGTCATTTGCAAAACTACACATATATAGCCTATATTGAATTGCTTACCTTCTCAGTGGGGATGGGTGGGGAGGGAGGAAGGAAGAGAAGTTGGAACTCAAAGTTTTAGTAACAAACGTTGAGTATTGCTGCTGCATACAACTGAGACATAAGAAATACAGGTAATTTATATAGAAATTTATCTTGCCCTACAGGACAAAAGAGAAAATGAGGATAAGGGAAGGGAGGGATGTTAGAAGGGAGGGCAGATTGGTGGAAGAGGTACAAGAATGCTTGAAGTTTTGGGCTGGGGAGAGGGGAGAGATGGGGAGAAAATTTGGAACTCAAAATTTTGTGGAAATGAATGTTGAAAACTTAAAATAAATTAATAATTTTAAAAAATAAATTAAAATATCACAGAATATGGCAGTGTGTACAGCATGTAGAAAAAATGTCACTTTCTGGTAATCAGAAAAAAAAATTGTCTTCCCACACAAGTTCCAGGATGGAGGTTTGAACCACTTGGGCATTCTAGTGAAGCCTTTGGAACTTTTCTCAGAATAATATACTTCTTAGATTAAAATTTATTTATTTTTAGTTTTCAACATTTATTTCCACAAGATTTTGAGTTCCAAATTTTCTCCCCCTTTCCCCTTCTTACACCCCAAAATGGCATGCATTCTAAATAAACCTTCCCATAGTCTGCCCTCCCTTTTATCATCCTCCCCCTTATCTCCTTCCCCTTTACTTTCTTGAAGGGCAAGATAGATTTCCATATCCCATTGCCTGTATATATTATTTCCCAGTTGCAGGTAAAAACAATTATCTAACATTTGTTTTTAAAATTTTGAGTTCCAAATTCTCTCCCTTCTTCCCTCCCCAGCCACCCCCATTGAGAAGGCAAGCAACACAATACAAGTTATAAATGTGTAGATATGCAAATCAATTTCATAATAGTAATATTGTGAAAGACTAATTACATTTCCCTCCATCCTATCCTGCCATCGTTATTCTATTTTCATCTTTGACCCTGTCCCTCTTCTAAAGAGTTTACTTCTGACTATCCTGTCCTCAAATCTGCCCTCCCTTCTATCATCTCCCCATCTTATCCCCTTCCCCCCTACTTTTCTGTAGGGTAAGCTACCCAATTGATTGTGTATATTAATCCCTCCCTAAATCAAATTAAATGAGAGTGAGGTTCACATATTCCTCCTTATCACCTCTCTCTTCCCCTCCATTGAAAAACCTTTTTCTTGCCTTTTTTATGTGAGACAATTTACCCTATTCTATCTCTCCCTTTTTCAATCTCTCAATATATTCCTCTCATTTCTTATATTTTTAGATATCATTCCTGCATATTCAACTAACCCTGTGCCCTCTATCTATCTATCTATCTATCTATCTATCTATCTATCTATCTATCTATCTATCATTTACTCCACATACCCTAATAATGAAAAAGCTCTCATGAGTTACAATTATCATCTTTCCATGTAGGAATGTAAACAGTTCAACTTTAACAAGTCTCTTACACTTCTCTTTCTTGTTTACCTTTTTATGCTGCTCCTGATTCTTGTATTTCAAAGTCAAATTTTCTATTCAGCTCTGGTCTTTTCATCAAGAATGCTTGAAAGTCCTGTATTTCATTGAAATTTCATATTTCCCCTAAAGAATTATACTAGTTTTTCTGGGTAATCGATTCTTGTTTTTAATCCTAACTCCTGTGATGTCCAGAATATTATATTCCAAGTACTTTGATCCCTTAATATAGAAGCTGCTACATATTGTATTATCCTCATTATATTTCCACAATACTCAAATTGTTTCTTTCTGGCTACTTTCAATGTTTTCTCCTTGACCTGGGAACGCTGGAATTTGGCTACAATATTCCTAGGAGTTTTCCTTTTGGGATCTTTTTCAGGAGGCAATCAGTGGATTCTTTTAATATGTATTTTACCCTCTGGTTCTAGAATATCAGGGAAGTTTTCCTTGATAATTTCTTGAAAGGTGATTTCCAGGCTCTTTTTTTGATCAAAGCTTTCAGGTACTCCAATAATTTTAAATGATATCTCCTGGATCAATTTTCCAAGTCAATTGTTTTCCAATGAGATATTTCACATTTTCTACTTCTCATTTTTCTACATTTTCATTGTTTTGGTTCTGTTTTATAGTTTCTTGATTTCTCACAAAGTCATTAGTTTCCATTTTCTCCATTCTAATTTTGAAGGATTTATATTCTTCAGTGAGCTTTTGAAGCTCCTTTACCATTTGCCTAATTCTGATTGTTAAGGTCTTCTTTTACTCATTGGCTTTTTGGACCTCTTTTGGCATTTGGGTTAGTCCATTTTTAAGGTGTTATTTTTTCAGTATTTTGGGGGGGTCTCCAAAGTTATTAGCTCATTTTTCATGATTTTCTCGTATCACTCTCATTTCTCTTCCCAATTTTTCCTCCACTTATCGTACTTGATTTTCAAAATCCTTTTTGAGCTCCTCCATGGCCTGCAACCAATTCATATTCCTTTTGGAGTCTTCTGATGGAGAGCTTTGACTCTGCTGTCCTCTGGCTTTATGCCCTGATCTTCCTTGTCACCAAAGTAAGATTCTATCATCTGAGTTCTTTTACAATGTTTACTCATCTCCCCAGCCAATCATTTGCCTTTTAACTCTTTGTCAAGGCAAGATTCTGCTTCCAAGGAGGTAGAGTTTAGGGTAGATGTATAGAGGCTTCAGAGATTTTCTGTCAGCTGCTTGATCCCTCACGATCTATGGATCCAGAGCTCCAGAAGCAGCCTCTGCTGCTTCTTCCACTACTGCCAGTAGCCCCACTGCCCTGGGGCTGGGACCGGACTTGGTCAGACCATGCACTCCTCTTTCATCCAGGTCCCACAGGGTTTCCCACTGATCTTTTTGGTGTTTTGGGGCTGAAAAGTCTGGAAACCACCAGAACTGTCAATGATTCAGTCCACCACTCCTGCACCACTCCTGTGCCAGTGATGCCCACAACAAACTGCACTCCAATCCCTGCCCAATGTGAAAGATATTTCCTGTCAACTTTCCAAGTTGTCTAAGGCTGGGAATTGTTTCACTCTATTATTTTGTGGGTTCTACAGCTCTAGAATTTGTGGGGTCATTTTCACAGGTATTTGGAGGGTTTTGTGGGAGAGTTCATGGAAGTCCCTGCTTTTCCCCTACTATCTTGGCTCCACTCCCATCAAAATCAAATTTTAAAATGCATATAACAAAATACACAGGAAAGGAAAGCAACTATATTGAAATACTATTATCAAAGTCTTGAACAAAACAAAAAAATTCCTCTAGACCTCAGGTTAAGAACTGCTACCTAGATCCAATAAAAGTTATTAAAACTACAATGACATAAATTAGAAAGTCTAAAGGGAAGTCAAGTGCTAGCACTACCTCAACCATCTTACTCCACTAATGAATTCTGCTGAAGACACTGTGACCAAGAATCCAGAAAATAGTAATAATATCCTGTCCCAGATTAAGTCCTCAGCAATCATCCAAGGAAGTAATAATGGAGAATGGATTGGAGAATAGATCAGTCATTTCTATTGTTGCCTCCATCAATTTTGGATCAACAAAGCTAAAGCATCTTGGAATGGATTTATCCCTCTACATGTCCTTATTAAGAGACTCCCTACTACCCAAAGTTATTGTATGATTATGCTAATGGAATCAGTGACTTTTCAAAATTATTTCAGAAAATGAAAACTATAGGGGAAATCTCTGAGGATTAAGATCCTCCTGATCCAATAGATGCAGAAAAAAGCTTTTGACAAAGTACAATACTCATTCCTATCAAAAACACTGGAAAGAATAGTAATAAGTTAATATAATTCCTTAAAATAATAAGGAATATCTACCTAAAACCATCAACAAGCATTATATGTAACGGAGATGTTAGTTGCATTTCCAATAAGATCAGGGGGGAAACAAGAATGCCATTATCATCACTGCTATTCAGTATGGGACTAGAAATGCTAGCTTTTGTAAGAAGAGACAAAGAATAAATAGAAAAAAGTAGAATAGGCATAAAAGAAACTGTTATCATTCTTTGAACACAATATGATTATCATGATGGCAAGCAAAACAAGATCATTTGCTGTTTCTGTTTTAGAATAATCAAGTGCCTCTGATTGAATCTTGCCTTTATCAACCAAGTCTTCACTAGAAGTAAACTATAGAAATAAATGTTTCTTTAACTAGAACCATTATATGTATTTGTATTGCTAATTATTATAATGTGATTAAAGATCTTCCCCACCCACTTCCTGGGCCTGGGAAGACTTGTAGGAAGACCTACACCTTTTATTAATGAGGCACTGGTTCTCAAACCTTGTGATTACCTCCGACTCTAAAAAATGTATAAATACTCTGAGGGTGAAGTTTTACTTTGAAACTTAACTGATTGGAAGTGTTTGGCCAGATGAGACTCTGGGCAGTCACTAAGGAGTCCCTCAGCTTTGGAAACCCAAATGTTTGTGCTTCCCTCTCTGGCAACTAAGGATGTTTGGTCAGGCAGTTGCATCTGTCTGTTGATCTGTGATGTATATATTGCTTACTGTAAGACAGTTTGGAAGCACTGTCTGGTGATTTAGATTTCTCTAAGTTCAAGGTGCTGATGTTTTCCCCTGAACTAAGTGAATGATGCATGTGAAAAGTGATTGTTGACTCCTCAAAAGTAGCCTTTCTTTTTTATCAATGCAGATCTAACAACCTGTGATAGCACACCCACCTGTGTATGTCAGGTTGCTTTCTGTTACAATTATGTACTTAGAAAATCCTAGAGAATTAAGTAAAATGATACTTGAAATAATAAACAACTTTAGCAAAGTTGCAGGATTCAAAATAAACACACAGAAATCATCTGTATTTCTCTATATTACTAAGAAAGCCCAACAGTAAGAGACAGAAAAAGAAATTCTATTTAAAGTTACTGTAGAGACTACAAAATATTTGTGTATCCCCTGCCAAAACAAACCCAGGGATTATATGACCACAATTACAAAACAATTTTTCATAAATAAAGTCAAATCTAAATAATTGGGAAAACATCAGTTCCTCTTGGGTAGACCAATCTTATATAATAAAAATGACAATTCTGCCTAAATTAAATGACTTATTCAGTGCCATACCAATCAAACTACCAATATGTTATTTCATAGATCTAGAAAAAATAATATCAAATTTCATCTGGAAGAACAAAATGTCTGGAATATCAAAGGAATTAATGAAAAGAAATGCTAGAGAAAGTGGCCTAGCCCTACCAGAGTTCAAATTGTATTGTAAAGCAGCAATCATCAAAACCACTCGACACTGACTAAGAAACAGAGGGCTATATCTGTGGAACAGATTAGGTGCACAAGACAGAGTAATCAATGACTACAGCAGTCTACTGGTCAATGAACCCAAGGACCCCAGCTTCTAGGATAAGTACTCACTATTTGACAAAAATTGCTGTGAAAACTAGAAAATAGTGTGGCAGAATGTGGGCATAGATCAATATCTGACACCATATACCAGAATAAATTCTAAATGGGTACATGATCAACATAAAGGTTGATACTATAAACAAACTAGGGGAGCAAGGAATAGTTCATTTGTCAGGCTGATGGAGAATGGAAGAATTTATGACCAAATAAGAGATACAAAATATTCTTAAATGCAAAATGGATAGCTTTTATTACATTAAATTGAAAAGTTTTTGCACAAACTCCCTGCAACCAATATTAGGAGGGAAGAAGAAAATTGGGAAAGAATTTTTATGACTAATGTCTGTGACAAAGGCAACATTTCTAAAATAAAATTTCTAAAATATATACAGAATTGAGTCAAATTTACAAGAATACAAGTTATTCTCCTCTTGATAAATAGTCAAAGGATATGAACAGGCAGTTTTCAGAGGAAGAAATTAAAACTATCTGTAATCATATGAAAAAATACTCTAAATCACCATTGCTTAGAGACATTCAAATTGAAACAATCACACCTATCAGACTGGCTAACATGACAAAAGAGGGAAATGGAAAATAGTGGAGAAAATGTGGGAGAGTTGGAACACTAATTCATTGTTGGTGGAGCTGTGAGCTGATCCAACCATTCCGGAGAACAATTTGGAGCTATGCCCAAAAGGCTATAAAATTGTGCATACCCTTTGCCCCAGTAACACAATGCTGTATCACAAAGAGATCATAAAAATGGGAAAAGGACCCACATGTACAAAAGCTTTATAGCAGCTCTTTTTGCAGTGGCCAAGAACTGGAAATCAAGGGGATACCCATGAACTGGTGAATGTTGTAGTATATGAATTTTAATAGAAAACTATTGTGCTATAAGAAATGAAGAACAGGCAGACTTCAGAAAATCCTGGAAAGACTTACATAAACTGATGCTGAGTGAAGGGAGCAGAACCAGGAGAACATGCACAGTAAGAGCCACAGTGTACAAGAACTTTTTTTGATGGACTTAACCCTTCACAGGAATGCAAGGTCTTAAAACACTTCCCAAGGGACTCATGATGTCAAATGCCATCCACATCCAGAGAAAGAGCTATGGATTCAGAATGCAGAATGTCTTTTGTTATGTTTTATTTTGTTTTGTTTTTCTCATGGTTTCTTCCAATTGTTTTAATTCTTCTATGCAACATGAATAATGTGAAAATGTGTTTATTAGGAATCTATGTGTAGAGCCCATATAAGATTGCATGCTGGCTTGGAGAGGAAGAGGAGAGGAAGGGGGATACAATTTGGAACTTATAGAAGTGATTGCTGAAAACTGAAAACAAATAAATTAATATATTTGGGGAAAGAAAGTTAATAAAAATATTTTTTTAACTATCTTCATTCCTCAAAATAATCCTGGCTACACTCTGCAATCTGTTCCTTTTGGAGGTAAATATATATACCCAGAAACATACCTATGTATGCATACACACACACACACACACACACACACACACACACACGCGTGCGCGCACACATCCTCCCAATTTCAAGGGAGATAAAGTTTCACATTTGCAAAAAGCTGCTTTTTGCCCATGAATTGTGGCCTATTGTGAATTTGTTCATCTCAGTAAATCTATAGAGAGAAAAAATGAACATCAGAAAAACTTCAGCCCATCATTTAACACGATTCAATCTTTTGGACTAACTTGAAATGGAAGATGAATTACCTTTTATCCTTAGAGCAGAATCCCAGTTAAGAATTAAAGTCAATAGAAGAGAAAGTGAGAAAAAAATACACAGGGTATTTCCTTTTTGTAAACTTCTCTGTTAAAAGTCCTTAACATTGCTTCTAGTCAATATACAAAGAATATATTCAAAGAAGCAAAGAGCCCCATGCTGTCAATAGCTAAGTAATATGAGACTGGAACAAAAGCTACACAGGGCAGACTTTTGGTTGGAAATAATATGAATGTAGAATTTAAGGTAACCAAAAAGTTATCATGTCATAATTCAGTGCTTTTTAAGTCAGCAGTCATTGAATTATGTCTACAGTGATGAGAAAGAGACTGCACAATAGGAGTGCCACCTAGGTCCTTTGCCACATTAGTTATCCAGAAGAATAATTACAGAGAGATCTTGGTACTTCACTAGACCTTAAGCAGTACATGATATATGTCTATAACACAGGACCATATTGGCCAGCCATAAAAACATACTCATGTAGAGACAAAGACTTGCATTTCTTACTGTTGTTTTTCCCCTTCTAGGACAAAATTAGAAATTTTGTTCTTCATTCCTTCTACTCAATGTTGAGTTAAAGGATTTAATATTAATCTCTGGCTTTACTATTCTGATCTCTGTGACCTAGTACATGTCCTCTATAGGCCTCAGATGACTAAACTGTCAAATGAGCAGGTAGGAATATGTTTAAATATGTTGATATTTAAAGCCCTTTCCAGATTATAGTTCTGCAATGGTTAAAGTAGGACAGGTGAGGGGGGAGGGAAGGGAGACAGAGAGACAGACAGAGACAGAAGAAACAGTGAGAGATAAAGAAAGAGGAAAATAAAAAGATGAGAAAAAGGAGGAGAGGAAGCAAAGGAGGAGTAAGAAGTGATGCGCAAGAGGAAGAGAAGCACATGGCAGGCAAGTCAAAACATCACCACCACCATCTCCTCTCAAACCCTGATGGAAACTTCCCAGGACCCTACACCTAAGAACCTTTGGAACAGAAATGCTTTCAGCCCACTGACCTCTGCTGTCATCCTGGAAAGCAACCCCAATGGAAATAGAGCTTTGCAACTACTCCTGACCATGCTATAACCACATGTATTGATTTTTTCTGGGATTTTATTTTATTCTAGTTTCATTCTGAATAACAAGAGAGCATGACTTTGGTCATGTAGTACTAATATTATCAGAGTAACAAGACCCACCTCTAATCCCCAATGCCACCAATTTGGGGTCCCAGATTTCAAATATACTATGAAAAGATGAGCAGGATCTTATACAACTTTCCCCAAAGTAAGGAAATAAATTTCAGTTTCAAAACAAGGCCAATCTCAGGATACGGAATTTTAAAATTTCACAGAACTTCTTATAGACTTGAGATCAAAAGCGAAATTTAGACAAAATAAGTCTTAGTGTACCAGCCTATGACAGGGCCTAATGGATCAAATATAATATTATGAGCATGCTAAGTAAGACCCAGCAGAGCCACTGATGATCAGTATTCCAACAGACATAAGAAGAGTCATCAAATAAGTTCTTCATACGTTGAAACCTCTGGGTTTTCAGAAGAATTTCCAAGTCAACCTCACAATATTCATCATGTTTTGAAGCAAAAGGTTACATCCAGAATTCAGACCAGTAAAGGACCATTGGAGTTTTACCCTACATGAGGAAATCATATGGCACAAGAAGCAATTTTCCAGAGTTTTGTTTTGTTTTGTTTTGCCCTTACCCACCAAGTAAGTACTGGATTACTCTTGGTCATGTTTCTACCCCATTGCAGACTTGCCCTCTTACTGGGTTTTGCTTCCTTTCTACCCTAACAAGTTAAGAGAGACATACTATGTAGTCACTGGATAAGCCTTCTTCCCTTGAGACATATGGGTGGGGCCTTCCTTGACCCCAGACTCCCCCGTAATAAAGAAACTTTTTCATATTTTTGTGAAATACTCTGTACCATCCCCTATCCACCTCCACTTTTTCTGGGACAAAAATTTCTAAGTGAGCCCTGACTATATTAATCTTCCAAAATTATTCATCTCTGAGAAAAAAGATATAGTGACTTCCACTATTGTGTGTGGGAAAGGATGGTGATGACTGATGATTAGGTTAGAGGATCAGAAATTATACATAGATAAGGGCTAGAGTCAATTGCTGCTCTGAAATAAGTCAGTCCCATGTTCTGGTTGAGGTAGCCTGAGTTAGATATTTGTATAAATAATTCTGGAGGGAGGTGTAACAAATGGTGGATATGGAGAGAAAATTTATTGCTACTTATGCCAACTAGCGGACAGAAATAATAATTAGACTTACTCTTCTTCATGCATCAGTCAAACTTTATTAATCAAAGCATGAAAACCATCCCTCCTTAAAAGAATAAACCATCAACCTGCCTCTTAGAGTTTCTCTTTTGCTTCTTTCTTGCTACACTAAAGATAAGTTTACCTCTGTACAGCCAGAGGACATGTATCTCCCTTTGAAGTGGTCTTCTGGCATCTCTCCATCAATCAGCACTGCCTTCATGCCAACATGGTCTGCTTGAGTTTCAAGCATGACGGTCATCGATACTATTCCATGTGGCACCCTAGGAACAGGCTGAGGTATGGTTTTAAGACTTTTCACTATGAGTATTCCCAAGTTGTTTATTATATAATTTGATTGACAATTTACTTCAAAATGAACAATAAAGTTGTTTAGCTTTCATATCAAAGGCTCCACATATGTTTGTCATCTGTTTAAGAATACACACTTATTGCTTACTAAGTCACACCACACAGGAATTTATTTATCTTATTGAAAAATGACATACAGAAAAAACAACTTACTCCACACACTTCTATCACAAAATTGAGGCTTAAGACAAAATGCAATCAGTTATGCTAAGTTGACAAACTATCTTATTAATATACTAAAATTAATATACTAAAATACAGAATGGAGGATTGAGAAGTAGTAATGTTTTCTTTTAATCATCCCCAAACCCACCAGATCTTTAGTCACTAATATCCATGACTGCAGTGTTATCTTCAACTTTTCACTCTCTCCCTACATATTCAATTAGTTGCATTAACAGTAATAGGAGTGTTCAGAAGAGAGATAGTTTGGAGTTCTCTTTTGAATTGGTGTAATGAAATGCAGGAAGTAGATGAGGGCTGGATATATAGGTCTGGTATAGAGAAGGTAATTTAAGACATGGATCTGATGAGAATATCTCCTGAGTTAATTTCAATTGAATTGGAATAGAGAAAGTCCTGAATAATGGAGATGGATTAATAGACTATTTCAGTGGTCTAGCAAAGAGGTGATGGGGGCTTAAACTAGTATGATTAGCCATGTGAATAGAGGAAATGAGATACACAAAAGAGATGTCATAGAAAGAGATATTATAAGGTTTGGCAACTAACTGGATATATGGAGTGGAGGTGAGTGACAGCATGGAATCAGAAATGACACCTTGCTTGTGAACCTAGATTATGGGGAAATTTGTGTTATTATTGGCAGTAATAGAAAAATCTAATAGAGATGTGACTTTAGATTTGAAAAAAAAATTATTTTAGACATGCTGATTTGGAGATGGTAGGTGACATCCTTTCTCTTAGGTACAAGGAAAACCAGAAGTAAAATAGAAAAGAAGCAAAGAAAATTACTTTACTTCATAGCTGTATACCTCAGGGAAAATAATTTCACCACCATGACTCTCAATTTCCTCATTTGTTAAATAAGTAATGAATTAGAAATAATCCATATCTATGTTTATGTTCCCACTCTATATCTATGTTCCTTTTAGCAAAGAAGGATGGGCTATACAAATGCATTAACATAAAATGATTTGGGGGGAATGAAATTTGGTATCCCAAAATTCTACTCTCATGAGGAACATAAGGAGAAATAAGAACCAGTAAATAAGACAAATAGATGAAGAAAATCAGAATTGAATCTAAGAGAGAAATAAGGAGAATACAATAAATAAAAATTTCTTGGGAAAAAGTAATGGTGCATGAAAAACAAAATAATTGTCACTTAAACTAAGATACTGGATGTAAAGGGATAAAGCTTTTGAACAATGACAGAAGGAAATGGAAGGGTATATGTCTATGAGGATATAAGTAAACAATGGCATTAAAGATTTATATAAATTTGAAAAAAAATCTTTACATTGGGCAGGGGTCAGAGAACTGAGTTAGCCTACAGCAATGGAATAGTACCAAGGATTCTAAGCAAAATTAATTACAAGAATAAACTGCTGAGCCAAAAGAAAAATGGAATAAGAAATAACATAAAACATAAATGGAAGAAAACCCAAACCTAACCATAATAAACTTTCATTACGGTGAAGAGAAGGTAAGAAACGTTAAGAAACAAACAAGAAATTAAAAGATAAGAATTATTCAAACTCCCATGTGAATCACATGTTTAAAAAAAAAGAATTCATAGGGATGGATTACCAATTTTTTTTGAACACACAAAATAGTGCAATGTGCAACAGACATCTTAAATAACCCAAACTTAGAAAATGCATAAGATATAATGGAACATGCAAAGAAGGAAAGTGTTTCATTATGACATTACAAAAGGAATTTCATGAAATATTTAGTATGCAAATAGTTTCATCAGTTAAAATGGCTTTAACAAGCTCAGTTTATATGACAATATTCTTTGTATTGAAAGCATGGAAAAGACAAACAAAAGGGGAAGAAGGGAATAAGCATTTACATAGCACCTTCTATGTGCCAAGCTCTGTGCTAAGCACCTATAAACATTATCTCTTTTACTTCTCAAAACATTTCAAGAGGTTTAGTGCTATTATCAAGCCCATTTTACACTTGAGGAAACTGAGGCAACTCAATTAAATGATTTTCAAGAGTCATAAAGTTTGTAAATATTTGAGCCTAGATTTGAACTCAGAAGCACATACCAAATATCCCTCAAATTATTCATTGAAAAATTGTCAATGAAATCCTAGAAAAATAAATCCATATATACCTTCTAATTCCTACCTTAGGAAGTCATCCTTTATATCCAAGAAAATATCCAAAAAATCTTTCACTCTGACCAAGTTGAAATTATACCATGCATGAAAGAATAGTTCAATATTAGATAAAATAATTAACATCAACATGTTAAAAATAATTACACATCAAGCTACACTATTATATCAGGATATGTAGAAATATCCTTTGAAGAGGAAAATGTCATCATTCATGCTTTCAAAAGCTAAAAAGCATGAGCACAAAAAGAATATTTTAATCTAATAAAAAAGTTTATATCTAAAAGTAACCATAAAAAAAAGACTATTGATTAACAGTATTGCAGGCACTAAGGCATTAAGGAGCCAGGGCCCATCTTATCTCAAACTCATTTTCAGATTGGTTGGCTTTAGAGAAGGCAAGAATCAATACCTTGGTCAGGTAAGAGGAAGTAAGCTTTTTTTTTCTTTTCAGGCATGTAAAAATATGTGCTTCTTCTTGTTCCTCTGCATCTTTGAAATCTTGGGATGTTCACTGGCTGTCTCCCATGCCTGGAATTCTATCCTTTCTTATAATTACTTCAAGAATTCTTTCAAGACTCAATTAAAATCACACCTTTGACTGGAAGCCTTTACTAACCCCCCTTAATAATAGTGCCTTCCCTCTGTTGATTATTTCCAATTTGTCCTGTTGTGTTTTGTTTGAGGCAGCAAGATGGCTCGGTGAATAGAGCTCTGGGTCTGGAGTCAGAAAAATCCGAGTTCAAATCCAACTTCAGACACTTATTAGCTGTGTGACTCTGAGAAAGTCACTTAATTATTTTGCCTCATCTCCTCATCTGTAAAATGAGTAGTATCTTTGTCAAGAAAATCATATCACTGAAGTAACTGGATAACAATGAATTATTTCTATACAATTATTTGCGTGTTGCCTCCCCCATCAGGCTGTGAACTCCTTGAGAGTAAGAGCTATCATTTGTCTTTCTTTGTATTCTTAGCACTCAGCATAGTGCCTGGCACATAGAAAGGCCTTAATAAATGTTTAGAATATGTGAGATTACATAAAGGTAATATGCACACTGGACATGTTATTTGGTGAGTGTCTTTTTGTGTAGACAGAAAACACATTGAATGGAGCTCAGGAGCTTGTGAATAGCAGCTCCTCAGCTTGGTTATCCCTAGAATTCTGGGAAAGTGAGTGAAACCATGTGGCGATGATCTATCTCTGCAAATTTAGACCTATTACTGTTAGACATTGAGTGAGCAAGCCAACCTAAGTAAAGAGTTGGATTCTGACACTCCTAGTGGAGAGGTATTAGGCCTCTGCAGAGTGTGGGTTTTTAACTATCTCACTTTAGTGAAAATGTCACTTTTAAAAACCCTGTTACTATATTAGGAACCAAGAAATCCAATGCAACCTTAAATTGGATTGAGAAGCATACTATCTCAGAGTGGAGAAATGATATTCCCACTGTATCCTCCTGTAATCAGATGTGTAATGCAGTTTTGGAGAATTATAATATTTTCTATATAAATTTGAAGAAGAATATTTATAAACTGAAATTCATCTAGAAAAGAACAATCAGAAAGATGAAGCTCCTTGGGGTTCACACTATTTGAGGATAAGTTAATCAAAACCGATGATGTTTAACCTGGGGAAAATAAGAGGGAACTACTACCTCTCTTCAAGTCTATCATAAAGGAAAGGGAATAGATTAATATATAACACTGAATAAAACAAGAAAGAATGAATGAAATTAATTTCATTCAAGATCCAGAAAGGGATAATTTAGACTTAAGTTAAGGGAGAAAAATTTGCCTGCCAATTGAGCCATCAAAATTAGAATGTAATGGTTTGAGAAGTGGGAATTTCCTAGATTTCTTCAAACAAAGGTTTGATAATCACTTGTCACTATTACCAGGAAATTTGTTTTAGGACATTTGGGTAAATTAGATAATCTTTAAGATCCCTTTCATTTCTGTGTTTCTGTTTTTGTTTTTAGTGCTCAGTTAAGAATCAAGAAAACAAGCTAGTTTCAAAAGTTTCATCATCAGAACTCAGGAAAATAATAACAATAGTAATAGTCACAATAAAAATCCCAAAGCAAGGGCTCTTTGCTCTCTGGCCACTTTTGTCATATTTCCCCAATATTGGCCAAACTGTGTTCTTAAATATGTTATAGGTGCTGACTGCTGCGAGTACGAGAATCAGAGGTATTGGGACATTAAGCCTAACTTGAGCAGGGGCAAAAGACATAGAATAGCAGGGGTTCTGCTGTGCATGACCTTGTCATGGCAGGGCTAGATAAGAGATCAGAGGATAACTAAGAATCTTTGATTGCTCCAGCTGAGTTTTTTAGAGACGCAATTCTATTAGTATAAGATGGCATTCAAAGGTCAGCCAAAGAAATGGGAAAATGGGATCTGTAAAGGGTCAGTGGCATAGATTATCTATAGCACAAAGAAAATCAGTATAAGATTTCCAAGAGAACCCAAGAAGTTTCAAATAACAACAGTTGCCTTTCTACAGGAAAGGAATAATATAGCATGAGAGATAATCAAGCTGTATATGAGGGAAAAACTAAAAGATTATAAATAAAATCAGTAATGGGAAGGTCAGAATATGAGATGTGAACTAGTTCAAAAAATTCATTGTAATTTTTTTTATGTCCAATAAGCAGAGAACAACTGTAACTTTTCATGTGGAATGTCCAGGGACAAAGGCATATACTTGATCTTTCTAATAGGTTACAGCTCTGGAGGACTTCAATTATTTTCCTGAAAGATAAACAACCATCTTATGGACATTGGTGGGTAATGGCACAAGGAAATGTAAGGAACAGTAACGTAAGTTTTCTAATGGACAGAAATGATTTTTAGGGCTAGTCATTTTAGCTGCCAAATTTAATAAATAATAAATTAAAAAATAATACTAATGAAAAATGACAACTCACAGTTTAGAAAATGAATCTTTTCAGATTTTATATTAAATCAAGAATTATGAATGAGTTGAGAAATGTAATGTTCCACATTGTGTTATCTGAGCACTTTATTCCACCTCAAAGGCTAGAAAGCATATTTCAAGTTCTTTGATTTGAGACATTATTAAGTAGAGCTAAACAGTGAAAATCAATCAGGTATTTATGTACAGCAGTGTCCTGAGTCTGTCTCCTGAGAGATACATCATTCATATATGTGAATAAATACACACACAGATAGATAGATAGATAGATAGATAGATAGATAGATAGATAGATAGATAGATAGATAGATAGATAGTGTGTGTGTGTGTGTGTTTATAGACTAAGTAGGCAATTCATTTCTCTAGAATAACGAAAAGAATCCAAAGGCAGAAGGGCTTCAGTCACTTTTTCACATGGGACCAATTTAAACAAGTAGACTCAAAGGGAATAAAAGTCATTTTGGACATGCAACTGCTGCATAATTGTTTCATAAGTGGTTGCTATGTTTTCTGATATTTCATCTATGTTAAAAAGAATAAATTGAACAATCTTCAGAAAAAAACCAAGCACCAAAAACAAGCATGTTCCCCTTTAGAAAAGGGTAACTACTATACTAAAGAATGTAATGAACTCTAATTTCATTGCAAAAACTCAGTTCATTCTAAAGACAGTTATGATGCAAATGATAAGCCTTAGGAGAAGGAAAATTTGGTAATGGGATTTCAGAGGAAGGAAGGAAGCTTTGAAGAGAGTTAGAGAATAACTTTGGTTGAGATAATAATTTAGTGAAACAGCTTTCCCTCATTAGAAGAAAAAAAATATTGAACAATGCTTGTTCAGGCCAATGGGGAAAGAGGTCACGTTTCCTTTCTTCATTGTGTCTGTTTTTATTTTACCAAGAATAAAAAAGAAGAAGAGAGACTAGTGATTTGGCATTAAGGTAATTCTGCCTAGACTTTTCTGGGATTGGCAAAAAGCAGGTCCAGATAAATTTTTAGGGTAAAGACCTAAAAAGAGAGGAAGCCTTAGTTAGCACAGCCAGAGATAACTCAGGAACCCCAGGGAGGAAACTAAGGTTCACTCACAAAGCTTCTAAGCCACTAAAGAGTGGCTTAGAGACACCAAGAGACCAAAATTTCTAGGGCCTGGTAGAACTGTTTCACACTTGAACTTCCAGGTCATACCAACTGAGAAGAGAAAGAGAGTTAGATGGTAACTCAGTGTAGCATTAATGCTATTTGCAGTTGCTGTGCAAGTGTAAGATCAATAACACCAGAACACAGGAGGGCTGTTAACACAGATTGCTTTTCTAAAGGAAAGACATCTTCAAAGGGGTTAGTAATCTTATTCTAATTAAACAATGAAGAAAGAGAGTAGAGAGAAGTGAGTATCCAAGAAAGAATCCAAAAGACAGTGCCCCAACTATCTAAACAGCATAATAGATACATGATCACCAGACCAGAGAGCACCAACATCTGGATTCACATAGCCAGGGAGCCTCTTAACTACGGCTACTCAGAGTTTCATCTGGCCAAATCACAAAGACCTCAGGGAAGCGTTCTTCCTATGGTGACCTTCAAGACGAAATAGCAACTTCCCAAAATACATACATACTTCAGACTAACAGGCTCAGAGCCAGAGGCATTATAACCCACAGTGCCTAATTGGCTCAGTGTCAAAAGGTATTAAAGACTGTGTGACTCAACAAGGACATGTATCACAATTGTGAACCAGGCTGGAGTTCAAGACATGCATGATTGAAAAATTTGTGTAACTTTAGACCTGGGAACACAGCTTCTTTTCCAAGGAAATAAAGGGAACACATAGTCACATAGACCTATAAATGGACAAGGAAGGTTTTATATTCCCTTTACCTTTCACTTGGTAAGAGTTCAATTAGACCTTTAATTTAAAACAAGGGTTCTCAACCTGAGCTCCATGAATTTGATTAATTAATAATTAATTAATGATTAATAAATAATAATTAATAATAATTATTATATAGTACCTTAAGGTTTGCAAAACATTTTATAAGTATGAAATATAAAATGGGAGTAATGATAATACCTTCATCTCAAAATTGTTGTGGGAATCAAGTGAGATGATAATTATATAGCAGCTGTCACAGTGCCTTACATATAGCAAGCATTACAAAAATGTGAATTTCCATTGTTATTTTTGTCATCATCATCATCATCATCATCATCATCTTACTTTATCTTCACAACAGGCCTCCAAGGTAGGTGCCATTATTATCTCCATTTTACATATGAGGAAAGTGAGGCAGGCAGAGTGACTTATCTGGTGTCACATAAAGAGCAAGTATTTAAGATTAGATTTGAACTAGAGTCTTCCTGACTCCAGCTCTAGCATTCTGTCTATTGTACAATCTCACTTTTTCATTATATTTTTCCTTTGCAATACGCTATATTTTATTTTATGCATCTGAAAACATTATTCTGAAGAGTCCAGAGGCTTTACCAGACTGTCAAAAGGGCCATGACATAAAACTTTTAGTACACCTGTTTTAAAAGCAATTCATCTTCTAGGCCATCCACAATTTGTTTTAGATTTAATAGAACTTTTGTTTGCATTTTAAGTCGATATTTTACTATTCTGTGTGTGTTTGATTTTTTGTTAGTGTCAAATAGGATGTTAGTGAAACAGGATGGTAACTACAATAAACAAAGAGAGCTGGCCTCAGAATCAGTAAGCTTTAGAATCAAGTCCCACCTCCAACATATACTGACTATGTAGCCCTGAATAAGTCATTTTGCTTTACAGTGAGCCCAAAACTCTTAGAGCCTAAGATTATAACTTGCAGTGGAGATGCTAATATGCGTTGGGAGACTCAGTTTCTCACTGGGGATTCCCTGCTCCTAAGAAGTCACAAGTCCAGCAAAATAATAATAATAAAAGTTATCATTATTATCTATAATCTTGTTTCAATATTTCAGTCTGAGATTCTTGATCTCACCCGCCACTAGTGAAGCTTAGAATTCATCCATGACTTCATCCTGTGATATTCTTGCACACGTTCCCTCATATGTTTTCCACAAGTAATCTAGAAATATGATGGATATATTAATAAAGGGTTATTTTATTTAGAAAACTGTTGCCTAAGAAGCTATCATCTTTGTGATTTAGGCAATTAGTGCCTAAGGAGAAATTTGGTTGCTAGTGTCATAGAAACCCAAATGGAAAATAGAGCCTTCTAGGGATATTTAATTCAAATTGTCATCTTACAGTCTAGAGAGCTACTTTAGTCTCCCAGAAGGCTTGACTAAACAATGGAACTTTAAAAGAAATGAATCAAAAGTCCTAGTTATGTTTGCATCTGTCTCCATGAATAATTTATAGTAGATAGGGAAGCCGGGATAACATTCAATGATAATTTTTATCATGGCTAAGAAAATAGGTTATTTAAATTTTTTTAAGAGATTTTCAGGAGCCTCTCTTTCTTCCATATTATTTTCAGTATGACAAAATCAGGTTTAAAAATAGTGCCTTCAGTCTTCATGGTGTTGCTTTGGTAATATGTCTAAGGATTTCTATTTTAATCAACTGTAAGAGTTTTTTAACGTACAAAATTATTTCTCAAGGTATAAAAGCATCAGCTAATTTTATCCACCTAAACCCCAGGAATAACAGCTTTTTAAAACTGTTTTTATTTTTGTTTCACATTTGAAAACAAGATGCATTCCTGATAAAGGTCTATAAACTAGGTTGTACATGTTTTACAAGATTCCCAATTCTGGCAAAGCATAACAATGACAGTTTGGGGCAATAACACATAAAAGGTATTCTCATAGTCCCTTGACTGTATGTGATGTTTTTAAAAAAATCTATTGTATTGAATAATAATGCACCTTTCTTTATAACTCTACTGAAAAACCGTGAGTAAAGCATTCACAATAAGATGATGTTACTGATATAGTACCAGCTCAATGGTTTGTTTTCCTACCAGTGGGACTATGTTTTCACTAATTTGTTCACATTCTTTATCTGGCCTTCCATTGTAGCCAGTGAGCTGCATTTCCTTGGTGTTTGGACGAGGTCAGGAACACATTCCACAGAATTAAGTATTTAATAGGCCAGTCTAGCCTTTACAACCATGTACAACATGCTAGACCAATATAACCCTCACATAGGTATCACAGCATGTACAGTTCTGTTTCCATTCTGCTATCCATATGGTAAAGAGATGGAGTTCTAATTCCTTTCTGAGCCATACATGAGCATGTATAAAAAAAGAAACAGTGACTGAACCTTGCCCCTTTCCTTCCTGAAAGGCTTAAATGAGAAAGATATTCCTAAGCCTCTGGATGTGGTGAAGCCTTGGGCCTTTGCCATCCAGGCCAATATATGGTCTGGAAATTAATTCAGTCCTCTTGCTCTGCAAAGAGTCCACATTCAAATGGAGAAAGATAACATGCATAGGAGGTTTCAATTATAAGTCATAGGGAAAGGTCTGATAGTCTTAGTGGGTCCTGCAACACAGAAGTGACAGTGCATCTTCTTTTGTGTCATTTTCATTGATAAAATCATTCTATTCTGACACTGAGTTATTTTAGTTTTGAGTTCTTTAGTGACAAACTTTTTCTTTACTCTCTCTTAAAGTATGTATGACTTCTGAGGAACTAAGGACTATAGAATACAAAGGGGACAGTTTACAGATTAGGTCTCTACAGGGGTTGACTAAAGATGCTGCTATTTCCAGATGTTTTGCATGCAGGCTCCTGCAATGATGACTTAAGTAACCTTTAAATATCCTCTAAGTTAAAGTGGTTCTAAATGCAACTGGTAGGATAGTATTAGTAGTGGTAGTGGTAGTAGTAGTGGTAGTGGTAGGAGTAGTAGTAGTAAAAAATAATAGCAAGCAGAATGCTTTACAAATACCTTACCTTTCGATCCTCACAACTCTGCAATGTACTTGTTATTATTATCACCATCTTATAGATGAGAAAACCGATGCTGATTGAAGTTAAGTGACTTGACCAGGGTCACACAGATAGTAGGTATCTGAAACAGAATTTAAATTTAGATCTTGTTGATTCTAGGTCCACCTCTCTATCCTTTCATCTCAAGGCTGAATTTGTGATGCATGTGTTTGCTATCATCTCCTATTTTGTTCTGTGCCCAGCTTCCCAAATGCACAGGATATGACCATGGATGCACTCTTGGATTTTCTAGAGTACCTAGATACACTGCAACAACTCTAGAATGTTTCTAAAGAGGATGAATAGGAAGAGACATAAAAATAAAAATTCAATTGAGTAAGTATTCCTAGCTGCTTTATATGTGCCAAGGACTTTGCTAAGCAGCTAGTTGGCATACTGGATAAAGTTTCAGACTTGGAGTCAGAAAAACCTGAGCTTGAATCCTGCTTCTGGGATTTACAAACCTTATATTGTAAACAATCATTTCCCTTCTCTCAGCCTCAGTTTCCTCTCCTGTAAGATGGGGGTAATAGTGGCAGAAAACTCATAGTTTTGTTGTGTCAAATCAGTTGATGTATGTAAAGCACTTGACAGACTTTAAAGATCCATATAAATTCTGTCTACTCTTTGGCACAAGGGATCCAGAGGAAAAACAAAGTAAACTCCCACCTCAAAGTGTTCCATAAAACGCAGCCCAACTTGAGACTCCAACAAAGCTGCTGGACCACACGCCAGAGCCTCACATGGCCTTGAACTTCCACATTTTCCCACCTGCTACATAATATCAAATTTTTTTGCCCAGTTGACAGTTGTAAACAATGTCTTTCTAAAATACTTATCTCTGCTAAGTAAATATTATTTCCTCTCTAGCTCTGAAGTGGCTGAAAACTTGCAATTTCACATGTTTATTGGGTCATTGTTCCTAAAAATGGAAAATATCTCAAAGGTTACCTAATTCAACTCTCTTGTTTTGTATGTTAAGAAACTGGGATCTAAGGATGGTAAGTGACTTTCCTAGAGTTAACGCAGGGAGTAAGTGTGGTGGACATTTCCCTCTCTCACTTTCAATTGCATCTTTCTGCAAAGTGAAAAAGTCAGTTCCTTTGTTTGTACATCTACAAGGAAAGGGTAGATTATTTTCTATAAATCTTCAACAAGTAGAGATTATATTAACATATGAAAAATCTTGGTTTGAAATTCCACAAGTTTGTCAAATCTTAATTTGAACTCATGTCTTCTGACTTCAGGCCAATAATCTTTCCAATGTACCAGCCATATTTATTTCAAGGATGTGGCACCACCTGTATTCTTCTGCCAATATTTATGCCTAAAGGTTAAGAATAATAATGACAATAAGTCATATCAACTTTTATTAATAATTAATCATACAATAATTTAAAATCCAATTATATTTCTTATTAGGGAGCTTTTGATTGTTTGGGTATTGATTATAATTCTTAAAATTTTTCTACAAATATTAGTGTTACCAAGGATCAGAACAAAAGGTTTATGACTGAAGTGTGATTGAAATGAATGTTATTGAATGAGGTCAAGCTCAACAACAGGACTGGAAAGATGATATGTCATTATGTTGTAATATAATTTAAGTAATGAACTAATTCACAAGAAGACAAATGAGAGAAATATTAAGTCATATCACCCTCTCACTAAGGTGGGGGGATTTCACAAAATACTTTCATCAGCAGAGCCCACTCATGCAAAATGCACAACTCTCTTTTACTCTATTGAGAGAGAGAACTGTTTTACCCAAGAAGCTCTCCATCAAAAGTGATCCACTTTCACAAATCCATGATGCAGCCAACAGATTGGCCTCCTTCTCTAGATACTCACCACTTAATATGTCTGAACTGATTAATCAAGAAAGTGATTATAGATTGATTAAGAAAAGGGATCTGAAAAGTGAACAAATGCAGCTCAGAAGAGAATAAGAACTGTGTTCACCATGAATGGCTAGGTGTTTCTGTGTATGTGCATAGTTTAGAACTGTCATAGTTTTTAGTTAATATTTCATTAATGGCTAGTGTATCTTGGAGCATCATAATTTTTATTCTTTCTTTAATTTGCTTTACTCTGTTCCAGTTCTCGTCTAGCCTATATATACCAGCAGAGATGGGGTTTTTTCAGTCTTGATTTTGACAAAATTAAGCCTATTGTTCTCTTTCCTCTATATTTCCATTTATGGCCAAGAGTAGATAAAACTCAGGAAATTCCCACAATGATTTTACCTCTGCTTTTTATGAATTGGCTATCCAGTTGGACACACATGCATATAAGAAAGTGTCTACATGGAATAAGGGACACATGAAAAAAATGGTGCCAATTCACTTTGGAGGAAAAATCAACAAAACAAGTTATTTTGTACTGTGTAGATAAAAGCAACTGAGTGGCTGATCTTTTCATTTAAGTGTGAATAGCATTGCAAAGACAGTCAAGTGTGTTTATTTGGAAATCACAATGCAATATAACTTAAGGACTTCTAATTCATATGAAAGAAAGCACATAGATTCAGAAGTACATTTATGGAAAACATTATTAATAATTATTTTATGCTGATATGTTGTTAAAAGTAGTGTTAGCAAATACCTAGCATGGGAAGTAGTAATCAAAAAGAGGCGTCAGGAAAAGTCATGCTAATTTTACACCAATATTTATTGCTAAGGCTTCAAGTGTTTCCCCAATGAATATCATGCTAGATTTTGTTTTTAAAGAATGCTTTATAATATTAAGAAAAGATTACTCTATTTTTTTCAGTATTTTAGTGTTGTACTTTGTCAAAGTATTTTTCTTTAATAAAATTTTGAAGTTTGGGATGTTTATTTCTTTTCAATAAGATTATGTTACTCAATTTTCTGAAGTTGAACTATATTTGTAACCCTGCTATTAGTCCAATTTGATTACAGTGAATTATTTTTTCATAAATTGAAAAATATAACCTTTTTCTAGATTTTATTTTAAAACTTTAATCTGACTAACAGTATATTACATCCCTACTAATCCATCTTGTACTCCTTTACCCACAGGCTTTTATACTTTCAGAAAGAGGGTAAGGCAGAATTGAGGATATGGATGGAAGCAAATGATAGATCCAAGACATGGGTAACTTTTCATGGAGCAGAACAAATTAGGGATTCAGTAAGACTCAGAAAAAAAAAAGTCATAGGAGAAAAATGACTTGAGGAATGTTAAGTATATAGTCGCTATAGGAGTAATTTAGGTGAGTTATCTGGGAAATCTGTAAGAATGCCAATCAGCAGCCAAGTGGACCTACTACTACTCTTTAAGCAATATACATGATGAGCTTCAAGACAGTACCTTTGATCGAAGCTACTTTTCCTAAAAGGAAAACTCAAATTTCCTACTACTATTTCAAACTGCGTTATTCTACATAATGAAAAAGCATATCCGCTCCCTTGTTTATGTGCCTCCAAGGAAAGGGTAGATTGTTTTCCATAAACCTTCACTGGGTGGAGAAGATTATATTTATATACGTGATAACACTGTTTGGAATCCTCTAAACTTGTCAATAGTTGAGAATTTCTACTGTAAATTGACCCTCATTTTCTCATTTGGACAATGTTTCAAATAAACTTCATTGTCATATATATATACAGTTGTTATTATTTGACTATCAGTGCATATATCTATTAAAAATAGAGTGGACTTTATGACCAGGGAAATCTAAATTCCCAGACACATGGAAAGATCCACAGTCAATTTCTAATAATATTTCTAATAACCACACTTATTGGTGGTTATTATTCTAAGAATTTACTTAGGAAAGAAATACATATGTACAGATATATGGAAATAAACAATAGATTTTTTTTAGATACAATAAAAAAATAAATTTTCTATCTGAATGTTCCTGACATTTGAAAACAAAAAGTTGTACTGTCACGTCATTATTGATTTTATACATGTATCAAATACCCATGCACAACATTTTTGCTTCTTAGAGTCTTAATAGAAATATATAACAATAGTATTACTAATCCCTTTTTTCACATACATACACGCATCACTGCCCTCCCATTCCAAGTTTTGAAATAGTTGATACATTTATTTTTTATCAGGAGCTATGAAAACTATACTCAGCCTGCCCTCAATCTCATTAGAAAGTAATATTAGGTTCCTTTGCAAGTATTTTAGCATTCATCTGAAGAAATTAGTTTTTCCCCCCTTTAAACTGTCAGAATTTGGAACTGTTCTTTATTCAATACTCTCAGCATGATTTTCCTTGAGTTCAAGTGAGACAAAAGTCTTGGCCTTATTGTACATTATTGAAACACATTGCTTTCACTAATGAACCCATGAAGATAAAGGATCATTTTAGTAGGTTAATGTGTCAGATTATGTAATCACTTCCTTTCAGTACATGTGACATTCAATGAACCTAAAGTAAACGAATTATTAAAATTTAGGCTAAGATTGAAAAATTCTTATATCACTTCTGTGTTAGTATTCATTTATAAATATAATTCCCAAATGAAAAATTATTATATGATAGAGGTTTTAATTAAACACAAATAAAAGATTTTTGTAAAATTTTAGAAGACAAATGTGGTTTCATTTTAAAAGTGGTGGCTTTATGATACACAATAAATTCATCAAAGTCTTTTAGGAAACATGAAACAGCCATATTTATATTTTTCAGTAAAAATAAGAACTATTTATCAATTAACCTGGCATGTAATTTATGAATGTGGAAAAAAATTAATAAGAAGTTTTTGCAAGTGGCAATCTAGGGTGATAGGAGAATTGATACAGCACTGAGCCTGGAGGCAGGAAGTGCTGAGTTCAAATCTTCCCTCACGCACTGTGAACTTGAGCAAGTCACTCAACCTCTCTTTGTTCCAGGTCCCTCATCTGAAAAATACAGATAATAACAACACCTACTTCCTAGAATTGCTGTGAGAATCAAATAAGCAAAGCACATAGTACCTGGCATATAATAAGAAGTATATGAATGTTAGTTACAAAAATTAAGTATAAAAGATATGGCTACAACATGGGTCTTATAGCCCTGAAAGGCAAAAAGTAGACCTGATTTGAACTTTCATCTCTTTCAAGAGTCCTTGTAAACATCAATCTCCAAATTGCCTTGTATGCCTCACTAAATTCAAAAATGAATTCCAAGGAAAATCTAGGCAGCTTTTCAGTGTCAGAGCACAAGTCCAAAAGTGTAGACCCTGACTCCCAAATATTTTGACTATGAACATATGAATATGGGCATACTTCATTTTATGTCCTAAAACCTTAATCCCATTTTCTCCCCTATTAAAGGAGAGACCAGTGCCACCATTTGCTCCCTTGTCCAAACTTATCCAGTAGTGACCAAATAGGATTCATATTGTACCTGGGTGGTAAGGGAGAGGAGGTACAAATTTCTTATCCCAATTACTAGTATGGACCATATACCCTGGAGAACTGATAGTATTTAGTAAAACTTATTGGCAAAAGATAGGAAAAGTTAAGGTTACCTGACTTTTCCATTTATATAATAGAGTCATAGCATCTGCTCACTTAAAACCCTAATTTTATATAATTGGGGGTCCTTTTCTCATTCCTCTTTGATGGGAGAATAGGGATATGGTCTCAGATGTTACTTACAAATACTTCAAGATATTCATCCTGCCCAAGAATCAGCAGCAACAACTGGTGATGTTTTACCTCTGATACTAAATGCTTTGTATTTGGTGGTAATTTTTACATCTTAATGTTAATCACTTCCCTCCAGGAGCTAGTTTGCTTGAAAGGTCTGATGAATTAGACGGCAACCTTTGGAGCAAGCAGCCTTTAAAGGAAGTTTCTAAATTAACTGCAGTGTAAGTCTGGATTGAAATTGCCACTGAAAGGTTGCAAACCAATCAGAGGTTTTGCCTTCCAACATTGTTTCCCTTTTGGGAAAACTTTCTGTGTTTGTGTGTGTGTGTGTGTGTTTGTGTGTGTGTATGTCTGTGTTATGTGTTTGCATACGTGAGCATTGGTGGATAAACACATAAAAAAGTGAATACCAGATTTGGAACTTTCCTGAAATAAGTTGCTACAATTATTTAAAAAAAAAATACAATATGATTAGCAAGAATAGTTGAACAATAGAGCAGAAGTAACCAGGGAGGGGAGAATAGGAAACCAAGGTCCTAAGGGTGTAATAGGAAATGAAGTTGGGTCTATCCTCAGGATTTAGGACATCCCATCCACATTAGAAAAGAATTTGGAGAAAATTAACAAGATAGTGACTTTGGAGTGTTGACTATTTTACCCTCTGATGGCTCATGATAAAGTGCTTTGTAATCATTTAATTACTTATCAATATATGTTTATTAATCTCTTCACAGAAGACCTCTTCAGCAAGAACAAATGGCTTTCTGTGGATAACTAATGGGTTGATTATTCTCTTCTCCATCCTCACAAACCATGGAATAACTGCAGGCTTACATGAAGTAGCAAGACAGCCTAAGAGAAAGAAAGACAAGATATACCACCACAATCTAAATCAAAACCTCTCTTCAGACTCTGATGGAAATAGCTCATGACCCTGAACCTAAGAAACTTGAGGGGAACAGTTTGCTCTAGACCACCATCCATACTTCCACCTTGGCCCCCAAAGTCATCATCAATGAGAATACACAATCTGGAAAGGGTTTCTTTCACCATCCTTGCCACTAGCAACACTAATAATTGAAAAATTACCATTGACTAGAAAAAATACGTAAGAACCATTAGAGTACCAGGACCCTACAGAATCCCAGATAGTCTGTCCAGCCCTTGCATCCATCATTACAGAAATCAACTTTATGGAGATGACGCCAGCCATGACTTCTGGAGGTAAGGCAGCCATAACCAGTAAAGATCTCCAAAAGAAATCCACACTACCAGGTGGTCGCTAGCATATTCACTATTGGCAATATCAAATGGTTCAATACTAAAAATTTATAAAATTTAATCATCGGGAATGACATCAAAAGGGTAATTACTATATGCTTTACCACTATACTCTAAATGTCACTGGACCTTTCAGTATGACTTGCAGCTTATCCTATTTAGGTCTTTTCTCTCCTGTTAAAATGTGAGTTCTTTGAGAAAATGGACTACCTTGCTCTCTTTCCATCTCCAAGTACACTATGTGTGTCTCTGAGGCTTAGCATAATGCTTATATACTTTTAAATTCATCCATCCATCCATCATTCATTCATTCATTCATCATTCATGTATTCATTGACATAGACAGTATTTAATGAGCTATATAATACCAATACAGTTGTTCTCGAGATTGTGTTTGATTTTGAGTTGAATACTTCTGTTTTAGTAGACTTTACGAAATAGAAGGTCAAGCTGGCATTAGCCATTGCTATTGACAGGCTGAGGGAGGTAGATGGCACAATGGAGAGAGTGCTGAGCCTGGAGGCAGGAAAACTCTTCCTCCTGAGTTCAAATCTGGTCTCAGGTGTTTACTAGCTGTGTGACTCTAGACGAGTCACTTAATCCTTTTCGTCTAAGTTTTCTCCTCTGCAAAAGGAGCTGGAGAAGGAAATGACAAATCATTCTAGTTTCCTTGCCATGAAAACTCCAAGTGGTGTTACAAAGAATTGGGCATGGTTGAAAAATGAATGAACAGCAATAACATTGGTGTACTGGGCTAGTAGATCAGTAATCCATGAACAATGTGATAGGGTCAGCAAGCTTATGACTTCTCACATGGCATGATGAAGTTGCAGTAATGCAATTGAGTGGCATACCTTATAACTGAATATGTCCTAGATTGATTTATTAGAAGAAGACCTGGAAAATCAACCTCCAAAAGTAGCAGCATTTTTCTAAAGAGTCTTCCATTCTCCCTATTTTTTTCCTTCCTTAATTCCTCTCTGTACTTCTACTCCCTTTGATCTCAACATTGTCTATTATAGCCACTGATTAGTATAACTTTTTACTGAAACTTTACCAAAGATCAGAATAAAGGAGACTAAGCTAACTGATTAAGTGTAGAGAGAACATATTGATCAAATAGTCTGTGAAAAAATAGATATCATATATGTGCCTCAACACTAGTCAAAGTAACCAACCAAGGATGATGTCTCAGGGTAACATCATCCAAAGATCAGGACGCCACCTCCAAAAAGTTCTTTATCAGTTGTAAAAACTGTGGAAACTTCATTTTTTTTTTCATTTCTGTACATGCTCTTGATCAATACCTCTCTCTCATCATGAATACTCATTGAGAATGTATTGAAGGAATGGATGAGACTAGTACCTTCAGAATCATTCCTTCCTACATATACTTTTTAAAAATTTTCCCTCATTCTGCCACTATGCTCTAGCACCCTAACTTAGAATATTAAAGAAAAAAGAGTCTTTAACTTTTGAACCAGCTACCCCCCAAAATTTAGTGGTAAAGTAGGACTTAATGCCTGGGATGCAACTCCTCTTTGCCTTATCCTTTTAGAATCCAGGGCTTCCTTCAAATCTCTGCTCAAGTGAAACCTGATAAATAAGGCTGATCCCCTTTCTCCCCTACCCCCATTATTTATATTCATTTTGTATATCTCTTGTACATACAAACCTTCAAGTATGATTTCTCTCCAAATGAAATGCAGATTCCTTTAGGTCAGAAAATGTGTCATTGTTGTCTTTGTATCATCAGCCCTTGGAGAGGAATTCCAGGTACACAGTAGGTCTTTAATTAATGGGTGTTGGCTAACTGACTTTTCCTTATAGTAACACTGGCCTCCTGATATATATTATTGTAGTATCATTAAATTAATTTAATAATAGCAAGAACAAAATATTAATGACTACATATGCCAGGTACCATGCAAAGTTCTGGGGATAAAAATAAGAAAAAGGAAGAGAATTCTTGCCCTCAATGGAGTTTACAATCTAGGATATGACAATAGATATAAAGGAAGCTGAAAAATGAGGAGGGGTGCAAGCCAAGGGGACCTATCATTGGGGCATATACTCCATGGAATCAAAACCAAGCAGAATTACTGATAGAAAGCAGGGAATTAACCCAGGAAGTTCGTATCACGGTCATCTGGAAGGCTTTAGAAAGAATTTAGAGCTCCACTCTCCAGCCCTAAGGGACTAAGGAAGTTTCAAAAATGTTGAGTATCCGAAACAAACAAAAATCAGGACAGTTGAATCAATCAGATGATGTTATTTCAGGTGATCAGCTTATCTCAGGCAGTGCATGATGTTTTCAAGCAAGCCTGTTGATGGAAAGTGGATAGTCCTTTACGTTTCATTACAACTCTTTGACAACCAAGAACTGTATGCTCAGATAAATACATTACCATATATAAAAATAGTCAAGTACAAAGCTGTCAAAACACTAGTTTGGGTGGGTTCTAGACTATTTTGAAATACATTTCCTTAGCTCTGGAGTCACTCACACTTTCTGCCCCATTTGTGGAAACTTTTGTAAAACTTCCATTCTCCTTGCTGGTCAGTCTCCATCATCTTCCTGCCTTTAAGACATGAAATTAGATCATTAAAGACATTAGAGGAAGGAAATCAATCAGAGAATCTTGAATGAGAATCCCTCCTCTCCCTATTCTCCTCCTTCCCATCAGTCTAATTTTGTTTCCTGACCCTATTATGGACATGTCTGCTGCCTTTGGGAAGTGTCATGGGGCTGAACTACTCATAGAAGTTTGGTTTTACTTTTTTGTTTTGTTACCTCCTTTCCCCTGAACGCTATGCAGAATCCCTTTTATAAGCCTTTCTTTCTATAATTTAAAATAGGCAGTAAAGAAAGCTCAATGATTTAAGCACTGTCTGGTCTACATTTTCTTTTATAAAGCTTTCTTTATGTCTCTAAACTGCTTAAACAAACTTAGACAGGATTCAAATGCAACAAGTGGCACTGTAATGTTTAAAATAAGTTTCATCCTAACAAATGGATTGAATGGTACAAACTGTTAGCACCCAATATAACCACAGATACAGTTTTATGCAATGTCAAAACACGGTCTCAATTTGCAAATCATCATATAAGGCACAATGTCCTACTGCAACATATATCACATGAGTTATTCTCAATCTTCTTCACTTTCATAGAACAAGTTTCTGCTGCATTTAAAAATATTACCAAAATGTCAAGACTGGACCAGAGAGTTTTATAGTGAAGTTTTTCTCATCTAATTGCTAATAAATGTTTAATTAAAAAAAATAATCTGCATACAACTTAAAATTAAATATTAACCTTTAGGGCTTTAACTCCAATATTAGTAAGTGGACACATGCCACAGTAGTAAGACTATTAATATTTCTTGCTGGAGGACTAACTTTAAAGTATTATTATTGTTCTGCCTTGCCATAAGCCTACATTGGAGCAAATTACCATCTTTTCTCTTTTTTTATTAAGATTCTCCAAAAGATTACAAGAAAGTTGATTAACAGGAAAATAAAGACAAAGGTATGTGTGGCAATCTGACCAAAGTAATATGTCATTCATCTCTAATTAGTAGCCATTCTAAATAAGGAACAAGAAGCAGTGAATTTTGTTTTCTTTTTCTAATTTGATTGGAAAAATATCACATCCCATGCACTCCTTGTAATTTCTAAATGGAATTTATCTTTTAGAATGTCCAAATGCAAAGAAGAGGGATACACTATTATAATTTCTCTATTTAATATTTTATTTTTCTCTAATACATGTATAAGAAAATTCTAAGTTTTATTTTTGAGTTCCAAATTCTCTCCCTCCCTCCCTTCCCACCTTCACTGAGAAAGCAAGAGATTTGATATAGATTATACATATTCTTTAAGAAAAGAATATTTCTATTTTAGTCATGCTGTGAAAGAGAACACAGACAAAAAAAACAAAGAAAAACAAAGACAAAGTTTGCTTTGATTTGCATTCAGACTACATCAGTACTTTCTCTGGAGAATCATAGCTTTTTTCATCATAAATCCTTCACAACTGTCTTGGATTATTGTATTCCTGAGAATAGTTGTCATTCACAGTTGCTCATCATATAATATTGCCATTATTGAATATAATATTCTCCTTGTTCTCCTCATTTCATTTTGAATCAGTTTATGTAAGTCTTTCCAGGTTTTTATGAGAGCATCTTGCTTATCATTTCTCATAGCATAATATTTCATCACTATATGCAAAAATTTGTTCAACCATTCCCCAACTGATGGACATGCCCTCAATTTTCAAATTTTTGCCACCACTAAAAAGATGCTATAAATATTTTTGCACATATAAGTACTTTTATTTTTTGTTGCTTTTTTTTTTCTCTTTGGGATACAGAGTGAGCAGCGGTATTTCTTGGTCAAGGTTTATGCATGGTTTTATAGACTTTTGGGCATAGTTCCAAATTGTTCTGCAAAATGTTTGAATCAGAACATAACTTTACCCAACAGTGCATTAATGTCTTAATTTTCAACACAT
Source organism: Bettongia penicillata ogilbyi (assembly GCA_023548195.1). Classification (NCBI taxonomy): domain Eukaryota; kingdom Metazoa; phylum Chordata; class Mammalia; order Diprotodontia; family Potoroidae; genus Bettongia; species Bettongia penicillata. The sequence goes on from JAJHZJ010000653.1 coordinate 1,456,994, forward strand.
CCTCTCCAACATTTGTCATTTTCCTTTTCTGTCACATTAACCAAACCGACACTTGTGTGGTGGTAGCTTAGAGTTGTTATAATTTGCACTTCTCTAATCAGTAGTGACTTGCAGTGTTTTTTTCACATGACTATAGATAGTTTTAATTACTTTATCTGAAAGCTGTCTGTTCATATTATTTGACCACTTATCGAGTGAGGAATGGTCTTATTTCTATAAATTTTACTTAGTTCCCTATGTATTTGAGAAATGATGGCTTTATCAAAAAAACTTGCTATATTTTTTCTAATATGATTACTACACATTTCTCTCCATTCTATTTACCTCTGTTCATCCTACTCTTTCTCCTTCCACCCTACTAATTCTGAAAAGTGTTTCTCTTCTGTCTTTTACCTGTTCCAATCTGCTCTCCCTTCTATCACTACCTGCCCCCCTTTACCCCTATCTCCTTCCCCTCATATTTTCCTCTCTGGTAAGATAAATTTCTACACACAACTGAATGTGTATGTTATTCCCTCTTTGAGCCAGTTCCAATGAAAACAAAGTTCATGTGCCCCATCACTCCCCCATCTTCCCTTCCACTGTAAAATCTTTTTTGCATGTTTTTTATGTCAGATAATTTACTCCATTCTACTTCTCCCTTTCCCCTTATCTCTGGCCATCCCTTCTTCTCACTCATTACTTTTATTTTTTGTAGATAATCATCCCTTCGTATTCAACTATTACTCATGACTTCTGTCTATATGTGCTTCTATTAACTTCCCTAATAATAAGAAAGTTTGCAGGAATTACAAGTACCATTTTCCCATGTAGAAATTTAAACAGTTCAAATTTATTGAGTCTCTTATGGATATAATATTCCTGTTTACTTTTTATGCTTCTCTTTATCAGGAATTCTTGAAACTCCTCTATTTCTTGTGAAGGATTATATTCAGTTTTTCAGACTAGGTGATTGTTGGTTGCAGTTCTAGCTCTTTCACCTTCCATAAAATTATATTTCAAGCCCTCTGATCCTTTAATGTAGAAATTGCTAAATGTTGTATTACCCTGACTATGGCTCCACAATATTTGAATTATTTTTTTTTTTTTGCTCCTTGCAATATTTTCTGCTTGACCAGGAAGCTCTGAAATTACTCTGTAATATTCCTGGGAATTTTCATTTTAGGATCCTTTTCAGGAGTGACTGATGGATTCTTCCATGTCTATTTTACCCTCAGGTTCTATAAAATCAGGGAAGTTTTCCTTGATACTTACTTGAAGGAAGATGTCTAGACTGTATTTTTTTAATCATAGCTTTCTGATAGTCCAATAATTCTTAAATTTTCCCTCTTGGATCTATTTCTCAGTTTGACTGAGATATTTCACATTTTCTTGTATTATTTTATTGTTTTGATTTTGTTTTATTCCTTAATATTTCATGGGGTCGTTAGTTACCAGATGCCCAATTCTAATTTTTAAGAATTGTTTTCTTCACTCAGCTTTTGTTCCCCTCTTTACATTTGGTCAATTCTGATTTTAAAGGAGTGAACTCAGTAAAAATTCAGTAAATTTTTGTAATTTTTTTTTTCTATTTGGTCAGTTGGGCTTTTCAAGGCATTTTTCTCTTCATTGGATTTTTGTGCCTCTTATACCATTTGGCCTATTCTGCTTTTAAGGTGTTATCTTCTTCATTATGTGTGTGTGTGTGTATGTGTGCGTGTATGTGTGTGTTTGTGTCTCCTTTACTAAGCTTTTGACGCCTTTCATGATTTTATTTTATCATTCTCATTTCTCTTCTCAATATTTTTTTCTACCCTTCACACTTGATTTTTAAAATCCTTTTAAGGTTGTTCTGTGGCCTATGACAAATTCATATTTTTTTCTGTGAAGCTTTGGATACAGGAGTTTAGACTTTGCTGGGTTATTCTGAGTTTGTGTTTTGGCCTTCTTAGTCACCATAACAACTTTCTATAGTCAGGGTCTATTTTGTGCTATTTGCTCATATTTCTGGGTTATTTTTTGACTTTTAACTCTATGTTAAAGTGGTGCTTTGCTTCAAGAATGAATGAGGCACTGTCTCAAGCTTCATGCTTTTGGGGTGTCTATTTTCAGAGATAAGTCTGGAGACTAATGAGTTTTCAGTTCTTCTAAGATGCTAAAGCTAAAGAGACATGTTTACTTCTCTCCTGACCTGTGCTCTGGTCTTGGACCACAAGCACTCTTTCCCATCCTGGAACTGGGAACAATGTTTCCTGGGGCTATTAGCTCTAATGTGCTATTGCTCCTCCTCACCCTGGGACTAAGACCCAGAGTTGTGATCCTGTAACAATAAGTACCCTGACACACACAGGTGGGAAAAGGCTGTTATCACAGGTTCTTTGGTGTGCTTCTCTAAAGGAAAGGCAACTTTTGAGGGGTAAACAGTCACTTTAGTCAAGCACAGGTATCAGAGAAAGTCAAAATTACAGAGAAATTAAAAATCAATAGCTTCCAAACTGCTTGACCATTAAATTACACTGTGTTGTTGTTGTGTTCATCTTACATTGTCAAAGAGGACCATGGCATCAAAGGAATGATGACATGACTTGCACTTGACTTTGTTTTGCGTGAGGGAGGGCTGTGCAGGTCACCAGCCTCACTTCTCCTCCAGAGCCATCTGAATCCAGTGACTATATATTCATCTGGATGACTGGAGACAGCCCAGGATGCAGTGACCTTGACCTTTTAGGCTAAGGGCTTTTCAAGTACTCACTTAAAGTGAGGTAATACCCATTCAGTGACTAGTCCTCTTTAAAAAGTAGTCAGGGTGATGGCCCCTATAATAGAGAAAAGAAAATTAGATAAATCACACTGGGAGGGGCAGAAGCCTCAGGGTTGTTGTTTTGAAATGAAACTATTACTACTGACATTCATTCTAAGTCAGGAGGGTCCAAACTTAGAAGGGTAGCAGGAGAAGTCCATTATGGTGGAGTGAGAGTGGCCACTATTGACCAAGCTCCACAAATTAGTCTTTGAGGGAGACTGAATCAGTAGCTGCAGGCGTGTTTTCTGGATGTCTCATCTCACATATGGTAAGAGAGTGAGACAATTGATTAGAAGGAGAGTATAGAGGTCCCTTTGTTGTCACTGGTGACAAGAGTCTTTAATTGTACTTAGATCTGGGTCTGGGAGGCCAAGCAAAGTAAGATTTTTGCTGTTTTTGTTTTATTATAATCAAGATGTATAATGCTTCCTGCCAACCTTTTACGTTGTCTTGGGCTGTAAAATTATTTTATCCTGTCTTTTGTGGGTTATTCCACTCCAGGGTTTGTTTTGAGACATTATTTAAAGTTTTTTTGGATGGGTTTTAAGGTGAGCTCAGGTGAAGTAATCATGTCAATATCTTCACTGAAAATATTCAAGCAATTTATTCTATTGTTATGTATACAACTATATGATAGTAGCAATGCAACAGAAATTTTATTTTATAAAATTTAAACATCTTGAGATGGGATTTTCTTTTTTTTATTTTTGTATCCCTAGAGCCTAGCATAGTTCTTTGTACATAGTAAGTATTGAATAAATGTTGGTTGAATTTAATTGACCTGAATTTGGTGTATATAGAACTATTCAACTCTCCCCAACCTAACGCCTACCAACCCACCATCTATAAGGAAGAAGAAAAATGCCTAATGAAGGAACATTTTGTATGTCAACTTGTATGTATTCTAGTGAAATGTATCCATATACTTGATGACATGAGCATAAATCTTTTTTTCCCTGCTTCATGTATTATCTGTGAAAAATGTGAAACATATTCTTTAGTCTGGACTGGAAAATTGAGTTAGACAAAGATGCAGAGCTCTCTGTTTTGGGAGTTGGATTCAAGCATTTAGATTTAATTTCCTTGCTTACTCTGAAGTTTATCTTCCTCAGAAGATAATTTTACTTCCCTTGAGTATTGTCTCAATCTTGGTAGTCTTTCCCAAATAACATAATATCTGTAGCTGTTAGGATTAGTTACTGTCTTGTCATTGTCTCTTTTTTTTTTTGCCTGAAGAAATGACAACCACCCAAATACCCAGCATATAAAATTTTGTTGTTGAAATCTATGCCAAGTAACAGAGTTTTTATAAAAAGTCTTCCCTCTGAGACAATGAGGTACAGCTACAAAGGTTATGGAAGTAGACGCTCAAGATAAAAGTGTCTTGAGTTTATGAGACTGGGAATATCTATTTGGTAATCTGTTCAATCTTTGCAAATCTGTGTTTGGTATTTCTTATTCCTTTCTATGGTTTGAAATTCCTGCAAGTATAACTGGAGGCTGGTTCATATGTAGACATCATCTTGCTGATACACTTTCCCCTCTTGATGAATTAAGGGTCATGCTTCCAAAATAATCATGGTGACAAACATATATATATATATATGGAGCGTGTGTAGAGTCTCTGAAATTGAATCCATCCAGTTAACCACGTAATGAGTGGAGGCTCTTTGCATGAATTCAAAAGACAAACCCAATTTCTACAATGCATCATTTGAGCATTCTGTTCCTACTAGTGTGAGTCTTTTTAGAGGACATACTATGAGGGGAAAGATTTTTGGGGACTTCTCTAAAATCATGTGGCCTTAGAAATGAGCCTCAGTCCTTGAATTTTGCATTTTTTCCCATTCTATGTGAAGGGGGTAGAGCCCCCAAAGACTTGTGAATTTCCAGTGGTCTACAGGGCTCTCCAGCATCATGGAATTATAGAGTCCAAAGGTTGCTTTGATGTCTCATCTTCAGCAAACAAGCCTGGATTTTGTAGCCATCCCAACATTGTTATCCCTAAGAGTAAGGAGAGACCTTCTGTACACAGAGACCTTCTGGAACCAAGCCAGTGAAAGCTGTTAGGAGTACTCATCTGCTTAGTCATTTCACATCTAGACATGAACTTGCTGAAATCAGTGCAATGTGGGAACTGAGCCCAATAGTCTCTCTCCCACTCCTAAGAGACCAGGGTGAGATAGGAAAGGGTATGCCCCCAATTATGAGGGGAAAATTTTCTTATTGCAATATCTTCAAAGTACACATCCCTTGTTAAAAAAAAAAAAAAAAAAAAAACTAAATAGTGATAAATAATGGTAGCCTCTGGCCCTACAAATGGCACTCCTAATCTATAAGCATTCAGACTTAGGATAGTAGATAAAAGAAACATTTATAACCATTAGAGTACTTTACATTGTAAGGCAGATATAGCAGGCCTGACTGCAAGAGACAGTCATACCATACTCACTACACAAGATTCTCTAGATATCTTCAATCTCCTGTGTTAAATGTGTGCTGATATTTTTCATACCTTTCATGAATTACTTCTTTTGAATCTACAAATTCCAATAAGGTCTCAATGTTTGTTTATTTTATATTTTTTTTTCCCTGATACTTTAACATAACTTAAATATTTCTGGTTTATAAATCAGATAAAAAGATAACTGCATTCTTCAGTTTCACTTGGATAACTGAAATTATTTATATTTTATACTTTTATGAAAGCATCCAGAGACCATCTAACCTGTTAACCATACTGCCATTTGAAGTGTGCTAACCAGGTGGGAATTTATGTCATGTCTAAGGAAGTAAACCAAAAAAATATCCCACAGACAGTGTTTTGTATCTATTTTGCCCCACTTTACCTAGAATAAAACCTCATTACAACCTACCTTGGCTATTGCCAGAGGCATCCTCTCCTTCCAATATATACCACTATTACATTAACCTTTCCTAACTTTGATGTTATCATGTCACTCTTTTGGTCACAATCTTAAAGTGGTTTGTTCCTAGTAAATGGGGGAAAAAAGCTTTCTCGCACAGGATTCAACTCTATTCATAACCTAGCACTGTATCAGTATCTCCTTAGCTCTTCCACATTTGGTGGTATTATAATGAGTAACTAATACATTTGAGTTGTTTAGATAGGGATATGGCAATGAATGAAATCCTCTTTCTCTAGAACTGCAATAGCATCAACTGCATCATGGAATCAGGATGAGATTTTCTGTATTGAATATGGTATGAATGAATGAAAAAACATTTATTAGGCACTAACTATGCAAAAAAATAACTTTGTTGAGTATTGGGGATATAAAGAAAAATGTAAGGCAGTCCCAGTTCTCAAGGACTACATGCTCTAATTAGAAGGAAAACATCCAAAAGATATTTCTTGTAAGTCAGGTGAGAAAACTCAGTTGTCCTCAAGGTACAGTGGCAAAACATCCTCTGTAGAATCATTTCTATTGATAAAACCATATCCACTAAGTCACTTCACAGTTCCTAGGAATATGCCACTGAAATTTTTCTTTGCTTGGTGGTCACCATCTACTGAAGAGATAAAGACTGTAGTAGTGAGGAAAGGTGCTGGATTGACAGTTGGTCTCAAGCCACTACTCTTCCTCGGGTTCTTAGGCTTACCTTACATAATGCTTCATGTTACTTTTTCAATTTAAAATTATTCTTCCACTAGTAAAACTTGGGAGGAAAGATGTTATTTGGAAGAAGACTTAAGAGGCAATAATAAAGACCCTTTCCTTGGGTATTAGAGAAAAGGATGATCACTTTTCCTCACAACAACCCTGTGAAGCTGGTGCTATTATGAAATAATAAAGTCAAAAAATATCCCAGAAAGACCAATGACAAAGAAAACTGAAAAGAATCAGAAGTTTCTCTATTCAGTCAATCCAAACAAAAAAAAAAAAATGCTGAAAAGCTGACAGAGAGAGTTCAGCAGATAAGCCAGCTCAAGTACAGAAGATGACAGATGTTGGGAGATTTGCTTCAGTGAAACCAGGTCAATCCAAGGAAATGAACTTAGGTAGATTAAATGACTCTCTGAGGGTCACAGAGCTAACAAATGTATGGGACAACAGTTGCATTCAGGCCTTATGGATGCTAAATGCTCAATTATACCTCTAGGCATCTCCCCATAGCCCATGTTCTTCATTGTTTCCATTAAATACTTCTCACTTGAAAACCTAACAATAAACTGCCTGTATGTGTGGAATTCAATGTCTAGGGCTCATGCCTAAAACTTAGTTTTAGAGAGTATAGCTTCTGCCATTAATTGATTCATGGTGCATATCCACTTGATTAATTTGATGAAGGAGATGGAAATCCCTCCCCCAGCCTAGCTGACATGGACTTTTTCTTAGCAAGAAGAATAATCAATAAACTTTTTTAATGTACCTACTACATTCCAAGAACTGTACTAAGTGCTAGGGCTTCAAAAAAAAAAAACAGTCTTTTTGTTCTCATAAAATAACATTCTACTGAGGAAATTGCATATAATTAAATATGTATATAAAATAATTACAAAATATATGCCAGGAAGTTTAGGGAGGATACTATCAGTTGGGAAATTCAGGAACAGCTCCAAGTTGCAGGTGGTGCTTATACTCAATCTTGATAGATGTAATGGTTCTGTAAGGCAAGAGTGAGAACTTGGTGTTTCCCAGGCATGAGTGATGGCAAGTTCAATGGCATGGAGAGGAAAGATGGATTATCCTGTGTGAAGAAACTCAAGAAATACAATTTATCTGTGCTGGAGCATGGGAAAAGAAGTAATGAAAATGAGATTGGAGAGGTAGGGTGGGGGCAGATTGTAAAGGACTTTAAATACTAAACATCAGAGTTGGCTTTATCCAAGAGGTACTAAGAAACCACCAATGAGTATTAAGCAGAGAGTGATCGGTTTATACCTACACTTAAAGAAAATCAATTTCAAGAATTCGTTCAATCAAAAATATATTTGAGGCAGGGAAACAAATTAGGAGAATATTATGGTACTCCAGGCTAGAGGTACTGAGGGCCTGAAGCAAGTTGATAACCATAAGGAGTAAAGTACATGGATGGATATGGAAATTATTGTCAAGTTACAATTGTCAAGATTTGGCAACTGACTGAAAATGTAGATTCATTTCAAAAGGTGAGGTCATAAACATTGGAGACTGAAAGGAAGCATTATTTCTGAAAAGAAATCAACACATAGGAAGAGACTGAAGATAGTTTTCCTCTATGGAGTTTGCTTTCCCATAGTTTTCCTAAGCCACCTCTGCATCCCCAATTTCATAATTCTGATTAAAGCAACCCTGTCATTATTCCCAGAAAAGGTACAACCTTTAGTTCCTGGATGGCCCCACTTAGCTCACCTCTAAATTTCTGGACCAGAGTCCTCCTCCCTAGTCACTTTTACCTTAAATAGGTTGTTTCCTTTTGAGATTGTAGGTAAATGATTACTGATCCTTTAAAGTCCTTTGACTAATTAACCATCATTTACAGTATTAAAACTTCGCATCCCTGCTTAGTCGATTATACCTTCTTAGTTTTGGAATGATAATATAAGAGACCAGACCAATAAGTCTCAAATTTCCCCATAATTACAAATGCATAAAACTTGACTACAGGCTATAATTATCATTATTTGACATTGTTTACTTAAATCAGTAGAGCACATATGACATTTTAACCACAAAACAAGTCACTAATCAGAAAGTGAAACTGGTCTAGCAAATTCTAGTTTCTCAGCTATAATTATTTGTGAAATGGTACCCTATTCTTTTCAAAGTGATCCCAATTATTGTGTGAAAACTTTCGCAAGTTGATTCCTGAGTATCCTCTTTAAACTGACTATTTGATAGTCAACATAATAGGGTCAACATTTTTTTTCATTTTTTGAATCCCAGAGCAACATTTGCCTTTTTCTTCAATCTTCAGAGACATGCACTCTCTCTCATGCTTTCTGAAGGACAACAGAATTATAATGTGGGTGACCCAAATGGCAATAGAAGAGACATTTAAGGTGGTAGCAACAATGATGACTTGAATGTGAAAAGCATTATAAAATAAACCATCAAAGACACGTGTACTTGAGAAAGGCAGATCAATCAGGTAGGAACAGTAAAGGATAAGAGATGGACAGACTTAAGGCTGGACTTATTTTAGCAGCCTATTAAAAAACTCAAAAAATTTCCTCCAGAGTGTTCAATAGAACCTCGGCAGTAGACCTAGAAATGAACAAGAGTTAGGAAAAAAAAAAAAAAAAAAAAAACTTCTGGGTGTGTTTCAATCTGCACCAGTGGATAGAATCCCTACATCAATGAGATCATAAATCCATTTCATAAATCCATTCACCTATTGAAGTATAATCATTTTTAACTCTACAGTAATACCTAACAATTCAGTAAGTCCTCTTTAGTGTGTGAAAAAGAGGATTTCAAAGCCATTTAGCCTTCTTAAGCATACTCTAACTCATCTTCCTTTCTCTTTTAGGTTACCAGTAGCTCAACCACAGACAAAACGTGCTCAAAAGCTTTTAAGGGGAAGTTGGAGGCTTTTAGGTAGGAGAATAAGGGAAGTATTACCAAAAAAAAAATATGAAGAGTTTGCATGTGGTCTCCTTCTTTAGATTGTAAGCCCTTTGGAGCACAAACTGACTTTTGCTTTCTTTTGTGAGTGAAATCAGGTTAGTGAAGAACCGTCAGGCATGAATCTTCCAAAATCCCTACCTTTCTTGCCAAAGCTAAAGTTAACTAAGTATCCACCTTAGGCAAATAAAATGCTCTGGGATGGAGGAGAAACACCAAAATTCTGGTCATGTGACCTGGTGTACCTCCCCCTTCACTTCCCCTTCACCACTCCCTTCTGCCACATCAGCACTTTTCCCTTAAGTTCCATATTTGGTAACAAAAACCTTCATTGGTGAACAGTGATCCTTTCCGTGTTCTTTGTGCTCTTTGTCTTTGCATTCCCAGCCAATAGGAAGAGAGGCTAGTGAGCTTCCACATTAGGAACTATATAATGTACTATTCTCTGCTCAGGTGCACTCCCTGACACCAGCCATAATCCCTTGGGAAGTGCCCTTTCTCATGAGATTGTAAGAGATTCTTTTTCACCTTCTACCTTGAGAAGACTCTGAGTTTAATTTGAGTAAGGGTGACTGTACCCACACATGTTGTATCCCCAGCTCTTAGCACAAGGCACATAGTAGGCCCTAAATAATCTTTATTGATTGATCGGTCTTTATGAAAAGTTCTAGTGTTAGCTTTCCTTCAAAAGCATAGGGTGTGGGGAGAGACCAGAAACCGAGGGAAACAATTACATGTGAAAAACTAACAAGTCTGGGAAGAAGTCTATATATGTTATATGACATAATTTACAATTTTTGTGTAACTTTTACAACTCACGTATTTTATAACCTAGGAATTATTTCCAGTTACTCCATATACCAAATGGCAATAATTGAAACACTAGATAGGATTTTCCTGAACTTCATTTTGACACATTTGTTTAATTGAAACAAAAAGTAGAGTGGAATTTACTGAAATTACTGATTGTATTTTTTCACTTGGAAATTGAAAAGGTATCCAGTTCTCTGTGTTTTCTTTCTGAAACCATAAATCATTTCAGACTTACTTGAAAAATAACCCAGATTCATTAAAGAATTGACCCAGGTCATTCACTTTTAAGAATGTTGGCAAACCACCAATGAATTTGACCTCAAAGTCATGTAAAGAGTCATTTAAACTCCTGAGTTACTGACTCATTTCCTTATTATGGATCCTAGAAGCATAATTTTACTTATACTAACCTACGAATAGTTTTATCATTTTCCAAAATATTCAACTATTCTTTATCTCATGAACTATTTATTACACTAGAGAACTCAAAAGATATCACACAAGATTACAAATGAAAACAAAATTCATGCAGTTCTGCATGAAGTATTGTCTGAAGACTCAGAGCGATAAATCAGTGATCCTTCAGGGAAAACAGTGGACCATAAAGTATATGTTTTAACTTAAAAAGAAAAAAATAATTTTAGCATCATTTTGGTACCCAATAAAATTATCATGGGGTGTAGTGTGTGTTACAAGGAAGTCTAGTACCTTTGCTGTAATGCCTGCTAAGCCATTTTCAGGGCTGCTATTCACCTTTGGTATACACCTATTCCACTTAACTCTCACTTCTGTCTCTAAGAAGCTATATGATGTGCAATGGCCACAGCCTGGTAAACCATTTCAGCAGACAGGCTAAACCAGGTTGAGGCTTTTAGCACAGGGGCCTTAAACCCATCAGTGAGTTGTGGGGGATGGCTACCAGAAGCAATTGAAGACTTCCTCTAATGGAATGAGTGGATGAAAACAATATGTTCCAATGTCCATGAAGGCAGCTGAAGCAGGTCCTGTGGAGTGGTTAGAGCCTGGTTAGACACTGAAGATGCCAGGGACATCCACTGCATTGTAAGCCATCAAAAGTTGTCTTGATTCTGTCCTGCCACTGGACTGTGATGACCCTGGATAACAGTGAGGTTGACAACTTCATATAACTCTGCCTCACTTAAATCTGATTTATGCATGAATCAAAAGACATTTTAGGGTGTGGGAAGAGACCAGAAACCAAGGGAAACAATTATATGTGAAAAACTAACAAGTCTGGGAAGAAGTCTATATATGTTATATGATGTAATTTACAATTTTATGATTTTTACATATCTCAAAGTCCTATGGGGATAGGTAAGTGATGAAGCAGCAGGTGTGCATATACTTGGTGTGCATATACTCAGAGCTATAGTCACAACGGAGGCCATCTGGAAGCAGCAATGAGATTTGGCCACTCCCTGAGAATCTGAACAGCCTTTTAATGAATGCACTGCTCACCTACTGGTGTGAGGAAGGGGCAAGAAAATGTGCCTTAAGAGTTGTGTGCTTACCTAGCTTGATTACTGCAGTAAGCAGGTACCCTCCACTCTAGAAGCCAAAACACACACAAAAAGTGTTCAAAAACTTTTTGCAAAAATTCTACTCACCATTGATCCCTGGAATATGCACATACTTAAAGACAACACGAAATTCAGTAGACCTGAAAGATGAACAGCTCTTGTTGCAAGAGAACTCAGCAGGTACAGCATCCACACAGCAGCCTTGAGTACAAAAGGGTTAGCAAATGAAGGCCAGCTGACTTAAATAGGAGCTGGTTCCATGTTTGTTTGTTTTTTCCTAGAGAGACCACAGCAAAGGGCCATACCATGATGATGGTGTAAGTTGTGCAATCAAAACTAATCTAGATAACAAACTTGTATGCCTACCAAAAGGAGTAAACAACAGATTCATGATAATGTGATTGCCTCTTGCAAGAAAACTCCACACCATAATCATCAGAGCTATACTCCCACCATGATGAACCATGATGAGGTCAAAGAAAAATTTTATGAATATATAAAGTCCCTTATCACAAATATGCCAAAAGATGACAAGCTTATAATTCTGGGTGAGTGTAATGCTAGTGTAGATTCAGACTATGAGATATGGCAGGAAATCCTTGGGAGGAATGAAGCTGGAAACAGCAAAAGCAGTGGTCACATACTATTGAAGACTTGTGAATTTCTTGACCTCCTCATTACCAACACTGTCTTCCATTTACCTAAATGCAATAAAGTTTCATGGATGCTCTTACACAACAAATATTAGCATTTAATAGGCTGTGTGATTTTAAGGAGAAGAGACAGACATTATGTGAGAATGAGGAAAGCAGTGTGTGTGGTGCAGAGTGCTGGACTGATCAAAGAGTTATCCTCTCCAAGCTAAATATTTACATTCAACAAAAGGGACAGCCCTAAGGCAAAATGTCTACCAGAAGAAGGAAAGTCAATAGATTACAGTACTTCTCTGAGTGGGAACAACTAGTTGCTAACTTGGAAGGGAAATTGAGCCAATAGACAGGTGGCAACACTGGAGCAGAAAAGGGGTGGGCAGCTTTCAGAAATTTGGTGCATAGCACTACATTTGCTTATCTCAGTTAGAACCCTCTCAAACATCAAGACTGGTTTGATGAAAATGATGGAGAAATTCAAGAGCGGCTAAATGACAAAGAAGAACTCCACAGGGTTTACTAGCATGATGGTTCATCCATCCCTAAGAAGGCAGCATTTAATTCCTTCCAAAGTAAAATACAAGCAAAGCTTAAGGAGATGTAGGATTCTTGGCTCTATAAAAAGGCAGATGAAAGTCAGTTTTTTGCTGATAGTAACAGTGCAAAGTGCTTCTATGATATTCTGAAGGTATTTATAGGTACATCTCATAAGACCTATGACACATCTCAATAACTTGCTGCTGAGAAGAGGCATAAGACTGGTCACCAAATTCAAGGTCTCTAGAATTCTTGTGTTGACATTATTATTGTATGTATGCCTGTGAAATCTGTACATTATACCAACACTATGCCTGGAAACTAAATCACTTCCATTTAAATTGTCTTAGGGAGATTAGATTACCTGGCAAGATAAGGTATCAGGCACAGAAGTCCTTTCTCAAACTAATCTGCCAAGCATTCAAACTCTACTGCAGAGAGTTCAACTCCAATGGATTGGCCATACTGTTCAAGCCAAATGTATGCTTGCCAAAAATAATATTTTATGGAGAACTCACACAGATCAAGTGCTTACATTGTGGTCAGAAAAAGTGATAGAGGACTCTCTCAAGGTCTCTCGTAAGAATTTAGAATTGATATTTGACATGGGAGACACTGCCATTGGACCACCAAGCATGGCATGACCTCATCAGAAAAGATGCTGTGGCTATGAGCAAAGCAGAATTGCAGCTCAAAAGAAATGTGAGATGCAATGTGCAAATTTAGAGAATCCATCCCAAATGTTTACAGGGACTACCTGTGTCTGACCTGCAACAGAGTAGTCTGAGCTATTATTAGTCTGATCAGCCAATTGGACGTACTGTAACTGTGATGTCATTTTGGTCCTCTTCCTGGACAAAGGACGACAACAAAAATTAGCATGAAAATAAATACTTCTGTGCTACTAAGTCTTTTTATCTCACCCTTAAACAAGGAGATTCACATTCCTCTTATCTTTCTGCTCCTCTGACCTACAATAAAACCTTTATCATGATACCATTCAAAATAGACTACCTTCTGTTCTCCAAATAGCCTTTAGTTTTCTTGCCTTGTTCATATTGTAGATGTGGTTTCCTTTGCTAAAATGCCCTCTCTCTCATTGTTGTTTCATTGAATGCTTATGTATTTACCAGGCCTCCATGAAGAAATTCCTGATACTCTCTATCCATAATAACCTTACCCTTGGACTTTCATTCTTCATTGTGTTGCCCATATATAAACCCAATATCACATGTTGTTGTACATTCTTGTTGTTGTTGGTTTTCCTTCATTCTTAAAGAGGAACAATGACATTATAAGGGTGATCTCTTGACTTTAAGCGAATTAGTTGTGAGTAGGGTAGAGCTAAGCAAATCCTTCAGCCTCACTCTCTCCTGCAGAATCATTAAGTCCAGTGGCAAGATAAATACCCAAGAAAAATGGCAATGGCACAAAATGCAGTAGGTGACCTTGGTCTTTCTAAATTAAAGTCTTTTCTACGTTTCAGTTTGTCTGAGGCCATGGCCATTCAATGACAAAAGTCTGGGTAAGAACTGAAACAAGAGGGGTAGATCCAAGATGGTGGAGAGAAGGAAGGAAGTTGCCTAGGATCTCCCTGGTTTCCCTCAGAAACAATGTTAAGTCAAGCCTTTAAAAAATTCTAGAGTGACAGAATCCTCAAAAAGAAAAAATGAAACAAATTTCCAGTCCAAGGGAACTTAGAAGGATTTCAGGAAATGTCTGTCTCACTTTGGTAAAAGGGGAACACTATCCAGGGGAGGCATTGCCTGGACAAGCCAACAAGAATTTCTTAACTATAGCAGAGATCAGCACTCCAGGCCCCTCGGTCCTGGATCAGCAGGTCAGTGACACAGCAATTCAACTCTGAGGCCTTAGTTCCAGAGCAGAAGACAAATTGAGAGCCCCAGAACCCAGGTCACAACAGGCATGACTAGACTGGGCCACCCTAGTGTATTAGACAAGCCAGAAGCACCTCAGGCCCAAAAGGATTCAAAACCAAAAAGTTTTCTTAGAAGAGATCAAGAGGGATTATAAAAGTTAAATAAGAAAGGTAGAAGAAAACTTGAACAATTCCTTTAAAATGCGATTGACAAAATGGAAAAAAAAATCACATTGAAGAAAACTCCTTAAAAAGTAAAATTGTCCAAATGGAGGAGGTATAAAAGCTCACTGAAAAAAATGACAAAATTAGAATTGGACAAGTGGAAGCTAATGACTTTATTAGACATCAAGAATCAATCACAAAAAATCAAAAGAATGAAAAAATAATAGAAAATGGAAGAAACTTCTGACCTGGAAAAGAGATCCAGGAGAAATTATTTTAGAATTATTGATCTACCTGAAAGTCAAAATCAGAAGAAAAGAATTTATACCACATCTTTCAAGAATCCACTGATCACCTCCTGACAGACATCCCAAAATGAAAACTGCAAGGAATATTGTAGCCAAATTCCAGAATTATCAGGTCAAGAAGAAAATACTGCAAGCAGCCAGAAAGAAACAATCCAAATATTAAATAGCCACAGTCAGGATTACACAGGATTTAACAGCTTTTATGTTAAATGATCAAAGGACTTTGAATGTGATATTCCAGAAAGCAAAAAGCTTAGACTACAACAAAGAATCAACTACCCAGCAATACAGAGCACAATGGAATTGCAAACTTCACTGATAAAAAAGTCAAAGCTGAACAAATCATTTGATCTTCAAATTCAAGACTCATGAGCAGCACATAAAGGTGAACAGGAAAGAAAGAAAAAAATGTCATGCTATAAGCCGAAACTATTTACCTCCCTATGTAGGAAGATAATACTTTTAACTCTTGAAAACTGTATCTCTGTGAGGGAAGTTCAAAGGGATAAACATAGAGGGTGTGGGTATTAGTTGACTTTCATGTGATGATATAAAAAATAAGAGGTACAAAGAAGATTGTACTGGGGAAGAGGAATGAGGAAGGAAGGATAGAGTAAATGACATCACATGAAGAAGCGCAAAAGATCTATTACAATCAAGGGAAAGAAGGTGGGGAGCATTGTTTGAATGTTATTTTCATCAGATTTGACTGAAAGAGAGAATAACATACAAACTCACTTGGGTATAGAAATTTATTTTACCCTATATGGAAGTAAAAGTATAAAGAGGAAAGAAAAGGGAGGTGGTGGATAGAAGGAAGGGAAGGAGAGTGGGCAGAAATAGGAGAAAAAATGGGGGGAAAGGAAGGGGGATGATAGAAGACAGACTGAGGGAGATGGTGGTCAGAATAAAAACACTGGTGAGGAGAGAAAAGGTGAAAAGAGAGAGAAAAGTATAAATGGGAGTGGGGGAATGAGATGGAGAGAAATGAACACTAATCATAACTGTAAATGTGAATGAGATGAACTCTCCCATAAAATGGAAGTGGATAGGGGAGTTGATTAAAACTCAGAATTCTCAACATGTTGTTTTTAAGAAACCCATTTGTAGCAGAGAAATATACAGATCAAAAGTTAAAGGCTGGAGTAGAATATATTGTGATTCAGCTGAAAAAAAAAAAAGAAACAGGAGTAGCAATCCTGATCTCAGACAAAAGGAAAAATCAATCTAATAAAAAGCGATAAGGAAGGAAATCTCATCTTGCTAAAAGGTACCATAGACAATGAAGGAGTTAGAAACTAAACATATATGCACCAAATGCTATGGTATATAAAAATTCTTAGAGGACAAGTAAAGTGAGTTACAGGAAGAAATAGAAAGCAAAACTATACTAGTGGGTGACCTCAACCTCCCCCTCTCAGAACTAGATAAATCTAACCACACAATAAAAAAGAAGGAAGTTAAGGAGATGAATGGAATTTTAGAAAACTTAGATGTGATAAACCTCTGGAGAAAATGAAATTGGAATAGAAAGGAATATATACTTTTCTCAGCAGGACATGGCTTTGACAAAAAATTTGACCTTGTAGTAAGGCATAAAAACCTCAAAATCCAATGCAGAAAGGCAGAAATACTAAATGCGTCCTTTTCAGATTATGATGCAATAAAAAATACATATAATAAAGGGCTATGGAAAGACAGACTAAAAATTAATTGGAAACTAAATAATCTAATCCAAAAGAATGAGTGGGTCAAACAAGAAATCATAGAACTAATAAATAATTTCATTAAAGAGAATGACAATAATGAGACTACATACCAAAACTTATGGGATGCAGCCAAAGAAGTTCTTGGGGAAAATTTTATATCTCTAAATGGTTATATGAATAAAGTAGAGAAAGAACAAATCAACAACTTGGACATGGAACTTGAAAACAGGAAAGGAAAATATTAAAAATCCCCAATTAAATACTAAGCTAGAAATTCTGAAAATCAAAGGAAAGATTAACAAAACTGAAAGTAAAAAACTATTCAGCTAATAAATAAAACTAAGAAGTGATTTTTATGGGAAAAAAGAAAGACCTTTGGTTAATTTAATTATAAAAAAGAAAGAAGAAAACTAATTTACCAGAATGAAAAATGAAAAGGGTGAATTAACCACCAATAAAGAAGAAATTAAAGCAATAATTAGGAGCTATTTTGTCCAACTGTATGCCAATAAACTTAACAGTCTAAGTGAAATGGATGAATATTTACAAAAGTATACACATTGTCACTATTAATAGAAGAGGAAATTAAACAATGCCATTTTAGAGGGAAAAAAAGAAATTGAACAAGTCATCAATGAACTCCCTGAGAAAAAACCTTGAGGGCCAGATGGATTTATAAATAAATTCTACTAACATTTAAAGAACAATTAATTCCAATGCCATATAAAATATTTGGAAAGACAGATGAAATCTTGCCACATTCTTTTTATGAAACAAATATTCAGCTGATATCTAAACCAGGGAAAAGCCAAAACATAGGAAAAAAAAGTATAGATGAATTTCCCTAATGAATATTGTTACAAAATTAAATACAGTGTTAGCAAAAGAATTACGGGAATTTATGATGGAGCTAATACACTACGACCAGGTGGGATTTATACTAGGAATGTAGGACAGGTTCAATATTAAGAAAATTATCAGTATAGTTGACCATATTAATAACAAAATGAACAAAAATCAGGTGATTACCTTAATGGAAGCAAAAAAATAGCTTTTGATAAAATATAGCCCCATTCCTATCAAAAACTAGAGAGCTAAGGAATAAATGGAATTTGGGGGAGGGGATTAAGGATGGAGGGACAGAGAAAAAATTGCTACTCAAAATTTTATAGAAGTGAATGTCTAAAATTATCTTTACATGTAATTATAAAAAATTAAATACTATTGAGTGGGGGCAGAGAAAGAGTTGAGACAAGAAAATGACTCCATTTACCATTGCAAAGATGGTCTGTTCATTACAGTTATCACTCTCTGGCTTGAGTCCCTTAGTATACGGTAAATTCCATATGTTCACAGATCACATCTTAACTTTAGATCTTTCCGTAACACTGAACACAATGTAGATAATAAGTGTCCAGTCAATATCTATTGAACTGGACTGAAGGAAACCAAAGAGACACACACACATAAATGCACAAGTTAAAAGAGTGGATACTTTTAACTGCACTTAACACAGTAGCTATGGCAAACAAGCTTGATAATTGTTTTGCTGATTCAAAAAGTATTTCAGAATTTTATGATGTATGAATGTCATCGTTGTTTGTATCTCTTTTACATAGAACAGTGAGAAATACATTTACTCTGGTCATTTGTGGATTCATTTGATGGATTCAGAATCAATTTCATTTTAGTTAAATTTAACATATATGTAGATTTAGATACATGTGTATGTATGTATGTAACCACCTATTTATGTTTCTATCTCTAAATAGTCTTCCACCAAAGGAAACAACTGCTTTAAACTTTTAGCATAATAATAATAGAGTTACCTAAGGACATTGAAAAGTTGTGTGACTTGACTGGGATAAACAGCCAATGCATGTCAGAAACTGGACTAAAGTCTTCTTTGTACTGAGGACAGTTCTCTCCTCATTATACCAGGCTACCTCTTACAGACACACATAAATGTGCAGATAATATGTGTGTATGTATGAACACAAATATATAAACATACACATTTGTTTTGCTATGTGTACACACATTTATGTATGTAATGAGATAATATGCACTTTCAAATCTTAAAGAACTATACAAATATTAACTATAATTATTATAATAAAGTAGGAAGATTAGCTAATACTCATGTTGGGTATGCACATACAGATGAGATTAGAAAATATTTCACTGAATAGGAGGCATTTTGTAATACATAGGTAGCTATAACTATATATCACTGTGTGTGTGTGCAGATAGATAAATATACATACCAATATAATTTTTTTACAAATCTAAGCACTTTAGAATTCTACTGGAGCTGTCTAATAAAACTTTGCAACTACACAACAGGCTATTTATTGTAGATAAGTAAGAAAATCACAAATAAAATCATATCTTAAGGTAATATGAGGCACAAAGGGAGGTGGAACCAAGATAGTGGAGTAACAGCATGCACATTCTGGAGTGATTCCACTAAGCCCAGCCAAATACCTACTTTTAAAAAATGGCTCTAAAAAAATGGCTGTAAACAAATTCTGTAACAGCAGAACACAATGAAAGAGTAAAGCAATTCTTCAGCCTAAGACAGACTGGAATGTCTCCTGGAAGTGTCTCTCATGCAACACAGGGACCAGGGCACAGTCCAATGTAGGCTATGCTGGCACAGAGAGGACCTAAGCAGACTTGGAGTGACTGAATCTCTCTCAACTATGGCAGTTTCCAGACTTCAGGACACCAAACACTGAGGACAAATTGGAAGGTCAGTGGAAAAAGCCTGTGGCACCAGTGTGGCACACCACCCAGTGTAGGAGAGTGGAGTGTTCCAGCCCCAGCCCCAGGACAGCAAAAGGGGAAGGAGGAACCTGCAGCAGCCACAGCAGCAGCAGGGGAAGAGACAGCAACTGTTTCGGGAGCTCTAGGTCCACAAATTTTGGGAGAATCAAGTGGCTGACAGTATACTTCCTTCCCATACTGGAAGCAGAGATCTATCTTGACAAAGAGCTCAAAAGTCATGTAAATAGCTGAGAAAATTAGCAAAAACCAAAAAAAATCAGATTATAGAATCTTGCTTTGGTGACACAGAATACCAAAACATGTGAACAGAAGACAACAAAGTCAAAACTCCTCCATCCAAAGCTTCCAAGAAAAATATGAACTGATCTCAAGTCAAGAAAGAGCTCAAAAAGGATTTTGAAAGTCAAATAAGAGTAGAGCAAAAATTGTGAAGAGAAATGAGAGTGATGCAAGAAAATTATGAAAAACGAGACAGCTGCTTGCTAAAGAAGACACAAAAGTGCTGAATATTAGACAATAGCACTGTAAAAACAGACTAACCCAGATGACAAAAAAGATTCAAAAATTAAATGAGGAGAAGAATGCCCTAAAAAGGTGACTTGACCAGATAGAAAAGGAGGTCCAAAAGTCACTGAAGAACGTAATTCCTTATAGATTAGAATGGAGCAAATGTGGGCTAATGACTATGAAAAATTAAGAAATTATAAAACAAAACCAAAGAAATGAAATAAATAGTAGACAATGCGAAAAATCTCATTGGAAAAACAATTGACCTGGAAAACAGATCCAGGAGAGACAACTTAAAAATTATGGGAGTGCCTGAAAGTCATGCTCAAAAAAAGAATCAAGACATCAACTTTCAAGAAATTACCAAGAACATCTGCCCTGTAAGTCTAGAACCAGTGAGTAAAATAAATAGTGAAAGAATCCACTGATCTCCTCCTGAAAGATCCCAAAAAGAAAACTCCTAGGAATATTGTAGCCAAATTCCAGAGCCCCCAGGTCAAGGAGAAAATACCACAAGCAGTCAGAAAGAAACAATTGAAGTATGGTGGAAATACAATCAGGATAACACAAGATCTAGCAGCTTCTACATTAAAGGATCACAGGGCTTGGAATATGATATTCCAGAAGTCAAAGTAACTAGGATTAAAACCAAGAATCATCTACCTAGAAAAACTGAGAAAAAAAACAGTCATTCAATGAAATAGAGGACTTTCAACCATTCTTGATGAAAAGACTAGAGCTGAATAGAAATTTTGATTTTCAAACCCAAGAATCAAGAGAATCATGAAAAGATAAACAGGAAAGAAAAATTATAAGGGATTTACTAAAGCTGAGCTGTTTACATTCTTACATGAAAAGATAATATTTATAACTCTTGAGATTCTTCTTGGTACCAGGGTAGTTGGAGGGATGATATATATATATACATACATATATTATATATATACATATATTATATATACATATATACATATATTATACACACTCACAGTTGGTACAGGGTGAGCTGAATAGGAAGGGATGATATCTACAAAAATAAAATTAAAGAATGAGAGAGGAATATATTGAGAGGAGAAAGGGAGAGTTGGATGGGGTGAATTATCTCTCAAATAAAAGAGGCAAGAAAAACCTTTTTCAATAAAAGGGAAGAGAGGGAAGGTGAGAGAGAAAACATGAACCTTAATCTCATCACATTTGGTTTAAGTAGGGAATAACAGCAATACTCAATTTGCTATGAAACTCTATCTTACACTACAGGAAAGTAGGGGAGAAGGGCATAAGAAGGGTTGGAGAATGATAAAAGGGAGGGCAAAGGAGAGGAGGGGGTAATTAGAAGTAAACATGTTTGATGAGGGATAGGATCAAAAAAGAGAATAGAATAAATGGGGGGGGCAGTCTGGGATGGAGGGAAATATACTTAGTCTTCCACAACATGACTATTACCGAAGTTTTTTGCACAACTCCACATGTATAACCTATATTGAATTGCTTCCCTTCTCAATGGGGATGTGTGGGGAGGGAGTAAGGGAGAGAAGCTGGAATTCAAAGTTTCAAAAACGAATGTAAAAAAATTTTTTTACATGCAACTGGGAAATATGATATGCAGGCAATGGGATATAGAAATCTATCCTCCAAGAAAATAGACAGGATGGGGCTAAAAGAAGGGAGAGGTGTGCTAGAAGTGAGGGCAAAATGGGAGAAGCGGTAATCAGAATGAATGTTTTCTTGGGGTAGGCAGAGGGGAGAGATGGTGAGAAAATTTGGAACTCAAAATCTTGTGAAAATGAATGTTGAAAACTAAAAACAAATAAATTGGAATTTTTAAAAAATGAGGTACAAAGTTCTGAGCAGGTTTAATTTATTGGTAAGGCTAGCAATTACCCATAGAGGAGGTTTAGACTCTTCAGGGAGCCAAAAAACCTCAAATGTAGAAAGCAAGATCATTTTTACAGACAAAAGGAAAAGAATCCAAAAAAGAATAGAAGGCAGCATCATAGATGGAAAAAAACAATATGATTGCTTACAGATTCTGAAGCATCAGAGGCATGGGGTGTAGCAGGAGGGGTGTGCAATATAATTGGCTGGAAATCAGGAATGCATGCTGACAACAACCCTTCCTTCCATGTAGAAAATTCTGATTGATTTAGCCTACCTGCAAGAATAACTAAAGGCACATAGATAACAAATTTTGTTCAACTGTATGATGTCAGTTAGAGTTATGGATATAATGGATTTTCTTTTAAAATGATTTATAAGAAAACTAAATTTTCAAATTTAATTGGGAGAAGAAAACTAAACTTCTGAATTAATGAACTCCTGTACTTATCTCAAAGAAACTTCCCTTGGGCTGATATAAAAAATGCCAGCAGTAATATAGAATAGAAACAATTGCAAAATAGAATCAATTTGATTTTCTCAAGATCTACATCTATGTATCTATATAATCCATATTTATATTTTTTCTATATGTATATCTAGTAATTTACCCAGTACAAGAGATAGCCTTCTCCTTTTCATCAACAAAAATTATTTTTCCCATTTCTTGGCTTCATACATAGTATTTTGTTAGTTTTTGATATATCAAAAAGATAATTGTACATAACCTTACAATCAAAGTTATTACTTTGGTTGTAAGGTTACACTGTATGACTTGAATAAAATATGATTCTACTATATTCATACCTGCTATTACTCATTCAAATGCCAAGTCACACTGAATTTTTTGTTTTAATTTTATTAAGGATGTAAATAATATTAAGAATGTCACTTGATTTAATCGATAAACATTTACACTGCTGGTTTTCTTTATCTTTATATAACTGAACATATTTATTTTACCAATATTGTTAATATGCTTAACGTATTGTTCAGTAAGAAAAAAGTAAATTCTGAATTTTTGATGAACCAGAAATTTAAACCTCTTTACATGTGTTTAAAACAAACAAATAAATTACTTGTCACAAAGTATGTATACAAGTATTTATTTTATTTTTTAGGGGAGGAAATATGAAGGTGAAGAGTACAAAAATATTAAAACTTGTGGCATACTTTTAGAATGCATTGAATCAGATAATACTCTACTTTTTATCAATAGAAAATCATATTTTTCTCCATTCATTGTTTCCCTCATCACACACCTTAGATAGTAAATTTTCCTATCACATTTTGCAGAGAGGTAAACATTCCCAATATTCAAGGAATATAGTTATTAGCTCCAATTTCATTTCTCATCTGAGGCCACTTTGTAGTTACACTAATGTTGGCATCTAATCATTAATGCGATAAATTTCACGCTTTCCGTTTACTGTTTAAGTAGCAATAGATTCCAGTGTATCTGAAATTCATCTATCCAGAAACCACAAACAACTGAATGATCACGTTTATTAACATTCAAGTTCTCCAAGAGCCCCGAATAACCTCTGAATAAGAGGAGAGGATAGTCTTTGTTTAGCATATTTATTACTACCATTAGCTGCAAATTATCATATTCTATGTCTTAGAAAGACTAGAATAGATGTCCTGTGGAATATATTTAAAAAGAGAATGAGAGTGAGAAGCCCAAGTGAAAGGTTTGTATTATATCTTACTGCTGAATATGCATAGACACAATGTAAAATTTACTTTGTATTCATTATAGACATTAGCACTATATTTTTTGTATGTAATAGATAAAGCATTTCATCAATACAGATGTTTCTTCCAATGATACAAGTTGCAACCTGTCCATACCCTCTTGTACACTTTATAGTTCCTATCCATGTCCTCCTATAAATCTTTTAATGAGGCTCTATCGAGTATACCAAGTACATCCTAGAGTTCTCTCAACATAGTGTGGACGTCAGTGGAGTTTGGGGTTATCTCTTATCTCATAATGTCTCATCCTCATTCTTTTAAAGACAAGAATCTCTAATGAAATTCTTGGTTGGTAATGTGTTACAACCTAATGATGTCTATGCAAGTCTCTATGCTGTCCATTAGTTTACCTCTATTTATAATTATTCAAAGATAAGAGTTATTTCATACCAATGGCATCTATGACCAGATTCATATTATTAAAAAGGTGAAGTTTCAAAATGTAAAAATCTAAAACAAATATTAAATAAAAGTCATTTGAAGAGTAGTAGAACAGTTTGCACTTATGCTAAGAAACTAACATGCCTAAAAGATTTGATCCATAGATTTCATGGCCAGGCATATACTCCAATCTGTCAAAAAGAGAGTCAAATGAATATCAGTAAGCAATCATTTCATCTCTACCATATGCCAGGCACTATACTAATTGCTGAGGATATAAAGAATGGTAAAAAAAAAAAAAAATAGTCCCTGCCCTCAGGTAGCTCACAACGTAACAAAGGAGGCCACATGCAAATAATTATGTACAGGGAAGATCGACAGAGAACAAATTGGAGAAAATATCAGAGAGGAAGCACTTAGCATGAAAGGAATTTGGAAAAGGTTCTTACTGAAGGCAGAATTTTAACTGAGTTTAGAAATAATCTAGGAAGCTGAAAGATGGAGAAGATGAATTCTGGGTATAGGAGTCAGGCGGTAAAAAGTAATAGTCAGGTAATTGTGATTTTTGTGTGAGGAACTGCAAAGAGACTAGTGTCATAGATTACAGAGTACATGAATGGGAGTAAGGTGTGAAAAGAATAAGAAGGAAGGGGACAGGTCGCAAAGGACTTTGAAGCCTAATCAAGAATTTCATATTTGATCTTTAAAGAATGTTCCTGAATTTTTTTAAAATAGTTATAGCAGTATTTTTTGAAGTTATGGAGAACCAGAAACTATATGTGTGTGAGTGTGGGGTGTGTGTGTGTGTACACACACACCCACAGCCACAGCCACATATATATATATATATATATATAATATATATATATATATATATATATATAACTTTAAGAGTGATGAACAAATCACAATATAAGAAATAATGTATATGACTAATACAGGGGGGTATGGGAGGATTTGATTCAAAATTAAGCAGGCAGAACAAGGACTATAATAGATAGTGTCTAAAACAGAAACAATAACAAAAAAGTTATTACCACCACCAAAATAACAAAATCAAAACCGAGCACTACAATATCATAACCAGGCTTGGCTCTGAAGAAAAGATATGGGGATTCACATTCCTCCCTTCTTTAACTTTCTTTAACTTCTTTTGAACATATATTTTTATTTGTTTCATTGTATATTTCCCAAGTTAAAAGTAAAAAGCTAACATTTTTAAATGCCATCTTCTCTCCTTCTGTCCTCTACCCCAAACCTTGAAAAGACAGGCAATATGATATTTACACATGTGAAGCCAAGCAAAACATGCTTTCATATTCTTGGTGTTCATCTTCCTCAAAAGGAACACACAACATCGTGATATTGGGTTCATCTTACACTGATTGACTGTGGATGATCAGTACAATATGAGCTCTACCACTGAAGATATCTAGTCCATTTAATAATCAAAATACTCAAGTTGAAGTTATATAATATACTACCCGTATTGTGTCAGACAGGCTTTGGACTTGAGATAGAGAATGAAATATATATTTTGAACGTGGCTAATATGGAAATCTGTTTTTCTTGAACAGTTGTATGTGTTAAAGAAGGTTTATGATTATCTTTTCTAGCAACTGGCAGCTGAAGTAGAAGGGAAAATGGCATTGCAGGTATGGTTTCCAAAGGAGAAAAAAAAAAGTTACATTTTGAATTTATTAAGCACCTGAAATTCAATCCAATAAACATTTATTAAATTTCTACTATATATAAAGTACTGTACAATACAGGAGATGCAATTAATAAAAAGATAGTCCATTCCTTCAATAAGTGTAATTGTAATTTAATGGGGGAGACAACACTCAAAAGGATGCAGGGAAGTAGGGGGGAAAGGATCAGAGAGAGGGCACACTGTTCCTTGAAGTTCAAACCAGGCAGAGCAAAAAATGCAAAACTGGAGTAGCTAAGATTCCAGTTTCTGTCCTCTGTAAAGGAAGGCACTGGGAAGAGTTTGGTACTCTGCATCCCAGTACTACAATCGGGGAGGGGAAAGAAGAGAATCAAGGAGGTGGTATCACTCAAGTCTTGAGTTAGCAACATGGGGATGACTTTAAAAATGAAGAACTTATGCTGGGTAGGGCATCTTGTTCCACAGAGTTGAAACCAGGCAAAGCAGCATATGCAAAGTGAAGTTACTTAAAAAGAAAAGTACACAATATGTAAAAAAGATTCATTTTTTTATTCAATTCCCTCCTTCTGTTCTGATATATATGTATATATATATATATATGAATATATGGAAATGCTCATTTTATTTGGTGTTTAAGATCAGAATAAAAAAGGGGAAAAAAGGAGAGGAGAAAGCCAGAGAGATACAAGACACACAGAGAAAGAAAGTATAGATAGTTTCTATCAAATAAGAGACTTGAAACAATATAGGCCATATCTGTGTAGTTTTGCATATGACTTCCATAATAGTCATGTTGTGTAACATGTTACTGTCTAAGTCAGCTTTATATCCAGCATTCTACATTGCAGTATAAAACAAAGAAAAACATTATGAAAAAAATAAGGTATATAGAATGATTACTACTGTTTCATATGTTCTTAATAAAATTTCCATAGATTTTTAAATATAACTTTTCTATTTCTTATTTTATTTTTCCTCAATTACATTTGAATAAATCATTAATGTTCTTATTTTGAAAGTCTTGAGTTCCAAAGACTTTTCCTTCTTTCATCTGCTAAACCCTCTTTGAAAAGCTAAGCAATTTTATATAAATTATACATGAACAGTCATGCAAAAAATATTCATATGAACCATGTTGCAAGAGAAAACACAAATGAAACAAAACAAAATGATGTTTTGAAAAAGCATGCTTTCATCCGTATTTAGATTCCACAACTCTTTTTCTGGAGGTGGATAGCATTTTTCATCATAAGGCCATCAGAATTGTCTTGAATCATTACATTGCTGAGAAAAGCTAAGTTATTCATAGCTGATCATCAAACAATATTACTGATACTATATAAAATGTTCTCTTGGTTCTCCTTGTTTCACTTTGTATCAATTCATGTAAGTCTTCTTAGGATTTTTTTTATTAAACCTTGCCTCCCACCCCCATCATTTCCTATAGCACAGTAGTATCCCATCACAAATATGTACCACAATTTGTTCAACTATTCCCCAATTAATAGACACCTTCTTAATTTTCAATTCTTTATTCCACTAAAAGAGCTGCTATAAATATTTTCCTACATATAGGTCCTTTTGCTTTTTCTTCAATCTCTTCAGAAGGCAGACTGAGCAGTGGTATTGCTGGGCCAAAAGTTACACACAGTTTTAGAGCCTTCTGGGAACAGTTCCACATAAATTTCCAAAATGATGCACCTACTGACAATTCTGCCAGCAAATGAATGTTCTTATTTTTCTTCATCACTTCCAACATTTGTGATTTTGCTTTCCTCCCATATTAGCCAATTTGATAGGTGTAAGGTAGAATTTCAGAGGTGTTTTCATTTCTATTACTGTAATTTAATAGCACTTAATAATAGTAAAATAATTATACTACTACTAGTACTAATATATATAGCAAATATTACTATAAATTAAACATTACTAAATGTAGTAATAGTATAATATTAAAATAGTAAATTAATAGTGATTGAGAGTATTTTTTTTTATTATGACTATAAAGAACTTTGATCTCTTCTTCTAAAAGTGTCCTGTTCCTATATTCTGACCATTTATAAATTGGATAATGGCTTATACTCTCATAAATTTGACTTGGTTCTCTATATATTAGAGAAATGAGACTTTATCAGAGATACAAGCTGTAACCCTCCCACTTCCACCTCAAATTTCGTTTCCCTTCTCATCTTTGCTGCATTGGTTTTGGTTCTGTAAAAGTTTTTTAATTTAATGCAATCAAAACTGCTCATTTTAAATCCCATAATGTTCTCTTATCTCTTCTTTGCTTATGAATTATTACTTTATTCATAACATTGACAGGAAAAGTATTTCATGTTCCCCTAATTTGTTTATGATGACTCTTTAGGTCTCAATTTTGTACCAATTTTGACATTATCTCAATTTATAATGTGAGGTGTTGGTTTATACTTAGGTTTTTACAAACTATCTTCCACCATTCCTAGCAATTTTTGTCAGATCGTAAATTCTTGTGCTAAAATTTTGGATTTCGGGGTTTGTCAAACACTAGAAGACAGTGTGATTTACTACTATGTATTGTATAACTAATCCATTCTACTGATTCACCACTTTATTTCTTCTCCAGTACAAGATTCTTTTGATTGCTTCCATTTTTAATATAATTTGAGATCTAATATAGTTGTCACCTCCCTTCACATTTATTTCACTGTTTCTCTTGATATTATTGAATTTTTGTTCTTCCAGATGAATTGTTTTGAATTTTTCTTGTTCAAAAAATAGTTTGGTAATTTGATTGTCATGGTACTGAAAAAGTATATTAATTTAGATAGAATTGTCATTTTTTTATGCTTAAATTAACTTTTTTACATTCATTTTCATAAAATTTGGGGTTCCAGATTTTCTCCCCATTTGTCCCCTCCCCCCACCCCAATACACCGAGCATTCTAATTTCCCCTATCACCAATCTGCCCTCTCTTCTAACATCCCTCCCTTCCCTTGTCCCCATCTTCTCTTTTGTCCTCTGGGCCAGATGACTTTCTACTCCCCATTAACTGTATTTCTTATTTCCTAGAAGCAAGAACAATACTCAACAGTTGTACCTAAAACTTTGAGTTCCAACTTCTCCCCATCCCTCCCTCCCCACCCATTTCCTTTGGGAAGGCAAGCAATTCAATATAGGCCATATCTGTGTAGTTTTGCATATGACTTCCATAATAGTCGTGTTGTGTAAGACTAACTATATTTCCCTCCATCCTATCCTGCCCCCCATTGCTTCTATTCTCTCTTTTGATCCTGTCCCTCCCCAAGAGTGTGGATTTCAAATTGCTCCCTCCTCTCATCATCTTCCCCACCCTGATTATACCCTTCTCCCCCACTTTCCTGTATTGTAAGATAGGTTTTCATACCAAAATAAGTGTGCATTTTATTCCTTCCTTTAGTCAAATGGGATGAGAGTAAACTTCATGTTTTTCTCTCAGCTCTCCTCTTTTTCCCTCCACTAAAAAGTCTCCTGCCTGCCTCTTCTATGAGAGATAATTTGCCCCATTCTATTTCTCCCTTTCTCCTCCCAATATATCTCTCTCTCCCCACTTAACTTCATTTTTTTAAGATATGATCCCGTCCTATTCAAATCACTCTGTGCTCTCTGTCTCTATGTGTGCATGCGTGCATGCGTGCGTGTGTGTGTGTGTGTGTGTGATTCCACCAACTACTCAGATACTGAAAAGTTTCAAGAGTTACAAATATTGTCTTTCCATGTAAGAATGTAAACAGTTCAGCTTTAGGAAGTCCCTTATGACTTCTCTTTGCTGTTTACCTTTTCATGCTTCTCTTCATTCTTGTGCTTAAAAGTCAAATTTTCTTTTCAGCTCTGGTCTTTTCATCAAGAATGCTTAAAAGTCCTCCATTTCATTGAAAGACCGTATTTCCTCTGAAATATTATACTCAGTTTTGCTGGGTAGGTGATTCTTGGTTTTAGCCCTACTTCCTTTGACTTCTGGAATATCCTATTCCACACCCTTCGATCCCTTAATGTAGAAGCTGCTAGATCTTGTGTTATCCTGATTGCATTTCCACAATACTTGAATTGTTTCTTACTAGCTGCTTGCAATATTTTCTCCTTGAACAGGGAACTCTGGAATTTGACCACAATGTTTGGATTACTTTCAGGAGATGATTGGTGGATTCCTTGAATACTTATTTTGCCCTCTGGTTCTAGAATATCAGGGCAATTTTCCTTGATAATTTCATGGAAGATGATGTCTAGGCTCTTTTTTTGATCCTGGCTTTCAAGTAGTTCCATAATTTTTAAACTGTCTCTCCTGGATCTATTTTCCAGATCAGTTGTTTTTCCAATGAGGTATTTCACATTCTCTTCCATTTTTTTCATTCTTTTGGTTTTGTGTTGTGATTTGTTGGTTTCTCATAAAGTCATTAGCCTCCATCTGTTCCATTCTAATTTTGAAAGAACTATTTTCTTCAGTGAGCTTTTGAATCTCCTTTACCATTTAGCTAATTCTTCTTTTGAAAGCATTCTCGTCCTCATTGGCTTTTTGCACCTCTTTTGTCAGCTGAGTTAACCTATTTTTCATGGTGTTGTTTTCTTCAGCATTTTTTTGGATCTCCTTTAGCAATGTATTGACCTACTTTTTGTACTTTTTTTGCATCTCTCCCATTTCTCTTCCGAGTTTTTCCTTCACCTCTCTAACTTGATTTGCAAAATCCTTTTTGAGCTCTTCCATGGCTTGAGCCCATTGAACATTTATTTTCAGTGTTTGGAATACAGAAGACTTTACGTCTATATCTTTCCCTGATGGGAAGCATTGTTCTTCCTCATCTGAAAGGATGGGAGGAGATATCTGTTCACCAAGAAAGTAACCTTCTATGGTCTTATTTTTTTTTTCCCTTTTTTGGGCATTTTCCCAGCTAGTTACTTTACTTATGAGTTTCCTCTCCACATTCGCTTTGCCTCCTGTTCTGCCCAGCTAGTGCTTGGGTGCTGAGATTCAAATGCTGCTTCCCAGCCTCAGGGCTTTCAGCGAGGCTGGGGCTGCTATTCAGTGTGAGATTAAGATCAAGTGCTCAGGTTGGGGCTGGGCCGCCACCAGGGGCTCAGTTCCCCCAGGAGGTTTATATGGAGATCTTCAACAATGGATCTAAGCCCCTGTCTGCTTTGGGAGATCCTGTCTGCTGCTGCCTCTGCTGTTGCCTCCCAAGGGGGCCTGAGTTATGGAGACATCCAGCTCCCTTCTCAGCAAGCTGAAAAGGCCCTTTCACTGACCATTGGCACCTGTGTGTGGAGGGACCTGCGCTGCCACTGGAGATTCTGTCCCTGAAACCTGCTCGGATGTGCTCCTCTCAGTGCTGTGTGGCCAAGGCAGGGCTGGCTCTGCTCTGGGTCCAGTGCATGACAGACCTTTGTTGCCGGTTTTTCAGGGCTCTCTGGAACAGAAATCTCCTCCACTCTGTTGTTGTGTGGCTTCCACTGCTCCAGAATGTGTTGGGAGTTCTTCTTTACAGGTATTTTATGGGCTGTGGTTTAGGAGTTAGCATTATGTGTATCCTTCTACTCCACCATCTTGGCTCCTCCCCTGTAGAATTGTCATTTTTAATATATTTATTTAGCCTACTCATGAGCAATTAATATTTCTTCAGTTTTTTAGATCTGACTTTATTTATGTGCAAAATTTTTGTAATTGTGTTCATATAGTTTCTTGATTTGTTTTGACAGCTAGACTCCCAAGTATTTTATATTTGTTAACAGTTATTTAAAATGGAATTTCTTTCTCTCCTTTCCATCTGTACTTTGTTAGTAATATATAAAAATAATGATTTATGTGGGTTTCTTTTATATCCTGTGATTTGCTGAAGTATTCATTATTTTCACTAATTTATTAGCTGAATCTTTAGAATTCTCTAAGACACCATTATATCTTATGCAAAGAATGATGGTTTTGCTTTCTTATCACCTATTTTAATTCCTTTGATTTATTTTTCTTGTCTTATTGCCATAGTCAGCATTTCCAGACTAATACTGAATAATAGTGTTGATAATGTGCATTCTTATTTCATCCTTGATGCTATTGGAAAGACTTCTAATTTATATCCATTACATGTAATGCTGATAGTTTCAGATAAATACTCATAATTTTTAAATAAACTTCCATTTATTCCTACGATTGTTAATGTTTTTAATAGGAATCACTGTTGTATTTTGTCAAAGTCTTTATTTGTTGAGGTAAACATATGATTTTGTTGTTTTTGATACTGTCAATTATGCTGATATTTTCCTTAATATTGAATCAAACATGCATTCTTGGTATAAATCCCACTGAGTTATAATGTATTATCCTGGTAATATGCTGCCATAATATCTTTGCTAGTGATTTATTTCAATTTTTGCATGAATATTCACGTGTAAAATTGATCTTCAATTTTATTTATCTGGATTTACTCTTCCTGGTTTGGGTTTCAGCATTATATTTGCATCATACAATAAATGTGGAGAGAATTCTGAGATGGTAGAGTAGGTCAGAAAATTCCAGGCTCTCAAGATTTTCCCCTACAAAAGAGATAAAATAGCATTTTAGGTGAACAAAGTGCAGGTAAAAATAAATAAGGATAGAGGCAAAATAGAGGTCTTCCAGGGACAAATTGAGAAGACCTGAAGAAAAATCCCAAGACCAGGTTTGGTCCCTGTGAAGAGTAAATGATTCCCAGGCTAGCGTCCACATTAACAACAAGTGGCAAGTCACTTAAACAACAAACAGCAAACCCTGGAGATACTTGGGTGGGAGGCCACCATGGTCATGATCACCAGAACTTTACCACCTGCAAAATGAGTGAAATGTGAGTCTGAGCCAGGGAAGATCAAGGGAACCTCTGCTGATAAGGAATGCCAGACCCAGCTATGCTTTGGAGAGCAGGGATAAGAAGCAACCAGCACATGTCCAGTGAGAGCAGAAGCAGTGGGGCAGAATGACCCTAACTGTGAGCACTTACAAAAGGCTAGAGTTCCAGTCAAGAGGGAAGAGCTGAAGATCTGAGGCAAGAGGCACCATCCTCCATCCCCCTGGGCTAGAGGTGATTACAAAAACTAAGCTATTACAGATTTAAAAAAAAAATGCATAGACAAAAGAGAAAAATACAACCATAAAAAGTTACTAGGGGAATAGAGAAGAGCGGAGTTCATCTTCAGAGTAGGATATTGAAGGAAAGGAATTCTCTTCTACCCAAAAAAGTAACATCAATTGGTCACCTGCCCAGAAAAGAATTCATAGAACTTTAAAAATTTTAAAAAATCAAATAAGAGAGATGGAGGAAAAACTAAAAATAACATAAGAATAATCCAAGAGAAACAAGATTATGAAAGAAAATCAACCAATAAGAAAAAGAGATCCAGAATCTTCAGGAAGAAAATGACACCTTGAAAGTTAGAATTGGGCATGGAAAAGCCAGCAAAGTTATAAGAGATCAAGAAATAATTAAATAAAACATGAATAATGAAAAAGAATAGAAAAGAAAGTGAAACATCTCATAATAAAAACAACTAATCCAGAGAATCTACCAAGAGGAGAACACATAAGAATAATGAGAATACCTGAAAGTTATGGTCAAAAAATGAATCTTAATACAATAATAAAAGAAATAATTAAAGAAAATTCTTCTGAAGTATTAGAATAAGGGGATAAATTAGAATTAGAAAAAAAAAACAACACTAACACCACTTCAAAGGATCCTATAAGGAAAATTCATAGGAATATTATAGTCAAATTCTGAAATCACCAGCTCAAGAATAAAATATTAAAAGCTGCAAGAAAAAAATCAGTTTAAATATGATGATACCACAGTTAGAGTCATATAAGATCTAGCAGTAGAAAACCTGAAGGACTATAAGTCTTAGAACACTATATATTGAAGAGCAAAAGAAGTTAAAATAACTTACTTAGCAAAAGTAAACATAATTCTGGATGGAAAAAATGGATATTTGATCAACTGTCAGATTTTCAAGACTTTGTTAAAAAAAAAAAAACTGAACATAATAGAAGATTTAACATATAAGAGCCAAAAGAAACATAAGGAATATACCAAAGACTGATTACAAGGGATTTTATAAGGACAGAACATTTACCTTTTATATAAGTAAAATGTATGTCTAAGATTATCATTACTAATTGTGTAGATTGTAAAAAAGTTTGGGATAGACTTTAGTATGATATGACTTTAAAAAGTAAAACCATTTAGGAATGACTAAAAAGAGTAATTATTTTATATAAATGAGGTGCAAGAGGAATAATTTATACAAAGAAACTAGAGGAGAATGACTTGTTAATTCTAGGTTCTGGTAACCTACTTTTATCAGATGTGTGTGTGTGTGTGTGTGTGTGTGTGTGTGTGTAATGAGAATAAAAGTCTTCAAAATTCAGAAGAAATAAAATGGTAAGGGCACAGGGAGGGGTGAGAGGATAAAGGAGGGATCTCTAGATGGGTGGGGGAAGGAATAGGTTAAAGAGGGTAGAGAAGGGTGCTTAGATCATTGGGAATGTGAGGATAGGGGAAGGATCTCTAGAGAGGCAGGAGAGGGAATAGGTTACAAGGAGCTAGAGAAGGGTGTTTAGGGTTGTAGAGATAAGAGGATATGGAAGAGATGCTTGGAGGGAGGTAGACTAAGTAATAGGATGGTAAGGTAATGGGTAGAAGTAGGGTAGTCAGGAGGGATGAGAAACAAGAGACATGCATAAATATAAAAACAAAGATCAGTGGTAGAGTTTGTTAGGGAAAGTACATGTCTATGTATATATATATATATATATATATATATATATATATATATATATATATATGTGTGTGTGTGTGTGTGTGTGTGTATGTATATGTATATATATATATGTGTGTGTATGTGTGTGTATGTATTTGTGTGTGTATGTATATATCTATATTTAGATAGTAATACATACACACTTAATTGTAGACTTCGCTGTGGAGAAAAAAAGTGGAAAAAGAATAAAGTACAAAGTGCACAGCAGACAACAAAAGAAAACTTAAAAAGAAGCAAAGAAAAGGACAGTTCTCAACAAAATATGCAGTATTTATTATACAGGCTTTCTTGAAATGGAAATTTATCACTACATATTTTAAATCCTCTCATGTTCTGTGGGCATGACATGCTTTTTGTTTTCTTTTCTTACGTTGTATTTATGTTCCAATATTTAAGTTTATGATTTTTTTTACCTTTTCTCTATTTTGTATTATTGTGTTTGAGTTTACATTTTTTTCAAAAGAAACTTTGCCTCACTCCTTTGTCTTTGGTTCTAAATAATTTATGTAGTATTGGAAATAATTATTTAAATGTTGAGTAGAACCTATTTGGTCCTGGGGAATTTTTTCTTTGGGAAATATTGTTGGCTGGTTAAATTTTTTTTTCTTTTTTTTTTATTTCTCTTTTTATTTATTTATTTTTAGTTTTCAACATCCATTTCCACAAGATTTTGAGTTCCAAATTTTCTCCCCATCTCTCCCCTCCTCTCACTCCAAGACATCATGCATTCTGATCATCCCTTCCCCCTCTCTGCACTCATTTCTATCACATCCCTCCCTTTCCTTATCCCGTTCCCCTCTATTTTCTTGTAGGGCAAGATAGATTTCTATACCCCATTATCTGTATTTCTTATTTCCCTGCTGCATGTAATAACAATTTTAACATTCACTTTTAAAACTTTGAGTTCCAACTTCTCTCCCTTTCCTCCCCACCCATCTCCACTGAGAAAGCAAGCAATTCAATACAGGTTATACATGTGTAGTTATGCAAAGTACTTCCACAAAAGTCATGCTGTGAAAGACTAATGATATTTCCCTCCATCCCATCTTGACCCCCATTTCTTCTATTCTCTCTTTTGGCCTTATCCTTCCCCAAAAGTGTTAATTCTAATTACCCCCTCCTCCTATTTTCCTTCCTTTCTATCACCCCCCTCATCCCACTTATTCCCTTCTCCTCTACTTTCCTATAGTGTAAGATAGACTTTCGTACCAAATTGACTGTGCATGCTATTCCCTTCTTAACTTAAATGTGATGAGAGTAAGGTTCATTTTTCCCTCTCACCTCTCCTCTTTTCCCCTCCATTGTTTACCTTTTCACTCTTCTCTTCAGACCTGTGTTAGAAGATTGAATTTTCTATTGAGTTCTAATCTTTTTATCAGGAAGGTCTGGAAATCCTTCATTTCATTGAATACCCATCTCCTTGCCTGAAATATTATGCTCAACTTTGCCAGGTAATTGATACTTGGCTGTAGTCCCAGCTCCTTTGCCTTACAGAATATCATATTCCAATTCCTTTGATCTTTTAGTGTAGAAGCTGCAAGATCCAATGTGATCTTGACTGTAGTTCCTTGACATTTGAATGGTTTCTTTCTGGATGCCTGTAGAATTTTCTCCTTTACTTGACAGTTCTGGAATTTGGCAATAATATTCCTTGGTGTTTTTAGCTTGAGATCCTTTTGGAAGGTGAAGTATTCTTTTGATAACTATTTTGCCCTCTAGATGTAGAACTTCTGGGCAGTTTTCCTTGATGATTTCTTGGAAGATATTGTCCAGGCTCAGTTTTTCAACATGGCTTTCTGGCAGAACAATAATTCTTAGATTTTCTCTCCTGGAAATATTTTCCAGGTCAGTTGTTTTTTATTAGATATTTTACATTTTCTCCTATCTTTTCATTCTTTAGATTTTGTTTGACTCATTCTTGATATCTCATAGATTCATTAGGTTCTACTTGACTAATTCTAATTTTTATCATATTTTTTCTTCAGTTAACTTCTGAGTCTCATTTTCCATCTCTCCAATGATTCTTTTCAAGGACTTATTTTCTTCAATTAGTACTTGTACTTCCTTTTCCATTTGTACAATTTTCTCAGTAAGGTTTTGTGCTTCCTTTTCCATTTGTCTAATTTTCCTTTTTAAGGAACTATTCTCTTCATTGAATTCTTTTTTTCATATTTTCGAAATCATTGGCCAGTTTTTTCTTCCATTTCTCTAATTTGGCTTTTAAAATCCTTCTTTACCTCCTCCAAGAGTTCTCTTTGTGCTTGGGACAAGTTCATAGTTTTTCTGAAGTTTCAGATGGGAATAAAGTCTCAATGCTGACCTCTTTGGTATTTGTGTTTTGGTCCTTGTCCTCTTAGAAAGATTCTTTGGTCTTTGCTTTCCTGCATTGCTTCTTTCTCATGATGATGAGGCTTTGTGTGTTCTTGCCTATGGTTCTTTCTGCAAGAAGCTAAAGTGTTGCAGCCTGTTCCTGAGCTGGCTGGCGTGAGAAAGTAGAGGCCAGGTGAAGTCTTTTTGTGTTTCCCCAGATTTTCCCTGGAGCTAGCTTGTTAGTATGGGAGAGGAGTGGTCTGACCACGGAAGGTCTCCTCTGCTGAGCTAAAGCATTGGCAGGCTCAGCAGTTGGTGATCCTGGCTGCCTTGGTGTATTCCTGTTTCCCTTGGGATGCTGAGGCATGCCTGAG
Organism: Bettongia penicillata ogilbyi; assembly: GCA_023548195.1. Classification (NCBI taxonomy): domain Eukaryota; kingdom Metazoa; phylum Chordata; class Mammalia; order Diprotodontia; family Potoroidae; genus Bettongia; species Bettongia penicillata. The sequence continues at coordinate 1,494,414 of JAJHZJ010000653.1, forward strand.
GTCCTGGTGTTGGTGGTTGCAAGACTCCACCCCCCTGGGGCTCCATATCTCCTCCCAGTTCACTGAGGTGGGGCTATCTAGGACAGCTCTGGTCCTGTACTGGTTCCCTTCCACCACAACAAGAAGAATTCTCCTTAGCAATTTTCCTAGCCTCACATGTTACAAGAATGTTTGCCCCTTCTACTGATCCCACTGATCTAGGATTTTTCTGGGGAAATATTCTATGGTTCTTTCAAGGTCAACAAGGGGAGAAGGAGAGAACATTCACTGATCACTCTGCCATTTTGGCTCCTGGAAGTTCAAGTAGGTGACTTATAGACATTTAATCTGCTGACCGATAGTCTCAGGAGCAGCTGCTGCAGACACCTAGGACTCTGCAACTCTCACTCACATGGTTCCACTGGACTCTTCTCCAGTTGACTCTTGAGGCAAAATGCCCTCTACATCCCAAGAAAGAACTATGGAATTTTATCACAGAATGAAATTGACTATTTTCGTTTGGATTATGTTTTGTTTTATGATTTCTCCTATTTATTTTAATCCTTCTATGCAACATGACTAAGGTGAAAATGTATTTAATAGGAATGTGTGTGTAGAACCTATATAAAATTGTATGCCATCTCAGGGAGGGAGTGAGGAAGGAGGGAAAAAAACCTAAGATATATGGAAGTGATTGTAGAACACTGAAAACAAATAAAATAATTTAATTAAAAAAAAAAAAACATTGAGTTCCAACCTCTCTCTCTTCCTCCCTCCCCACCCATCCCCACTGAGAAGGCATGCAATTCAATATAAGTTATACATGTGTAGTCATGTAAAATACTTCAATATCATTCATGATGTGAATGAATAACTATATTTCCCTCCATTGTATCCCATAACCCATTTATTCCATTATATCTTTTGACCCTGTCCCTTCTCAAAAGTGTTTACTTCCAATTACCCCCTCCTCCCATTTGCCCTCCCTTCTATCATCACCTCTACCTACTGCTTATCCTCTTCCCCCCTACATTACTTTGGGGTAAGATAAATTTTCATCCCAAATTGAATGTGCATTTTTTTCCCTCCTTAAACTGAGCCTGATAAAAGTAAAGCTCACTCTTTCCCTCTCACCTTCCCCCTTTCCACTCCACTGAACAAGACTTTTGTTGCCTCTTTTATGGGAGAGATAGTTTACCCCATTCTATTTTCCTTTTCTCCTTCTATTATATTCCAATATATTCCTCTCTCACCCCTTGATTTTATGTTTTTTTAGATATCATTCCTTCATATTCAACTCTTCCTGTGTCCTCTGTCAATACACACACACACACACACACACACACACACACACATATAATCCCTCCAGCTACCCTAATACTGAGAAAAGTCTCAAAAGTTACAAGTATTATCTTTCCATGTAGTAATGTAAACAGTTCAACTTTACTAAATCACTTATGATTGCTCTTTCTTGTTTATGTTTTCATGTTTCTCCTGATGGTTGTGTTTGAAAGTGAAATTTTCCATTCAGCTCTCTTCTTTTCATCAAGAATGTTTGGAAGTTCTCTATTTCATTGATTGACCATTTTTTCCCCTAAAGTATTATACTCAGTTTTGCTGGGTAGGTGATTCTTGGTTTTAATCCTAGCTCCTTTGACCTCTATATCATATTCCAAGTCCTTCTATCCCTTAATGTAGAAGCTACTAGATCTTGTGTTGTCTTAATTGTGTTTCCACAATTGAATTATTTCTTTCTGGCTGCTTGCAATATTTCATCCTTGAATTGGGAACTCTAGAATTTGGCTGGAATGCATTCTGCTTCCAGTGTGGCATGATAGATGCTTCCCCTTGACCTTCCAGTCTGTTTTGGATTGGAGATTTGTTTCACTCCATCAGTTTGTAAGTTCTGCAGCTCCAGAATTTGTTTAGAGTCATGTTTTACAGGCATTTGGCTGGGTTTGGGGGAGAGCTCTAACAAGTCTCTACTTCTACTCTATTATCTTGGCTCCCTCTTGATCTTTTTTGTTATGGTCAAGTTCTTTTTTGTTGTTATTGTTTATTTATTTTTGCAGCCTTCTTTTTATTACTAAAACTTGAACAGTAAGAAAAGGAAAGGAAACATATTATAAACTTAAATATGGAAACTTAAAAACAAAGTAAGAAAAGAATGTGTCATGTAAAACAAAACCTAAGAGAACATCCACAATATATAGTAATCAATTTCCTTTTCAAGAAGATCAATCTAATAAATACTACATGTTGTACTGAGAGCTATCTATCTTTGCTTTCTTGTAAGTTTTCTTTTAGTTTCTGCTGTGCAATTTTGGGATTTGTTCTTTTTCCCCCTTCCCCCACCCCAAAAGGCTACAATTAAGCATAGAGATATAGATATATACACACCTTTAAACACACATACCCACACACATACTTTCCCTATCAAATTCTACTCCTGATCTTTGTTTTTATGTTTACTTACATTTCATTTCCTATCCCTCTTAGCTCCTCTACTTTATTTCTACCCACTAACTTACTCTCCAGTTGCTTAACTTACTCCCCTTCCAAGTGTCCCTCTCTTATCTTTTCATTCCCATTAATCCAAACAACATGCTATACCCTTCCTTAACCTATTCCCTCACCCTCCCCTCTAGAGATCCCTTCTTTTACCTCTCCCCCTTCCGATTCCTTAGCATTTTATTTCTTTCTGAATTTAGAAAACGTTTATACTGTTCTAAATATGTACTGTTCCCTCTTGAATCCATTCCTGATGAAAATAGGTTTCCCGAAATACCAGCCCTCCTCCTTGATCTAAACCCTCCCTGTTGGTTCTTCCTCTCACCCTTCTTTTGTATAAGATAATTGATCTTTTAACTCTTCCTAAACAGTTTTACTTTCTATAGTCATATCATACCCATATCTAACAGTCCTTCTTTTGAATTACCCAATTACTAATAACAATTTTAGAAATACACTTTATATTTTGCATACGTAAAAGGTAAACATTCTGTCCTTCTTGAGTCCCTTATAATCACTCTTTGGTATGTACCTTACATTTCTCATGACACTTGCATATTAAATCCTCTATTAAGGTCAGATTGTTGGTGTTGTTTTGTTTGTTTTGTTTTGTTTTTAATGAAGTCCTGAAAGTCTGACAGTTCATTAAATGTCCTTTTTTATTTCATTCTGGATTATGCTCAGATTTGCTGGACATGAGGTCTTCAACAAGAATCCCATTTCATTTGCTCTTCGATACTGAGCATTCCAAGACCTAAGATCTTTATTGTTGCCATTGAGAGATATTGTGTGATTCTAAGTGTGGTACCACTGTATTATATTTGTTACTTATTGTAAGCAATATTTTATACTTGAGGTGAGGGTTTTGGACTTAAGCTATAATAATCCTGTGGGTTTTCTGCATATGATATCTTTCAAGTGGTGATTGATAAGGTTTTTTTTTCTATTTCTAATTTCTCCTCTTCTTCCAATACTTTGGCACAATTTTTAAATATTTCTTGTATTATTGTATCAAGATTGTTTTTTATTACATCTTTCGGGTAGTATGATTATTCTTATGTTTTCCTTCTTGATCTGTTTTCCAGATCAGTTGTTTGTCTTCTGTCTTACTTTCTCTTCTATTTTTAAATTCTTTTTGTGTGTATACAAATATATATCTACATCTATATATATATGTATATATATATATATATATATATACATATCTTCTTTTTAGCTTTTCCTCCACCTCTCTCATTTTACTTTTAAAGTCTTTTTTAAGTTTTTCTGTTAATTCTTTTTGGCAGGTGACCATTTGCTGTTAATCTTTGGTATAGAAGAGGATTTCTTTCCTTCAATATCCCCTCTGAAGATAATCCCTGTTCTTTATTCCCATAGTAACTCTCTAAGGTTTGATTCTTTTTTCTTTGCCTGTGCATTTTTTTATTTGTAGCAGCTTAGTTTCTGTAATCACCTCTAACCCTGGGGTATGGAGGATGGTACCTCTGACCTCAGATTCTCCTTCAGTTCTCCCCTCTAGCTTGGAATTGGAACCAAGACCTCTAGCCTTCTGTAAGTGTCCACAGTGAGTGGCATCCCTGCCCCACTGCTGCTGCACTCGCTGGGTGTGTGCTGGTTCCTTCTCACCATGTGGCATGTTTCTGCAGTACAGGTGGGCCTGGTGTTCTTGTCAGCAGAGGTTCTCTCAATCTTATCAGTCTCAGGCAATCAACTCCCCTCATTTCCCAGGTATAAATTTCCTGTAGCTGGAGCCAAGGCAGCCTCCCAACCCAGCTAATCACGGGACTTTCCACTTATTGTTTAAGTGGACCTAGGACCTAGCCTAGGGATATTTACTCTTCATAGAGACCAAGCCTAGTCCTCTGATTTTTCTTCCGATCTCCTCTACTTGTACCAGAAGGACCCATGTTCTGCCCCTACTCATATTAATTTTTACTGCTCTATGTTCACCCTGAGGTGCTATTTCATATCTTTTGTGGTGGAAAATCTTAAGAGCTTGGAATTTTCTGACCTACTCTACCATCTTCCCAGAATCCTCTACCCAGACTATTTCTTGACATTTAACTTTATGCTAAATTTGGTCCCCATTCCCAGGATTTATAAAACACTGTCCCAAGCCTCAGGCCTTTCTTGCTGATAATTTTAGAACTATCTCTGAGGTTATATAAGTCTTTGATACTTCCAAGATGGTATTATTTGAGGAGAGGTATGGACATTGCTTTCCTGCTCTGTGCTCTGCTCTATTCTCTGGTCTTTCCCCAGGAAGACGCCATGTTCCCTTTTATCTATCAGTGCTAACACTACCCCTGGACCTGGGAAGGTGACCAATTCACCTGCTATGTTGCAGCCACAATTGCTAATTCTCTCCTCTGTCTTAAAATTAAGACAAAGATTTCCCGAGTGACCACAAGAATTCCTCTCAGCCCTGAAATTGTAACCTTGGCCTTTGCTCCCTTGTGACTTCAAGCACAATTTTTCCATTGGATCCTAGGACTATGACCCAGAATTGTATACGGGCAATACAAAAGGGTCTTGAACCTAGATTTTTCAAAGGACATCCTGCAATATTCTTTGACTAATTGTCCAAGTCCTCTACTACATACAGACTGAAAACTCTGGAAGCTGGTTGCTGTTGCTACCAATGCAGCATCCACCAAGACACAGCCTATACTGACTGAATGTGATTCTCAGGGCCCAGCACCACTATGGTGAAACAGATCTTTCCTTCCCGCCTCTTAAGTCATCTTGGTCTAGAAAACTGTTACACCCAAACTTTAGTTGGCTCTCCTCCTCTAGAATTCAATTTGAGACATTATTTTAAAGTTTTTCCAAGGAGAATTTGGGAGAGCTAGGCTGAGTGCACCTTTACTTTGTCATATTGGCTCCATCTACCAATTTGTAAATCAAATTAAATGAGTTAGTTTCTATTCCATAATGAATAAATATAAGGTTCACTTAGCTTTCCACATTTGAAGAAAATTATTAAGATGAAAATACAAGCATAAAATTGAATCCGATGGTGAGATCAGATAATTATGTTACATACACAGGTTTAGTGCTGGCGAACAGGAGGAATCAGTGAATTAAAATAAAAATGATACGTTGGGACATCCAGGATCCAGGACAGCAGAGTAAGACACACACACACACACACACACACACACACATATACACATATGAATAATTATACACACATATATGTATGTATATATGTGTTTATATATATACATATATGTGTGTGTATATATATATATTACTGTAAATATCCTATATTCACCTCCAAATATCCATAAAATAGTGTCCCCAAATAAATACTGGAATAGCAGAAAAAAGTTGTAATGAAACAATCTTTGAGCCCAAGAAACTTGGAAGATTGGCAGGAATGGTCTGTCTCACTTGGAAAAAAGAGGAACAAATCCATGACAAGATATATCCCAGCATCTGACAGAAAGATCCACCTCAGCAAACCAGTGGTAGATCCTGAGTACCAGTGAAGTGGAGCAGGCAAATGTCAACACCAGGACTCAACACATGCCTCAGCATATCCAGGGGAATGGGCAGATAATAGCTCTGAGAACTATCATATGCTTCAGCACAGCCCCGAGCAATCAGGCAATTTCCCACGGTCAGACTACCAAGTGCTGCAGTGTATCCCTCTGGAAATACAGAACCATTCTAACAGCCTCAGCACATGCAAGACATCAGTACAAGGACACTGGCTCAGCTCTAGGCAAGCTGCCAGATGTCTACAGCCTCAAGCAGCAACAAGCACTCACCACACCACCTCCTAAACACAGCACCAGACACAAGGAGATCACCTGTGGGTCTCAGGGCAACACCAGTGTAGCACCAGGTAAGTAGCCAGGGCCTGCAGCCCCTGGAAAAAGATTGAGACAATGCCCCTTCCAAATCTCGAACAGAAATCAATTTTTTTTTTCTAAAAAGGAAAAAAGCCAAAAAGTTAAGCAATAAAAAAAAAAAAAAGAATCTGACCACAGAAATTTATGGCAATAGGGAAGATCAAGACACAAATTCAGAGAAGAAAACTTGGGAAAAAAAATGAGAGTAATAAAAGAGCATTATGATTTTAAAAAAGTGTCAGCAGCTTGGAAAAAGGATTGTTTTAAAAGTAAAGTTTGCCAAATGGAGGAGAAACAAAATTCTGATGAAGAAAGAAAATCCTTAAAAAGCACAATTAACCAAACAGAAAATAAAGTACAAAACTAATTGAGGAAAGTAACTCCTTAGAAATGGGCAAATGGAAGTAAATGACTCTATGAGACATCAAGAATCAATCAATGATATTCAAAAGAATGAGAAAATAGAAGAAAATGTAAAATACATAATGGGAAAAACAACTGACCTGGAAAATAGATCCAGAAAAGAGAGTGTCAGGCTCATTAGACTACCTGAAAGTCATAATCAAAAGGAGCAACTGGACAGAATCTTTCAAGAAATTATCATGAAATACTGCCCTGACATCTTCAAACTAGAGGGCAAAATAGGCATTGAAAAATTTACATATCACCTCAGGAAAGAGATCCCAAAATTAAAAAAAATCCAAGGAACATTATAGGCACATTTTAGAACTGTCAAGTGAAGGAAAAACTAGGGCAAGTAGACAGAAAGAAACAGTGCAGATACAGGAAGGCACAATTAGGATTACACAGGACTTAGTAGCTGCAACATTAAAAGATCAGAGGTCATAGAACATAATATTCCATAAGACAATACAGCAAGAACTATAAACAAGAATCTCTTACATGGTGAAATCAAGCATAATACATTGTGTATGTGGGGGGTGAGGGGGAATGGTCATTTGGTGTAATCGAAGGCTTTCAAGCTTTTATAAAGAGAAGGCAAGAATTAAGTAAAAAAAATTGATATCCAATATCAATACCCAGGAAAAGCCAGAAAGGAAAGGAAAAGAAAACATAAAGGATTCAATAGAACTAAACTGTTTACATTCCTACATGAGATTATATTTGTAATTCTTTTAAAAATGTATGAGTAAGAGTACAGCTAAAAGGGATATACATAGACCGAGGATATGGGCATAAGGTGAATTTAAGGGAATACAAAAAATTAATTAAGGGATGAAAACAAAGAGTACACTGGGTGCAGAAGTCAGAGAGGTAGAATGGGCTAAATCATTTCACATGAAGAAATGCAAAAAAAAAACCTATCACAGTGGAGGGGAAGATGGGAGAGTTGGTGATACATATTGCTTGAACCTTACCTTCATCACTATCAGCTCAAAGATGGAATAATATACACAATCAGTTGAACATAGAAATATATCTTGCCTGACAGAAGTAGTAGGAGAAGAGATTAAGTAAAGGGGATAGGGGAAAGTAACAGAAGGGAAAGTAGAACAGGAGATATATGGTATACAGAAGCAAAACAGCACTAAGGAGGAAAAGGGTGAAAGGAGAGAGAAGAAAAATAGGATGAAGGTAAATACATAGTTAATAATCATTACTGTCTATATGAATGGGATGAACTTTCCCCTAAAATGGAAGTGGACAGCAGAGTGGATCAAAAAACTAGAATCCTTACAACATGCATTGACAAAAACCAAACTTGTAGCAGTGACACACATAGAGAGTAAAGGTAAGGGACTGGAGCAGAATCTATTATGTTTCAGCTGAAATTAAAAAAAAAAAAGCAAGGGTAGCAATCCTGATCTCAGAAAAAAGGAAAAGGAAAAATAGACCTAATTAAAAGAGATAAAGAAGGAAAGCAAATCTTGCCAAAAGGTACCATAGGCAATAAAGAAATATCAATACTCAACATATATGCACCAAGTAGAATAGCCTTCAAATTTTTTTTGTTCTATTTATTTAATATATAATTTTTCCCTGGTTACATGCAAACGATAATTTTTATCATTTGTTTTTAAAACTTTGAGTTCCAAATTCTCTCTCTTCCTTCTCATCCCCCTCATTGAGAAGACAAACAATTCCATTGAGTTTTATACATATAAACACATTTAATATATATGTATATGTTTGTATACATGCATGCTTGCATGTATGAGTCATGCAAATCTTATCCATTATAGTCATGTTGTGAAAGAAAACATACATTAAAACAAATGCAAGAAAAATAAAGTGAAAAAAAGTTTTTCAATCTGTATTCAGACACTATCAGTTCTTTCTCTTTTTTTTTATAAATTTGACACTGTTCTGTACATATTAGAGAAATGAGGCCTTTATCAGAGAAGCTAGTTACAATTTTTCTTCAAAATTACTATTTCTACTTGTATTTCCCTCAATTCTCTTCCCCCTACCCCTGTTTATTTTATTATCTCTCTTTTTCACCCTATCACTCCTCAAAAGTGTTTTAACATCCAGTTCTTCAAGGAGAGATTAAGTGAGTTAAAGGAAGAAATAGACAGCAAAACTATACTATGGGGAATCTCAAATGTCCTCTCTCAGAACTCAATAAATCCAACCAAAAGTAAACATGAAAGAAATTAAGGAAGTGAAGAAAATATTAGAAAAGTTAGCTATAACAGACTAAATAGGAGAAAACTAAATAGGAACAAAAAGAAATATATCTTTTGCTAAGCAGCACTTGGCACCTGCACAAAAATTGACCATGTAGCAGGGCATAGAAACCTCAAAATTACCTATAGAAAGTCAGAAATATTAAATATAACTTTTTCAGATCATAATGCAATAAAAATTACATTCAGTAAAGGTAGTGGAAAGATGGATTAAAAAGTAATTAAAAACTAAATAATCCAATCCTAAAAAATAAGTAGGTCAAAAAGTAAATCATAGAAACAACCAATTTCATTACGTAGGACAACAATGAGACAACATCCCAAAATTTATGGGGTCAGCCAAAGCAATGCTTAGGGGAAAATTAATTTCTCTAAATTCTTACATCAGTAAAATAAAGAGCAGCTCAATTAATTGGATATGCAACTAAAATATACTAGAAAAAGAACAAATTAAAAATCTCCCATAAAACCAAATTGCAAATCCTGAAAATCAAAGGTGAGATTAAAAAGACTGAATCTAATATATATATATATATATATATATATATATATATATTGAGCTAATATATATATATATATATATATATATATATATATATATATATATATATATATATTGAGCTAATAAATAAATCCAGGACTCGGTTTTATGAAAAAAAATCATAGCCCACTGATTAATATGAGTTTTAAAAAAGAAAGAAGTAAACTAAATATACAGTATCAAAAATGAAAAGAGTGAAATCACCACCAATGAAGAAGAAATTAGAGTAATCATTAGGAAATATTTTGTCCAAATATATGCCAATAAATGTGATGATCTGAGCTAATCAATGAATATTTACAAAGATCCAAAAATCCCTGATTAACAGATTACAAAGGAGAAAGCCTTTGTAACCCCATCATCATAGGGAAATGAACAAACCTTTAATGAACTCGCTAAGAAAAAATCTCCAGGGTCATATGGGTGTACAAGTGAATTCCACCAAACAATTATAACAAAATTAAATATGATATTATATAAAATATTTGGGGAAAATAGATGAAGGATTCCTACAAAACTCCTTCTATGACACAAATGTGGATGTGGTGCTAATACCAAAACTAAAATGAGCTGAAACAGAGGAAGAAAATTAGAAACCAAATTCCTTAATGAATTTTCTAACGCAAAAATTTTGATCAAAATACTAGCAAACCAATTAAAGAACTATTTGAGAAGGATTATACAACGCTATGACCCTCTGGGATTTATACCATGCATGCAGTTTAGTTCCATACTAGGGAAACTCTGAGTATAACTGACCATATCAAATCTAACAGAAACCATATTATTATCTGAATAGATGCAGAAAAAGCTTTTGACAAAACAGCACCCGTTCCTATTAAAAAAATAGGGAGTATAGGAATAAAGGGAACATTCCTTAAAATGTAAGCAGTATCTATCTAAAACTGTCAGCAAGCATTATCTGCAATCAAGCTAGAAGTCTTCCCAATAAAATCAAAAGTGAAGCAAAGATTCCCATTATCACCACTATTTCACAATATTGCAGAGGAAATGTTAGCTATAGAAATAAGAGAAATCAAAGGAATCAAATAGGCAATGAGGAAACAAAATTATCATTCTTTGCAGATGATACGATTGTATATCTAGAGAATCTTAGAAAATCAACTAAAAAAAAAAAAAACTACTTGAAACAAATAACAACTGTAGCGAATTTCCAGGATATAAGACAGACCAATAGAAAACATCAGCACTTATACCGAAGTTCCAGGATATAAGATAGAACAATAAAAATCATCAACATTTATTTTAGTTTCTTATTCATCAGCAACAAAGCCCAGCAGCAAGAGATAGAAAGAGAAATTCCATTTAAAATAACTACAGACAATATAAAATACTTGAGAGTCCAGATGCCAAGACAAACCCAGGAAATATATGAATAAAATTCATATAGTTCATATAAAAAACTCTTTTCACACAAATAAAGTCATTTTTAAGCAATTGGAAGAATATCAATTGCTCCTGGATAGACCAAGCCAATACAATAAAAATGACAATTCTGCCTAAACTAATTTACTTATTCAGTGCAATATCAATCAATTTACCAAAAAGTTACTTGATAGAACTAGAAAGAATAACAACAAAATTCATCTGAAAGAAAAAAAGGTCAAGAACATCAAGAGAACTAAATTAAAAATGCATAAAGGAAGGTGGTAGAGCAATATTAGGTCCCAGATCATATTATAAAGCAGCAATCCTCAAAAACATCTGATTGATTGTTGTCCTTCGTCTTCAAAGAGGACCAAAATGATATCACCATCATAAAGTGAAATTTCAGTGAGTCTGACTGTGGCTGATCAGACCAATACAAGCTGGAAATGCTCTGCCACAGATTGGGCACTATAGTCCGTTTGAATATTTGGGGTGGATGTCCCAAATTTGCACATCCTGCTTTTACTTTGTATTGTCTCAATTCTACTTTGCTCAAAGAGCACATTACCATTTCTGATGTGGCAAACTGTGCTGTGCGATCCTGTGCCAGTGTCTCCCATGCTGCACAGTCAAATCCAAAGTTCTTGAGAGTGTCCTTGTATCACCTCTTCTGGCCACCATGTAATCGCCTGACCCATGTGAGTTCTCAATAAAGTAGTCTTTTTAGCAAGCATATATTTTTCATTTGAAGAACGTGGCCAGCCCATTGGAGTTGCACTTTCTGAAGCACAGTTTGAATACTTGGCAGTTCAGCTAGAGCAAGAACTTCAGTGTCTGATACCTTATCCTGCCAGATGATCCTCAGAATCTTCCTAGGACAGTTCCAATGGAAGCGATTCAGTTTGCTGGCATGGCGCTGGTAGACTGTCTATGTTTCACAAGAATATAACACTGAGGTCAGCACAACAGCTCTGTAGACCCTCAGTTTTGTAGTCAGTCTAATACTTCTTCTCTCCCAAACTTTTCTTCAGAGCCTCCCAAACACTGAGCTAGCTCTGGCAATGCATGCATCAACCTCTTTGTCAATGTGCACATCCCTGGAAAGTACATGACCAAGGTAAGTGAACTTATCCACAGCATTCAAAACTTCTCCATTTATTGTAACCAGTGGTTCTACATATGGATGATGTGGTGGTGGCTGATAGAGCACCTGTGTTTTCTTGGTGTTAATTATTAGGTCATACTAGCACAGGCAGCAGAGAATTCATACATACTTTGTTGTATCTCAGCTTCAGAGGGTGCATTGAGTGCACAATCATCTGCAAACAGAAAATCATGCACCAACACCATCTCCACTTTGGTCTTGGCTTGTAGTCTTTCCAAATTGAAGAACTTGCTATCAATATGGCAGTTGACCTTGAGGCCATGTTCATTTTCATTAAAAGCATTTGTCAACTTGAGTGAAAACATCATGCTAAAAAGCATGGGAACAAGCACACAACCCTGTTTCATTCTATTTGTGACTGGAAAGGCACGAGAGCATTGTACATTATCCAGAACCTGGGCAAACAGGCCATCATAAAATTGATGTATAATATTGATGAAATTCTCTGGGCAACCAAATTTTGACATAATTTTCCATACTCAGGACTAACAATGTCAAAGGCCTTGGTCAGATCTACAAACGTTGTGTACAGACCTCTGTTCTGCTTCTGTATTTCTCCTGGAATTGTCAGGCAGCAAACACCATATCAACTCTTCCTCAGCCCTTCCTGAAGCCACACTGGCTCTCAGGTATATGACTATCTTCCAGGTGAAGGATCAATTTATTAAGGAGAACTCTAACAAGAACTTTGCCAGCAATGACTAAGAGAGAGATTCCCCTGTGACTGTAATAGGACAATCTATTTCCTTTAGGCTTATAGAGGTGGACAGTGGAGGCATCCTTGAACACCCTTCTCTTGTAGAAGAGAATAACCTTCTCTTGTCATATAACCTAGAAGATTTCAGTCAGCTTTTGATGGAGCAATGGTCCCCTTAACTTGTAAATCTCAGCTGGAATAGAATCCGCACCAGGTGCTTTGCCACATGAAAGGAGCCTGATGGCCCTCAAAACCTCTTCTTCAGATGGAAGTTCAGCTAAGGAGGGATTAATTTCAATCTGAGGTAAATGGTCAATGGCCTCAGAATTGATTGATGATGGCCTCTTGAGAACTCTATGGAAGTGTTCAGCTCATCTCTCTAGTGTCATGTCCTTATCACTCATCAATGTAGCTCCATCAGCACTGAGTAGCTGTGATGCACCATAGGTTTTTGGTTCATAAATAACTTTCAGGGAATCATAAAAGCTCTTTGGATTGGTACTATCAGCATAAAACTGAATTTCATCTGCCTTCTTACTGAGCCAGGAATCCTGCATCTCTCTAAGCTTTGCTTATACTTTGCCTTTGTCACTCTCACATCTTGTCTGTCTCTTCTCCTTACAGTCATATAGTCTATTAGATGCCAGTATTTGCTGCGAGGGTGCATCTATGAAGTTTTATTGTGTTTAGGTAAATGGAAGACAGTGTTGGTGATGAGGTCATGTGATGCACAAGTCTTCAGCAGCAAATGACCATTGCTTTTGCTGTTTCCAACTCCGTTTCTCCCTAGGACTCCCTGCCAAGCCTACTCTAGCATTAAAGTCACCCAGAATTATAAGCTTGCCATCTTTTGGTACACTGATGATAAGGGTCTCTAGGTCTTCATAAAATTTTTCTTTGACTACATCAGGGTTTGTCATGATGGGAGCACAGGCATTGATGATAATGGCATGGTGTTTTCCTGCAAGTGGCAATCCCACTGTCATGAGCCTGTCATTCGCTCCTTTTAGCAGGCATATCAGTTTGCTGATTAGATTAGTTTTGATTGCAAAACCCACACCAGCTTCATGGGGCTCACTCCAAGGAAAGGTATATCCAGCTCCAACTTGAGTAAGCTGGCCTTCATTTGCCAACCTTGTTTCACTCAGGGTTGCTATTTGGATGTGATACCTGTTGAGTTCTCTTGTAACAAGAACAGTTCTTTCAGGTCTACCGGATTTTGTGTTGTCTATTAGTGTGCACACACACATATTCCATGTGCTGATGATGAATGGAATCATCTTTGCAGATGTTTTCATACATTTTGTACATTATTTTGTGTTTTGACTGCACAGTGGGATTCCCTGTCTGCTACAGTAATCAGACCAGGTTGGGTAAGCAGACAATGTTTAGGGCACCTTTTCTATCCCCCTTCCTCACACCAGTCATCCTTAAAAGACTGCTTAGACAGCCAGGGGTCTGCTGAGTCCCACTGCTGCTTCCAGTGAGAAATGACCCTATGGCCTGGGCCATCTGTGTGCAGGGCTGTGACTACAGCTCCCAGTGTATCTGAACCTGCTGTTTTATCATTTGCCTGTTGCCACAGGACTTTGAGGCATAATAGTGAAATGGTATGGGTGATGTCTTTTGATCTGTGCGTACATTGGATTTAAGTGAGGCAGAGTTGCACAGTCATCAGCTTCACTCCCTCCTCCAGAGTCATCATAATCTAGTGGCAGGACAGTCAAGACAGCTGGCGATGGCTCAGGATGCAGTGGATGACCTTGCTGTCTTTGGTGCCTAACCAAGCTCTAAGCAATCCACATTGCCTGCTTCATCTGCCTTCATGGTCTTTGGAACAAATCGTTCTCATCCACCTATTCCACCAGAGGAAGTCTTCACATGCTTCAGGTAGATACCCTGTCTAACTCTCCAATAGGTGTGAGAACCCTTGGTTACCCTCAACCTGGTTTGGCCTGTCTGTTGAAACAGTTTCCCAGGGTGTGACCTCTACACATTCTGCAGTTTCTCTGAACCACAGATAAGAAGTAGGTGGAACAGGTGGACACCAAAAGCACCCTGAAAAGGTCTCGGCAGCCATCACACCAAAGGTACTGGTCTTCCCTATACACACCCTATACCCCAAGTGTGGTGGATTCATGGAATAGGTTAGGTACACAAAATATAACAGTCAATGACAGTAGTAACCTAGTGCTTTGTAAATCCAAGACTTCGGGATTAGAACTCACTATTTCACAAGAATTTCTGTGATAACTGAGAAACAAAAGGACACAAACTAGATATAGGCTAACACACTATATACCAACTTCTGGTCACAACAAATGCATGATTAAACATAAAGCTTGATATCACAAGCAAATTAGAAGAGTAAAGAATAGTCTACTTGTCAGATCTATGGAGAAGGGAAGAATTAATGAGCAAACAAGAGATCGAGAGCATTTCAAAATGTAAATTAGATGATTTTGATTATATTGATCTAACAAAACCAGTATGACCAAGATTAAGAGGAAAGCAGAAAACTAGGAAACAATATTTAAGCAATGTCTGATAGAGGCCTCATTTCTTAAAGACACATAGAACTAAGAAAATATTTATAAGAGTGCAAGTCATTCCTCACTTGAAAAATGGTCAAAACATATGAACAGGCAGTTTTTAAATGGAGTCGAGGTCATCTATAGGCATATGAAAAAAGTGCTCTGCATCACTTTTGATTAGAAAAATGCAAATTAAAACAACTCTGAGGTACCACCTCAAACCTATCAGATTGGCTAATATAACAGAAATGGAAAATGATAAATGTTGGAGAAATTGTGGGAAAATCAAGATACTAATGTACTGTTGCTGGAGTTGTGAACTAATCCAACCATTCTGGAGAGCAATTTGGAATTAGGCCCAAAGGCAAACAAATTTGCATATCCATTGATGCAGCAATACTATTCCTAGGTCTGTATCCCAAAGAAATCATTTAAAAAAGGAAAAAAAAATAAAAGGCCTCCATGTACAAATATATTTATAGCATCACTATAAACATGTGTGTATACATATATATTAGCAGTCACATCATGGCAAAATATTGGAAATTGAGGGTATGCTCTTCAAATGCTAATTGAGTAAACAAGTTATCTTGTATGACTGTAATGGAAATACTATTTTGCAATGAGAAATTATGGACAAGTGGATTTTATAAAACCTGGGAAGATTCATACATACTGATGTAAAGTGAAAAGAACAGAACCAGGAGCACATTGTTCACAGTAGTAGTAACATTGTGGGATGGCCAACAAATGATTCAGTTCTTCTCAGCCACATAATGATCCAAGAAAAATGCAAAGGACTCAGGAATGAAAATGCTGTCCATATCCAGATACAGAATTGATAGACTCTGAATGCCAATCAAAGAATTTTTTTTCACTTCCTTTATTAATTTTCACATTTTTTTTCCTTTTGATATGTTTCTTCTTTCACAATTGTGACTCATATGGAAATATGTTTTGCATCATACCGAAACTTAAAATTTTGCAAAAACAAATTTTAAAACTTGTCTTGACATCATTGGGGGAAAATGAAATGCTATTAAAAATGAAATAAAACAAAAATAAGTATTATTTTTTCCCTTATAGATCCTGTCTTCAAGTACAATAATTTTAGCCATTCAGAGGGCACTCTGTTGTGTTCTATTTATTGGCTGAACCACGGAGGTAGTTCACTTAGACCTGTGTGCGGTCCATGGCTTCTTGAACAATCAGGTAATTGAATTTACCTGGAAAACTGCCCAAGAACTTAGGAAAAAATTCTAAAAAATCATGATATCTTTTATTTTATAATATGCACTTAAAACATGAGGATCAGTTATATGACTGGAAAGTTACTGGAAAGAAATTCAAATGGGGAAAAAGCAATTAATATTAACTTGGAGTTTTAACCAAAGCTGAATAAAAATTGAAGTATGACCTCATTTTTTTTAATTTGCAACACCCCTACTCTTTTATAATAAATCATAATAATTGCTTTTCTTTTAGAATAATAATTTGTGTATTTAAATGGTTGACTATTTCTTGGGTTTATTTTATACTTAATGCTAGAATTTCTAAAACATAATAAATGTTTAGGAAATGTTAGGAATAAATTCTAATTCTATCTAATAAAACATGCTGGGATAAAAATTCTATATCATGTGATGCAACTGTCCACAGCTTCCAAATCTGGTATGTTAATTAGCTTTCACACTTTACCGCTGACCCATTAGTAGTGGCATTTCATAGACACTGTTAGCAATGCTTGTGACTATCTTTAAGTGTAAGAATAACCAGTATACTGCAAATTACAGAATAGATCCATCAATGTCAGTTGTTCCATTTCTTTTTATCACCTTTGAAGAAAGGTTGTTATGAGTGACAATTATAACATTGTTTAAATGGTTCTAGACCCATAATATTAATTTATAAAAAGCATTTTTATTCATTCATAAGGGGAAAATTGCATCTTATTTGCAGAAGATTTTTTTTTCTCCTTTCGGGGAAGCTAATGCTTTACCATACACATTTTATTAATGCGCATATACTTGCTCAGAAGAGCAATTAAGAGAGCAGATTAGAACAATATAATTACATCACATAAAATCCAAACTTAACAATGACTACATTAAATGTAAATGGATTAAACTTCCCAATAAAAAAGGACAATGATATAATAAATAAGAAAACAAAAGAGAACATATTGTTTTATGAAAGAAAAATCATTTCAACATGAAAAATAATGAAAATTTAAAAACTGGAAGAAAATACAAGGCAACACTGAAATTTTATATTGTTAAGAAGGATTAAAGGTAAACTACGTGACATTTAAAGGCATCATATATAGTGAAAAAAATCATTCCCTAAAATTTTCTAAGTTTAGTGGTATGTAAATTAACAAAAAGATAAGAGAATAAAAAAATATAATAGCATGATAACTGTAGCATATATTTCTCTTTCAGAATTAGGTAAATCCCTCAGAAGGATAACCTAAAAGGAAATCATATAAGTGAAAAAGCTATTGTATATGTTAAATAGAAAGATTCATGACATTTTCTGAATAGAAATATTGAAGAATATACATACATGTGTATGTATTATACAGTAACTTTATAAATGCTAGATATTCTTTATAAAATTGTCATCATTCACAAAAATGATAAATTAATTTTTAAAAGCAGAAATATAAACATATTTCACAGATCATGATGAAATATGAATAGTACTTGTCACAATGATCAAAAGCAAAAGATGCTTCTTTTCAAGTGGCAACATTCTAAACAATCATAAGAATAATTTTTTTAATGCAAAAGAGAATGATAAAAATGAGAATATACCAAAATTATTGGAACAAAGACAGTATAATAGAGAATATAATTCTTAGGGGAAAAATTGTTTCCTTATAAACATAAAAAAATCAGACAGGATTGCTTAATGTGCATGAAATTTAATAATAGAGTATAAATAATTTAGCAAAAAAGCAAAAAAAATGAATAATTAAAATTGGAAAAGTAGACGGAGTTAAAAACAAAATACCATTAAAAGACAAATAAGTCTTAGCTTTTCAAAAACCTAAAAGAAATTCATAAACCTTTAACTTAAATGAAAATGTCAGAACAAAATAAAATTAAGAAAATTAAATATCAGCAAAGTGAATTCACAGAGGTGAACAAGTTACAAGGACTGTCAGATACTACTATATAAAATCATATGCTGCCAAAATCAAAGCTTGTGAGAACTCAAAGAAAATACATAAATATATAAAGTAACAGAAATACCATTTGATTTATGTATTTGTGTCCCATATGTTTTTATATCTGGGCAAACTGGGAATCAGGTGGATAGGTGACTAAGCTAAAATGGTATAGATCAAAGATTTCAAATAAATTGATTTCCACATAAAGAACTTTCCTCATTGTACTGTGATCCTTTACACACCTAGTTTGGAATTCTGAAAAATAACTTCATGCCTGAAGTTACTGACCAACTTCTTTTTCCTGTGTTATTCAAGAGGTAGGAATAGATTCTTCTACAAGTCCTAGGTGCTCCAAATTTATGACCCTTTTTATTCACAAGGGTGACTAGAATTAAAATAAATGCTCAACTTCTATGTGTGTAGAAATGTACTGATTTGAAATGTTAAGCATTTACTTTATTAATTATCAATTTTATAACCAATAAAACCAAATTCTATCATGACTGGTCTAATCAGATTTTTAAAAAATATACATAGCTATAATTAATATTTCTGTTTTCAACATTCACTTCCACAAGAATTTGAATTCCAAATTTGCTCCCCATCTCTCCCCATCTCCCAGCCCAGGACAGCATGCACCTTATCCACCCCTTCTCTCAGTCTGTCCTCCCTTCTATCACTCTTCTTTTCTCATCCTCCTCCCCTTTAGTTTTTGGTAGGGCAAAATAGATTTCTAAACCCATCACCTGTATATTTGATTTCCCAATTGCATGTAAACAATTTTTAACATTCATTTTTTAAAGCTTTGAATTCCATATTTTCTACCTTCTTCCCTCCCTTCCCACCCTCATAGAGAAAGCAAGCAATTTGATGTAGATCTTGCATGTGTATCCATGCAAAACACTTCCATAACAGCCATTTTTCAAAAGACTAATCATGTTTCCCTCTATCCTGCCCTCCATTTATTCCATCCTCTTCCTAAAATAGTGTCCCCTAACTGTCCCCCTAAAATAGTGTTTGCTTCTGATTATCCCTTTCCCCAATTTTCTATCCCTTCTATTATGTTCCCTCTCCTATCACTTCCCCTTGCATTCCTATAGGGTAAATTGTATTTCCATACTCATTTGAGTATGTGTTATTTGCTCCTTGAGCCAAATTCCATGAGAGTAAGGCTCACTTGTTCTCTTTCATCTCCTTCCTCTTCTCCTCCATTGGAAAAGCTCTGTTTTGCCTCTTTTATGTGAAATGATTTGCTACTTTCCACCTCTCCCTTTCTTTTTCTCCTATTACATTCCTCTCAACAGTAAATTTTATTTTTGTGTATTCTCCCTTCATATTCAGCTCACCCTGTGCATTCTCTCTCTCTCTCTCTCTCTCTCTCTCTCTCTCTCTCTCTCTCTCTGTATATATATATATATATATATATATATATACATACATATATGTATATGTATGTATATATATACATATATACACATACATATATATACATACACATATATACACATACATACACACATATATGCATGTATATATGTATATAATAAATACATACAGTATATGATATACATACATATGTACACATACATATATATTCCCTGTAAGTACCCTAATACTGAAAAATGTCTCATGAGTTACAATTATCATTTTTCCATGAAGGAATGTTAACAGTTCGGCTTTAATGAGTTCCGTATGGCTTCTCTTCCCTGTTTACCTTTTCATGTTTCTCTTGATTCTTGTATGTGAAAGTCAGATTTTCTGTTCAACTCTGGTCTTTTCAATGAGCATACTTGGAAGTCCTCTATTTTATTGAAATGTCATTTTTTTTTCCCTGAAGTATTATACTCAGTTTTCTGGGTAGGTGATTCTTGCTTTTAATCCTAGCTCCTTTGACCTCTAGAATATCATAATCCAAGCCCTTTGATCCCTTAGTGTAGAAGCTGTTAAATCCTTTGTTATCCTGATTGTATTTCCACCATACTTGAATTGTTTCTTTCTGGCTGCCTGCAATACTTTCTCCTTGCTCTGGGAATTCTAGAATTTGGCTACAATATTCCTAGTTTACTTTTTGGGTTCTCTTTCAGGAGGTGATCAGTAAATTTTTTCCATTTCATTTTTACCCTCTGGTTCTAGAATATCAGGGCAGTTTTCCTTGATAATTTCTTAGAAGATAATATCTAGAGTCTCTTTATGATCATGGTTTTCAGAGAGACCAATACTTTTAAATTATGTCTCTTGGATCAGTTTTACAGGTCAGTTGTTTTCCAATGAGATATTTCACATTGTCTGCTATTTTTTTCATTCTTTTGGTTTTGTTTTATAATGTGTTGATTTCTCATAAAGACATTAGTTTACATCTGCTCCATTCTAATTTTTAAATAATTATTTTTTGAGTGAGCTTTTGAACATCCTTATCTATTTGGCCAATTCTGCTGTTTAAGGCATTCCTCTCCTCATTGAATTTTTTGACTTTTTTTGCCATTTCAGTTGGTTTTAAAGGTCTTATCTTCTTTAGCATTCGGTGGGGGAAGGGGTCTCTTTTAGCAAGCCGTTGACTTGTTTCTCATGATTTTCTTTCATCACTCTCATTTCTCTTCCCAATTTTTCCTCTACTTCTCTTACTTGATTTTAAAAATCCTGTTTGAAGTCTTTCATGGCCTGAGACCATTTAATATTATTTTTGGAAGTTATGATGAAGGAGCCTTGACCTTGCTATAATCATCTGGTTGTATGAGTTGAGCTTCATCTGAAAGGATGGAAGAAAATACCTTTTGACCAAAAAATAATGTTCTATAGTCTCATTTTTCCCTCTTTTGGGCATTTTCCCAATCCATTACTTGACTTTTGAGTCCTTTGTCAAGTGGAGGGTATACTACTCTAGGCTTCAGAGGTTTTATGCAGTTGTTTTCTGAGATATCTGTAGGGAGCTGCAAGTTCTCAGTTCCTCCAAAGTGGTACAATCAAGGGAGAGATGTTTACTCCTCTTCTGGCCTCTGCTCTGGTCTGTGAGCAACCACAAGTACTCTTTTCTGCCCTGAAACTGTGAGTAGGATTCCCTCTCCATAGCCACCATCAGCTCTGTATAGCCAGTGCTCCTCCTCACCCCAAGATTGCCCCTCAGTACTGAAACCCAGATCACCCACTCAATTCACTCACCATCTGGGGGCTGAGAACTCCAGAGGTGCCTGCTGCTGAGGCAGTGGATGCTGCTGCCCTGAGGCAGGGGCTAGGCCCAGGGTGGACCATACTGCCTTCTCACTCAGGTGAGATAGCATTCTCACTGATCTTTAAAACTTTCTTTGGCATTTGTAGATTGAGAAATCTAGAAACTACAGCAGCTGCCAGTACCCTGAGGCCTGCTCTAGTTCTATTTGTGCTGCCATGGGACTGTTCTCCACTCTGAGCCCAGTACAATGGAAACTTCCTATAGGCCTTCCAGGTAGTCTTGAGTTGGAAATCTGTTTCACTCTGTCATTTTGTTGCTTCTGTTGCTCTAGAATTTGGGTAGAGTCACTTTTTACAGGTATTCCAGGGCTTTCATGGAGAGTTCAAGCAGGTCCATGCTTCTACTCCAAGTCTGGGCTCTACCCTAGTGGCCTAATTAGATTTTAAGAAACTAAATAAAACCATCAGAAATTATTTTTAAATAAAAAATAAACTAGAGGAATTCCAAATATTTTTTTTTGCAATAAAATATATCAATCCACAAATATTTATTAAATAACCCACTTAGTGCTAGGAACTTTGCTTAGTGCTGAGAATGTAAATACAGTACATGAACCAATCCCATCTGGCAAGTAACTTAAATTCTAATTTCACCACTGACCAAATCAACAAAGAACAAAGAATCTAACAATTCCCTCTTATAATCTTGAAAAATCATTTAGAAAAGTCTGTTTAAAATACATAAACTTACAGATTCAACAAAAATAGCTTGTCTGCTTCAAGCTCACTTACCCCATCTTTTCATAAGAAATGTGCACCTATCAAAAAAAAAATTAATAGAGGAACTGAAGCAGTACCAACCCCATCCCCTCACTGAAATGTGAATGAATCAGGATTGCCTTTCCCATATAATGGGAATGTTTTACTTGTTTCTATAAAAAAAAAAAAAAAAAAAAAAACAGTGGTAGATTCAATTATTGCGGTCCAGCTGGTACTTACTGCCTTGGGATGTTGAATAAAATTCTTTTGACTTTTTCTTCCTGAGTTTTTCTTATTAATCAGGGTGAAGCTGCACAAAGATTTCCCTTAACAGTAAGATATTGAATCTGCATCTCAAATAATTGCAAAAATATCCATTACTCCAAAATGTTAACTTCAACCTGCATTTTTATTATAATAGTTCATTCATAGTTGAGAGTAAATATATTATGCTTTTAAACAAAAATTTTTATTTTGTTAAAACATTTAATACCAAAAGTCTTTTGGATTGGTCCTATCCTCTTTTGACAATTTCATTTAGACTCATTTTAAATTTCTAAAATTCATTCCTTTATAAACTGCACTGTAGACTCTCCAATTTTGCAATGTCGAGTCATAGTAAACTTCTCTCAGTAAAAGATCATTCCATCCTCAGACTTCTTAAACTGGAAGTACTCTAAGTCCTTTTCACTCTTTCCTCTGATTGATTGGTTCTTCCTAGAATTTCCACTTACACTCCAGACTCTCCAGACTTTTTCTTGGACCAGGTCCCTGATCTGATAAGTAATCAATCACCCTCCCCCAATTAAGGACACACACACACTCTCTCTCTCTCTCTCTCTCTCTCTCTCTCTCTCTCTCTCTGTTCAGTTTCCTTTTATATGTTATCTTCCTTTAAAACAAAGTATATTTCTAGAGGACAGGGATTATCTTTCCTGTTTCTTTTATTTATATTCCCAGTGCTAAGCAGAATGGCTGGCAAATAGCAAGTGCTTTAAATATTTACTCATAATGGCAAAATGTGTTTTCAAAACTGTCACTAGAGAACTTATGTAGTATCATGCAAATTTTGAAATATTATTTATACCATGTTGGGTTTTCAAAGTCTTTCCCAACATTCAATAACTTTTTTGTTAATTAAAAAATGAGAGGAATTTGGTCTATCAGTAATGTTTTATGTCCTCGTCAATTATTTTCTTTGAACCACTAGGAGAAAGATAAACAATATAATGACTCAAAATATGAATTCTGCAAATTAAAGAGTTAATTAAAACATTTTGCTTCAGATAATATGGCTACTCTATTGAATATTTTATTTATTTAAAATACTGACATCAAGTTTGCTTCCATATATTCAAAGCAGAAAAACATTATGAACTATTTTCACCAAAAGTATGTGAAAAATTATTATTAATAACCAATATCTTGTGGAGATTCAAAGGAGCTCCCCTTTTTTCTAAATTCCTCATTTTAAAAAGTTCTCTTTTCTTTAAGGATATCACTGATAATGAGATTGCATTGACTTTCCTAGATCTTGGTCAGACCCCACCCAACCTTGCAAAGAATTTAATCTAAGGTAGGGAAGCCCATTGGTCAACCCAAACTTGAGTATGGTATACAGTCTTTGAATTGATAGCCTAAAGGTAGGGGTAGCATGGTACAGAGACACTTTCCAACTCCAAGAGATACTCAGCCCTTCATCTGAAAGTGACCCATATCCAATGATACTTAACCAGTGAGATATACCAATTAGATCTGATTATTGTTTGATGGACCATCCACTCTATTGAAGGGTATATAAACTGTGACTCTGCTCCCCCCACCCCCCACCCCAAGGCCCTTGGGTCTATCAGAGGCAGCTAAACAACCATCATTTTATTAATAACTTGCTGGTCTTATTAACAAAATGATTAAGTTACCCAGAAAAAATGTCTCTCAAATCTTTTTAAAGGTCACAATTATGGCAGCCAGATGAATGGACTTAAGAGGGAAAGAGAAAGGTCTGGCTTAAAGTCTCCCAGGAAACAAATTCTCTTTTGAGCACTCATGGTAAGATTTCTTCACCTAAATAGAGTCTTTTTCCTGAGGAACTAACTGTAAGTTAAGATTTTGATTCTCCTCAACCTAAAACTTATGATTCTAACCTTCAATCATACTTGGGTAAGCATATATGTGTCTATACGTCAATTATATGTTTGAACTTCAACCTTTCTGAATTTACTCAATATTAAGGAGTGGTCCCACAGAAACATATTGCTATTGCACATACAGGTTTTTGAAAATTGCCTGGGAGGTTTGGATACATTGTGGAATAGGGGCCTTTACCATTTCAGTCTTGTTGAGCAGGGGTGGTACAAAATGTCTTAAAGGAGAGCCCTAGACTTCTGGCAGGAGATGAAGTGTTCTCTCAAAGGGACATTTTGAGAATTCCCTTTAATATGACTCAGTATCAAAACTGACACCATTATGAGAGTATATTGTATGTTCTAGACTGTTCTTGTCTTTCCTAGCTTTTCTGGGTCGCTAAGCCTCTCTTCCTTTTGTCTCTGTATCTGTTTGTGTGAAGTTTTCTAAAATTAATTTTTAAGTAAGGGAATTGAAAAAGCAATAGGTGCTCACTCTCTGGGTGGAATTTGTTCTTGTTTTTGGCGGGGCTTTAACTTGCAACTCCATACTGATAACATCTCTGACCAAGCAGCCTAAGGACTTGGCTATATAGCCTGCCAGGACTAATTTTTAGGAGCAAGCATATCATCTCAAATGCAGTTAATTAATTAGTGAGCCACTTAAAGCCACTTGAGGATGTTTAAATTAAATCTAGAGAAGAGCTTTTGCCCATTCCATCCCCAATATATCAGAATCAGGCTAGTTGTTTAAAACAGCAATTTTTTTTTTTTTTTTGGCTTGTAAAACATTTTGGTCAGGGCTTTTATATTACCTTCAGAAATGTAATCACTTTAGAATTTCAATGATTTATTTAATATGGATATTAGCATTGTAAAAGCTGTTTTTTGTAAGTAATGTTGGTTAAGGGTGTGAGAGAAATACAGCTATCTTGATTTGTAAATTGTGTTAACTTTCTCCTGATTCTAAAAGGTGAAGAGAAGAGGGACAAAAAGAATGGTGTGAATTTTCATTTGAAAAACTGCATTAATTAGGCAGTCTAGTCTTTTGTACTATTCTGTTAGCAGGATTTGGGAGCAGTCAGAACCCCAATCTTGTGCTTCAAGGAACATAAGTGACTGCATGTCTCAAAAGATTTTCTAGTCATAAAAACATCTTACTGGATTTTTTTTTTTAATTTGTCCCACAAACTTCTTCCTATAGACAGTGCAGATTTCTATTAACAATTGTATTTACAGTCTAGAGTACAGTTGAAAAAAAAAAGTGAGGTCGGTAGTCTGAGTAATGGGTTTGCAAGATTCAGAAAGAGACATAAAAGCTGGAGGGGAAATATGGAAGGGAGATAAGAAGATTTTGGCATGAATAGGGGACATACCCTGCATACAGCAATAGGCAGTAGCAAATCCATGTTCTCCAAATGCATTCTGTTCTTGGATAGCTGCTCTGATTGCCCTCCTGCCAGCTTCAGACAGTTTAAGCATATTGAGAAGGTGTAAGGAAGTTGACAGTTTTAAGTAGAAACACTGGATTTACTGAGCCAATCTCCAACCATAGAATAAAAGGAGCAGGCTAAAGAGAGAAGTGCCAGTATTCAGGTAACCCTTTAATTAATTAGTTTCATTATGAGGAACACATTTGAAAATCCCGAAGTTCTCCTGATCAGACTTCTACTTTGCAGAAGTGAAGACAGACATTATATACATAAATCACAAGTGGGAAGGGAGGGGGGAAGGTGGATTACAAACAATGTTTTCCAGGGCTTGAGAGGTTTCCCAGGACAAACCCATGGATGGAAAACAATACAATAACTCTGCAGTCCTGTGGGAGCAACATTACTCAAGTCCTTGGGGGGTCATTACTTGGTGGGGTCACAAGACCAGAGTTCTGTGACAGGAACAGTCTCTACAACCTTTGATTCACTTCACTTCAGGTAGGCAGGCAGAAGGATGACAAGGATTGTAAGCCTTGTCCAAGTTTGATTAGTTAAAGCTGCATTGTGAGTTTGACTCAGAAGAGAGGCAATTCTGAAAAATCTAATCTATTAATATATTCATTATACATATGTCAATTATGAAAATTATAATTCCCTTCATATCCGGCAAAGTTATAGAGGGCTAGGAGGAATCAAAATGGAGGACACCATGCGTTTCAAGCCCCTCTATTCATTCAAATAATATACTATCACTTTAAAATCTTTGGCAGGAGGTTAGCTGGAAAAAGTGAATCCCACAATATAAAATGCTTGAAATAAGTAACACTTGTGTTAAATATATTACTAAATAATTGAAACTATGGGTTTTTAGATGTGATCAGTACACAATATCAATGTTGAAGGGATGAATGATTTTCGGCTTGAGGTGATTTGGAAGTGAATCTATCTAAAATAAGGTCACCTGATAGGTAATTAATTGGTTTGTTAACTTTTTAAATATATAGTATTGTTTTGGGTAGATTTCTAAGTTTTATTTGTAAGCTAATTTATTGTAATAATTTAATGATCTTATTAACAATTGTGTCCAAATCTACTATGATTAGTGAGATTATTGAGTATATAGCTTTTGTGGGACCCCAAATTTTCCTTTTTGAGTTTCATTCCTCTGTTTACTGTGCCTATGGATCAGCCTTAATTTGACTCTTTAAGAGAAACAGCAGCAGCCAGCAGAAGCTAGCTCTGAAACAGTCATTATCTGTTATGGAAATAAGGTAGGGAGATTACTTTATTAAGGCTAAGGTGTGCTTTTCTTAATTTCCCCATGCAAGAAATATTTCCACCTGTTTCCATATGTTAGATTTCTTATAGTGATATAGGCCTTGAGTACCAGTTTTGATACTGTTATAACCATGTCCCTCCTTATAACTTTCACAACCTATTTCTATTATCAGGTTAATACAGTGGAAGTTTGTCGTTGTAATACTGGATCTTATTAGTCATTAGATCAATACTAAAGCATCTAAATTACTGTAGTAAGCTGCAAATGGGAAAGATCTTGCTGTTTCAATATGAATTTCATATCATTCATGGCCTAAGCAAGAGTTAAATTAATGGCTTGGGTTTTTCATATTTTTAAGATTCAATTCAAAAGTATCTAATTCTTTCAGAATGATATCAGTATAATTGGACAAAGCTAAACAAGCTTGTGAAACAAAGATGTAAAGAAAAAGGATTTGAACTATGTCTTCCACTAACAGGATGGAGATTCCTCTCAAGGGATTACTGATGCCCCTTTATATGAGGGCCTTCCCTTTGTTGATTATCTCTAATTCATCCTGTTTGTCTTGTTTATACATAATTATTTTTATGTTGTCTCTCTCGTTAGACTCCTTGAGTGCAAGGACTGTCTGCTTCTCTTTGTAACCCTAGTTAGTTCTATGTAAATGATTCTTAATTGACTGATTATAAGCATGATTTTCAGTGATCTAAATAATCTTACTAGATCCAAGTGGGAAGATATCTAGAATATTATTTCCTGTGCCTCCCAAACATTTCTACACAGTTTGAACTTCCTTCAAAAGGCCATCAGAAATAAAGTCTAGAAACTGGATACTTGCTTTATGTTGCCATGGGGCATTTTGTGATCTAGCATCCTATACGTGGATCTGGGACTTTAAAACACTGGTTCCTGCCAATAAAGAACAACAACAAATGTGCCTTTTATTATTGACATAAATTCAGAAATCTTAAATTCTTATTAATACAAAAAAAAATTCAGACGATTTGATGACAATTTAATTCAATGAACATCTCTTGAGGTCCTCCAACAAAAGTAATGATGCCAGTCTACTTACTACAAGGTATCCTCCACAGTGACATTGCCTATCCAGATGTTCAAGTTGTTGAGTTTGAGTAAGGGATATCTTGCTTCAGAGAATCACTTAATCTCCCCAACATAGAGTTGACAACAACTAGAAAGGCTATTATTCTGAGGCAACAAGGAGCAAGAAGTAGTGTAAAGAATACTGGATTATATTCTATCATGCACATTTGTTATACATTTGGCAGCAAGGTGGAACTGTGTTTGGAGTACCAGGGCTGGAATCAGAAAGTCTCATCTTCTTGAGTTCAAGTCCAGCTTCAGACTGTTACTTTGTTTTCCTGGGTAACTCACTTAACCCTGTTTGCTTCAGTTTTTTCATCTGCAAAATGTGTTGGAGAAGGAAAACAAAAACCACCCCAGTATCTTTGCCAAGAAAATCTTAAATGGAATCATGAAGAGTTAGATACAACTGAAACAACCAAATAAGCAATACATTTGTTAAGTGTGATTAGGCCTGGTGCCTAGTTCCAACTCTACCACTTATGAGCCATAGGACCTTGAACAAGTACTTAAGCTTCTCTGTTCCCTTATCTATAAAATGAAGATGACAATATTTCTATAATCTACCTCCTAATGTTACCATGAAGATAAAATCAAGTAATATGCTTACATTCTTTAAAATTATTAAGTAATTCATAATTAACCACTATTAATACTTTATTAATAATAGCTTACCATTATATGAGACCATAAGTTTTATCAAATATTTTCTTCCTTACAATTATATAAAATAAGTAAGATAATTAGTATTAATTCCATTTTACAGATTAGGAAACTGAGCTTCAAAGAAGCTAAGATGTTCTGGAGGTTCTCATTGTTGGAAGTGAATTATCTGTGCCAGACCCACCCTGATTCAAATTGACAAGTTTTGAACATGATCAGATTGGTCTCCACAAAAACTGGTCACTATTATTGTTACATATACAACAATAATAGGTAGCACTCACATAGCACTCTAAGATTTGCAAAGGGAGATGAACACACACACATATACCTACATACACATGCATGTGTGTATAAATGTGTATGGGGGGGAGGGGGAATTTGATTCTTCACTTGAGAGAGATGCTAATATTATTCTCATTTTATAAATAAAACTGAGACTCAGGGAGATTAAATGATTTGCCGGAGATCAAATAACTAGTAGATACCTCAAGGAGGATTTGAACTCAAGCTGTCTTGAATCCCAAGTCCAACTGCCTCATGGTTATACTCTCTCCCTCCTCTTGTCCCCATTCAGATAATGTTTAATGAGAAATCTGATTTCTCATCTTCTCTGAATAGTGCCTCCAGAAAACTGTCTGAATGTTCCTCAGTGATTGTAGTACTTTCAGGTATTGTGTAAAGCATACTTTCCAATTTACATTGAAGTGCCTTGTAAGCATTTAATCCTAGACACAATGGCAGAGAATTATTAGTCTGTGTTGCTTCAGGTACATTTGTGCCTTCAGAACACTGATGAAGAATCTTACTTTGGAATGGCCTTTGTATTCCCCATTTTAAAAATTAAAAAAACACTAGACCTCATTGAGTTTTGTGTGACTTCCTTCCATTTAAGAGTCTTTTCCTCAAAATTCACTTAGACCTCTATTTCTAAGAATCTGAGTTTTATGTTAGCATTTTCAATCATAATTGATCACTTACATTATCTATTATAATGCAAGCTCCTTGAGGATGAGAGCTGCCTTTGTAAACCTTATCTACACCTCAAACGGGCCCATAGTGAGTACTTAAGAAGTATCCATGGGAAAGGGGAGGAGCCAGTATGGCAGAGTAGAAAGACACACATACACTAGCTCCTGAACCCATAGCCTATAAAATACCAGTAAGGAGGAACTCCCGACAAGTTCTGGAGGAGAGGAAGTCGTGAAACAATGGAGTGGAGGAGATCTCTGTTCCAGAGAGACCACAAAAAGTGACACCAGGGATCCATCATGCACCCTACCCAGAGGGGAGCCCAACCCTGCCCTGGTCACTTGGCCGGGGGAGGAGCAGATCCAGGCTGGCTTCAGGGACAGAATCTCCAGGGGCCCTGCTGTTGCCTCCACCCACGAACACAAAGATCAGTGAGATGGTCTGTTTGGCTGGCCGAGAGGGGAGTGGGGTGTCTCCATAACTCAGGCCCCATCGGGAGGCAGCAGCTGACAGGACCTCCCAAAGCAGACAGGAGCTCAGGTTCATTGTTGAAGGTCTCCATGTAAAATTCCTGAGGGAACTGAGCCCTGTGAGGTGGCCTTACCCCCACCAGAGCATCTGAGTTTAATCTTACATTGAATAGCAGCCCTGTCCCCTCTGAAAGCCCTGATGCTGAGAAGCAGCACTTGAATCTCAGACCCCAAGCACTACATGGGCGGAACTCGAGGCCAGTTGGGTGTGGAAAGGAATCTCACAAGTCAAATAACGGACTGGGAAAGTGCCCGGAAAAGGGAAAAAAAGTAAGACCATAGAAGGTTACCTTCTTGATGAACAGATATTTCCTCCCTTCCTTTCTGATGAGGAAGAACAATGCTTACCATCAGGGAAAGAAATAGAAGTCAAGGCCTCTGTATCACAAACATCCAAAATAGATATCCAATGGGCTCAGGTCATGGAAGAGCTCAAAAAGGATTTTGAAAATCAAGTTAGACAGGTGGAGGAAAAACTGGGAAGAGAATTGAGATGCAAGAAAAGCGTGAAAAATGGGTCAATATCTTGCTAAAGGAGACCCAAAAAAATGCTGAAGAAAATAACACCTTCAAAAATAGGCTCACTCAATTGGAAAAAGAGGTTCAAAAAGCCAATGAGGAGAAGAATGCTTTCAAAAGCACAATTAGCCAAATGGAAAAGGAGGTTCAAAAGCTCACTGAAGATAATAGTTCTCTCAAAATTAGAATGGAACAGATGGAGGCTAATGACTTTATGAAAAAACCAAGAAATCACAAAACAAAACCAAAAGAATGAAAAAATGGAAGAGAATGTGAAATATCTCATTGGAAAAACAACTGACCTGGAAAATACATTCAGGAGAGACAATTTAAAAATTATGCAACTACCTGAAAGCCATGATCAAAAAAAGAGCCTAGACATCATCTTGCATGAACTTAACAAGGAAAACTGCCTCATATTCTATAACCAGAGGGCAAAATAAGTATTGAAGGAATCCATCGATCATAGCCTGAAAGAGACCCAAAGAGAGAAACTCCTAGGAACATTGTGGCCAAATTCCAGAATTCCCAGGTCAAGGAGAAAAATATTGCAAGCAGCTAGAAAGAAACAATTCCAGTATTGTGGAAATACAATCAGGATAACTCAAGATCTAGCAGCTTCTACATTAAGGGATCGAAGGGTGTGGAACAGGATATTTCAGAAGTCAAAGGAACTAGGACTCAAACCAAGAATCACCTACCCATCAAAACTGAGTATAATACTTCAGGGGAAAATACGGTTTTTCAATGAAATAGAGGACTTTTTAGTGAAGGGAAAAAGAGGAGAGCTGAGAGAAAGACATGCAGTTTACTCTCATGACATTTGACTAAAGGAAGGAATAAAATGCACACTCATTTTGGTATGAAAACCTATCTTACAATACAGGAAAGTGGGGGAGAAGGAGATAAGCAGGGTGGGGGGGGATGATGGAAGGGAGGGCAATGGGAGGAGGGAGCAATTTGAAGTCAATACTCTTGGGGAGGGACAGGATCAAGAGAGAGAATAGAAACAATGGGGGGCAGGTTAGGAGGGATGGTAATTCAGTTAGTCTTACACAACATGACTTGACCCGGGTCCGGGTCCTTCAGGTGACACTCTCTCAGTGGGCTTCTGCTTCGGACGTCTCCGGATTTCCCTCCCCGGGGGATACGGCCGAGGGACTCAGTCGGACACTTCTTCAGGAGGCATATATTTTATTAAGTGCAGAGGAATCCCCCGAACAGCTAAGGGCGTTGGTTTAAGTAGGTTTCTAGTTCCGGGTAGCCATCTATTGTTTAAATAGGTTTCTATTTTTAGGTATCCATCCTGATCCACCCCGAGGGAGAGGCCTACATCCCATTGGAGCAAGCCCCTCCAGACCAATCCTAGGGAGGCACGATCCCTAATCCCGGGTCGTGTCCTCCCCTGGTTGGCTGGTGGCCACTCCTGGGGAAGCCCCTCTCCGCCCAGGCAGTCAGGACCGACCCCCGACAACTCCCCCTTTTTGTTTAATAAGGGCAGGTGAAAGGCCTGTCTTAGGCTATGTGGCCTGTCTCCATGCCTGGTACCGAGAGTGGGCAGGGCCCCTGTCTTAGGCTATGTGGGTGGCCCCCACCTCCAGCATTTCTGGTAGGTGGACCCACAATAATCCCGTCATTGGGTACCTCTGCAGCCAATGGCATGATTATCCAGGTCATGGGGCCACAATATTCCCGTCATCGGCACAGTCACAGCGAAAGCCCATTATTGATTATAGCGGGGTACAGGGACGCTTTTGAACATGGCCGGTGTTAGGCCGTCATCCCGAAATTGCAAAAAATTCATGGTATTTGCGCGACTTGCGCCTCAACTCCCCCTTTTTGTTTATGCAGAAGTATATCAGCCTTTAGTTATTCCAGGGTACCCATCCACAATTTCATAATACATGACAATAAGCAAGGTAGGCAGAGACAAATCACACATAACAGGGCAATTCCCAATCCAGTAACAAAGAGGTATGAAGCCATTGTGTAACAGTAAGATTTCTCAACTAATCTGGGAAAAGTCCATGCTGATTTTTCATAATCCTCTTATAATGGTCTGTGGCATTTTGTATGCCTTTAATTATCTCACCTAACTTTAATATATAAGTATCTAAACTTTGGAAGTCATCAAGTCTGGAAATAGCATCTTCAAGCTCTGTGCTGGCGTTAAGCATTAGGGCAGCCATGCATGCAGGTCGTAACAGCTGCGTATCGCACAATAGCCCTTAGTTCCCTGATTGGTGGTTAAGCCTTGGTCAGCCCTCAGCACCTGTTCTTAGGGCCACGTTACTGAGTTGGCTGATCGTGTCCTACTATGATAGGTGGGGGCCCCACCAGTACCTCCCCGAGGGCGATGCCGTACCTTGTCCACGAGCCTTCCTTGCGCCCAGAATGAGGAAGTCACGGGCCAAGCACGTGACCGCCAGTTAGGGCAGGTATAGACTCCCGGCCGTCACCTATCCACCCAGGAGGTCTGGTGGCGGCCCCTCACACTATCTTTGGTCCTATATATGCTTGTACAGAACAATTCTGGCATGTAAAATTGAAAATTCCTGTCATGTTCTGATATGTCTCTAGTTTAGATCTGTAGTCTCTGTCCCATAGAAATATATGTGTGTTCCCTAGACATACTTCACCCATTAAAGTAATGTTGTTAGCTTTCTTTGGTGATGCTGCAGCAGGCATTCCCTGCACTGTTTGTCCTCCCATAGCTAGAATAACTTTGTCTAGTCCCTGAACAGGTCTTTCAACCTCAGGAGACCCTTTATAATTGATGTACATTTGTCTAGGAAAGTTTGGTGCATATTTTTCCTCAAGTAAGTATGTAAGATTGTGACATGAATATAACATTTCTGTGTAGTTTCCCCTAATCAATTCTTTCTCCTGACAAGTATGTGTGTGACAATTCTCAAATGGTAAAAACCCCGTATACAGATGCCAAAGGGTTACATTTCTCTTCTTTTGTAAGTTACAAAATGGCCTAAATTTCATTCCACGAACAAGTCCCACAAAGTCCTTGTCTGACCAAACTACTATTGTCCCATTTATCCTCCAGGTGAATAGATTATAAGCGTGTCATGTATCTTTCTCATCCCATGTCTCTTGTCCGTCCACAATAGTGGCACACCAGGGATACCCCTCTGTTCCATTCACCTGTATGTATTTAAAACCAAACCCATTCCAATTCCCAGAAATACCCTTCTATAGACAAAGTGGGAAACCTGTGACTAGTCCTGAAAAGTTAGCGTCTCTGAAAGAGAGTCCCATTATTATCATAGTCTAGTCCATCATCTTTAAACATGTGAGAAATATTGCCTTGGATGATAAACTTAGGCATTGTCTCACTCCATGACATCACCCTTAACCATGGTGGATTCGTGACGAACGCCCATCTCTGTGGTTCCTTCGGTGCTGGGTCGATGGACGCAGTGCTCTTTGAGTGTCATGATAAGTACGAGAAAAATGAAAGGAGTCATTGTGACCTAGTTGATTAAGCTTCTCCAGAAGTTTTTTCATCTGCCACTGATAGCACCTCCTCACTCCCTATGACCGCTTCACCTTGGCGGTTGTCCTCTATCATTGTTATCCTTTTCACTGGAACCCAAACTTCTTTATTATCATCTGTTGAAACACAAACATACCCTTTTCCCCACGTTAACACTGTATGAGGACCAAATCAATTTTTATTCTCATCGTGCCACATTACTGGCTGCTTTCAGGGCACTTGTTATTGCTGATTCCTTCTTTGCAGACTCCTTATTAGGAAATGTTAAGAATTTCATAGCAGCCAATAAGCCATCATTATAGAATTTTAAATAATTTAGAGTATAAACAGCCAAACAGCCAATTGTAATTTATCATCAATTTAGAGTATAAACAGCCAATTGCAAGTAGGTGTCCAGGGAGCGATTTGCTCGTTCCACTATAGCTTGACCAGTGGGATTATGGGGGATTCCAGTGACATGTAAAATGGAAAATTCCACCATGAACTGTTCAATGGCTTTACTGACATAAGCTGGACCATTGTTTGGTTTAATGCTTTTTGGTACTGCATGATTTAGAATGTGACCGAGTGTGTGTGATATAAAATATTGCTGTTTTGGCCCTTATTGGTAGTTGAACTTCCATAGTTATCTGTTTAATACTATCTGCCCTATCAGGAATATAGGCTGACTCTAATCTAGGTATCAATGGTACTGTATACTTTCAGTCTGTGATGATATTGCAAGGTTCTTTCACATATAATAATGCTTGCAATACTGCATATAATTAATTTTGTTGTGTAGAAGTAAATGTTGTTTTAAATTTATGCATCTCCCTTTTAGATGGAATATACATAGATGCCCTAAAATTTTTTGTTGCATCTGTAAAAACATTAACTCCCTCTACCAGTGAGGAAGAGCATTTGTTGGCCCAAGATCATGGCCATGTGGCAAATTGCTGCCCAAAAGGAATTGGGAGCCCGTGTTGGAAATTCTGATTAATCGATATCTGCCATTCCACAAACTCTTGTATGCAGTTCTCTATTTGTTGACTTGTATACATAGTATATATTGTGTGAGGTTTCTGTCCTATTAACATCCTTACTCTCTTCACTGCCTTATGTATGACTTGGGCTACCAGCACAGCATAAAGCACACAAGCTCTGCTCTTTATCTGAGCCAAATGTACCCACTCAATAATCCCTTGTTTTTGATGTAAAACTCCAGTGGGTATTTTTTCAGTGAATAAAATTGTTACTTCCAAGTCCTGTGATTCTAATATCCTGCTAATAGTACACCCCATAATCCTTTTCTGCACTAATTTCAAACATTCCAGTGCTTCATCTGTCCATTTTCTGCATGAGTTTAATTGAGAAGGACCTTTCAATAAATCATATAATGGTTTCATTTGATCAGTTGTAATTCCCAACTGTGGCCTACACCACTGAATTACTCCTATCAATTTCTGAAAGTCATTTAAAGTTGTAACCTTTGTAGAATCTATGATAGGTGACTTCAAACTTAAGCCTTACCACCTTACATCATTGTTTCACAGGCTAGTTTCTCCTTCTCTGATTACATTTACTCTGGAAAAAAAAACTTTTTAGAAATTAAGTTTTTAATAAGTTCAAACACTAAATTTAACTTTTGCTTAAGCCAAGGAATGACTACAAGTTCAGATTAAAAGAGCAAGATCTTTTCTGCTTCATAGACCATTACATATTAATTTATCAATACATTGTCTTGAAAATGAAAATTTAAAACCGTTTAAAATTTGTCCTGTTGTTAAGTCACTGTAGACCCAGCTGAATGATGAGTTGGGACTGCAGGGCAAAAAATCTTAATGGTTCCATCCTTTACTCAAGTAAATTTTATTTCTGTGTCCACTCCTTAAGAACTTCTTTGAATGAGAGGGTTTTTGAATTCCTCAGCTGAAGGGAGGGAGACTTCTGGACAACTGCCCAGTGGCGCCAAGTCTATTCCATTCTGCTGGAGAGTTTCAAAAGCTTTATCTCTGCTGAGGTGTCTCTTTAAGATTTATGCATATTTCCAATTTGCCTAGTGCCAAATAATATAACAAATCCTGATCTGTTTTAAACATCCAATTAGGAGTGACACGTTTCACTTAATATGTGAACAGAATAACTACCTTTTGGTTACTTCTCATTATACAAAATACTTTTCTTTTAGGTGAGATTTAGGTGAAAATGCTGATCAGCCTGCCCCAGATCTCCTCTCGTCTCTCTCCACCCCCACAATCTGGCCAGGATCGGGAAGGCAAAGAGAGAGGGTTTAACCAAAAACTTTCAAATAATTCCCAAAACTTTTATGCTTTCCTTAAACTTCATATCCATGTTGTTTTCCTAATGGGCTTTGATTAAAGCCCCCTTTAAAACTGCACAGACACTATGTCCCTGCATTTCCCATTCAAGACTACACCTTGCAATCACATGAACTAAAAATAATATAAGATTAGTTCCTCTCTTTCTCTCTCCCATACTTCTCCCCGATGCTGCAGTCATCAGAGAGAAGGGAGGAGGGGGAGGAAAAGAGATAACTTTCCAAGGTCCAGCTACCATGGAGCTGACCGTAATAACTCACAAACACACGCACACAGAACATGTAAAGACAGAACACATATACAGACAATAAAAGAATCCAAAAAACTGAGAAAAAATTGTCAGAAATCCTCTGTACACATTATAACTCTGGCTTAATTTCTATCACTGTGTAACTAAGCCTTGCATAAGATTCCTTCTCTAAACTTTCTCCCATACAAGATTGCTTTTTTAGACTTACTCCTGCAACTTTTTACTGCACCATAGATCTGTGCCGAGTGCCAGGGCTGGAAGAACATCCAGGCTGCTGAATTCGCCACTGTGCCACAAATCCTGGGCAAATTTTTTGCTGTGCCACAAATCCAGGCCCTGGGCCAACTCTGGATGTATTTTCTGGTTGAATTTCTGACTGCACCAACTCCCTCTTTCCTCTCGGTCCTATCTGGTCGTGATTGTCTCCTGAGCTCCCAGACCGCCAATGCTCCAAAGATAAAAAAGGGGGGCAGTAGAGGGGGATCTCGACTCCTTGTCAGAAATCTCCACTAGGGAGTCTCCCGTTTGTATCGCACAAGCGGCAGCCCAGCAAGTTGGACGTGGGGTGCCCACAAGGGCTGCTTTTTCCACCCCGTACATGACAAAATCAGTCTCAACGAGCAACCCAGGGGTGGCATCCACATAAGAGGCCATTTGTGTCCCCACTACTTGCCATGTTTGAGGAGTTAATTCTGCATGGCAAACCCATGGTGATATAGTTTGTATTTTTACTACCCACTCCCTACATTCCTTTATATGAATTTTTGTGCCCGCTTCTTGGCAGACCTTATAAAGCTGGCACGCTAATACTCCTGAATCCTCTGGCTGCAATTGCTTAGCAATTCTATTGCCCATTTTCTCCTAGGTAGCCCCGTCTACCTAGGGTGTCCGACTCTTCCGCCCTTAAGCGAGCGGGATACTCACGTCACCTGGCGGGGTCCCGTCTATCGTGTGCCCCACGATAGGCGCCAATTGACCCGGGTCCGGGTCCTTCAGGTGACACTCTCTCAGTGGGCTTCTGCTTCGGACGTCTCCGGATTTCCCTCCCCGGGGGATACGGCCGAGGGACTCAGTCGGACACTTCTTCAGGAGGCATATATTTTATTAAGTGCAGAGGAATCCCCCGAACAGCTAAGGGCGTTGGTTTAAGTAGGTTTCTAGTTCCGGGTAGCCATCTATTGTTTAAATAGGTTTCTATTTTTAGGTATCCATCCTGATCCACCCCGAGGGAGAGGCCTACATCCCATTGGAGCAAGCCCCTCCAGACCAATCCTAGGGAGGCACGATCCCTAATCCCGGGTCGTGTCCTCCCCTGGTTGGCTGGTGGCCACTCCTGGGGAAGCCCCTCTCCGCCCAGGCAGTCAGGACCGACCCCCGACAATGACTATTATGGAAGTCATTTGCAAAACTACACAGATATGGACTATATTGAATTGCCTGCCTTCCCAAAGGGAATGGGTGGGGAGGGAGGGAGGGATGGGGAGAAGTTGGAACTCAAAGCTTTAGGAACAACTGCTGGGTATTGTTCTTGCTACTAGGAAATAAGAAATACAGGTAATGGGGAATAGAATATTATCTGGCCCTACAAGACAAAAGAGAAGATGGGGACAAGGGAAGGGAGGGATGATAGAAGAGAGGGCAGATTGGTGATAGGGGAAATTAGAATGCTTGGTGTATTGGGGTGGGGGAGGGGACAAATGAAGAGAAAATTTGGAACCCAAAATTTTGTGAAAATGAATGTAAAAAGTTAAATAAATAAATTTATTTTTTAAAAAGTGTCCAATTGTTGATTAAGGCAGTTAGGTGAAGACAGTAAGCTACATCTTCCTGAGTTCAAATCTGGCCCCAGTAACTGCCTGTGTGACCCTGAGCAAGGCACTTAACCCTGCTTCCTTCAATTATCTCATCTGCAAAATGAGCTGGAGAGGGAAACTGCAAACCACTCCAGTATCTTTGCCAATAAAAACCCAACATGAAGAGTGAGACACAATTGAACTACAACATTAGTGGATAGCTTGCTTTGTCTGTCAATTGAAAAGAAATGTTGCTGAAAGGCAGAAAGTGTAGATGAAGGGAAAATAATAAACTAGTGAGTTTTTTTATTGTATTTGGTATCAACTACTGTAATAACTTTTTTTAAAATAATATCTTTTAATTATTCTCATGGATTTTCCTTTTTCTAGGTGACTTATAAGCCTTCTCAAGGGGGCAATTTATTACCAGTTTACTGTTACCAGTAAATTTCCTTGTGTGTGTGTGTGTGTGTGTGTGTGTGTGTGTGTGTGTGTGTGTGTTTCTGGATAATGATTTGAAATGATG
The DNA here is from genome assembly GCA_023548195.1 of Bettongia penicillata ogilbyi. Taxonomy (NCBI): domain Eukaryota; kingdom Metazoa; phylum Chordata; class Mammalia; order Diprotodontia; family Potoroidae; genus Bettongia; species Bettongia penicillata. The sequence continues at coordinate 1,533,858 of JAJHZJ010000653.1, forward strand.
TTAGAATTATTAACCTAACTCTTAAGAACACTTATGAACTTAACTCTTAAGAACACTTATGAACTTAACATAGCTGAGTGTAGCATATAGAAAAATATTCTATATCTTCTGGGTAAGTCTTCAGTAAACACTGAGAATATTCAGTTAGAATGTATTTTTTTTACATAAAAGAATAGAAATGGTGTAAAGTCAGAGAACTATTAATGTGTGAAATCTAATGGGAAGGGGAAATGTGAATTGAAGATATTTATTAAATATGGTAATAATTATTCTGATAGTAGAAAGTAAAGATGAATTAAAAAGCCCCTTGATGAGGGTAAAAGAGGGGATTGTAAAAGCTGGCTTGAAACTTAACATCAAAAATGCTAATGTTTTGAGAAATAGTCCCATGACTTCCTAGCAAATAAAGAAAAAATGGAAGCAGTGTCAGATTTTGTATTCTTTGACTCAAAGATCACCACAGCTGTTGACTACAGCCATGAAATTAAGAGACAGTTGCTCCTTTGGAAGAAAAGTTATGGCAAATCTGGACAGCATACTAAAAAGCAGAGACATCATCTTGCTGACAAAGGTCTGTATGGTCAAAGTAGTGTTTTATCCAATAGTAGTGTATGGCTGTGAGCATTGGACCATAAGGAAAGTTGAGTACTGCAGAATCAATGCTTTTGAATTGTGGTGCCGGAGAAATTTCTGAGAGGCCGTTGGACAACAAGGAGGTCAAATCAGTCAACACTTTCAGAAATTAATTCAGTCTATTCACTGGAAGGTCAAACATGGAAGCTGAAGCTTAAATACTTTGGCCAAACAATGAGAAGATGAGATTCACTGGAAAACAGCCTGATGTTGGAAAAGTTTGAAGGCATACGGAAAGGGGGATGGTAGAGCATTTGATGGATAGATAGTATTATGGAAACAATGAACACGAACTTGGACAGACTTTGAATGATAGAGGAGGATAGAAGGGTCTGGTTTGCTCTTGTCTACTGAGTCATGAAGAGTCAGTACTGAATAACTGAACAACACTAACAATATTTATAGGATTTCTCTGAATTAAAAATTGCCACCACGGATTTTCAGAAAAAAAAATATGATATTGTATAGCTCAAAATATATCCTTATTGTGTTATTATGATACCAAAATACAAAAAAGAAAAAGGGTAAGGGAAGTTTAATCTACAGATTAGCCATTTAATAAAAATAGTTCACATTTGCCTACTATTTTAGTTAGCAAATCTTTTTTTCAAAGTAACCCTGTGTAGGCAGTTTCCATTTTATTTCTGAGGAAAATGAGACCCAGAGAGATTAAATAACTTTGTCCATGATTATATAGTTAACAGATGTAAGAGTTAGGTCTTGAAAACAGATCTCTTAATTCCAGGCTTAGTACACTGTATCTTGCATTTGCACAATGCTACAGGTATCTGTAACAGCAAGCACCCTGACATACACAAAAGGTCCTGCAGCACCAGTTCTTAGATTTGCTTTTCTAAGGACAGCAACCTTAAGAGGTGTAAATAATCTTACTTTAATCAAGCATATATATCATTGACTTAGTTCAGGGGAAAAAGTCAACACCCTGAACTTCAGAGAAAATAAAAACAGAAATTACATGCAGAAATTACGAACAGAAAGACCAAAAAACAGGGCTTCCAACTGTCTGCCTATGAACAAAACATACATCATTACCAGAGAGAGAAGCACCAACATCTGGGTTTTCAAAGCCAGGGGCTCCTTCACAGCTCCCCAGAGCCTAATCACACAAACACTCTTCCAGTGATTTGAATCCCAAAACAAAACCTCACCTGAGAGTATATATAGACTTCAGAGCTGGAGGGCACAACGCTTGTGTCCCTGGTGCTTCATTAGAAATCAGTGAAAGGTGTGGGCCTTCATAAAAAACAAACCTCCCCTAATCAAGCTTCCCTTAATAGCTGTACTTGAGGCCTATTAATGGGTGGGGAAGAATTTTAAATTGCATTACAGCAATCCAACATATTGATGTGTATTGATTATTTCAAGTCCCATCATTAACATGAGGTAATTATTCAGTTTGCCCCTGAGAATACTGAGTCACAGAGAAGTTAAGAGATTTGCCACAACGTTGTTGTTTATTTACATACATTATCATTATTTCACTTGTTAAAAAAAAAGCACACACATACATACTAATTTTATTAGATTTCTAGATATTGTGGGCATTTTCTATCTGCCAGGCATAGGTGTTTTTGTTTTTAATACACATTTGTTTCATCATGTTTGACTCTTCATAACCCCATGGATCACAGCATACCAGACCCTTCTGTGCTTCACTACCTCTTTAAGTATCTTCAGGTTCAGGTTCATTGTGTCCATGATATTATCTGTCTAGCTTATCCTCTGCTCTCTTTTCCTTTAGCCTTCAATGTTTCCCACATCAGGGTCTTTTCCAAAGAGTCCCATCTTCTTATTATGTGGTCAAAATATTTAAGCTTCAGCTTTGACTTTCCAGGCAGTTAGCCCCGAATGTAAATAATGAATTTATATTGAAGAGATATACATAACAAAAATTAATTGATTTCTTAATTTGTCTTTTCTATTCATAGCAAAGTTTTGGGATCCCTAAAGTATTAAAGTATGATAATTATTTCTAATCAATAACTTCTCTGCATATGCCATCTGTTGTCAGATGATTTTATAGAAAAATCATAGCATGTTTCCAATAAATATAATGCTCCTTTTAGAAAGTGTACAATGTTTAGGAGTAAATGCTCCACCACACAGTAGTGATCTCTACTATACTATAAGCTGTTTGGTGAGATTTATGTCTGATTGTATTTCTCTCTATCTATTTCTGGAGCAACTAGATAGCACAGTGGATAGAATACTAGGCCTGGAGTGAGGAGTACTTAAGTGAGGAATACTTAAATGAGGAATACTTAAGTGCAGATTTGAGCCTCAGACACTTACTAGTTATGTGACCCTGGGCAAATCACTTAACCTCTGTGTATTTCAATTTCCTCATCTCTAAAATGGAGAAAATAATAAGATCTACCTCACAAAGTTGTTGTTAAGATGAAGTGAGATCATAAAGTTCTCAGCATAATGCCTAGTGCATAGTAAATTCTGTATACATATTTCTTATTTTTAGTTATTATAACCTTATTCATAGTCTTATATTATTTCATATACTCATAAACATATCCATATAAAGCAATAAGACCAGTGTATATAATGCATCTATGTGTATACATACATTTATATATATATACATACACACATACAGTGACTTGATAGCATTGCACAGAATACTACAATGTTCTCATTTTTATTGTCTTCTATTGCTGCATCAGCTTGATGGCAGTGTCTTTATGTAATTCAATTGGTTCATCAAAATGATTCATCAAAATTTTCCAAATCATACATTTTTTATTTTATTTACCGAATATGTGCCCATATCTGGAACTAACCTACTATTATTCTATTCAGTTATTAAATTATTCTCTGAAAAGCAAGGGGATCAAAATTTTGGAGCCAGTCAATACCGACAGTCTGTTGATCTGCAGAATGGGTGCCATTTAATTTTTCCATTGTAATAAATGACTTTCTGAAACTAGGTCACTGACATTCATTTCCTCACTCAAGGCAGAAATGACATTACACTTTTTCTAAACTAGTGGTTTGAAATTACATTCATAAAAGAAGAACTAGTACATGCAATTCAAAAATTTGGTTTTCTGTGTCTATCATGGTAAGTGATTAGTTTATGACATTGTTGGCAGGATTGGCATTGCAGATGGTCTTCCTAAACTAGCAATTTGAAACTGCATTCATGAAAGAAGAGGGGTTTGTAGATGCATTTCAAAAATTTGGTTTTGTGTGTCTGTCGTAGCAAATGATTAGTTTAGTGACATTGTTAGTTCATTCAATCCTTAGTATCTCTGAAGAAAGTGCCAAATAATGATACCAATTAGTGCCAGTCAAGATGTGATTTTTTTTGGTGAGAACAATTATGCATTAACAATGATAGAAATAAACACTCCTATTACTTTAGTTCAAAAACTGATTAGTAGATGACAACTTGAAATAACAATCTAATTGACTCAACTTTGGACCATGCAAATTAGATATGTTACTATTCACATATAGTTACCAATTGCCTAGTCTCTTCCAGTACCCAGGTTCTCTTCAATGAGTTTGTAATGGTTTAGTACTAACAGTCAGACTGATAAAATTATGCATATTTCTTTTTCTATCTATCTGAGAAGCTATGTATAAATAGCTATATCTAATTTAGGACCTATTTTAATCAAAATATATTGAAATATCATAGAGCTATTTGAAATGCTAATGGTTGAAATCTGAATGGTTTTTCCAAGAACTAGGAATATTTTTGCTGTTAATTAATCATGATTCTCTAATTGTAACATGAGTCTAAAATGTAAGTCTGTGCATACTTAAATATACATATATTTTCCAGTCATCTCCATGTAATGCTGCCAGAATCCTTTTCCTTCTCCCACTGTAACTCAGACTCCCAACCCTGAGAATCTGGGACCCTAAGACCACTGAATCTTATTAATGAGTTTTTTCCCTTTATCTTCCCTGAGTCCACCAGCCTACTATTCAGTTATCTCCAGTTCTTGCCTCTGCACACATAATCTCTGTTCTACTCTCTCTGCATGTATTATTTTGCTTTTACTGTCAGAATACAAGTGGAAGGAGCCAAGATGACAGAGAGAAATAAAGAATTTGTGTGAACTCTCTCCCTTGGAAACATGTTAAATCAAGACTCTAAATGGATTCTGGAGTGACAGAACTCCACAAAAGGTGGAGTGAAAGACTTATCCAGCTTGAAATAATTTAGAAGGACTTCAAGAAAGGTCTCTCTCACTTGGGTAAAATGGGAGAGTAGCTCAGCCCACTACTGACTGTGACCAGCCAAACCAGTGTGAGGCTCATAGCCACAGAACATATCAGCAACCAAGGTCCACAGTCCTGGCTCAGGAGGCTGGTGGCACAGCCTGTCAACTGTGAGACCTCGAGCCCCAGTGCAGAAGACAAATTGCCAGCTTTGGAATCCCAGCACAACAGGCACAATTAGGTCTAGCCACCCCAGCCCTTGCCCACTGGGCAAGCAGCCATCACCTGAGGCCCTACTGTGGAAAACTAGAACCCAGGGCCCTGGCCCCCAGGGTTAGAAGTTTGGGACAATGCCTCCTGTGGTCCAGGAGTAGAGCTCAACTACTCTACTTTAATAAATAGTAGGTAAAAAAATATAAAGATTCCTGACCATGGAAAGCTACTATAATGACAGGAAGATCCAAACACAAACTCAGAAGAGGAAAACATTGTCAAAGTGCCTATATGTGAAGCCTCAAAGGGGAATATGACTTGATTTCAAGCCCAAAAAGTTTTCTTGGAAGAATTCAAAATGTTCTTTAAAAATCAGGTAGGACATATAGAGGAAAAATTGCATTAAGAAATGAGAGTTACATAGGAGAATTATGAAAAAAGAGTCAACAACTTGGAAAAGGAAGCACAAAAAGTGACTGAAGAAAACGGTCATTTAAAAAAATAGAATGGGCCAAATTTAAAAGCAAGCACAAAAGATCATTGAAGAAAATGATTCCTTAAAAACTAGAATTGGGTAAGTGGAAGCTAATGACCCTGTGAGACATCTAGAATAAATCAAACAAAATCAAAAGAATGAAAAAATAGAAGAAAATGTAAAAAGAAAATACTTCATTGGAAAAACAACTGACCTGGAAAAGAGATCCAGAAGAAAATCCTCCTAAGTCATTCATTTTTTAAGGTAAGTCTTTGGATAAGAATCTGCAGTTAGATCCAGTGGAAAGGTACAGTGGAAAGATAAGTATCTTTAGAGTGAAGAATATTAAGATTCATATCTTAACTCCTTTCTTTCCTAAGCCTTAGCTTCCTGATTTGTTGAAAGGGACCTGTTCTAGATCAGTGGTATCAAATTCAAATAGAACCAGAAGTCACTAAACAGTACATAAGCATATATTAATATTATCTATGTTGTATTATACTTTTAGTTATTTTGTTAAATATTACCCATTATATTTTAATCTGGTTCAGGCCACCCTCAGGAGTGTCATGAACTCCATATGTCACATCAGTCACATGTTCAACACCTCTGATCTAGATGATCTCTGATGTCTCTTCCAACACTAAATCTATGGTCCTATGAAGCCAAGTCATGAAACAGGCTTACAACAGAAAAGAGGTAAATAAAATAATTTAAAAAAAAAATCTCATTATTCACATATATGTTACTGCGTCATATTGGATTCCCATTTATCTTTTTATATGTGTCTTTTCTCTGAAACTTGAATGTCTCCCTAGAGTACAGGGACTGTGCCTGAAACATTTTTTGTATGTTGAGTATCTGCTATAATGCCCCATATACGATGGGTGCTCAATAAAAGTTTTATAATGTTCTATGTCCATACATACTCAATTCCTTCAAAATATGTGTATATGGATAGAGCATTCTAATACTTAATGACAATACATAAAAATGCTAAATATTTTATCAATTCAATAAGTACTCAGCAAACACTCTGTCTGATGGTGTAGGGGGAATACAAGCAATAGAAGGCAGAACATACATAAAACTTGGTAACAATATAGGAAAATTACATATTCAGGTTATGGAATTTTTCTTCATTTTTTTCTTCTCTCCATCCATTTATTTAATATTTATCATGCCCAATGTGCCATTATTAAGTTGCTAAGGGAAATAAATATTACAAAGGTAGCTAAAACTTGTCCCTTGACCTCAAGCAGTTTATAATCTAATAGGAGATGGCACTTTGGTTTGTGGATACAACTTATGGAAAAAAGCATTTTAAAACATTAAAATGTGGTTACCATTGTTGTGAATGAATATTCAAACTTGAAGGAATAAAATAATTTGAAATATATTCTATTTACCTGCACAAAAGAATTAAATGAAGTGCTTTGAGGCTATTTCCCAAAGAAAGTTGAGCCAGAAATCTGATACTGATGTTTTAACAGCAAGAGATATAGTACTAGACAGTTAGAAAATGTTCTGAATAATTTAGAATCTAGGGATTTCAGAGCCAGTATAGAATGCACATGCGTACGCACACACAAATCACCTAATGATTGTGTAAACTGATTATGTAAATTTGGATAAAGTAAATTATTTATTTCAGTACTTCAAGGATCCATTATTTTTATATTCATGGGTACTTTTAAGAAAATTTATCTTAGCCTCTCTACACCTAGCTAGAGATATTTCATGAGTAGCCATATCTAAGAAATTGTATCCCCAATTGGCCAATATTTTATGATTCTTAACATCAAATTTATTGAGACTAACTCTTAGGCATTTTCTCATGGTTTATGGAGCAGTCATATCTCTCCCCTTCAAGATTTTTGCAGTGGATTTTTGGAATCAAAGTGTAGGTTTTTATACTAATTCTAATTAAGTTTTATGCAATAAAGTTAAGCTCATTTTACTGTCACATCAAGGCTATTCTCAGCCTATTAGTTGTCTCACTTAACTTTGTTTTACCCATAAAAACATACAATTTATAACTTCAATCAAGTCACTAAAACTAAAACTTGATCTGATTTGTGTAAAGGAGTTATATGATTTTTGTTTTTTCACTGAAGATGATAATCCTTCCTCCCCTTAACAGAAATGTAAACAATGAATTTTTCTCTCATTTCCTGAATAGCTATTTTTTTGTTTCACCATTCAGCCCACCCTAAATACACAGCTCCATCTTGACCCTTTTCTCATTCTTCCCCCTTTATTATTTTCTTTTATGATTACATTCATTAAGGGCAGTTAGGTGAGGCAACGGAGAGAGTAGCAGACCTGGAGTCAGCAAAACCCGAGTTCAAATGCAGCCTTAGACACTTAACTAACAGTGTGACTCTGAGCAAGTACTTTGCCTCTGTCTCAGTTTCCTCACCTGTCAAAGAGGGATTATAACGACACTGACCTCTTAGAGTTGTTACGGAGATCAAATGAGATAATGATGGTAAAGCACTTAGCACAGTGCCTGGTAAGTGTATATAAGTATTATATAAATGTCATTAAGTGTTATATAAATGTTAGCTATTATCATTAATTAGTTCCAGGGCTTCAATGATCTACACAGATGGTTCCCAAATCCATATCTCTAGTCCTGATCTATGTAATGAACTTTAGTAATCTATCTGTAACATCTATTTATCACTGTCTGTTGATATTTCATGTTCAAAATGTCCTAAATTGAACTAATCACTTTGCCCCTTAAACATGCCTCCATTTCTGTCCTCTAAACTATCCACATATAAAACCTTAAAGTTGTCTTTGAATTAGCTTAAAGTTATCTCTGAATTTTTCTTTTATTTCTCCCCCATTTCCAGTCAGTTTCCATATTCTGTCATTTCTACCTCCATAGCATTCCTTATCTCTCCATTTCATTCAAAATGCTGTTGTAATAATCCCCTACTTGATCTTGTTGCCGCCAGTTTCATTCTGCTTAAATTAATCTGTCAATCAGCTATAAAATAATCTTCCTAACATACATCTAATCAAATCATTCTGCTAATAAATAACATTCAGCAAGTCCCTTGGTCACTAGTATAAAATGCAAAGTACTCATGCTGGCATTTAATTTCCTCTACAGTCTGTCTCCAACTTAGTTTTCCAGTTTTATATTCTTCAACTCTATCCACTACATTCCGGTTGAATTCTACTACTATCCATTCCTTGAACTAGAGTTTCCTGAAGGTATCTCTTCCCACCATTTTGCATAGATGATTCCCCCATTTCTGGGACACATTTCCTCCTTATCTCTGCCTCATAATTCTGATATTTGTTCAATGCCCATCATTGATGCTCGCTCATTTTTATAATGTTTCCTGATTACTGTAGCTGACAGGGGTATTTTAAGCACACTCTCTGAATATTTTCTTGACTGCTATCACTCCACATCTGATATGCATATATGTATATGCCATATACCACACATTCCCACATATGCACACATAGATACATACATACACACATACAGTAGAATTGAAGCTCTTTGATGGCAAGAACTGTATATATTATAATTTTGTATCCCTGGCACTAGATTGACTATTTTAACTATGTAATAAATCTTTGAAGAAGGTATGTTGGAAACTACTTTTCCTCTAAGTTTCTATATCCTGTCTCCAAGGATAGTGAAGGCCATTCAAGAAAATAAATATTTATTAAATTCTGGCTATTTTCACAGTACTGTTCTGGGCACAGGTAAATAGAAAGATAAAAGTAATATCATCCCTGCTCTTAAAATACTTATGTTCTTCTGCAGTGAGGCAGAAATAGGAGGACATAAATGTGTACAAAAGTACATAAAGTAAATATAAACACATTAGGTGCAGAAATCTAATCCTTATTTGCTTGTTTTGTCTTTAGGAAAGGCTTTAGATATAAGACGGCAAGCGAACTGTTTTTAAAAGAAGTCAAGGATTCTGTGAGGCGGAGTTGAGGAGAAACTACATTGACAGCATGGGGGATCATTTGTACCATGGTATGAAAGTGGGAAATGTTCAATATTATGTAGAGAACACTGGCAACCAATGTGATAAGAATGGAAAATGTGTGAAGGGAAGTGATATAAAATAACCATAAATGTAGGTGGGAGCCAGATTGTGTGGGCTTTAAATACCAGGCTACTAAGAATTCTTTATTTTATCCTAGAAACAATATGGAAATTATATATATATATATTTGTGTCCATATATTATATATATAATATATATGTATGTATATATGTACATATATATAGTGGGAATGACATAGTTTTGCAGTTCTGCAATTCTATTTGGAGGTGCCAGTGGGGCCTCCAAGTTAAGCTATCCAGCTGGCAGTCAGCAATGTGGAAGATGAACTCAGGAAAGAGATAAGAGCTGAATACAAAGATCTAAGATCCAACTATAAAGAGAATATAATTAAATCAATGGGAAACAGTAATTTTATCAATGCAAAGTCTATAGGGATCAAAGAGAAGAGAGTCCAAAATTGAGCTGGGAGGATTCCCTCATTTAGTAGAGGGATATGATTCCATAAAAGAGAGTGAAAGGGAGAGTTTTGACAATTAGGAGAACTAAGGGATAGCATATCATAGGAACCAAGGAAAGAAAATGTTAAATATGAAAGCATATCAAAATTGTCAAATTCTTAAGGGTTCAAGAAATACGAAAATCATGGAGAGGCCATTAATTTAAAGATTTAAAAATCACTGGTGACCTTGGATAAAGCGATTCTGGCCAACAGTGCATTCAGTAATTATACTACAAAAGATTGAAAAGTAAGTGGAAGGTGAGGGAATGAAGGAAGTAGAGACAATTCTTTTTAGGGGTTTGGCTATAAATGGAAAAAAGAATTATAGGATTACAGGGTTAAAGAAATTCATTTTTTTAATATGAGGGAGAGCTTGATATGCTTCAGAGAGTTGCTCAGAATTGGTAATAAGGTGACTGAAGAAGAGAGAACATGTGGGGAGAAATGATGGAAGAAGAATCTGAATAAGATGCAAGGGGATAGGATCAAGAATTTAAGAGGATGTATTAATCTTGACAAGTTACAACACACCTCTTCATCAGGGTATGAGTAAAAGGAAGAAAATAATAAAGAGGGTTTTGAGATGTGGAATAGGGGAGAAGAGGAAACTCATAGCAGATGGTTTCTATTTTCTTAGTAAAGTAGTAGATGAGATCATCTGCTGCAGTAGGAATAGGTCTGTGTAGGAGGTCTAAAGTAAGTGTTGGTATAGCTCCTGCAAAGAGTGTGACAGAAGTCAATTTGAGATAAATAAAAAGCATTACTGTGTAGTAATGAGGGTCCAGCTGGGATAAGAAAACAAATTATTAGTGAATCCAGTTAGCATAAGTAAATGACTGACCAGAACTACTGACCTCATAAGAAAATGGAAAACAGAATGATAAATATATGAAAGGGGTTGGTAGGGATAACCCAGAACTGGGATTTGACAAGATATAACTATTTATGCACCAATGAAATATGGGATTCAAGATTGAACTGGTTGACCATAGTGTTAAGTCACTGAAAAAAAAACAAAGGTGGGGGAGGAGATGAGCCAAGATGGTTCTGTAAAGGCAAGGATTTGCATAAGCTCTACAAAATTTCCTTCCAATCAACTCTAAATTAATGTCTGGAATGACAGAATGATCAAAAAGATGAGGTGAAACAATTTTCTAGTCCAAGTAAGCTTAGAATGTCAATAGGAAAGGTCTGTCTCACTGATTTCAGAGTACAGTGCAACCCAGCACAGGCTGGACCTCAGTAAGTCAGCAGAAGGCCTTGGAGGTGACTGAATAAATGATGGTGACTTCCAGAGCTATTACTTCCCAGACAGTAATGAGGACATCAGGCAACTGGTCAGAAGGAGAGAAAATTTGAGATTACTGGACTACCTGAAAGCCAAGATCAAAGACAGAGTCTAGACATTATATTTCAAGGAATTATGAAGGAAAACTCTGATATGCTAGAATCAGAAGGTAAAAGAGAAACTGAAATGAAAACTCACATTAATACTATAACTGAATTCCAGAGATTTCAAGTGAGAACTTATTATTAATAACCAATTATGCAAGAAATCCAGGCTTTTTCCCTGTCCTATTTTCTTAATCAAAACTCAGCCTTTGAAGGACATTACTGCCCTTTGCAAAAAATTACCCCACCTAGAACATCTCTTCTAAGGTGAATTTCTGCCCATTTTGTTCAACACAAACATGTTTTGGATGGAAGTCAATCCTCTGTCTAGATTGTCCAAGGTCTGAGTATACAGATGTTCTCTTTGTCCAAGAATGATGTGATATCACTCTCTTAGCCTCTCATTGGAGTGAGTCCACTTATTGTAATATTCATTCTCTCATTAACTGCTAACCAGTAAGAGTTGATTGCTACTTTCAAAAACACCCACTCTTCCAAAGGCTGTAAGCCTACTTCCACGAGGGATCTTTGGCATTCAAGAGTGCCACTGACCTTTTTCATTAATAACATGCTAGCATTAATAATAAAATGATTAATTAACCAGAAATTATGGTTCCATGGCTTTTTAAATGTCACAAAAGTCAGAAGGAAAATACTTCAAGCAGCTAGAAAACAATAATTGAAATATCATAAGAGATACAATGAGGATAATACAAGATTTAGCAGCTTCTACATTAAAGATCAGAGGACTTGGAATAGAATGCTCAGAGTGCAAAAGAGCCAGGATTACAACCAAGAATCACCTATCCAGCAAAACTGAGTATAATAATTTGGGGGAAGGGGGAATACATATTTAATGAAACATGCCTTTTAAGCTTTCCCAGTGAAAAGTGCAGAGATGAACAGAAAATTTGATACTCAAATGCAAGTCTGAAGAGAAGGATGAGAAAGGAATGCACTGGGAAAAGGTGGAAAAGATAGCATGGCAGGCAACTCTTGAACCCTACTTTAATTGAAATTGACTCAAAGAGTAAATAATAACATACACGCTCAGTTGGGCATAGAAATCTATCTTATGCTTTAGGGAAGTAGGCTCTGGGAGAAAATTTTAAAAAGTGGGGGAAGTTGATAGACGTGAGGGCAGATTGGAGGAAATGGTGGTGAGGAGCAAAACATTTTTGAAAAAAGATATGGCAAAATGAGAGAAAGAGAAGAAACAATGGAAAATAGACTCTAAAGAAACACATAGTGATTATAGCTATAATTGTGAATGGGATGAATCCATTTATAAAACAGAAGCAGATAGTGGAGTAGATTGAAAACCAATTGTTCATTTTGCATGTTGTAACGTTCTTCATCTCTGGTTTGGCCAAAAATTCTTTCCTTCTACATATGACAGATATGACAGATAATCTCCTAATTTGATTTCTGTCTAAATCTTGTATTCATTTTGAACTTATCTTGGTATGTGGAGTAATATGTTACTGGTCCCAACAGGTTTTGTCAAATAGTGAGTTCTTCTCCCAGAAGCTGTAGTCTTTGGATTTATCAAACACTAGATTACTATGGTCATTTACGAGTGTGCCTTGTATACCCAATCTATTCCACTGATTTGACCATTCTATTTCTTAGCCAGTAACTGATAGTCTTGATAATTACCACTTTATACTATGGTTTGATATCTGGTACAGCTAGGCCACATTTCTTTGTTTTTATTTTTTAATCAATTCCCTTGATATCCTTGAAATTTTGTTCTATCATATGAATGTTGCTATGATTCTTTCTAGCCTAATAGATGGATTTTTGGTAGTTTGATTGGTATAGTACCAAATAAGTAAATTAAATTAGGTAGCACTGACATTTTCATAATATTTGCTCAGCCTACCCATGAAAAGTTGATATTTGTCCAATTGTTTAGAGATGGCTTTATTTGTATAAAAATTGTTTCATAATTATTTTCATATAGTTCCTGGTTTTGTCTTGGCAGGTAGAATTCTAAGTATTTCATATTATGTACATTTATTTTAAATGAAATTTCTCTTTCTATCTCTTGCTCTTGGGCTTTGTTGGGCATATAAAGATGATTAATGGGGGTTTCTTTTATATCCTGCTACTTTACTAGAATTGTTCCAAAGGATTTTTTAGTTGTTTTTTTTTTCTAGGGTTCTCTAAGCATACCATCATAAAATCTGCAAAGAGTGATAGTTTTGTGTACTCTAATCACCTATCCTAACTAGTTGCCTATTCGAACTCCCTGGATTTCTTTTTCTTCTCATATCTTATAACTAACATTCCTAGTGCTATATTGAGTAATAGTAATAACGGCCATCCTTACTTCGCCTCTGAGCTGGAATACTTCCAGCTTATCCCCATTACAGATAGTGATGATTTTAGATAGATACTGCTTTTCATTTTTAGGAATGCTCTTTATATTGCTGTGCTGTCCAGTGTTTTTAATAGGAACAGGTGCTGTTTTGTACAAAGCTTTTTCTGTATCCATTGAGGTAATCATATGCTTTTTGTTATTTATATTACACTATTGATATAATCAATTATGTTAATAATGTTCCTTATGGTAAACCATCTCCACATCCTACTTGGTCAAATGTATAGCCTTTGTAATATGTTGTAGTAATCTTTTAGCATATATTTTAAGAATTTTCAACCATATTCATTAGGGGAAACTGGTCTGTATTTTTCTTTCTCTGTTTTGACTTTCTGGTTTTGATATGTTTGTGTCATAAAAGGAATTTGGTAGAACTCCTCCTGTTTTCCCAAATAGTTTATATAGTATTGGAGTAAATTTTTTTTTAATATTTGATAGAATTCACTTTTGAACCTGTCTGTCCCCATTTTTCCCCCCTTAGGCTGTTCAATGATAACTTGCTCGATATATGTTTCTAAAAATGGGGCTAATTAAGTATTCTATTTCCTCTTCTATTAATCTGGGCAATTTATATTTTTGTAAATACTCATCCATTTCACTTAGATTTTCAGATATATTGGCATACAATTTAACCAAATAGCTCTTATTTCTTTAATTTAGTCTTCATTAGTGATAAATTAACCCTTTTCTTACTTTCACTCTTATTAATCTCTCTTTAGATTTGCAGGATTTCCCATTTGTTTGTTTTGTTTTTCAGTCACTCCCATTGCTACTCCTGGTTTTGGGGGGCCAGGGCTGTGCTGTCACAGCTTACACTGGACTGTTTTCTTCTCTCATCTTGGTGCAACAGACCTTTCTTAAAGACCCTCCTAGTTGTCTTGGGCTGGAAGTTTCACTCTGTCTTTCTGTGGGTTCTACTGCTCTAGAATTTGTTTAGAGTCATTTTAAAAAGATTCTTGGAGGGGTTTGTGGAAGAGCTCAGATGAATCCCTGCCTTTACTCCACCATCTTGACTCCACCACCACCAACCTCCAGTTTGGCTTTCTATTGGGAATTTTTAATTTGTTGTTTTTCTAATTTTTTAAATTCCATTGATACCCCACCCTCTTTACTTAATCTTCACCCTGTTGGGTAAGATTGATTTCTATGTTCAACTGATTGTATGTATTTTCTGTCTTTGAGTCCAAACTGATGGGAGTGATGCATTGTTCCCCCCTTCCATTTTTCCTTCCACTGTAATGTCTTTCACATTTCTTCACTTGAAATAATTTGTCCCATTCTATCTCTCCCTTCCTTCTGTACTCGGTATTCTTGTCTTTCTCATCCCCTAATTATTTTTATATCATTGCCTCAAACTCACCTTATACCCATACCATCTATGTATATTCCTTTTAGATGTACTATTAGTGGCACAATTTTTAAGAATTACATGTATAATCTTCCCATGGAGGGATGTAAACTGTTCAGCTCCACTATATCCCTTAGGCATTCTTTTGCTTTTTTCACCTTTTCTTCTTCTCTTCAGTCTTAACATTTACTTCAAATTTTTGGTTCAATTCTGGTCTTTCTCCTTCTGAAAGCTTGAAATCTTGCTATTTCATTGACTGCCCAATTTTTCCCCTTCATATATTATGCTTAATTTCACCAGGTAGGTGATTCTTGATTGTAGCCCCAGCTCCTTTGCCTTCAGGAATTTTATGTTTCTTGAACTCTAATCTTTTAATGTTATAGCTGCTATCCTATGTAATCCTAATTGTGACTTCCCAATATTTGACTTGTTTCCTTCTGACCACTTGCAATATTTTTGTTCTTTATTTCATAGTTCTTAAATTCAGCTATAATCTTCCTTCGATTTTTTATTTTGGGATCTCTTTCCTGAGGTGATTGATGTATTCTTTCAATGCATATTTTTCCCTCTCTTTCAAAGACATCAGGGCAGTTTTCCTTGATAATGTCTTTGAAAGATGCCATCCAAGTCTTCTTTTTGATTATCACTTCAAGGCAGTCTAATGATTCTGACATTGTCTCTCCTGGATCTATTTTCCAAGCCATGAGGTGTTTTGCATTTTCTTCTAATTCTTTTCATTCTTCTAAATTTGTTTGATGGGTTCTTGATGTCTCATAGAGTCATTAGCTTCCACTTGTCCAATTCTTACTTTGAAGGAGTTGTTTTCCTCAGTGGATTTTTGTATTTCCTTTTCTGTTTGGTCAATTCAACTTTTTAAGCAATTGATTTCTTTTCCTAAAGTATTTTTTTCATAATTCTCTTGAATCACTCTCATTTCTCTTCCCATTTTTCTTCTACCTCTCTTATATGATTTTAAGCTCCTTTTTGAGCTCTTCCATGAGTTCTTTCTGGGTTTGCAACACCTCCCATTTTTGTTTGGGGCTTTGCCCAGAGGTATTTTGACATTCTTCTCCTTTTCTGATTTTTCTTATCTTCATCTTCTTGGACATCATAATAACTTTCTATGGTCAGATTCTTATGTTGTTGTTGTATTGTTCATAACTTTTTTTTTCCTTTTTTTCGACTTAAGCTCTGCAACCAGGTTGGAAGGGGCACTCTTTTAGGCTTCTTGTGTCAGGAATTGCAGGCGTTTGCTGTTTATCTTGTGCTACACTGAGGTTGCCCTGAGATCCACAGAGAAGCCTCATGTCTGGTTTCATACTGATAGTGTGGGCTGGAAGGTGTCTGGCGCTGCTGGAGGCTGTAGGCTTTGGGCAGTTTACCTGGTGCTAAGCTGAGGTCCTAGTGCTAGTTTCTGAAATGTTCTGGGGCCATTGGGGTGTTTATCATCTGCCTGTTTCCCTGGGACTACAATGGAGCATGTAGCAGGGGTTCTGGCACTGGAGACTGCCTGTTTCCTTAGACATCCTTGAAATTGGTAACTACCTGTTTGCCCAGGGCTGCACTGAAGCATTTATTTATTCTCAGAGTTGGAATCTGCTCATTCTCCTGGCTATGCTGAGTTACATGGCAGTTCCTGATTTTGATGTTTGCCTTTTCCACCACACTGGGGCTCAAGATCTCCCATTAGTTTTCTGAGTTGTAGCTTATTACTGGCTTGCTGGAATGTTTCCAGAACTGGACTGCACTCCTCTTTTGCCTGAATGAGACAGACTTTTCCTGCTGATCTTCAAAATTTCTTGGGCTAAAACATTGTTTTACTCTATCTTTTTCCTCATTCTGTTTTTGTTTTGGAGTGCTATTTTATAGTTGTTTGGAGATGAATATGGGAGAGGTATGGTGATTTGCTGTTCAATCTAACACCTCAATTCCCAGAAGTCCTTGATTCTAATCAGTTCTAATTTTTAGAGTTGTTTCCTTTTTTTCCCATGTTTGGGCTTCCTTTTATGAATCTCTTCGATAACTCTCATTTATTTTCCTAATTTTACTTCTACTTCTCTAAAATTCTGTTTTGATCTCTTCTAGGAGGACTTTTGGGGCCTGAGAATAATTTACATTTCTCTTTAAACCTTAGCACATTGATGATTTTACTTCATTGTCTTTTTCTGAGTTTTTGTTTTCATCTCCCCTGTCATCACAGTAACTTTCTATACTCAAAGCTTTTGTTTGTAAGTTTCTTGGCTCATTTCCAGTCTATTTTGTGATTTTTAAAGTTGAGCTCTGATGCTGAGGTACAGGGGGCACTGTCCCAACATTCTTGCATAAATGCACTGGAGTCTTATGACTGACAACCCACCTACTGCACTGCAGTCACTTGGTTTAGTCCAGCTGGGGTCTCCAGGCCTTCCAAGTCTGACTTCTGACCTGCTGCATTGAGGCTGGGGTCCTCAGAGTTGACTTGGTGAGCCACTGACCTGATGAGCTGGTACTGCAGGGTCTCAATTGCTGATCTCTGCTGGAATTAGGAAACTCCTGCTGGCTTCCCTGGATACCATCTGTGCTGCGCTGTGCCCCCATTTTAGCTAAGTGAGATAGACTTCTCCTGTCATTCCAAGTTATCTTGGGTTGGAATTTTTTTCACCCCAGTATTTTGTGGGTTCTTTAACTCCAGAATTCATTTTAATATGTGATTTAAAGATGTTTTGAGGGAAATTAGGGATAGCTCAGTCAACTTCCTCCTTTTTTTCTGCGTTATTGTCCCTACCCCTCCCCAAATTCCTTTTATCACACAAATATGGTGTGTAATGTTGATACTTAAACCATGGAGAGGAAAAACAGAGAAAGAAAAGTATAGCAAGGAGCCAAGATGGTGGGGTAGAAAGATTCACATATGCTAGCTCCAAACTCAGAGCCCATAAAGTTCCTGTAAAAAGAACTCCCCACAAATTGTGGAACAGTGCAAGCCACACAGCAATGCAGTGGAGGAGATTTCCATTCCAGAGAGAGCTGAAAAACCAGTACCAAAAGTCCGTCGCACACCAGAGAGTGGAGCACACCCCTGCGGTGCCCTGGCCACATGGCCCCAGAGGAGCAGATCCGAGTAGGATTCAGGGACTGAACCTCCAGCGAGCTTGAAGGTCCCTCCACCCACAGGTGCTACAGGTCAGTGAGAGAGACTTCTGGGCTGGCCAAAAGGGGAGCGGGGTGTCTGTGTGACTCAAGCCCCCTCGGGAGGCAGCAGCAGAGGCAGGGACAGTGGCCCGGGACTCCTGGAGCAGAAAGGAGCTCAGGGTCATTACCAAAGGTCTCTGCATAAAACCCCTGAGGGAACTGAGCCTGGGAGGCGGCCCTGCCCCCAGCCAAGCACCAGAACTTAAGCTCACATTGAATAGCAGACTTGCCCGTCACTGAAAGCCCTGAGGCTGGGAAGCAGCATTTGAATCTCAGACCCCAAGCACTACCTGGGCAGACCTAGGTGGGGGTGGAGAGGAATCTCAGAAGTCAGGTAACTGGCTGGGAAAATGCCCAGAAAAGGGAAGAAAAATAAGACCTTAGAAAACGACTTTCTTGGGGAACAGATGATGTTTCCTCCTTTCATTTCTGATCGGGGGGAGCAATGCTTGCCATCAGGGAAAGACGTGGAGGTCAGGGCCTCTGTATCCCAGACATCCGAGGTGGATGTCCAGTGGGCTCAGGCCATGGAAGAGCTCAAAAAGGATTTTGAAAATCAAGTTAGACAGGTGGAGGAAAAACTGGGAAGAGAATTGAGAGAGATGCAAGAAAAGCATGAAAAACAGGTCAATACCTTGCTAAAGGAGACCCAAAAAAATGCTGAAGAAAATAACACCTTGAAAAATAGGCTCACTCAATTGGAAAAAGAGGTTCAAAAAGCCAATGAGGAGAAGAATGCTTTCAAAAGCACAATTAGCCAAATGGAAAAAGAGGTGCAAAAGCTCACTGAAGAAAATAGTTCTCTCAAAATTAGAATGGAACAGATGGAGGCTAATGACTTTCTGAGAAACCAAGAAATCACCAAATAAAACCAAAAGAATGAAAAAATGGAAGAGAATGTGAAATATCTCATGGGAAAAACAACTGACCTGGAAAATAGATCCAGGAGAGACAATTTAAAAATTATGGGATTACCTGAAATCCATGATCAAAAAAAGAGCCTCGATATCATCTTGCATGAACTTAACAAGACAAACTGCCTCATATTCTAGAACCAGAGGGCAAAAGAAGTATTGAAGGAATCCATCGATCACTGCCTGAAAGGCATCCAAAAAGAGAAACTCCTAGGAACATTGTGGCCAAATTCCAGAATGCTCAGGTCAAGGAGAAAATATTGTAAGCAGCTAAAAAGAAACAATTCCAGTATTGTGGAAATACAATCAGGATAACACAAGATCTAGCAGCTTCTACATTAAGGGATTGAAGGGCATGGAATAGGATATTCCAGAAGTCAAAGGAACTAGGACTCAAACCAAGAATCACCTACCCAGCAAAACTGAGTATAATACTTCAGGGGAAAATATGGTCTTTCAACGAAATTGAGGACTTTCAAACATTCTTGACAAAAAGACCAGCGCTGAAAAGAAAATCTGACTTTCAAACACAAGAATGAAAAGAAGCATGAAAAAGCAAACAGCAAAGAGAAGTCATAAGGGACTTACCAAAGGGGAACTGTTTACATTCCTACATGGAAAGACAATATTTGTAACTCTTAAAACTTTTCAGTATCTGGGTAGTTGGTGGGACTACACACACACATACACACACACACACACACACACGTACACGCATGTGTGCACACACAGAGACAGAGCACAGAGTGAATTGAATAGGATGGATCATATCTTAAAAGAAATTAAGGTAAATGGTGAGAGAAAAATGTCGTGGGAGGAGAGAGGGTGAAATGGAATGGGGTAAATTATATTTCATTCAAGAGGCAAGCAGGAGACTTTTTAGTGGAGGGAAATAGAGGAGAGCTGAGAAAAAAACATGAAGTTTACTCTCATCACATTTGACTAAAGGAAGGAATAAAATACACACTCATTTTGGTATGAAAACCTATCTTACAATACAGGAAAGTGGGGGAGAAGGGGATAAGCAGGGTGGCGGGGATGATGGAAGGGAGAACAATGGGAGGAGGGAGCAATTTGAAGTCAACACTCTTGGGGAGGGACAGGATCAAAAGAGAGAATAGAAGCAATGGGGGGCAGGACAGGATGGAGGGAAATATAGTTGGTCTTACCCAACACGACTATCAGGGAAGTCATTTGCAAAACTACACAGATAGGGCCTATATTGAATTGCCTGCCTTCCCAAAGGGAATGGGTGAGGAGGGAGGGATGGGGAGAATTTGGAACTCAAAGTTTTAGGAACAACTGTCAAGTATTGTTGTTGCTACTGGGAAATAAGAAATACAGTTAAGGGGGTATAGAAAGTCATCTGGTCCTACAGGACAAAAGAGAAGATGGGGACAAGAGAAGGGAGGGAGGATAGAAGAGAGGGCAGATTGGTGATAGGGGAAATTAGAATGCTAGGTGCATTGGGGTGGGAGGAGGGGACAAATGGGGAGAAAATTTGGAACCCAAAATTATGTGAAAATGAATGTAAAAAGTTAAATAAATAAAATTTAAAAAATAAAAAACGAAAGCAGGAAGAGTGATGGACTGAGAGCCTATAGATCTAGGGTAGAGTATTGGCTATATCATTCACTTCCCATGTGATCACCTGTAACTTATTAGCATTAATATAACCCTTGGCATTCTAGAGCCAGAAAGGACCATAAATGTTATGGAGGGGGAAAAATTAATTAAAAAATTAAATTAAGTAAGGGAAAAGAATCCCAAACATTTTATAGGTGATAGAACTGAGGCTCAGGGAAGAGAGAGTGACTTGTCAGGTCAGATGGCCAGTTAATAAGAATCAATCAATCAATCCACAAGCATTCATTAAATACTTATTAGGTGCAAGACATTACGCTATCCACTGAGGATAAAAACACAAGAGTGAGATAGTTTTCCTGTAAGGAACTTACATTCCCCTTGGGGAGATAACATCTCAGAGAAATACAGAATATAGACATACATAGGTATGTTGTATATATATACATATATATATGTATATATACACATAGATATATACATGTGTATATATGAGTAGCCCCTGTGTTTCCAACTTGAGCAAAATGGAGAACGAGATGGGGGAGGGAGAGAGGGAGGTAGAACATCCCATGAGGTGAGGAATAGACTATGTTAAAACAAAGAAGTAGGAGATGAAATGTTGGTTAAAGGTACAGCAAACAGACCAGTTTGGTTGGTGCATATACCATATACCAGGAGAAGCTTGGGGATATAGGCTGTCTCCAGGATTAGGACTTTTTGCACATCTTAAACTTTAGTGAGTCTGCACTGTTATCAATGCAAGCAGTCCCTTTAGTGGTACAGAATTCAATCCCATGACTTCTTCTTCTGGGTTATTTGGGATCTCTATCCTTCCTTGCTTCCTGCACAGAAAAAAAAAAAAAAAAATTATAGGCCAATTTCCTTACAGATTATTGAGTGATGCAAAAATTTTAAATAAAATATTAGCAAGGAGATTACAGAAATATATCTCAAATATCATAAAACCATGATCTGATGGGATTTATACCAGGAATGCAGGACTGGTTGAGTATTAGGAATCTTTGCATTATTGAACATCTCAATAACAAAAACAACAAAAGTCATATGGTTATCTAAATAGATGCAGAAAACCTTTTGACATAACATAAAACATTCCTGTTCCAAACATTAGAAAGCATAAGAATAGATAAAACTTTGTTTAAGATGATTAATATTTACTTAAAAGCAATAGTAAGCATTATCTATAATGAAGATAAACTAGAAGTTTTCCCAATATGATTAATTTTGGGGCAAAGATGCCCATTATCACCATTATTTTTCAACATTGTACTACAAATGCTAACAATAGGAATCAGAGAAGAAAAAGAAAGTGAAAGAATTAGTTTTGTTTCCTCATTGCCTATTCTATCACTCTTCGCAGATGATATAATTTTATAGGGAGCCCTAGAGAATCAACTACACAACTATTTGAAACAATTAGCAAATTTCTAGGATATAAAAGAAACCCACATAAATCATCATCATTTCTATATTTTATCAACAAAGTCAAGCAACAAGAAGTAGAAGAGAAATTCCATTTTTAATAAGTAGAGATAATCTCAAACATGAACAAAATTACATAAGATTTTTTTCACACAAATAAAATCATATCTAAACAAATGGAAAAATATTAGTTGTTCATGTGCAGGCTAAGCCAATATAATGGAATATTCAAAATCTAAATTAAATTCTAAATTCAAATCTAAATTAAATTACTTATTCAGTGTTATAACTGAATTAATAATTCAATTAAATTAACAATTAATTAAAATTAACAAAATTAACTAAACAAAATTGATTTCACAATTAAATTAACAAAATTTAATTAAAATAACTAATTAATTTGTTTAAATTAAATGATTTTAATTTATTTGACAAAAATATATTTTATAGAGCTGGAAAAAATCATAATGAAATTCATCTGGAGGAATAAAAGGTCGAGATTATCAAGAGGATCAATGAAAGAAATGAGAAGAAAGGTAGCTTTGCCATACCAAATCTCATAATCATTATAACAATCTGGTACTAGCTAAACATACAGAGTCACGGATCAGTGGTATAGATGTGGTACACAGTACTCAGTAGTAAATTACCGTAGTAATCTAGTGTTTGATATATGAAACGATCCAAGGTTTTGGGACAATAACTCATTATTTGACAAAATCTGCTGGGAAAACTGGAAAGTAGTTCGGCAGAATTTAGGTTTAGACCAATATCTTATACCATATAGCACGAAAAATCAAAATGGATAGATGGATAGACATAAAAGGTGATATCATAAGCAGATGAGGGGAGCATGCAATAGTTTACCTGCCAGATCTGTGGGGAGTATTTATGACCAAAAAAAAAAAAGACAGAGATCATTACAGGATATGAAATGGATAATTTTAATTACACTAAATTAAAAATGGTTTCACAAAGTCAATGCAGCCAAGATTAGAATAAAATCAGAAAACTGTGATAAAGTTTTTATAGCAAGTATCTCTTATTATAGTCTCATTTCTCAAATGTATAAAGAACTGAACTTAATTTGTAAGAATACAGTCATTCTCCAATTGACGAAAGGTAAAAGGTTTTGAATAGGAAGTTTTAAGATGAATAAATTAAAGTTATCTATTGTCATATGAAAAATGTTCTGAATCACTATTAAGAGATACACAATTTAAAATAGTTCTGAAGAACCATCTCATGTCTATCAAATTGGCTAATATCAAAGAAAAGGAATATGATAATTGTTGAAAGGATATGGAAAATTTTTAATGGAAAAGGACTTACATGTACAAAATATTTACAGTAGGTCTTTGGGGGGGCAAATAATTGGAAGTTGAGGGGAATGGCTGAACAAGTTGTCACATGTAATTGTGACAGAATATGAATAGGCTATAAAAATAATGAGCAAGATTCTTTCAGAAAAATATTAACTTACATGAACTGACACAAAGTGAAGTGAGCAGAACCAGGGAAAACATTGTATACTCCAGCAAAAATATTGCATGAGATCAACTGTGAATGGCTTAGCTGTTCTCAGCAATACAATAGTCCAAGACAATTCTAGTCTTATGATTAAAAATAGTATCCAGCTCCAGAGAAAGAACTGATGGATCTGAACGAAGCTTGAAGCATGCTTTTTGATAACTCTCTTCATTTTTCTTGAATGTGTTTTTTGGGGGTCTTTTCTTTTTTCACAACATGGCTAATATGGTGTAATGACAAGTAAAATAGGATCTTTTGCCAGTTTGGTTTTAGTAAAAATGCCTCTGATTGAATAATGTAATTAAGGAGGATCTTTCCTCCCCAATGATGGGCCTGCCCATTATAGGAAGCTTGATTAGGGGAGCTGTATTGTAGAAAGGTCCCAAAGTACCTTTTGTTTTTTTCTATTGAGGCACTGGGTCACACAGTTATGCCCTTTGGCTCTAAAAAGTGTATAAATGCTATGAAGGTGAGGTTTTACTTTGGGGTTTACTAACTAGAAATGTTTCTTTGGCCAGAGAGACTTCAGATGAAACCCAGAAGTTGATGTTTCCCTCTTTGGTAACTGTGTATGTATGTAACGTTCAGGCATTTTGGAAGTATGTCTGTTAACTTTTGATTTCTCTGAATTTTCTCTGAAATTTTAATCTTGATTTTCTCTGATATCTATGCTTGATTAAAATGAGTGTTAATCCCTTGAAAGTTGATTTCCTTTTATGAATACAGATTTAAGAACCTGTCGTAATAGGTCCCCTTGTGTATGTTGGGGTGCTTATTGATACATATGGGAATATGTTTTGTGTGCCTGCACACATATAAGATAGACCAAATTGCTTGCCTTCTCATTGAAGAGTGTGGGGAAGAATAAGGAGAGAATTTGGAACTCATAATTTAAAAAAAAATGAATGTAAAAAATTGTTTTTACATATAGTTGAAAAACAATAAACTATTCGAAAAAAAGAAACAAGATAGAATAGGAAATACTGATAGACTGGTTGATGAGAAAAGCAGAAGGATTCAAGATAATGTTGAGGTTACAGAATAAGTTTAAGACAGGTAAGGCAAAAGAAAACAGTGAAGATTAAGAGATTATAGATAGAGACAGAGGCATTTCACAGTTCTGGATGGATGACATGATACAATTATGGATAAGACTCAGAGCAAAGATATAAGCATTATGATGTTTGACTGAACAGTAATATATATATATATATATATATATATATATATATATATATATATATATGTTCAAGTCTCTTAGTATGAAGGAAGGGATTAGTGTAGAAAGGAAGACTTTGAAGACAGGTACTGAACTCCTTGAGAAATAAGGTAGAATGATCTGTAGATTAGCAAGTGACTGCTTAAGAACATCACAAAAGGCTTTGTCAAATATATCATTTCCCTTATATACTGTAATTCTC
Source organism: Bettongia penicillata ogilbyi (assembly GCA_023548195.1). Taxonomy (NCBI): domain Eukaryota; kingdom Metazoa; phylum Chordata; class Mammalia; order Diprotodontia; family Potoroidae; genus Bettongia; species Bettongia penicillata. The sequence goes on from JAJHZJ010000653.1 coordinate 1,559,122, forward strand.
CTCTCTAGAATAAGCTTAGTCTGGTGTCAAATTTTCTTTCTTTTGTTTACTAAATTTGCATCAATAGCTATGGTTTTTATGTTACCTATACTTCTAAATGTAAACCTTTCCCCTCATCTTTCAAGAGAATCATTCTTTATAACAAAGATTATTTATACATATTATTATTATTATTTGTATTATATGTATTATATATAAAATATACATACCAAATATGTAAAAAAATAGCATAACATGATATGAATTATTTTACAGACATTGTCTTTCACAACTCAAAGAAGTAGGAAGATGTTAACTTGCCTCTTCCCTCTTTGAGACCAAGCAAGGCCATTGTACTTTTGCAGGATTCCATTTTGGTTATTTTGTTCCTTTTATTTTTTTAAATGTACATTGTTGTAGTCATCAAGTATATTTTTTCCTGGTTCTGTATACATGACTTTGTATTATTTCATGTTTTCCTATACTTCTCTCTGTTCCTCATATTCATCATTTCTTAGTGCATAATAATCTTCCATCATATTTATATGCTAGAAATTAGTCAGCCATAATCTAATTGAGAAACATTGACTTTGTTTACAATTCTTTCACATTGCCAAACATGTTACTAAAAATATTTTGGTGTATACTGCTCAGTATTTTTGTCATTGACCTTGGAGTTCATTCACAGAAGTGTAATCTCTGGCTTAAAGGTTTTGGACATTTTAGATTCTCTGTATTTCTAATTTGACTGTTTTCTGGAATGTTCAGAATGACTGGTTCTTGCATAACTACACATGTATGACCCATATTGAATTGCTTCCTTTCTCCATGAGGGTGGCTGGGGAGGGAGGAAGGGAGAGAATGTGGAACTAAAAGCTTTAAAAATGAATGTTAAAAATTGTATTTGCATACAACTGGGAAATAAGTTGTACAGGCAATGGGGTATAGGAATCTATCTTGCCTTACAGGAAAATAAAGGGGATAGGAATGTGAGAAGGGGGGTGATAAAAGGGAGGGCAGATTGAGGAAGGGTGGTTGGGGTGCATGCTGTCCTGGGGTAGGGGGAAGGAAGAGATGGGAAGAAAATATGGAATTCAAAATATTGTGAAAGTTGTAATGGTAATTTAAATGGGGAGATCTTTCCCATTCACTAATAGGCCCATGTGACTTGCTTGTATCACATGGAAGTCTGAGTCACATGGAGCCTGTGGTGGGAGAAGCTTACTGAACAAATGGAACAGGAAAGGTGGAACAGGAAGAGGAAGAGCTAGAGCACAACTGAGAGGAAAATTTGGTTATGAGTCTACTCAGAGCTAGGAAGGATGCAGGATGCTGGCTAGCATGAATGAAAGTGATTGTGATTTTGTTTAAGAGAGTCTGCTTGTGATTTTTTTAATGGAGCTGGTTTGTGGGAGGCCTAGTAGGGGGAAAGCTTGTGGATGGTGTTGTTTTCTGCATTGTTATTATGTATAGATTTTTGTTACTTTGATAGATTTGGCTTTCTGGTGTCTAAATAAATGCTTTGGTTCTGTCTTCCGTGTGGAGAGTGCTGTATTTCGTGATTCAGAATTGTGCCAGGGTATTCATGACTGCCATAGGTGCTTTGAATATTGCATTGATTCTATAGAAGTGAATGTTTAAAACTGTCAAATAAATAAATTATGTTTTAAAAAAAGTTTTCCTGTTTCATAATAAATCCATGAGTTCCAGTTGTTACCTTTCTAATCAGTCTGATAAGCTCCTTGCTCTAGTACATTCAAAGTTACACAAAGATACTGTTCCACATAAGCAAACATCTGGGAGGCATAAACCACATCATATGAAAACAGTGTGCCAAATTTTTAAACAATTATGATATTTCTCAGTCAAGTAATTTAATTGGTACCTTGTCATTTAAGTGAATCTGGTCACCAGAAAATGCTAACAGAGATAAAGGCCCTCATTTTCTATATGCATAGGAAAATCCTAATCATGAGTGGAAGAAACACAGTAAGTATGTCCTTTGGAAATATAATATAAAATCTATATATGCTCATGGAAGACATGCAAGGCAATTTTTAATTCTGGTTTCTCTCAATCTTCTTTTGGGATTATATACTTGTGACACTTTGTTACTCTTGAACCTATATCCTTTAAAAAGGAAATCATTCTCCTCCATTTACTTTGGTATATTCTGTGCATGGTGGTATACATTATACTATTCCCATTTTACCTTATGGAGAAAGAAAGTCTTTATAGGAAGTATCAATTAATCAATCAATCCTCCAGCATGCATTCATTAAGGGCTTATTGAGTCCAAGGTATCATATGAATATGAGTACTCTCAGTGGAATATTTAAATGAATTACTTTCTGTTCACAAGCCACAGGTGGTCAATTGCTATGTTATTTACAGTTACCATTTTGGATTATATTTAAATTGAATTTTTCCTCCAAGCCTATCAATATATAAACATTTTTTACTAAAATAAAAAAATAGCAATAGTAAAAAAATATCTTAAATTCAGTCAAACGTGTTCTTGGGTGTCCTTCCCCCGCCCTCTCCCCAACATGACTGGAAACATCCAAACTGACTGAATTTTTCACTTTCAAACATTATTTGTATCCTGCAGTTATACCCTAAGGATTCTAGCCTTAAAGAAAGCAAAACCAAGAGGAAATTTAAAAATATATATTAAACAGAAAATCGTTATAACAAGAATATCGAGTTGATTGTAAATTGTCTTTAAAAGAAAAGTAATAGAAATTCCACTGCTTGAGTTCATTTAGTCTTGATAGGACCATATATTAGGAAATATAATGTAAAGAACAATGTTGGGCTATCAAGAGATAAATGAATAATATGCGCAGTATTTTTCATTTGGCATTTCTATCATTTCCCTATAATTTCAAAAAAGAAAGAAATATACTTGATAAGCATACAAAGTAATTTGGTATAATGTGAAAAAAGGAAATGGATATAAACTAATCATAGCAATTTATGATAATTTAGGTGATATCTTATGAGAAAACAAAATCATAGAGGACTGGAATTATAGGAAAAGAAAAATGATATTTCAAGACCTAAATTTTTGTACTATTCAAATAAAATATAGATGAATTTTTCTGTTCTGTTACATTGAAAATAATGCCTCAGTAGGGATATTGATCTAAATAGGGATGGATTGAAACAAGTACTACAAAGAAATTACCTAAATGCCCATGATTTATCACTCTACCATCAGTGATTTAAGATTGGTCCAGTTCAAGGAAATAACTTTTATTTTCTTTAGTTAACATGTCACAAAGTATTTGGTCTTTTTTTTGTATTTCTTCCACAGTTTAGGCAATAACTACATAGGTCAGATTAAGTGAACAGGCATTTGTTAAGTTCCTATTATGGGTCCATAAAGAACTGAGTCAAGCATGGAATGTACAAAGAAAAACAAATGAAAATATTTGCTCTCAAGAAGAATCAAGCAAAGTGCTCTTTTTCTAGACAATGCTTTCCTTCCCCTGTTTAGGGATGAGGAGTTTATAAAAAGGGCCTCAGAATCAAGAAAGGGGAAAAGGAGGCAAGGTAAGGAGAAGGGAAAGGAAATGAGGAGGAAAAGAAAGGAGAACAAATGGGAAGATAAGAGAGAGGAAAAGAGGGGAGAGGAAAAGGAAAGGAAACAGGACACTAGAAAAAGGGAGGAAGAGGATGTAAAGGGAAGGAGGGCAATGATATCTTCATTTAATAGACTTATAACCATCCTTAATTCCTGCCCCCTTCCAAAACCAAACAAAAAACAAACAAAAAAAAGATAAAAAAGATTATTCTTACTTATTAATCACTGTCCTCTTCATGAAAAATGTGTCTTATAATAGTTTTACTTTTATACATTTCTCTTGTCTCCTAATAGATAGTTACCTCCCTTAGGGGAGAGACAGTTAATTTCCATTATATCCCCCAAACCAAGAACATTACTTTTAATTTATCTTTTACTCCAGATTAATGCTTTTGTCACTATTTCCAGTATTTGGAAATGCTCCTTCATGGAGGCATATTTGCAATTTATCCCTAACTTATTGACTGAGTCAATCAACAGGTATTTATTAGGTAGCTACTATATTCTAGTCATTGTTTTAGATGTTGGAGATGCAAATATAAAAGTTAGACTCTGCCCTTAAGCTTACCTAAACCACATATAAAGTAGTAGAGCTGGATAGATGGTTTACGCTAGGTATTGGATGGAACTTTAGTTCAGTAGACTGTTGTACTCATTTAGTAGCTGTGGTAGTATTGCTTTACTTTTCACAGATGCAAATAAAAAAGTAGAAATGGAGAGGAGAAAGGAGAGGGGAACTTTTGCATAGCAGTAAGGCAGGTGGTAAGATACTTTTCTTACCCAGAGCCTCCCATCTTGGTGGATGTCTGTCCTATAAAGTTGCCTATAGCACCAAAAGGCTAAATGATTGACTGGTGTTCCTTGGGAGGAGGTATGGTTTATTCTGGTTAGATTCTTGAAGCCAGGAAGACTGGGGATCAAACCCAACTCTGATGTACAATGGTTATGTGATTGTAGGCAAGTCATTTAATCTCTTTAGGCTCTAGTCAACTCTTCGACACTATAAATTGCAGAGAAGGTGCTGACCTTCATTGTTAAGGGGAATATATCATACAGGAATTCTCTGTATTAATAAATCTGTACTAACAAAATCCAAGTCTACCTGCTTTCTCACACATTTAGTATGTGTCAGAGGCAGGACTTGAACTTCAGTGTTTCTGACAAGGCTGGAATTTTATCTACTGCACATCCTTGCCCATAGTGGGTTGATAATAAGTGTTTGCTGAATTGAATCATATTTCAAATAAATATTGCTAAATAAATTAAAATAATTCAATCTAGACAGCTCTTACTTTAACCACCCCACTCCTTCCCTCAAGATTATGGGTAAGAGGTAGTTAAATATCAAGGCACTGGGTCATATCAAAAGACAGGGGTAAGTACAAAACATATATAAGACCTTCCTAATGATGTCAAGTAGCATTCAGTTTAGAAGTGAGGTAAAAGAGAAACCCCAGGATAACCATTACATGCACACAATGTCTTTCTAAAATTTAAGATATGACTCAAGATGTTTAGAAATAGAAACATAACTGTTGTCTCAAAGCCATTCCAATCAAAACTTAGTGAACAAATTTTGCCAATGTCCAGTTATAGAGCAATATAATCAAAATGAATGGTCCTATCATCTAAGTCTATATCAAGGGACTTCAATGAAAAGAGATCACAGATTGAATGGGAAGCTATAGTCAGGATAGTTCCTTGAGATAGGCATGTAGACAAAGCCTTTAAGTGTAAGAAGTGCATTATGATAGTGATCAAAAATTAGTCTAAACTAATGAAATGCATAATTCTCACAAATAGCTTTGTCCTTGTTTGAGGCATTTAATATATTTTAAAGAAATCATCCTTTTTATATTTGGAGTAGCAAAGTTCTTACATCCTCTTTATCCTTGAAAATAGGTCAAAAGTTTTTAATAGGATGTTGAGGAGGCTGCCCCTCAAATTCCATTTGAAGTATAAGTTTCATCACAATAATGTATCAGTTTGTTATTTTCAAACAATTTTTGAAGCATCCTGGCTTCTTAACTCTTTTTTTAAATGAAGGCATGCATAAAATTATAGAATATATGTATGTGCGTGTATATGTATATTTATGTATGTATGTATATGTTTGCATATATATATACACACATATATATGTATATATATATATATATATATATAAAATGTTTATGTAATAACTGACAACTAAGCTTCCTGACTAAACATTCTGAAGAGATGGTCCAACCAATTCTCACAGATGACATCATTCAACTTTTACCCAAATGTAACTCTACCCACAATGTAACCCCACCCTCAGGCAGAAAAAATAATATAAGATCCTATGGGTCCATAGGTTGGGTACTTTGGTATAAAGTCAGACTTTCTGTATCAATGATAGTATTCTAAATTTATTCTCCAGTCACTGTTTCCCAGATTTTACTTTCTTTCTTATTACCATCTACCCTGTACCAGTCTTGAACAACCTTTTTAAGTACTAAGTCACTACCTTGTATTACTGTGTCTGGGTCAAATTTTAGTGTACTGTCTGGCACCCTGATTTTTAATGGATCAGGGACTATTTCTATCCACCCTAGAGTCTCATAATAAGTAGTCTCAGTCTAATTGGATTTGTAAATCATAGCATTAGAGTTGCAAAATGCCTCAGAAACCTTTTCATATAATTTCCTTATTTTACAGATGAAGAAACTGAGGATTGGAAAGATTATCCTGTTTCCCAAAGACAAGCAGATTGTAAGAGTCAAAGGCAAGATTTGAACTCAGGTCCTTTGAATCCAACTTGAGAGTTCTTTCTTCTGCATTAAATTGATTCCAGGCTTGTCTGATGATCATGGTCTTGACCCTATGGACCTTTTCTTACTCTCTAATATCTGAGTCTTGTGCTTTCATTGACATTGTGCCTTTTTAGATATCGACTTGTTTCCTTTACTAGAGAATGTGGCATAGTAGATAATGTCTTTGACTTAGAATCAAAAGAACTGAGTCTGAATTCTGGTTCCAACATTTGCTAGCTGTGTGATGATGGATAAATTACTTTAGGGGAGACCTGGAAGAACCTTAGAGATCATTGATTCTAACCCCCTCACTTGACAGAGGAGGTGTGAGTATCAGAAAGATGAGGTGACTTGCTTTGGGTCGAACAGCTAATAAGTAGAAAGATTTGGACCATGTCCTCTGTTTCTAAATCTTGTAACTGTACCAATACATAGTACTTTATATTGTCCCTTCCTGATTCTCAGTTTTTTCATCTATCTGCCTACATGCAGATAGATCAGTTACCAAGAACTGATTATGTGGTAATCCTTGTCTTGTATTGAGCTCTGGAATACACTATATAAGCAAGCAAGGTAGTTCTCAAGAATCTTACATTCTGGTGGAGTCAAAACAAGGACTCGCTTGAGCTCTCCCTCACATCCCACCAAGTACCTGTAAAAATGACTCTAAACAAATTCTGGAGCTACAGAACCCACACATAATGGAGTGAAGCAAATCTCCAGCTCAAGACAACCTAGAAGGTCAACAGGAAGCATCTATTGTTCTGGACTCAGAGTGGAGCACAGTCCAGTGTGGGCCACACTCGCATAGTTTCAGGGGGAGTTAATTACTGGCTGTTGTAAAAGTTTCCAGATATTTCAACCCCAAAATGCCAAGGACAACTTGGAATGTCTGTGGAAAAACTTGTTGAACCTGTGTGAGAGTGTAGCATGGACTGGCAGTGGCTGTTTCTGGAGGTTTAGGCCAGAAATTGTGGGAGGTTCAAGCAGCTGAAAGTATACTCTCCCACTCCCAATGGAAACAAAGATCTACCTTAACAAGGAGCTCAAAAGTCAAGTAATTAGCTGAGGAAATGAGCAAAAATGTGAAAATAATCAGACTATTGAATATTTCTTTAGGGAAAAAAGAGATAAAAACTTACAATATGAAGAATACAACACAGTAAAGCACCTACATCCAAAGTCTCTAAGAAAAATGTTAATTGGTCCTAGACCAGGGAAGAGTTAAAAAAATAATTTTGAAAATCGAGTAAGAGAAGTAGAGGAAAAACTGGGAAGTGAAATGAGAGTAACATAAGAAAATCATGAACAGTGAATCAACTGTTTGATAAAGGGGACCCCAAAAATGCTGAAAAGAGTAACACCTTAAAACACAGACTAACTCAAATGAGAAAAGAGATCCAAAAAGCTAAGGATGAGGAGAATTGGCCAAATGGTAAAGGAGGTCCAAAAGCTCACTGAAAAAAATAGTTCTTTAAAAATCAGAATGGAAGAAATGGAACCCTTTAAGATACAACTTTAAGAGATATCAAGAAATAATGAAAGAAAACCAAAAGAAAGAAAATAAAAATAGAAGACTGTGAACTATCTCAATGGAAAAACAACTGACTTGGAAAATAAATCCAGGAGAGACAATTTAAAATTGTTGGACCACCTGAAAACAAGGATCACAAAAAAAGAGCCTAGACATCATCTTTCAAGAAATTATCAAGGAAAACTGCCCTGATATTGTAGAATCAGAGGATAAAATAAATATTAAAAGAATCCACTTATTGCTTCCTAAAAGAGATCCTAAAAGTAAAACTCCTAAGAATATTGTAGCCAAATTCCAGAGTTCCCATGTCAAGGAGAAAATATTGCAAGCACCCAGAAAGAAATAATTTGAGTATGATGGAACTATAATCAGAATACCACAAGATCTAGCAGCTTCTACATTAAGTGATCAGAGGGCTTAGAATATGACATTCCAGAGGTCAAAGGAGACTTCACAGGAAAACATGGTCATTCAGTAAAATAGAGGATTTTCCATTTAATGCTCCCTCTTCGTGTAGGTAGACCCATTGGCCTCTGTTCTCTGAGTTCAGCGGAGGAAGCCCCATCCAGAAACTCAATATGTCTATTTACAAGATCCAGGCAAGAAAGATCTTTGACTCTCGTGGAAACCCTACTGTTGAAGTTGACCTCCACACTGAAAAAGGTCAATTCCAAGCTGCTGTGCCCAGTGGTGCTTCTACTGGTATCCGTGAAGCCCTGGAACTCTGAGACAAAGATAAGACCTGCTACATGGGGAAAGGTGTCTCAAAAGCAGTTGACTACATCAATAAAACTATTGCCCTGACCCTGATTAGCAAGAAATTGAATGTTGTGGAGCAAGAGAAGATTGACAAATTGATGATAGAGATGGATGGCACTGAAAATAAATTTAAATTTTGTGCAAATGCCATTTTGGGAGTATCTCTGGTTGTTTGTAAGGCTGGAGCTGCTGAGAAAGGTATCTCCCTGTACTGTCACATTGCTGACCTTCCAGGCAACGATAAAGTCATCCTGCCCATTCCAGCCTTCAACGTGATCAGTGGTGGCTCCCATGCTGGTAACTAGTTAGCCATTCAGGAGTTCATGATCCTCTCTGTTGGAGCAACAAACTTTAAGGAGGCCATGCACATTGGAGCTGAGGTCTGCACAACTTGAAGAGTGTGATTAAGCAGAAATATGGACAAGATGACACCAACATAAGGGATGAGGGTGGCTTTGCTCCTAACATCCCGGAGAATAAAGAAGCTCTGGAACTGCTAAAGGATGGTATTGGTAAGGCTGGCTATAATGATAAGGTTGCAATGGACATGGATATTGCTGCCTCTGAATTCTTCTGATCTGGGAAATAAGACTTAGACTTCAAGTCTCCTGATGATTCCAGCAGATACATCTCCCCTTCTGAGCTTGGGGACCTCTACAGGAGCTTCACCAAGGATTTTCCAGTGGTGTCTATTGAAGATCACTTTGACCAGAATGATTGGGAACCTTGGAAAAATTTCACTGCTACTACCGGCATCCAGGTGGTGATTTCACAGTGACCAGTCCCAAGCGAATTGAAAAGGCTGTGAATGAGAAGGCCTGCAATTGCCTCCTACTCAAAGTGAACCAGATTGGCTCTGTGACTGAATCTCTCTAGGCATGCAATCTGGCCCAGTCCAATGTGTGGGGAGTAATGGTTTCCCATCCTTCTGGGGAGACTGAAGATACCTTCATTGCAGAACTGGTGGTGGGTCTCTGTACTGGGCAGATCAAGACTGGTGCCCCCTGGCGATCTGAGCATCTGGCCAAGTATAACCAGCTTCTCAGAACTGAGGAAGAGCTGAGCAGCAAGGCTCAATTTGCTGGAAGGAACTTCAGAAACTCTCGGGTCAAGTAAGTTCTGTGGCTAGGAGGCCTAAGAGCTCACAGGCACCAGTCACCTCTGTAGAAATCTTCTCCTATCCTAACAATGGGCATCACCAAGTATTAGATCAGTCTTGTTTTGGGGGCAGAGGCCTCTGCTGCTTAACTTCCCTCTCCCTTCAACCTTTCTGTGATGTTCTCACTGCTTCGTTAGAACTGTCTTATACCAGAGACTACCTGATCATCTGACTCTCTGTCAGAAGACCCTTTATCATCTTGTGACTGGGATAGATTGACCTATTCTCACCCCCAACCCTGGTGTTGATGTGTGGAGCCATGTACTTGTGATGCTGCCTGAGGAGCCCACAGGCCAAATCCTTAGTGGCTTCTATGTGCAGAATAAAAGTATTCAGTAACCCACTGGAAAATAAAAAAGAAAGAAGATTTTCACGGATTCTTGATTAAAAGACCAGAAGTGAATAGAAAATTTGACTTTCAAATCCAATAATCAGGAGACACATGAAAAGGTAAACAGGAAAGGAAAATCATAAGGGACTTACTAAAGTTGAACTGTTTACATTCCTACATGGAAATATAATATTTGTAACCCTTGAGAGTTCTGTCAGTATTAGGGTAATTGGAGGGATTTTTCATATACATAGATAGATAGATAGATAGATAGATAGATAGATAGATAGATAGATTGATAGATAGATTGATAGATAGATAGCACAGGGTGAGTTAAATAGGAAGGAATGATATTTCTAAAAAATTAAATTAAGGGTTGAGAGGAATATATTGAGAGGAGAAAGGGAGAAATAGAATGGGGTAAATTATCTGTCATATAAATGAGGCAAGAAAAAGCTTTTTCAATGAAGACAAAGAAGGGGGACATGAGAGGAAAAGAGTGAACCTTACTTACATTCAATTTGGCTTAAAGAGGTAATAACAGTCACACTCAATTGGGTATGAAATTCTATTTTACCCTACAGGAAAGTGTGAGGAAAGGATAACTTGGGGGGAAGGATGATGAAAGGAAGAGCAATGAGAGGAGGGGTAATTAGAAGTAAACACTTTTAAGGAGGGACAGGGTCAAAAGAGAGAATAAAATAAATGGGGCCAGGATAGGATGGAGTTAGTCTTTCACAACATAAATATTATGCATAACTACACATGTATAACCTATATTGAATTGCTTGCCTTTTCAATTAGAGTGAGTGAGGAGGAAGGGAGAGAGGTTGGAACACAAAGTTTTAAAAACAAATGTTAAAAATTGTTTTAATAGGCAACTGGGAAATAAGACATATAGGCAATGGGGTATAGAAATCTATCTTGCCCTACAAGAAAATAGAGGGGAAGGGGATAAGAGAAGGAGTGTGTGTGATAGAAGGGAGGGCAGATTGGGGGAAGGGGTAATCAGAATGCATGCTGTCATGGGGTGGGGGAAGGAGAAAGATGGAGAGAAAATTTGGAACTCAAAATCTTGTGGAAGTGAATGTTGAAAACTAAAAAATTTTTTTTAAATAAAGAATCTTACATTCTAATGGGAAAAACCAACACATAAAAGATAGCTGGAGAAAGATTGGGATGGATTGCTGTCATAGCATGGAAATAATGAGGTAGTGACATGGAGAGCCCAGTATGATAAAACCAAGAGTAATCTATCAGAGCCTAGAGAAATAAGGAAGGAAATCAAGTTATTAATGGGGAAGGGAGAGGGGAAGTGGATATGATCTTTCAAGTGAAGGAGGCATTGGTTGGGAAGTTGGGTTGTAAAGAAAGTATTTTATGAACATTAAAGTGCTAGATAAGTATAAGTTATCATTATTATGCAAGCTAAAACAATCACCTTCTGATTTAGATACCAGTTTTAAGTGCCAGTGAGAAATGCTGGTAAGAACAGCTCATGAGAACTGGCCTTTGCAGGTAGTACTGGTCAGCTTCTTGGTCCTCAGTCTGGGTCATCTAAGCACTGACGTTTAACAGCTTCTATGTAATAGAATAAGAAATAATTCCTATATGAACTAAACACATGTTAATATAGCCAATACCTAGCACATTATCTGGAGTGTATATGTATATATATATATATATATATATATATATATATATATATATACACTATATAATTGACTGATTAATTAGTAAGTTCTCTCATCACTTAAACTCCTGGTCTTTGAATAATCTTTCTACATACTATTTCTCTTTTCCTCTTGCCAACTATAAATATCTATGTCCCACTTATTTTTAATCCAAATTCAGAATCCATTACATTTCCCTTATCAATCTCATCACACAATATTAAAGACTATGAACGTTTTTCAGGAAAACTCTGGAGAGATCTTTTCATTTACAAAACAGAATTTTTTTCACGTAAGAAAATTCAATATAGGAGAGTAGATTTCTAAGAATTTATAGAAAAATATGTGTACTTCCATGATCTGATATTTTAAAAATGAAATTGCCTCAAGAGGTATGAGAGACTATTAATGAAATTCTGATGGTGTGATTGCAGATAATTCCATTGATGAAGGTCAGAAAGGAGGAGGACAATTAGAAAAGAACATTGTTATATATTGTCAGCAACAGTGTCTATTAGATATTTTTGCTTAATTAACTTTGCTGATCACAGCCAGGGGTCAATCTCAAGGTTCCATGAGAAACAACTGTGATGGATGTAAAGATAAAAGACATCAATAAAATGCTGTTTGTTAGACTACAAAGGATAACAGAGGAGAAATAGATTAGAAGAGCATTGTTTATACAATGGTATGTACATAACTGAAGTCAAAGAATGAACTGGGACTTGTGGTAAGGTCTAAGAATTACAAAAAAGGGTATATCGGGGCAAAGGGAGAACTAAAGGGGAAAAAAGAATATTTCTTTTTCTTGGAAATGAATGACAAGGTGATAATAGACAACGCAGAGGAGGTGGAAGTGTTCAAATCCTATTTTATGTCTCCGCTAAGGAAATGAACTTTATAATGGGAAGAATAGACAAGAAGTCCAAAATGAATTTTTTTAAAAATAATAAAAGAGCATCTAGCTATTCTGAGTTCCAGCTACCCTGCCTAGAGAAACAACATCCAATCCAACAGCAAAGAAAAAAATAACATATGTGATTGCTGTTATTGTACCAAATTCCACCACACTATCATGAACATCAAAAAGAGCCTCTTTCCCAGATTTATCACTCAAAATGCTACTATCCATGTATAATTCCATCTATCAAATGTAATTTGAATTGAGAGGCAGCATGGCATCAGAGCCATCTGACAGAAAGACTGGCTGAAGTCCTGCCTGCCACGTGTACTTATATGACCTTGGAAATGTTGCTTAACTCCTGTGTCCCAGGTAATTGTCTAAATTGAAAATTTTAGAACAGTTGGTGATCTACATTAGCAAGAGGAAGTATTCACCATGAAAGTTCCTTTTGTCAAAGAAATAATAGATTGGCACCAAAAAAGAAAGGCTAACATATAAAACACACCTTTTTCAGCTACATAGCTATTACATACCTTAATACTTCATAGATGTTTAACTGTCATCATTGCTGATAAACCCTGCACTGAAACAGATGGGTGTTCAGGGAATTGCTATCACTTACCACTACCCCCTTCACCAAAATAAAATAAATACCTTCTCTTATAGCCAATTTAGCGATGAGCCTCTCTGAAATTAGCAAGGCTAATCTTCTCTTGACAGATAACATCATCAATTTCTGGGCCTGTACTTTAAAACTTCCTATTTCAGAAGGACTTAAGCACAACTTGCTTTTCAGTGGTATGGATCTGATGAACTATACTATAATAAGGTATCAGAATAAGAGTAAAAGAGAAGATACGTTGAGACATAATTACATACTTTTTGGTTTGTATTTATACATATGTTTCTGTGTCTATATGTTTTTGTTATATTTCACTTAGAATAAGGCCTTTTTCATATTTACAGATAGGAAGGTATGAAGTTTTTATATATGGCACAAAAAGAAGCTAGGTTCTTTGGAACATTTGTAAAGCACCTAGGTGGCAGAGCATATAATATTCCAGGCCTGGTGTCAGGAAGACCTGAGTCTAGCATGGATAGTTACTAACTGTGTAAACCCTGGGCAAGTCACTTAACCTCTGTCTCAGTTTTCATCTATAAAATGGAGCTAACAACAGGATGCACTTCAAGTTTGTTGTGAGAATCAAATGAGATAACTGTATAGGGCTTAGCACAGTTCCTGATACATAGTAAATGCCATATAAATGATGGTTATTATTATAGATTGCCTTTTCATGTTCAGTCAGCTATTGATTCATTTCACAGTTTCTGACAATGAAAAAATCAATTAAAAATACTTGAATTTAACATGATAACAACAAATCATCCTAAGTTTCAAAATGCTTTTTTTAGTTTTAATATTTGGCAGCATATAAACAGTGTATGATGCAAATATTCAAATACATCTGTGATCTTATAGATTTGAATGTTCCCTTGATGATGCAGATGAAAAGCCATCCATACCTACTCATTCCATCCAATATCATCCTTGTCCTCCCACAAATTTACCAGCATGGTTCTTTTTCACTTTATCCTGACATTGAAAGGACATCAACGGATCATGTGGTCTATTCACCTGTCATTCCTCATTCTAATAACATACCTCACCCTTCAATTTCATGCATATATGTCCCTAATGATATCATTTATCCCAGTTCTCCTTTAAGCTTCTTATTTTGTGGATATGTATGTGTTGAAGCCTGCTCACACCCAAACCCCAATATTCTTCTCCAGGGTTTCATGCATGATACTTATTGTTAATTCATCAGAGAGTACTATGTTCCATGATTAGGAAGTCAGAATAGGGCAACTGAGAGAGGATAGGTTTTGTAGTCAGAGGACAAGAATCTTGGACTTTGTTACCTACTACCTATTTCACCTTGTCAGGTCAATAGATCTCTGGGCTTATATTTTCCTCAACTGTAAAATAAGAAGGTTGGACTAGATGACCTGTAATGCAGTTTCCACTTCCAAATCTATGATTGTATAACACTTGCAGCCATACAGCATAAATAGAATTTTTTAATGGAACTTGTCTCAGGGAAACTTTTGTAGCCATTAAAGGAAATTTGCAATTGCCTGCAGAAAACTCAGCTTGCTCCCTTCCTCCATTTTGCATCTGGTGCCAATTCACACCCATTTCTACTGTCTGTCCTAGATATTTATTCTGTTTGACAAACTCTACACAATGGCCATTAATAGCAATTCATAGTCTGGACAATAGACATTCCAGATGCACTTTGTTTTCCCTATGTGTATTGCTAGTCCAATTCTTTTGAGTGCTATCATATCTCTTCCAAGAGGATTCGCTAAGGTCTGGGGTCTGTAACAAAGATAAAATCTCTCCAGAAAGACCATCAATTAGGGCAACCTTCCCCACGCACAATTATCCTCAGGCCTAGGCTATCCCAAAACTCTCTGAGATGGCCACACGATGGGAAAACCCACAAGGATAGAGCATGGCCTTCTCCCTTGTTTTTATCCTTACACACTTAGGTCACCTAGGTGGTGCAGTGGATACAGCACCAGTGCAGGAGTCAGGAGGGCTTATGTTCAAATCTCACCTCAGACACTTGACACTCACTGGCTGCGTGACCCTGGGCAAGTCACTTAACCCCAGTTGCTGCATCCTGGGTCATCTCCAGGCATCTTGATGAATATCTGGTCACTGGATTCAGATGGCTCTGAAGGAGAAGCGAGGCTGGTGACCTGCACAGCCCTCCCTTACTCAAAGCAAAGTCAAGTGTAAGTCATGTCATCCTTTTTCTGATGGCATGGTCTTCTTTAGCAACAAAGGACAAACATACACACTATCCTTACACTTGGGCTGCTTTGCTGCTTGTAGTGCTTCAATAAGATGCCAGTTAACACCATTCCTTGCTGTTGTTAAGATGTCTCCATTTCATCTACCAGATCTTATTATTCACTTTACATCTTGCAAAACCTTGCCACTGTCCTCTGACCTATTTGTGCAACCTGAGAAACCTTGGGTCTTGTCATCTACTCCGATATTGATGCTGATCATTTCTTTCAATTTTCTCCTGGAATTAGTGTGAGCTTCTTGAGAAGAAGGGTTGTTTCTATTTTTATTCTTTTCTTCTCATTGCTTGCCACATAGTAAACCCTCCCTAAATGCCTTTAATTAATTATTTCATTCACAGATACAAATATCCTGAGAACCTCTTCATCCAAGGGATTCCTTTACCAACCTGGACTCTTCACTGGTCCTCCTCCATTACAATTATGAATATCTTTGGGTGAACACATCTTACTATTTAATACCTCACCTAACATTGATAAGAGTATCATCAAACAAAGTTATCACTTTTGTGATGTATCTCAAGGAACCTTAAATAATGTTGACGGACTGATGACTCCTTTTTCAAAGAGAGACTTTAAGGTAGAATCAGTACTTAGATTAAAAAAAGTAGCAACATACAATAAGTAACATGGAATCATGTATCCTCTGACTAAACAGTTTTGAGTCAACTAAACAGGTGACACAATAGATAAAACACCGAGCCTCGACTCAGAAAGACTTGAGTTTAAATTGCTTTGTGGTCCAAGGGGAGTCATTTAACCTCTGTTTATCTTAGTTTCCTCAACTACAAAAAGGGATTAATAATACCACTTACCTGCCAGGGCTGCTGCAAGAATCAAATGAGATAATATTTTAAGACAATATAAAGTATTTATCACAATGCTTGGAACACAGTGGTACATGTAAATGCTCTAGTATAATAATAACATTATTATTATCATAATTATATGATAGTGATTATAATCTATTGAGGAATGTCGCTTGCAAAAACTTTCCCATCCCTAATGAATATTCTCCAAGTATGTCCTTGATACAATGGTAGATGATACACACATATACATACTCACACACACACACACACACACACAAACACACCAAATGTATAAAGGTGGGAAAGTAGGTAGATGACAGTAGTTAATGGGGTTTTTTGCTCATATTTATTCAATATTAATGAGTTCTGAGATTTTCGCAAGTCTTTTGATAGCTTCCTCTACTTTTTCAGTCAAATTACCCATGCATGCATAATTGCATCTTCTCCAGTACAATGTCCCTTTTCATATAATTGGTAAATAACCATGGTTTTTGTCATCTTTATTCTTTTGAGTACTGAATTTTCTACTTTTTCTATAAGTAGATTTGGGATTAAGATGTTAGAGTCCAGTTATGGTGACTCTACTATACACGATGGTGAAAAAATATTTTTTGTAAAGCTTTTTCCTATTTTTTCTTTTCCATATTTCTTCTGTTTACCTTCCATTTTCATCTTTAAGTGTCCCAAGATTAACTTTTCTTCTCTTCTTATGAAATTTTCTTTTAACTGATTTTACACTCTTCTATTTTATTTATTTTTATGAGACAAACTAGCTCACAATTTTGCATCATTCTTTTTGGTAAGATTTGACAAAGAGTTCATATTATAACCTGGCATTGCTATTAGCAACTATCTCATTCCCCTCAGCAAGTAGCTTCGTTAAATATTTTCTGATTTAGAATCTTTTTTGGCTCTTCCAGACTACTTGTAATGACAATGGAATTGCATCTGTTAACTTTGTGCATTTAATTGTTAAAATCTACATTTATTCTTTTTCTTCCATTCATTACCAATTTTTCATTGTTAATGGTTTCTTTGCAAAGCTGATGATATAACTGTAAAATACAGGAACATATTAATGACATGTTTACTACCTGTTAAAATATAATCAATTTTACTTGTTTTTCTTTTATAGTTACCTTATGTATAACTATATATCCTGTATTTTGGTTGTTTTCTTGCAGAAAACATTCATGACCTTTAGGTAGAAGGAATCTCTGAAGCCTACAAATCTTAGACTCTTCTTTAATTTTTTTGATCCCTATCTTCCAATGTATTTCTTGCTATCCATACCTATATCCACCATCACACCAAACACAGCAAGTATCAGTTATATTATTTTAAATTTGGAGAAACTTATGTTCAGCATGTGTTTCTCTTTATTTTCATCTTATGAAATATGTGATGAGTGTGTTGCAGTCATTTTCATACTTGTCTTTTTGCCAATGTTTCTGATGAATATTAGTAAGTAAAATGACCAAATGTCCAGTGAGGTGATGTTTCTTGCTGGCCTCATTTATACAACAAAAACCCCAACTCCATTAATTCCTTTTTTTGCTTCTCCAAGTACCTCCTACAAGTCATAATTTCCTTTCGTTGCAACTTTTTTTCTAATACTGTTTATAGTAAAAAAAAAAAAATGTAAAGGATAGTACAATTCCTTCAGTAATGCATGTATTTGTTAGACAATAGACATGCATCCCAAATTTAGATTGTCAACAGTCAAGTTAAATTTCAAAGTCTAACAATAGTGTGATTTTTTTAGCAACTCTGCCCAGAAGCACAACAGTACCACCCAGGACTAAGGATCTTTTTTATATTTTGGTTAATGAGAAAATTGAATGTTGTCAAAGCTTTCAAAGTAAAATGACATCACTTTAGCATCTTCATTCTTCCATCTTTTCCTGCATTTGTACCTAATTATTTCTCCATGGGTTTACTAACCATTCTAAAATCTTGATAGCCTTCATTTACCAACTAAATATAATACAATTCTACATTTTAAATGTCCATAACCTCTTCTGCCATTCATCAATATGTTCTAGAAATAAAATGACTGCCCTGCTTCATGCACATTTCATTTGGAAGAGTATTTTCTCTTCTATCTTCCCATTAGCATTTGTTCAAAAAAATACAAAGATATTTTCCATATTCTATCTCTGTTTCATTCTATCAAGCACTCTCATTTCGATGTCACTTGCTCTGTCATTGTTGATTATGTTTCCTGTTTAAATGGCATTTCCATAATGAAGTGCAAACTCTAAAATTCTATTCTATCCTAAATTTCTATTTAGTTCTGCTAAACCTGAGAAACAGTGATGTAGTATCCATTGAATAGAATGTTTCTAGCTATTTAGGAATGATTCTAATTGATTTTCTTATATGTTTATTGTATAACTATTGTAGCTTGCATAATTACCTAAACTTTGACCCATATCTTCCAGCATATTTCTTGCCATCTTTACCTATATCCACCATTCCACCAAACACACCAACGACCAGTGACATTATTTTAAATTTGAGACTCTTATATTCCATATAATAATGCTCTTTATTTTCATCTTAGGGAATATATGATGAACATGTTGCAGTTATTTTTATATCTAGTAATATTGATATTAATCTTAGACTTCAAAAATCAAATCATCTTAATATGGAACCATTTTTATGCAATTTACTTCATATTTTGACTTTGTAATTACCTCTCTACTATAACGTGTGCTTATAATTCTCTTAGGAAATTCCCTAAATTAATATGCATACCAATCAAATACGATAGAGCTCATAAAACTCAATTACCAAATATTTGTGGGATACTCTCCAGATTTTCCTAAAAGTGCTGACTTTTCATATCATTTTATTTTATTTTGGTTTCTTGACCCAGTTTATATACATCATTGAAATATAACCTCAGGCCATCTAGTCAAGATTTTTGCTTTGGAACATATTTGCCAACATCTCACTCTGGGCAGTTGCGTCATTCTCACTGGAAGCTAATATTTATATAGATCAAGTTTGTGAACATATATGCATGTGAATATTTGTGCTGTGGCTGGTATGAATTTGTCTGATGAAATATTATTTTTGAACATTGAAGTAAATCACCTAGCTCTCTGCTCTTACTCTTAAACACTCTTTCTGGTATTCTAGCTGAGACATGTTAGAGATATGTGGAATATTTCAGGTACTGATACAATCTATGTTTGTGAGATTTTCATTGTTGGTACTGTGATTTTTATTCACTTTAAATAAAAAAGGAAGATGTTCTCAACTCTTGACTCATCACTTTTTTTTCTATTGTACTGATTGATGAATACCATCTGTAAGGTATAAGAATATAAGAAATACTAAACAGGGAAAAAGACTAGTCTCTGTACTCCAGTAAGAGGTTTCAAACAGTGGTACTCAGAGACATTTTGCAAAAAAGTGTAATAGTAACCAGACATCAAGGTGGAACAGTAGATAGATTGCTGGGTCTAGAGTCAGGAAGACCTGAGTTCAAAACTGACTTCAGATACTTACTACATGTGTGAAACTGAACAAGTCATCCACCTCTGCTTATTTCAGTTTTGTCATCTATAAAATGATCTAGAAAAGGAAATAGCAAATTAGCATCTTTCCTGAGAAAACCCCAAATGGGATCATGTAGAGTCAGATGTGACTGAAATAATTCAATGATGTGTATCTGTAAGCACCCGTCATACACAGGAGGGCCTGCTATAACAGGTTCTTAGATCTACATTTATAAAAGGAAAGGCAACTTTTCAGGGGTGAGCAATCACTTTAATTGCATTCAACCTACAGGGACCAACAGACAGTCTTCCAATTGTCTGACCATTACATCCATACATACATAGTTGGTGTTTGGTGGTTGGTTGTTGTTCTTTGTCTTCTAAGAGGACCAAAATTACATACATAGTTACCAGAGAGGGAAGCGCCAACTTCGGGGTTTTCAAAACCAGCGAGGGGAAGGGGAATGGGTTGCTTCCCAGAGTCTCATCTGGCACACAAAACTTCTTCCAAAACTAAGCCCCAAAGCACAACCTCTCCTCAGAGTATATATGCTCTTTTCAGAGACAGAGGACAGGATGCCTCATGACCTAGTGCCTCATTAGCAGTCAGCAAAGATGTAAGCCTTCATAGGAAACAAGCCTCCCCTAATCAAGTCTCCCTCAATAGCCCCATCTGAGGGCTATCAGTGGGTTTGGAGGATATTAAAATCCCCTTACATGATGTAATAATACCCTCCAACAAGGTTTAGTGGGACATATCCATTTATTTATGGTATGTCTTATCTAAATCCTTATTTTCTCTTGGATATACTTTCAACTTAAAAAAAATCCTGAGGTAACAAATTTCATACTTATATTAAGCTAAAGCATGGGATCAACTCTTCTGACCCTGAATACCTGGGTGGCCTTGAGGAAGTCTTTGTGTTGCAGTCATTTTCATGCTTGTCTTTTTGTCAATTTCTTAATCTAAATCCTTATTTTCTCTTGGATATACTTTCAACTTAAAAAAATCCTGAGGCAACAAATTTCATACTTGTATTAAGCTAAAACATGGAATAAGCTCTTCTAACCCTGAATACCCAAGTCCATCCTTACATTATTCATCTGTAAAGTGATGATTTCAGACTTGATAATTTTTATGGTCCATTCTAGGTCTAAATCTATTTTAATGGTGGTCTAGCACACATACAGACACCATCAGCAGATGCAACCTGTACATATGGAGGATGTTTCCGAGGATAATGCAACCACTCTATATGGAGCTTCCTCGCAATTGAATTGCGATGACATGTAAGTGAAGTACCTTGGAGATACTTTGAAGTAGGGACTTTCTATAACCATTTGGTTTGGCTAACTATGTAGTTGGTAAGAGATTTTTTTTTGATTAGTTGGATAGATGGAACTATTAGCATCTTCAAAAAGGCCAGAGTGATTTTTGTCTATCTTTTGGGTTTTCTGCCTGGGCACGTTGTAACTCTCAAAGTGATTGGTGACAGACCATGTAGTAAGGGGAAGGGCATTAGACACTTCTCCTTTGGAGAACCTAAGAGAATCTCCTCAATTGTTGGCCTTTTCATTCGTTCTTTGTTCTACCTATATGGAAGAGAATAGCTAATATTTGTTGGGAGAATGAGCCGTAGGAATCAGGAAGGTGGAATCCAGGATGAGTTTTGTGGTCAGTATGCCTCAAGGAGTATGAACCACTTTTTGAGATTGACCTTGAGGATCCCAGCTCAGTTGAAGGACTCACCCAGCAGCTCTACTGATTCCGAAAATAAATTTGGTGCTCTATAGAAACTGAGTTAATTTCAGCCTATCCTCTGAAAGACTGAGATTGTATAGAGAATAACATATCCCAGAGGGACTAAAGGAAATTTGTTCTTGGTAATTGATATTAAGTGCTTAAATAGAACTGGGACAGTAGTTTCTGGCTTCTAACAATTGGGAGAA
The DNA here is from genome assembly GCA_023548195.1 of Bettongia penicillata ogilbyi. Lineage (NCBI taxonomy): Eukaryota > Metazoa > Chordata > Mammalia > Diprotodontia > Potoroidae > Bettongia > Bettongia penicillata. Next base: position 1,580,981 of record JAJHZJ010000653.1, read on the forward strand.
TGCAATGAGAGTCCAGGTTGAGGGCATTAGAGAAATGACTTTCCTCATCACTTCAGGGTTATACCTGAGTTGTATACTCAGGTTGTACCTGAGAGGCAATAGGTACAGCTCTAGGATGTATGGCTCTGAATTTGTGATAGAGTAATTTGTAGTAGAACATGCCTACTCTTGACATTATTGAGAGTTTGCAGCTAATTCCTAGCTCTGTAACCTTGAGAAAATCATTTAGATTCTCTGGATTCAGATTTCATAACTGTAAAATAAGCAAGTTGGACAAAATGATATAATTTCCAGGTTTAATTTCTATACCAATATGTTAATGTGGGAGATATCCTCTCTGATTGTTCAGCATGTGTTGTTGTCGATGATGTTTTTCAAAAAGAATTTTTTTAGAAGGGACATATCCTTTTTTTCTCAAAATGTCAATAGAATGCCAATTTGGCCAGCTGCCATCAGTCCTTAGCAGAGTCAGAAGGGAATAAATGCCTTTAATTTTGCTCTAAATAGCCTATACTGTATGACTACAAAATGGAAATCAACAGGGCTAGAAAGCAAATAGCAGAAGAGAGTAGGTTATAGAATCAGAATCAGAAAATTTGAGAGTTGGACAGGATCTCAGCAGCCATCTGGTCCCCTTATTGAAAGTTATGCTGACTCAGTGACCCCATCATTCCCAGTCCTGCTTATCAATCAGTTTTGAGGGAAGATCTGTTGTGGAAGGTATCACCCAAGTTACCCCTTTCCTGATAGCCATCCCTACCAGAAGTTGGTGAAGAGCTGAGACACAGTGTCCCATCCCCTTTTGCTGAAGTGGACCTATTTGAATTTGCGTTTTCTCATTATGAAAGTTATCAAAAGCTCCATCTTGAATCTCTTGCTATCTCTAGTGATCAGCTCATTGGTGTGGTACTACTTTGATGTATTTTAAATTGACCTTTTTTTAAATTCTCTTTTTCTGAGTTTTGCCTTGTTAAACAGAGTGAAAGCCTGAGAAAAGGATTTTCCTTTTAACACAATCCTAACCAGAAAGAAATCTCCACAACAAAAGGTATAGCAAGTGGTCTTCCAGCCTTTGCTTAAAGACATCTAAGGAGAGAAAAGAACCACTAACGCTCTAGGCAACCCATTCCAAACAGCTCTAATAGTCAGCAAGGTTTTCTTATCAAAGACAACAGAGTAGTTTGCTATTTCCTTCTCCAACTCATTTCACAAATTAGGAAGCTGAGGCAAACTGGGTTAAGTGGTTTGCCCAGGGTCACAGTGCTAGTAAATATCTGAGGCCAGACTTGAACTCAGATTTTCCTAACTTAAGGCCCTGCATTCTAATTCACTGAGCCACCTCACTACCCTATTTATGATTAGTTCTCTTATCTATCAGCTTAGAAAACCATGTTACAAAAGAAAATATTGTCCATTCTTGATAAAGCCACTCTGACTCTTTGTATTCTCTTTTTAGATGTTTTCCAACAGTCCCTCTCTTTTTAAAGAGCAATTTAATTGCAAACAGATTATCAATGCCAATAAGCCACCTCCCACTATTTACAAATAGTAGAATAATTATTTGTCCCTATATCCACACTAGTAGGAACTAGAACATTTCCCAGACAAGCTGTATTCTGAAAAAGAGGAAAAGAAAAGCAATAACTAGCATTAATATAGTGTTTTTCATTTTGCATTTACATTACAAATATTCTGTTGTTTGATCCTCACAAAAACGCTGGGAGATAAATGGCTATTGTTATTTTCCTCATTTTACATATGCAGAAACTGTATCAGACAAGTTAGGTGACTTGCCCAGCATCATATAGCTAAGATGTATATGAGATGATGAACTTGAGCTCTGTTCTTCCTGACTCCAGGTCTAGTGTCATGTAGAAGACAATATATGAATATCAACTAGCAAGAAGACTTGTGTATACTGAGACCCTATTCTCAGCAGATGTGATATTATCTGGAGGTGTCATCTGCTGCAGGAACTTCTTCTGTGAGGAGAGATTTGTGCTTTTCGGTTTTTGGTTGCACTGCCAAAACAATAAACCAAAAATTAATTTATTTCATCTCTTTAGTTAGTAAGTGCCATAGCTATACCCCCTATACACCTATGACAAGATTCTAGACACAACCTTCAAGACTGTGAACATTTACATCTTTCCTTCATAATTGTAAGGTTCTCCTTATGAATCAAAGGTGCTTTAAGCTAATGCTATCAGGTCAATCTTCCATTCATTTGTGTTACTCTTGCTATTAGCCACCAACGATTAATGTCCTGATTCCATTTAACCAATCAATTTGCTTTTACAAAGGGAAATTTTCTGTAGAGAGATAGAAAGAAACATAAATACACATATTTTCTCCTAACACTTGAGCCTACATTTTCCCCTATAATACTTTGGTTTTGGGAGGAGAGTGTGTTTAATTTTAATGTAGTTTCTATATAGCACTATCCTCAGTAAATTCACTTCCAAATGTAGCATTACCAAATTGATGAGTAAGTCTGCATCTATGTTATTGCTGGGCTGGGGTGAGTAGATCACTCAGGACTTTGCTTATCACTTGGCTTCTGGTAAATAACAGCATAGACTACAGCTACCAGCTTTCTGTGGCAATATTTCACAACCTTTCAAAGTACACGAGTTTGTAGCCATCTCTAACTTTCTTCCATAAGCACGTAAAAACAGACACGCCACAAATAGAAGCAACAGCAGGGCCATGTATTCATGGGTCGCATAGGCCAGGTGTGTGCATGGGATGGTGGGAGGGGAGATAAAAAAAAAAAAAAATCAGAGGCCTCTCTCCCCAGGCAGAGCTTAGGTACCTTCATTCTTACTCGAACACAACAGAGCAGGAGTGGCCAACCATTCTGTCAATGATATTTTTAGAATTGTCCAAAGTCACTTTTATTAATCTATAATCTAGAAACTCTGGCCTCTTTCCTTTTGTGAAATTTAGGATGCTTACCCTTTGCAATTCTGTAGCACCTTTCATATCTTTCACGATCTTTCAAGTATTCTGTCAACGGCTCAATGATCATATTTGCCACTCCACAAGGCCAGGTGATTTATACTCATCAAGGGCAATTAGGTGCTCTCTCACTCTCTCCATCCTTATCCTGGCTAAGAACTTCGTTCCATTAATCATTATTATTCTGTAATTTCCAGTTCAAAAGTCATTCTCACTGGTAGAGAAGACAGAAGCACAATAAGCAGTGGACGGTATTATTTCTTAGGTAGCATCATCCCACCTTCCATAAATAATAGATGTCTTCCTTCTCTGATTCTTTTTTCTCTTCATATAGTGAGGGCGGAGGGAGGAAACAAGGTACAGGAAAATAAAAAATAAACAACTTTTTTGTTATCATTACCTTCTCTTTCAAATCCTTCACTCATTCTGAGATTTAGCACTCTTGCCCCTATTTTTTCAGGGTTACACTGGACAAAAAGATCAATTCTCAAGCGTTATGTTCAAGACTGTTATTAGAGAGGCCGTTTCCAGTGTTTCTTTTTTATTGGACCTGTTTGTATGACATAGCTTTTGATTACCTTAAACCTGCCTGCTTTCTACTATAGTATAGGATCTAATATGGACGGATTGGTATTTATAAAATACTGGTGCCTAGTAGTTCACATAGAGCTCAACCATGGTCTTTCATTCTCTCTCTTTCTCTTCCTCAATTCTTCCCTTCCTCTTTAACCTCCCTCCTTCTTCCTTCCCTTTCCTTCAATTTCTTCATCCCTCCCTTTCTTCTTTCCTCTCCTCCTGTTCTGTCTTCTCTCTCTCTCTGTCTCTCTCTCTCTGTCTCTCTCTGTGTGTGTGTGTGTGTCTCTGTCTCTCTGTCTCTATCTCTCTGTCTTGCTTTCAATCTCTTCCTCTTCCCCCACTCTGTCTCCCTCTTTTTTAGATTGCGTGCCTTATTGTAACATGATTCTAGACAACTCGTCTAAGACTTTTATCAACAGGAAGGAGTTGTTGAAGGAGTGGAGGTAAAGCATGTTTACAGAGAGTGTGGTAAGAGACCAGAGCATTTTGCAAGCATTTAAAGATGAAACTGAAAGGACAACAAACAGATGGAAAATTGAAAAGAATTGTCAAGATTTTATAATAATCTATTTTTCCAGCAGTGACAGTAGAGCCAACACATTTGGACTCTAATACCACAGGCCCCAATGTACTACATGGCAGAGTAGAAATAGCAATTAAAAAAAGAAGATGGGAAGAGCAGCTGGATGAGATACACAGAGGAAATCTGTGCTGGAGGACATACAAATCAGATATCATTGAAGGAAACACTCTCAAAATATCTGGAAAAGCAAAGTATGCCAGATGCCTGAAGGGAAAAGAGTCATAGACTTTATTGTGAACAAAAAGGCAATTTTAAAATATCAATAATTATATTTCTTTTCTATGTAATAATAGCTAACATTCACATTTTACTTTTAGTTTTCCAAAGTGTCTTATACATGTATGTTTTATTCCTTGGTGTTATTTTTCCCTTTTATAGATGAAGAACCTAAGGTTTAAAGAGGTTAATTGACTTTTCCAGGGTAACATGCTAGTAACTATATGAGGAAGGATTCAAACTCAGGTCTTTCTGACACCAAGTCTCATACTATACCATTTAGGTGCCAATATAAATCAGCTGACATGTCTACAAAATATTCATGAAAATAAGCTACATACATAGAATATTTATATTAGATGTGCTTATGGATGTTTCTTATGTCCCCCCCAAACTTCAATGTCTGAAAAAAATTTAGTATTTTGCGTATCATTTTTAAAGTTTATATCTTTCAACAGATATAGTTATTAAAATTTAATTAGTTTAGTTGTCTTAATTTTGTTAGATAAAACAAATGTTTTTTATGGCTATGTATTAAATACACTTTCACCTTAAAATTTTAAATAAAGTCTTTCTTGAACATACTACTCAATGTAGCAAGCTAGCAAATGGGAAGGGATGAAACAGGAACAGGCAGGCTTTCATAGATATATGGTGTAGTTCATCACAGTTATATAGTTACATATTTCACTGAAAAGTTCAGAGAATTCAAAATCATATAATACTACTTATTGATTATAAAAATAATTTGATTTGTTAAAACAACTGTCATCTTCAATTTTAAAAGTGTACTTGCCATGTATATATTAAAACTAAACAAGATTTCTTTGGGAAAAAAGTAGTAATAAAAACTTCATCCACTTATGCTCATATGTTAATATCAAGAAAGGAAGAAAATAAGGAAATATGTGCTCATTAAATGTTTTAGAGTATTATGGTAGACACAAGAAAAAATGGAAAAGAGATTCCTTATAGCTAGTAACAACTAATTGCATCACACTCCAGGACTTCACAAAACTTCTTCAATGACATCCACATTTAAAAATAAGTATCCAACCTGACAATCCACACAGAAAAAAAAGAAAAGAAATAAAAGGATGAAGGATCTTATTGTCCAGATTATTATATGCAATTGGATGGACAACTTGTAGATAATACATCAGGGAGATTCTCCTCAAAATGTTTGAGTTAGTAGAAGAAAAATAATTCAGCTTTTCTGCCACTATGCTAACAAGGTTGTACAAAACTATGGAAAACCATGGAATTTTTTTTAATCCAAGGAGAAATTGCAGTAACTGCATTGTGTGCCCAGTTCCATACAAAGAGATTATGCCTGTGGGCATAAGAGAAGGGATCTAAGCAAAAAAATTCCAGCCTGGTACTGTTACTCATGGAATCCTTCAGGTCAGGAGAAGGCCAGGAAAGTCTAGGACTATCCTGTGGACTAGGGATAAAGGAAATAGGACACAAGACCAAACTAAGGAATAGTCCAGGACACCTGGAACCTCAGGCTCTAACTCTGACTCCACTCATGTCTCTGGAGCCTACAGAACTCAGACTGAGAGGGCAAAAACTGAATCACACTAACTTGATGCATCTCACCACAAATAGACACTCACATACCCGATCTTTAGCGCTGTGAGTGTATACATATACAGATGTATGTATGTCTGTATGTTATTGTTGTTCAGTAGTATCAGTTGTGTCTGACTCTTCTTGACCCCATTTGGGATTTTCTTGACAAAGATACTGGAGCGGTTTGCCATTTGCTTCTCTAGTTCTTTTTTACATATGAAGGGTCACACAGCTAGTAAGAGTCTGCATCCAAATGTGAACTTAGGAAGATGAATCTTCCAATCTTCAGTCCTGGCATTCTTTCCACTGTGCCATTTAACTGACCCATAGATATGTATACATATGTATATGTATATATGTGTGTATGTATATATACGTGTACGTATATACGTATATATATACATGCATACACAAATGTAATGGTAATTTAAATGAGAAGAACTTTCCCATTCATTAACAGGTCCATGTGACCTTCCTGGGTCACAAGGAAGTCTGAATCACATGGAGTCTGTGGTGGGAAGAGATTGCTGAATGAATGGAGCAGGAAGGATAGAGCAGGAAGGGAAAGCTGAGAGAAAATTGGTCAGAGCAGTTAGAACTGAAAGACACAGGCAAGGAGGCAGCTGGCTGTGAGTACGAGAAGGGCATTTTGTTTAAAGGAGTCTGTGATTTGTTTAAGGGAGCTGGTTGGTGGGAAGCCTAACAGAGGGAAGATTTGAAGCTGGCAATATCCTCTGCATTGTTATCGTGTATAGATTTCTTTCTTACTATGATGGATTTGGCTTTCTGGTGTCTGAATAAATGTTTTGGTGCTGTCTTCCATGTGGGGAGTCTGCTGTATTTCTATATTCAGAATTACACAGGGATATTCATGGCTGCCATAGGCACTGTGAATATCACAGTGGTGCTACAACACTACATACATGTGTGTATACAGTATATTAAATGTATACATTGTGTATTAAATATGTGCACTGTGTATTAAATATGTGCACTGTGTATTTATCATGTAGAGTACATGTGTATGTGTTATATGTATATTGATATATGATGTCTAATATATATTTAATATTTGTATATCAATGTTCATATACATGGATGTATAAATATATATGTGCATATATATGAATGCATGCATATGTATACATATGTATACAGACCAATATCTATCTGTCTATATATATATATATATATATACACACAATATACATGATCTATCTCCAGATCTGTATATGCAGTATATATGCATATATAGATATGCAATGCATAAGTGTATACATATACATGTGTGCACATGTTTATGAATATATATAAGAAGGTATGCACATATATTATGCATGTATGTTTAAGGCTGCATACTGAAGATGGAAAAAGAGGCTACTGTAGATTAAGCAGGAGCAGCACAGAGAAGTACATTGTCTTTGAGAAACCATGGAGTGCTTTAATGACCCCAAGTTTCTTTCTGAAACTAAGACCCATCTTTTCAATATCCAAGCTGTTCAAGGGAATCTGCATGGCATTGAGTCATGGAATATTAAAGTTTCTAAATCCTGATCATTCCAGGTGGGTCAGGATAACAAAAAAGAGCTTGTCATGGAAAGATAAGATTTCTAAGTGCATTTTTCTCAGAAGATTCAAATTGACATTTGAAAAGAAAAAAAAAGAAACATTTTTGAATATTTGAAATATTTTGAAAAGAAAAATAGAAATAACTGATGAATATAGGTAAAAATGACTTATAAGAAACAAGATTAGGAAGAAGAATAAGAGGGTTTGCAGCAGCAAGCACAAAGGCTAGTTTATACAAGTGGCCTTTTGATGTATAAAGCTTAAAGGATGCTAGTGGTCCAACTTTCATTCAGTACAACAGTTACCAGGTTCCTTACTTACTTACGTCTTTTTGTCATCATCATCTTCTTCTTCTAGGGAAGTCTTTCTTCAGCTTCTAGTCATTATATGAATAAATACACATGGCATGAGGCTTATGACAATAACTTTTTAGGTAATTCACCACCTTCACATCCAATCAACGTTGCACTGAATTCAAGGTTTTCCTATTGACTTATTAAACTCTTCAGACATAGAAGCCTGATATAGCCTTAAGACACTGAAACTTCCTGCCCCTGCTCTTTATTCTAATGTAACTTTCAGTACAAAATATGTCCCAATTAAAATTATCAGTATTTAATGCTTCCAGAATCTGTATTTCAGGTTGGCACAACCAATTCACCTTGTTGCATTGAATTGAAATGAAAGATATCTTTACTTGCTGCCATGCTGTAAAACAATGAGAATACAGATTAAGAGCATTGCCTGCTGAGTGTGGTATGTATTGTATCATGGGATTGTTTTTCAGAAGAAAATATCTGCTTAGCAAAAATGTACATACAATACAACCTCACAAATTCAGGATAATTGTAAGAAAGGACAGTCTGAATTAAATAAAATAAGAATTATATATAATTTTATAAGAATTATAGTTTTATTGCTTCCAAGAATATTCCTATAGCTCTCCAAACTGCCTAGTGGAGTCCTATTCAGGAAACAGATAAGAACTAACATATTGACTATTTGTACATAGGTAGGGCTTCTAAAATGCTAGAGTAACACACATTTTTAAACAATGGGGTCATCACAAACTAGAAAAGACTGGTTTTTTTATTTTAAAATATCATTCCATATATAGTGTTTGATTTGTCCTTTCTTAGGAGCAGTCCTCACTAAGGAAAAGCAGGATTTGTCCCAACTCAAGTTTCAAACATTTTTAATTAGTCTAGTATTGATTAATGAGTTCATACTATATCATCACATCAATAACCACAGAGGGGAAGCAAATCCCTGCCAATAATTTCACTTTTCTTCTTACTGAGTAAAACAATACATAAACAATAAAACATGAAAATATAACAACGAAAACCATCACTGCCATAGGGAGCTCAGGTGTCATTCGTTAAGTAACAAAGATTATACAAGAAATTTAGCACTTTTTAACTCAAGAAACCAAATAGCTACTTTCTTCATGAAGCCTTCTGGAACTTCCCCAAACAAATATAATTTCTTTCTATTCTGAACCCAAACAGCACACTATTTGTCCTTCCAGTGATGGTCTATATCACATGTTCTTACAATATATGCATTTATTTAGCTTATCTTCTCTTTTCGAATACCCACTGAGATCACTGTAAGAAGAAATGGGACTTTACTTTCATTTTTATGAATGGGTGGATCAAAAGCATTGAATAAAGGCCTACTGAGTGCTATGTACTAGAATATAGGTGCAAAAGTGATATATTATTTTCTCTAGTGGCAAAGAAGGCAGTTAGGGGAGTGGTGACTTGGAAAAGAAATTTTGGTTTTGGAATGCTCAGGGAATGAAAGTAGAGATATGTCATGTTATTATCATGTTTCTCTGGTAGTAATGGTAATATTAATTTTGTTATTCTCAGAGGAAGAACAGGAAGAAAGTTCTGGAGGAAAAGAGAAAACTATATAGGAAAGTCACAAATCAAAAGGCAAGATACCTAACTAGGCTTCGATTTTCTGGACGGTGAAATATCAAGTATGGTCTGGGGCTGGCTAAATATAGTAGGTTTACTTGCACACATCTATTCTATCAGAAGAGATTGGCCTGAAGATGGAGTTTCAACCTTCATTATGTGAACTCAACAGGAAGGTAGGAAGTGGTCTCTGAAGTCAGAGGTCTAGGGAATGCCACTCCAGGTAGAGAGAAGGGGGTAATTCAGATGTCAAGATTTCCAGGTTTCTTGGTGGATAAGTGATTATATATGAAGTATGACATAGGGCCAGTTAGATATCATGACTTAAGAGTATGAGACCAATCAAGTCACTTTAGTTCCAGGAGAGAATTCTAAAGCCTAACAGATCAGTTCCCCAGGAAAAGGGCATAAAGGGGAGGACTCAGAAGCCCAATTTCAGCATGCTGATAAGTCAGCAGTAGATTAAAAGCTAGATTTGAAATCTGCAACACCTTAGTCCACATCAAGGAAATTTTATCACCCTAAGGAGGTTACCTTTTTCAACCTCAGTTTCTTTATTTGTAAAATGAAGATAATAGTATATAATTTATAGGATTGTGAAGATCCAATGCAATCCAATGCTATCTATTATTTTAGAGGCCTTGTGAAGATGTGAACAGATGTGAAGATTCATGGGGAGGCCTTGATTTCCTGGATAAGTAGAAGAGCTCTGCCCCTAGTACCTAGCACTGTGCCATGCATATAGTAAGTCTTGAATAAATATTTATTAAATGAATTGAATTAAATGAACATCAACAGACTATCTTAGCTAACACCAGGTTCTACAGTTTTAATCCTGGGTAGTTAATCATTTTATAGCAGCATTAAGATACTGTTATGATAATTATCAGTCACCTATTTAGGCTTCTATATATTTTTATTGTATCAGCCTTTCCTGTCACTGTGCTACATTACAATCTTTGATTAGCATTGTTCCTTCTAGTAATGTTGAGTGTTGTGACATCCCAAATTAAACCACAGACCTGGCTACCATAGCTGATAAGACACAGTTTATCTAGGCAGGAGTTTATAATCCATTCTCTTCAATTCACAGCTCCCATATGTAGGTTAATGGACCTTTCAGAGTTTAAGTGTGTCTTGTTTAACTTGACTATGTAAGTGGCCAACCTTTCCCTCACACATACGTTAATATGCTTAGTTACTGCATCATTATATATCTCAGCTGTTATTTCTTTTTATTTTCTTTTGTTTCCTTCTTATTATATATCTCAGCTGTTATTTCTTTTTTATTTTATTTTGTTTCCTTCTTGTAGGCACAATCAACTCTTTTTTTCATGAAAATACTGTTTTAATGAAATCATAAATCACTGAAAAGGCAGAAATCAGATGCAGAATTATTACATTATAATCAAAGAAGGGTGATAAGTCTTAAGAAGCTATAATACAACTAAGCTAGCTTTATTCATATCCAAATAAAAGCTGTTAAATATTTAATATGTTGCAATGTTCATTTAGATAAACTTCACAGCACCACCCTTCTATCTACCTTTCAAGTAATCTCACTTAATACATTTCTCTTCCTGGGGCCAATAAACTTATCACACCCCTTCTTCTACCCTTTCCCAATTTAATTCAATATTCTAATTTAAAACAGTAGGAAATATATAGTATTCTAAATCTATGGGATCTTATTATTCATTTTTGTAATGAACTGAATATGTGATGATTAATGGATTTCATATTACTACTCTACTTAATATTGATCATTTCCAAACATGCTTTAAGATTCATAGGGAAGTGTCCCCTGAAGCATTAAAATGGAAATATATGCATATATACATGTGGACATGCAGAGGAGTGGGGGTAATTGTGAACAAAAGAAAAAAAACAAAGGCAAATTATCCAAGCAACCCTCAAAGTTTAGGTAACCAATGCAGTTATTGAGAAACTCAGAAATATGTTCATGTCACCCTCACTTTACCTTCTTTTTGTGTTCTAACTTAGGTTTGATTGATGGAAATAGCAGAATCATATGATTGACAAGAAATGACACGGAATCTACAAATAACCACACACTCACATGGGAATCAATCTTTTTTAAATGTGGGGAACTAGACCCTCTCACTCTGCTCAATTCATCTCCAATTTTGCTGCTGCCTAGTTACTTATATTTTCTTTGGGGATGAATAGTACCTAAACGAGTTTTTGGTGTTGAGGTGACTCTTATAGTCGCTTATTTCAGACTTACCCTCATCTCCCCCTAGGGCTTTGAAATTATTTAAATGAATTAATTCAATTAAACTTAACAAATGCCAATTAAGTACTTCCTAGTTGCAAAATGAGCTATGCTAGATGCTAAAAGACAAGCAAAGATGACTGAAATGTGTTCTCTGGCTCTGTATAGTTCCTAAGGTAGTAGGGCAGGTAAAATATATAAACAATGATAATACAGAATAAGCCATTGTAAATCTATGTAGCAAAGTAATATTTCTTCTGTTCTGCATCAGGCCTAGCTCAGGCTAGTTCAATGATTCAGGCTCAAGTTTAGAACAGAATGAAATATTTGACAACACTAGTATATTTAGCAAGAAGAGATTTGTTATTACAAAAGATTTTAAAAAGAAACAATTGATTCAACTGTACACTGCTTCCCTGTGCCTCTGCTTTCATTGTGGGGATACAGCCCAGTCAGACACAGTCACTGGCTGGCTTGGCAGAGGTAATTCTATAAACCTGAGAGATCCTAACTACTCATAGACTGGTCTTTTTCTGAGACACATCTAATGTAGTTCTCAGAGAAACAATTATATCCATAAAAGCATATTTTTTACAAAATAGAAAAATAATGATGAACTGAATATGAAATTTTAAAAAAGTCATTGATATAGAAAGAACTTCAGAGGCAATGTAGTCTAACCTTCTAATTTTATAGATGAGGAAATAGACACATGGGGACGGAAAGAAGGAAAGAAGTATTCATTAAGAACCTAGTATGTGCCAGAGACTATATTAAGCAACTTAATACATTTTATCCTCACAACAACCTTAAGAGGTACTGAGAGGTAGTTGTTATTATTATCACCATTTTACAGGTTAGAAAACTGGGACAAAGACGTTAAGACAATTACCTATGTTCATATAGCTAAGAAGTGCCTGAAGACAGATTTGAACTCAGGTTTCCAGACTCCAGGCAGCACCCTGTTGCAACACCTAGCTGCCTTTAATAGCTTCAATTCAATTTAATAGCTTCAATTCACAGAATACAAAATCAATCTCTCTCTCTCTCTCTCTCTCTCTCTCTCTCACACACACACACACACACACACACACTCACACACACTGAGCAAAGAAAGAAAATTAACAGCATTTCTACATAGGAAAAACAAAATCTGGGAGGGCGCTTTAGAAAGTTGCATTTAAAATAACTAGAAAATGCCAAAAATTTATGTGAATCAATCAAATAAGGTTTGTTCATGATCTCTATAAATACAATTACAAAATTCTCCATCAAGAAATAAAGAGAAACTATAAACAGATAAAACTAGAGAAATAATGGGTAGTCATGTAGTTAGGCTGTATTAATATAATGATAAAATCATACTATCCAGATGTAGATGGGAACAAAACATCTAAAACATAAAAGGAAACAATGGAAACAAAGCTGTTTTATAGAAAATTACATCAGATTAATCAGTAGGTCAGAGTGTTAAAAATAAAAAACAGAAAAGTACCAGATTATGCACTTTCAATAGCTATTTGGTAGCACCAACATGATATTCACAGAGGCTATGAATATGCAGGGGTAGTTCTGAATTGCAAAGTGTAACAGACTCTCCATATAGAAGGCAAAAGAAAAACATTTATTCAGATACCAGAAAGTGGAATGCCAGCACCAGAAAACCAAATCCATCATAGCAACAAAAAAATCTGCACACAATAACACTGTATGGGGCACTACCATCCCCAAGCCTTCCCTCTGTTAGGCTTCGCACACACCAGCTCCCTTAAACAAATCATAGACAAGCTCTTCCTTTCACATAGTTTCTGCCCCAGTTGCCTGCTTTCTCCGTCCTTCCCAGCTCTGACTAGTCTGACTTCTTCTCAGCTCTGCCTCAGCTTCGCCGGTTCCTGGTCCACCTTTCAACACGCTCCTCCCACCACAGGCTGCCTGTAACTCGAATTCATGTGACTTAGGCTTCCATGTGACTTAAGCAGGTCACATAGACCTATTAATGGATGGGAAAGGTCTTCCCATTCCATTAAAAATACATTAATTGTATTTAAAATACATTAACAATACGTATTTTTGGGGGGATAAATTCTTAACCAAACAAAATTCAGAGAAGCTCATGGAAGAATCTCAACGTAAGTTATATAGAGAACTAATAGAAATATTTGCCCAAAAATAATTGACAAATAGATAAAGGATGAATAGATATGAACAATTAATTCTCAAAAGAGCAACATACCACCAAAAGTTATTCCCTAAAAGATAAAGGATCAAATGATATAAGGAAACAGTTTTTAAAGGAAACACCACAATTAAATGAAATATTGATCTATATCACTAATAATATGAACAAAAAAATTAAATCAAAATAGCTCTGAGCTCTCCTATCAGACCCAGCAAAGTTGACAAAAGGATGAAAGATGGGAATAGTAAATGTTGAATGAGTTTGGAAAGATAAACATACAGTAATGTAACATTGATAAAGCTGCTAACTGGCTAATATTTTGGAAAGAAAATCTTAGCAATGCTAAGAAACTGATTAAAATGTCCATCCCTTTCTCTTAGAAGTCCTACTACTAGAAATATACTCCAAGAAGAACAGTAATGAAAGGAAAAACTACATATACGCAAACACACTATTAATAATACTCATTTTAATTATGGCAAATAATTATAAAATAGATGTACATTTATTGGGTTATAACTAAGGAAGTTGTGATATCAAAAGACATTATGATATTAGGGTAGTGATACTGAGAATCATGATAGACATGGAAAAGTGAGATAAGTAGAATTTGGAAAACAATATACACAATGATATTAACAATGTAAATAGCAATATCAACAATAAGAATATAATCAAAATTCTCATTCTTGTGTTTGAAAGTCAAATTTTCTTTTCAGCTCTGGTCTTTTCATCAAGAATGTTTGAAAGTCCTCTGTTTCATTGAAAGACCATATTTTCCCCTGAAGTATTATACTCAGTTTTGCTGGGTAGGTGATTCTTGGTTTCAGTCCTAGTTCCTTTGACTTCTTGAATATCCTATTCCACGCCCTTCGATCCCTTAATGTAGAAGCTGCTAGATCTTGAGTTATCCTGATTTTATTTCCACAATACTGGAATTGTTTCTTTCTAGCTGCTTGCAAGATTTTCTCCTTGACCTGGGAATTCTGTAATTTGGCCACAATGTTCCTAGGAGTTTCTCTTTTTTGGATCTCTTTCAGGTGGTGATCAATGGATTCCTTCAATACTTATTTTGCCCTCTGGTTGTAGAATGTCAGGGCAGTTTTCCTCGATAATTTCATGGAAGATGATATCTTGGCTCTTTTTTGATCATGACTTTCAGGTAGTCCCGTAATTTTTAAATTGTCTCTCCTGGATCTATTTTCCAGGTTAGTTGTTTTCCAATGAGATATTTCACATTCTCTTCCATTTTTTCATTCTTTTGGTTTTGTTTGGTGATTTCTTGGTTTCTCGTAAAGTTATTAGACTCCATCTGTTCCATTCTAATTTTGAGAGAACTATTCTCTTCAGTGAGCTTTTGAACCTCTTTTTCCATTTGGCTAATACTGCTTTTGAAAACATTCTTCTCCTCATTGGCTTTTTGAACCTCTTTTGCCAATTGAGTGAGCCTATTTTACAAGGTGTTCTTTTCTTCAGCATTTTTTTGGGTCTCCTTTAGCAAGGTCTTGACCCGTTTTTTCATACTTTTCTTGCATCTCTCTCATTTCTCTTCCCAGTTTTTCCTCCACCTGTCTACCTTGCTTTTCAACATCCTTTTTGAGCTCTTCCAAGGCCTGAGCCCACCCGACATCCCCCTGGGATGTCTAGGATACAGAGGCCCCGCCCTCCACGTCTTTCCCTGATGGCAAGAATATGTCCTCGTCATCAGATCTGAAAGGCAGGATCATTTGCATCTGCTCAAAAAAGCTCTCTATAGTCTTATTTTTCTTCCCTTTTTCTGGGCGTTTTCCCAGCCAGTTACTTGACTTCTGAGATTCCTGTCCACCCCTACCTAGATCCACCCAGCTAGTGCTTGGGGTCTGAGATTCAAATGGGCTTTCCGTGGCAGGCAGGGATGCTATTCAATGTGAGCTTTAGTTCTGGTACTGGTGTGGGGGCAGAGCCACCTCCCATGCTCAGTTCCCTCAGGGGCTTTATGCAGAGACCTTCAGTAATGGAGCGGGTGGGGCAGGGCCGTCTCCGAGGCTCAGCTCCTTCAGGTGGTTTATGCAGAGACTTTCAGTAATGAAGATCCTGCCTGCTCGGGGAGTCCCGGGGCCACTGCTGCTGCCTCTGCCTCTGCCACTTCCTCCCGAGGGGGCCCGAGCCGCGGAGACACCCCGCTCCCCTCTCGGCCAGCGCAGATGTGTCTCTCACTGACCTGTAGCATCTGTGGGCAGAGGGACCTTCCAGGCCGCTGGGGATTCCATCCCTGAAGCCTGCTCGGATCCGCTCCTTTCGACCACGTGACCAGGGCAGCGCTGGGGTGGACTCCGCTTTCCAGGGCACGACGGACCCTGGGGACTGCTCTCCGGGGCTCTCTGGAACGAAAATCTCTTCCACTGTGTTTCTGCACACCCTGCAGTGATCCAGAACTTGTGGGGAGCTCTTCTTACATTAAATCTATGGACTGTGGGTTCGGAGCTCGCATACGTGAGTCTTTCTACTCCGCCATCTTGACTCTGCCCCCATCAAAATTCAATGTTTTGAAATTATAACAAGCAAGCAGTACCTGAATAAAAAAGAGATGAAAAGGATAATATCTCTCCTCCATTTTTGCAGTTAGGTGATTATGGGTATAAAGTACTACCTATAATTTCAGATATTTTGGTTATTGTAGTCAATTTTATTTTACTTTTTAATTTCCTTTTTCTTCCTGTAATTGATGGTTCTATTGGAGTAGATGGAGGAGATATATTTTGTGAAATGTCAGTGATGTAGAAGTCAAAACTATAAATACAAATTTATTTTTAAAAGATAAAATTACATAGGATAAATTTAAATTCTTAGACTTGGGTTCAAAATTTCACAAGTATAGGGTATGGGAGGAATAATTAGACAGTAGTCTAAAAAAGATCTGAAGGCTCTAATTAACAAAAATTTCAATATGCATCAGCAATGTGGCCTAAATTAAGAGACTTCCAGGAATGAGGAGGTGATCTTTACTGTATTCTGACCTTATTAGACTGCATCTGAAGGACCGAATTCAGTTCTGGTCACCACAGTTTAAAAGGGACATTAATAAGCTAGAAGAGGGCAACCAGGAAGATGAAAGGCTATCTATGCCAAGTGAAAAGAATTTGAGAGACCCAGAAATATGCAGCCTGAAGAAGGAAATATTCAAGCTGGCACTGGGAAGTGGCATGTCAATATGAGATCAATATTCAAGTATTAGAAAGGGTGCCATGCAGACAAATGATTTGTCCTATTTGGTCTGAGAAGGCAGACACAGAAATAGTGGGTAGAAGTCAAAAAGAGACAATTACTTCTAAATTTAAGTAATAACATCATAAGAATTAGACCTTTCTGAAGCGAAATGGAAGTTTATCAGTAACCCCTCCATGCAAAGGCTGGATGAGCACTTGCTAGATCTATTATGAGGAACAGTAAGATGGCACAGTGGATACAGTGATGCGCTTAGAATCAGGAAGATTTGCATTCAAATTCAGTCTCAGACACTTACTAGCTGTGTGACCCTGGGTATGTAATCTAACCTGTCTCAATTTCCTCATCTGTAAAATGGAAATAACTATGACCTCCCAGGGTAGCTATAAGGATCAAAAGAGATAGCAATTATTATGTGCCACATGTAGCACAGGGTGTGGCACATAATAAGTACAATATAAATTGTTAGCTATTACTGTTATTATTATTGGAGTTTCCATTTCTGTGTGGGTTGGATTAAATGGACACTGACATCCTTCCAATGATGATATTCTACCATTCTGTGTGTCTATGTAAAGAAAACAAAGGAAAAGATGAACAAAAAGGAGAATCAACTGTCAGGTAAAATACAATTCACATTTCTGTCTATTTCTCCTTCGAATTCTCCAGTTTTGCCTTTTTGGGGTACTTCTCTGCAGTATCTACTGACTACTTACCCTTATGTTCTAGAAGGGTTTCTTTTGTCAAGGTCAGCACTCAATGAAGGGGCCTGAAACCAGTTTCAATACCTGAAAATACTAATTAGATTACCCTTGAATAGAAAGGTTAAGAAAGAGAAAAAATGTTTATACACTACAATTTACTCTAGGTCTTCCACTAACCTCAGGAATAAGGCTAGCTGTAGGTAGAACTATGGCTACTAGTATACCAATAGTTCTTTGATCTAGAGCAGGTATGGGTTTAGAATCTCCTCTAAACAATCTGTCAGAGAGGACCATTTTTCCTTGTTTGTTCAGGGACCAGGCATATTCCAGAAGACAACTAAGAATTGTATCCATTGCGTCTTAATTTAGGTTACAGAACAATTCATTTTACTCAGTACAATATAAATTCATCGAAAGCAAGAACAATCTCATTTTTTGTATGTATATCCTTAGGGCACAATGAGTGCTGTAAAATACAAGCCTCGTAAATGTTTGCCCAATTAACTGATTCTTGCATTTTTGAGAATTTTGGTTAATAACTCCCATTCACAAAGAGTTGTTTCAGGGACCAGCAAACTACAACCTGAGGGTCAAATATGGACTGCCTGGATTTTTATATATTTTAAATAAAATTTTATTGTAATAAAAAATACAAGAAACGATTCTCAGCTCACAAGCCCTACAAAAGCAGGTAGAGTTGACTGTCAAGCTGTAATCTGCTGATCCCCACTTATCACTGATTAATGATTTAGATTTAATATAACAGAGGCCACAGAATGATATTGGATAGACAACTTGGCCCTATAGTCAAGTATTGCTGCTGATACATGTTAGTTACATAGCCATGGATTGATAAGTGGCAACTTCTCAATGTCCTAGGAAACTCTGTAAGATTATAAATTACAGATGCTTATAAGTTTCTAACCTGAATTAAAGTTTCCCATGCCAATGGACTCATAGTTCTGAAGATATGCAGAATATCTGCATACATGCATACATACACACATATGTATGTATATGTATATATGTATGTATGTATTGTGTGTATATGTGTAGATAGAAAAATCCTCATTTGTAAATGAGAGACAGAGAGAGGATGTTAGAGTAGACAATACAGGAAGACATGAGTGTTCAAAACCTGCCTCTGAGACACTGTGTGACCCTGGGCAAGTTGCTTAACCCCTCAGTGGTCTAAGCAACTCTGTAAGATTATAAATTTCAGAGAAGGTGCCAGCCTTCATTGGTAGAGGGAGTTTTTCAGGAATCACTTTACCAATTAAATCACAAGTCTACTATCTCTTCCTTGACTTGCTATATGTATATATGTGTATACATGAGTATGTGTCTTTGTGTTTGAAAAAAAAGTATAATTATATAAGATTTTTTAGATTTGGCTTTCTTTGTATCCTCAGCTCTTGGTATTGCCTGTCTCAGTAGATTCTTTTCAAAAAATGCTTGTTGATTGGTTATTTAACTGTAGTTACCTTTAAGTTTATCATAGTTACTTTCCAGTTTTGAGAGAGAGTGAAAAAAAAAAAAGAGGCTAGGAATCATCAAAGGTATTGAAATTATTTCCTTTGCTTCATTTTGCTAAAAATGCACCTTAATACCATTTTACCATAATTAGTTTGTAAGGCAAGAACCAAATATTCACTATTCTTGGGGGTCTGGAGAATTCAGAATCTCAGTACCATTGTGTTGCTAATGTAGACTTTCCTCTATTCCACTATGGCTCAGCAGCAAGGAGAGCTAAATTATTTGGCAGGTTGTACTAGAGATGAAAAAAAACATAACATTATTTGTATGTCCTATATCCATAGCTTTTAATGTACTCATTGAAAAGAATGAAACTGTGCCAAAATATATATTAAAAGAGAATAAGTAATAAACATAATTCTGTTTACAGATTTTTGCTATTTAATCCTTTGAAACCACTGTCCGTTTTTGCATGTACAGCTAAAACAATTATTCTCCTCATAGCGTTTTCTTGGAAAGCTCTCGTTGTTTTTCAGAGTAAATTATTTTCCATAGCCTGCAGCTACTTTCAGTACTAGAAGAATTAATAATAGTTTTGGCCTGGGTCATCCCATGTTCTGCCAGTTTTATCATGTACTCATAGTGCTTATGCTGCCCAAAGATATGGTGCTTGCAAATCTGATTGCATTTTACTGAGTTTGGTGATAGTAATATTGACCCAGGATGCTAAAGGAGAAGGAAGAAATGTGGTAACAAAAAATGTAAAACAAAATACTTATGTAAATAATCAATAATCCATTTCCCACTACTTATAAAGTTTTTATATTTTCAGAGACTGAAATTTGCCTATGTTTTTTAGAACATACTCCATAGTCGTTTGTTGTTGCTTCTGTATTTTGGGGGGAAGGCATCAGTAAATATACAATAATAGTGTAAGCAAGAATGGAGGGACAAGTTAAAAATATTTAGAAGATAAACTTGTTTTCAAATGGATTGGAAGTTTAATAAACTTCAGAGAGCTTGGAATTAGAAATAGATTTAGGTACTGCCTAGAATAATCACTAGCTGAGTCAGGTAATACATTAAAGCAAGGGCTTTTTATCTTTTTTGTTTGTGTCATGGACTCCTCTAGAAGACTGGTGAGGTCTATGAGCCCTTTTTCAAAATAATGTTTTTAATGTATAAAATAAAAAAGATAGCATTACAAAGAAAGCCAATTATATTGAAATAGTTATCAAAATATTAAACAAATCATTGGAGAAAAGAGCCAAGAAGGTGGAGAAGAAAGATGTACCTACTCTAGTTCTTCCCCACAGCCCATAAAATAATTGTAAAAATGACTCTGAACAAATTTTAGAGCAGCAGAAGCCACAAAACAACAGAGTGAAAGAGATTTCCAGTCCAAGATAGTCTGGAAGGCCTACAAGAAAGGACAATTGCACAGGGCTCAGAGTAGAACAAAGCCCACACAACCCAGCCCAGCCTTGGCCTTGTGGCACCAGCAGGAACGGAAATGGAACAGGCCTTGGAGACAGAATCCCCAGCAGCAATTGTGGTTCTCAGATCCCACAATCCACAAATGCCAAAGAAAGCTTCAACGATCAGTGAGAAAGTTTTTTCACCTGTGTGAGAAGGGAGCAAAGTCTGGCCCCAGGCAGCTGTAGCAGCAGCAGCAGCAGCTTCCACTGTTGGAGCTCCCCACCTAAAGTCCCTGGGGAAATTGAGCTGCTGATCTGAATCTCAGTCCTGAGTGGTGACCCTGAGGTGAGGAAGAGTGCTGGATGGCTTAGTGGAGCTGATGGAGGATCTGGAAAAGGAATTTTACTTGCACATCCTGGGCAGAAAACCTTTGGTAGCTCCCAGAGTAGAACACAGCCCAGGAGAGGGGTAAACTCATCTCCATTGACTGTGCCACCTTGGAGGAGCTGAGAACTTACAGGTCCCCTGAGTATACCCCGCTCCTTGACAAAGGACTTAAAAGTCAAGTAACTGGCTGGGAAAATTCCAAAACAAAAAGGGAAAAAATAAGACTATAGAAGTTTACTTTTGTGGTGAACAGGTATTTTCATCCATCCTTTCAGAAGAAGAGGAGGAATGCTTACCATCAGAGGAAGACATAACAGTCAAGGCTTCTGCATCTAAAACCTCCAAAACAAATATGCAATGGTCTCAGGCCATGGAAGAGCTCAAAAAGGATTTTGAAAATCAAGCAAGAGAAGAGGAGGAGAAATTAGGAAGAGAAATGATAGTGATGCAAGAAAATCATGAAAAGTGAGTCAACAGATTGCTAAAGGAGACCCAAAAAAATGCTGAAGAAAATAACACCTTGAAAAATAGGCTCACTCAATTGGCAAAAGAGGTCCAAAAAGCTAATGAGGAGAAGAATGTTTTAAAAAGCAGAATTAGCCAAATGGAAAAGGAGGTTCAAAAGCTCACTGAACAAAATAGTTCTTTAAAAATTAGAATGGAGAAGACAGAAGCTAATGACTTTATGAGAAACCAAGAAATTACCAAAAAAACCCAAAAGAATGAAAAAAATAGCAGACAATGTGAAATAACTCACTGGAGAAACAACTGACCTGGAAAACAGATCCAGTTAAAAATTATGGGACTACCTGAAAGCCATGATCAAAAAAGGGCCTAGACATCACCTTTCATGAAATTATCAAGGAAAACTGCCCTGATATTCTAGAACCAGAGCACAAATTAAATATTGAAAGAATCTACAGATCACCTCCTGAAGGAGATCCGAAAAGAGAAACTCCTAGGAATACTGTAGCCAAATTCCAGAGTTCCCAGGTCAAGGAGAAAATATTGCAAGCAGCTAGAAAGAAACAATTTGAGTATTATGTAAATACAGTCAGGATAACCCAAGATCTAGCAGCTTCTACATTAAGGGATCATAGGGCTTGGAAAATGATATTCCAGAAGTCAAAGGAACTAGGATTAAAACCAAGAATCACCTACCCAACAAAACTGAGTATAATACTTCAGGGAAAAAAATGGTCATTCAATGAAACAGAGGACTTTAAAACATTCTTGATGACAAGACCAAAGCTGAATAAAAAATTTGACTTTCCAACAAAAGAATCAAGAGACGCATGAAAAGGAACCATGAAATAACCCACAAAATGCAGGAGAGAGGAGAGGCAACGCTAAAGGGTTCCAGGGGGTCAGGGGCTGTGGTGTCTGAAGAACCCCAAGGTAAAAAAGGGAAAGCAGGAATTTGCCATTTCTTTTCTCCCTTTCCATTATGTAGTTCTACTGTTCTCAGATGAAAATCATCTATTTTCAGGTGAGTACAGGCCCTTAGTGGGTCACAACTCCTACAAGGCAGTTCAGCCCTGCCTGATCTGTCTAAGCTGTCACATTGGGAGGATATTACCACCATCTTAGACACTTTTGCATTTTTTCAATTCCTTTATCATGCACTTGAAAGATTCCTTTAACACTTTCTGGAGCAGATTCACAAATACTTTTACCATTACTTTTCTTCTTTTTGTCGATATAAATTTTCTCATCATGCCCCTTTTCTCTATTGCACAGAGGCTTAAATATGCCTGACTGTCAACTCAAAAGTGAAAATGAGGTTGCTAATAAAATCATGAGAATGCTTCAAAGTCAGAAAATTAAACACCAGTCAATATTGGGGATTGATTGTATATAATACATATACATAGAATACATGCACATACACAAATATAGGTATATATACATGTATGTGTGTATATGTATATTTGTTCTTGTTTGGACATAGTCATTTTGCATGTTGTTCTGCCAGTTAGAATATGAGTTACTTGAACACAGTAACAACAACATTGTTCAATGATCAACTATGATAGACTTAGCTCTTAGCAATACAATGATATTAGACAATTCTAAAAGACTCCTGAAGGAAAATGCTATCCACACTCAGAGAAAGACTTATGAGATCTGAATGCAAATCAAAGCACACTATTTTCATTTTTTTGATTGTTTTTTTTTCTTGTGGTTTTTCCTTTTTGTTCTGATTCTTCTTTCACAACATGACTAATGTGGTATATTCAATATGATTGTATATGTATAGCCTATATCACATTGCTCCCTTGGGGAGAGGGAAGGGGAGGAAGGAAGAGATGAGGAAAGGAGGGAGGGAAAAAAATTGGAATTCAAAATCTGATAAAGTTGAACTTTGAAAATTCTTCACATGTAACTAAAAAAATAAACTATGATTAAATGGGAAATTAAATTAAAATAAATTTTAAAAAACAACAGAACAAATCATCAACTATAGATTGGAAACTCCTGCATTAGTTTTTTAAAAGAAGAAATCAAAGTTGTCAATAGACCCATGAAAAAATGCTCTCAATCATTGTTGATTAGAGAAATGCAAATTAAAACATCTCTGAGATACCACCCACCTCACAGCTATCAGAAAGGCTAAAATGACAGAAAAATAAAATGAGAAATACTAGAAAAGTTATGGAAAAATAGTGACACTAAAACACTATTGGTGGAGTTATAAACTGGTCCAACCACTCAGGAGAACATTTTAGAACTATGCCCAAAGGCTATAAAACTGTGTATATCCTTTTACTCAGGAATACCACTACTAGATCTGCACCCCAAAGAAATGAAAGAAAGGAGGAAAAGATGCGTTTGTACAAAAAATTTTATGGTAGTAAAGTATTGGAAATGAAGATGTTGTTCCTCAATTGGGGGATAGCTGAGCAAGTTGTGGTATGTGATTATGATGGAATACTATCATGCTATGAGAAATGATAAGCAGTTTTTTGTGGTGGCAAAGAATTACAAATTGAGGGGATATCCATCATCAGGTGAATGGCTCAAGAAGTTATGGCATATGATTGTAATGGAATGCTATTGAACTATAAGATATGATGAGCAGAGTGATTCAGAAAAGTCTGGAAAGACTTACATGAACTGTTGGTTACAAAGTGAAGTGAGCAGAATCAGGAGAATATTGTATATAGTAACAACAATATTTTAATGATAATAAAATATGAATTATTTAGCTTTTCTCAGTAATACAATGATCCAAGACAATTCCAAAGCAGTCATGGTGAAAAATACAATGCATTTCCAGAGAAAAAACTAATACAGTCTGAATGCAGATTGTAACATAATGTTTTTCAGTTTCTCTATTTTTTTCTTTTGGGGGATGGGAAAATCCTTTGTTTTCACAGTATGACTAAATTTAGGGGGGAAAGAAATGACAAGGAGGACAATTTCAGAGAAAACCTAGAAAATCTTAGAGGAATTAATGCAAACTGAATTCAACAGAACCAGGAGAACATTGTAAATAGTAGCAGCAGTATTATAATGATGATCAATTGTGCTACTCTAATTAAGACAATGACCCAAGGCAGTTCCACAAGACCCATGATGAAAAAATGTTATCGACCTCCAGAGAGAGAAATGATGACTTCTTGAGTGTAGATTGGAGCATGCTTATTCATTTTCTTTATTTTTCTTGTTTATTTTGTGTTTCACAATATGGCTAATATAGAAACGTTTTGCATCACATCACATGTATGATTGATCTATTGCTTGACTTCTCAAGGAATAAAGGAGTGAAGAAAGGGAGAGAATTTAGAACTCAAACTGTTTAAAAATAAATGTTAATAATTTAAAATATAATTAAATATAATTTTTAAATAAATAATATATGTATATCTTAGAAAATAAAATGAAAAAGAAAGAAAATAAATATTTTGAGCTCTTTGGGCATAGGTACTATTTATGCAATTTTTTTAATATTCACAGAGCTTAGCATAATGCCTAGCACCAGCAATTGCTTAATAACTCTTTATTGACTCATAAAAAAAGAACCTATGCCTTAGGGCTTCACTTTCCTCATATTTTAGAATTATTATGCCTTTTCTACCTCATACATTTGTAGTGAGAATCAAATGGCATAATACATATAAGTGGCCTTTAAACTCTAAATCACTATATAAATATATGACATAAATATAATTATAAGCATCCAGTGCTTTGAAAATTTCAGTAGCTAGGTAAATGATAGACAGTGATTTATGACTAGCCCATCTAATCATGATAATCACTGTTGTACCATGTCAGCCAGCACTCATCAGAAGTTCCTGTAAGATAGACTCATCAACTTGTTGTTAGTCTACTGTCAGTTACTGCATATGCCTAGGATTGAGTTATATGGTGTCTGGTGTTTCAAAGGAATCCTAAATTCATCTATTCCAGTTCCAGCAACAAGTGAAATATCTCTTCCACAATATCCTCAATAGGACCCTACATAGTTTATGATTAAACATTTTCAGAGATGAGGAGCTTAATATTTCTTATAGCATTTTCTTATAAAATTTCTTTTAAAATTATTATAAAAAATTAAATATGTGATTCAAAATAGTCTGTGTATATGGAACTGGAGTGTTGATTTTCATTTGTCAAGATATAATACAAAAAGTAATTACATTTTGTTGCCGATAAGTTTACATAAAAAATAGCCTTGTGTGCTAGGCAGGTAGAGAGGGAGACAGTGACTTTGCCCCTGGAGTATTTTCTGGTTCATATTCATGTGAAAATATGTCACTGAGGATCTTGGGAATATCTAAGAATATCAGAATCTCAAGTTGTATCATTATATGTGCCAAAGAAAGAATGAGTCAATGAAAAAGTATTTATTAAACAGTTAATATGTACAAGGCATTGGGAATACAAATAGAAAACCAAGCAATCCAGTCTCTAAAGGAGGTCATATTCTAATGGAAGGAGTCCACGTGTATAGGAAGGTTTTAGCTATGAGTCAGATGCAAAGGTCTGAAAAATAGACTCACTCAATTGGCAAAAGGGGTTCAAAAAGCCAATGAGGAGAAGAATGCTTTCAAAAGCAGAATTAGCCAAATGGAAAAAGAGGTTCAAAAGCTCACTGAAGAGAATAGTTCTCTCAAAATTAGAATGGAACAGATGGAGTCTAATGACTTTACGAGAAACCAAGAAATCACCAAACAAAACCAAAAGAATGAAAAAATGGAAGAGAATGTGAAATATCTCATTGGAAAACAACTGACCTGGAAAATAGAACCAGGAGAGACAATTTAAAAATTATGGGACTACCTGAAAGCCCTGATCAAAAAAAGAGCCTAGATATCATCTTCCATGAAATTATCAAGGAAAACTGTCCTGACATTCTAGAACCAGAAGGCAAAATAAGTATTGAAAGAATCCATCGATCACCACCTGAAAGAGATCCAAAAAGAGAAACTCCTAGGAACATTGTGGCCAAATTCCAGAACTCCCAGCTCAAGGAAAAAATCTTGCAAGCAGCTAGAAAGAAACAATTCCAGTACTGTGGAAATACAATCAGGATAACTCAAGATCTAGCAGTTTCTACATTGAGGGATCGAAGGGCGTGGAATAGGATATTCCAGAAGGCAAAGGAACTAGGACTGAAACCAAGAATCACCTACCCAGCTAAACTGAGTATAATACTTCAAGGGAAAATATGGTATTTCAATGAAACAGAGGACTTTCAATCATTCTTGATGAAAAGACTAGGGCTGAAAAGAAAATTTGACTTTCAAACACAAGAATGAGAAGAAGCATGAAAAAGTAAACAGCAAAGAGAAGTCTTAAGGGACTTAACCAGAAGTGAACTTTTTACATTCCTACATGGAAAGACAATATTTGTAACTCTTAAAACTTTTCAGTATCTGGGTAGTTGGTGGGACCACATACACACATGTACATGCATGCACACACACACATACACACATGCACACACACACAGAGACAGAGAGCACAGAGTGAATTGAATAGGATGGGACCATATCTTAAAAGAAATTAAGGTAAATGGTGAGAGAGAAATGTACTGGGAGGAAAGAGGGTGAAATGGAATGGGGTAATTATATGTTATTTAAGAGGCAAGTAGGAGACTTCTTAGTGGAGGGAAAAAGAGGAGAGCTGAGAAAAAAAAACAATTAGTTTACCCTCATCACATTTGACTAAAGGAAGGAATAAAATGCACACTCATTTTGGTAGGAAAACCTATTTTACAGTATAGGAAAGTGGGGGAGAAGGAGATAAGCAAGGGGCGGGGGATGATGGAAGGGAGGGCAAAGGGAGGAGGGAGCAATTTGAAGTCAACACTTGGGGAGGGACAGGATCAAAAGACAGAAGAGAAACAATGAGGGGCAGGGTAGGATGGAGGGTAATTCAGTTAGTCTTATACAACACGACTATCAGGGAAGTCATTTGCAAAATTACACAGATATGGCCTATATTGAGTTGCCTGCCTTCCCAAAGGGAATGGGTGGGGAGGGAGGGATGGGAAGAATTTGGAACTCATAGTTTTAGGAACAACTGTTTAGTATTGTTGTTGCTACTAGGAAAGAAGACATACAGTTAATGAGGAATAGAAAGTCATCTGGCCCTACAGGAGAAAAGAGAAGATGGAGACAAGAGAAGGGAGGGATGACAGAAGAGTGGGCAGATTGGAGATAGAGAAAATTAGATTGCTTGGGGTATTGGGGTGGGGGGAGGGGTTAAAAGGGGAGAAAATTTGGAACCCAAAATTTTGTGAAAATTATTGTAAAAAGTCAAATAAATAAATAGATAGATAGATAGATAGATAAATAAATAAATAAATGGATGAATGAATGAATAAATAAATAAACGAAAAATGAAAGAAAGAAAGAAAGAAAGAAAGAAAGAAAGAAAGAAAGAAAGAAAGAAAGAAAGAAAGAAAGAAAGAAAGAAAGAAAGAAAGAAAGAAAGAAAGAAAGAAAGAAAGAAAGAAAGAAAGAAAGAAAGAAAGAAAGAAAGAAAGAAGCTTTGCTGCTTCACCTGGACTGAATTGACTTCCCTTTACATGGCAACTGGATTTTGATCTCCACTGAAGAGAAGAAAAGACTTGATATTAGCCTGGGGGCATTCTGTCTGCTTTTTCTTGGCTGTGTACTGTACCATGATTAAAGAATCATTAACCTGCCCTTTTCAAGGAATCAGAATGTGTTGGGATCATACTTACGCAGTATATATGGAGAAGCAATTCAGATCTACAGTGCTACATGAACACTGTTGTCTTTTGATGGCCACAGTTTGGTAAACAGGTGAGGAATAGTTTGGGCAGGATCAAATTTTAGACATGGCACAGTATTTTCAATTATCTCATGTTGTAAGATGCTATAAAATGCAATCACTATCGATTCCAATGATGCTAGTGTATATATATATATATATATATATATATATATATATATATATATATATATATGTGTGTGTGTGTGTGTGTGTGTGTGTATGTGTATACATATATATGTACATATACATATATGTATATATACATAATATATATACATATATATACATATATATATATATATATATATATTGAGCCTGTACCATCCCACTACTAAAAGAATCAGAACTTTAAGCTCTGAAATGAGGATAAGGAAAGGTTCATTATATGTACAATCAAGGTGCAGCATATTAACAAAAAATATTTAAACATACAACACAACAAACAAATCTCATCAGAGACATAAATTCAAATCAATAAAAAACTCATCAAAGACATAAAATCAAGTCAATAAGCATGATTAAGCACCAATCTCTGCTCTCAAGGAATGCATAGTCTAAAGAGGGAGACCACATAGGTACTAAAAAGACATAGAGAAGATACATTGGAATTAATCTTATAGGGAAGGTGCTATCATTAGGAGGGATTAGGAAAGGACTCTTTCAAAAGGTAGGATTTTTTAATAGGTACCTGAATGGGCTGATCATGTTTCAAGAATGAGATAGAACAACATTAGCAAGCATGTATACAGCAGTTTATGGTTTGATGCTCACAAATGCCCTAGGAAGTAGATGCAATTATTTCCATTTTGTAAATGAGGAAGCTGAGACATATAGAAGTTAACTACTTTGCCCAGTGTACCATAGCTAGAAAAAGTCTAAGTCGATTTGAACTCAGGTCTTCCAGAATATAGTGTTCCATCCACTGTACCGCTTTAACTGCCTCAGTAGGTAGGCCACCTGAGTACTATATTAATTTACTTGAGAAATACGAATTCTATGAGCATAAGATGTGGCAAATGTGAATAGACTATATAGTTCATCTCAAAAAGAGCTAAGGGTTGGAGTGCACTGTAGTTATGGGTGAACGGTGTGGTATGACAGCCAGAAAAGTCAACAAGATCATAAACTACTAAGTAGATAACAGTCCCGTTGTACTCTACCCTACTCAGACCACAGTCAGAGTGCTGTGCTCAGATGGATGCTGCATTTTAGGGAGGAGACTGATGAGCTGGAGACAGTTTGAAGGAGATCTATCAGGATTATGAAGGGCTTCAAATCATATCAAATGAGGATCGGTTGAAACAGTTGGGGATTTTGATCCTAGAAAAGGAAAAAAATAAAGCATATAAGATAGTTTCTTTCATATATATTTTTTAAAGGGCTGTTACTCAGGAAAGAAAAAGGATGAGATTTGTTACATTTTACTCTAGGTGGAAGAATTAGGAATAATGACTAGAAGTTGCAAAGAAGCAAAATTTAGTTTTGATTTAGGAAATGCTTCCTAATAATTAGGGCTATCCCTATGTAGAATGGACTTCTTGGCAGTGTCAGTTTCTCTTTGGAAACTTTCAAGCCAACTCTGAATGACTACTTCTCAGGTATGATTTAGAGAGGCTCCTTCCTTAGTTTGAATCGAACTAGATGGCGACTGGGAGACTTTTCCAGTCTGAGATTCTATGTTCCTATGAAATATAGGAAGTTAATTGTTTCATTAGATAGATCCTCCATAGTGAATTTATAGAAAGTCATAAAGATTTGCCCAAGCTGAGAAAGATAACCTTTCCTTTTAGAAGAAATACTCACACTGATGACTTCACAGATTTATCTAAGTATTGAATTGCTACAAACTGAGCTAAAATCTGCTTCCCTTTCAACATAATTATGGGATGTCTTGATGGATCAGTATACTATATCTGATTAATGAGGATACTTCCTCTACCAGATTATGACCCATCTACCCTTTACAGTTCCTCATACTTGTTATAAACACACCATAGGGAGTCTTACCATCTGTATACAAGCTCTTTGAGAGCTGGGACAGTCTTTTTCCTTTCTTTGTAGCCCCATAACTTAGCACAGTGCCTGGTACATAGCAGTCATTCAGTAAACGATAATTGACCAATTATGCTGAGGATGGTGTGTGTGTGTGTGTGTGTGTGTATGCATACATTCCTCTCTTGTCGATGTATGGATTCCAATAAAGCCCACCGGCACATTGGTGTATTCCTGGCTATCAAGACATAAGCACCCCCCTTCTTTTCCCATAATACATCCATCTCATGACTTCATTCATATTACTACTCCCATGAAATTACTCACTGTCAAGGTGTTACAGCTTACTCTCTACATGTGCTTCTCTATTTCCCTTTGAATGAGCCTCAATTTTAAATCTAAATGAAATATTTCACACATTTATTCTAGTTATTTTTGAAGGAACATAAACAAATCATATTGTCTTTTTCATTTGCTAGTAAAAGCTGATAAAAGAAATGGTCCTTAGGACATATATATATTTTGAAGAGTGAAAATGAGAAATGTTTAAGAATACTCTTATTTTAAACACAGAGGAAAATAGAAAAGGACACTAAAATTACAGTTTATATATATTTTATATTTTTATTTATATATATTTTAAATTTTTGTAACTCTAGAACATAGTATAATGCCTGGCCAATAATAGATCCTTGAGCAGTACTTCTATTGATTATATGTCAGTTCTTCAAATATTGTTGCTTTGTCCTTTGTTCTTGAAGAGGATCAATGACAGAAAAATGCTGTCTTGACTTGCAAGTGAATTGGATGTGAGACAGGGCTGTGCAAAGTCACCAGCCTCACTCTTTCCTCTGGATCCGTCTGGGGCCAGTGGCAAGATATAGATCAAGACAACTGGAGATGGCCCCAATACTGTGAGAGAACTTGGCTTTTTTTAAGCTCAGGTCTTTTCCAGGTCTCAGTTTGTCTGAGGCAATGCCCCTTCCATGATCAAGGCTAGGTAAGAAATAAGGCCAAAAAAATGGCCTCTTTAGCTAGTAAAAAAAAAATCTAAGTATTTTCTTTTCGAGATAGGTATGCATATACACATACATGTGTTTGCATATGTGTATATTTTTATAACACATAGAGCAGTTATATGATATGTAATAGGAAACATACAGGAGTGTTATATTTGGGGTATATATTATATTAAAGGGTGTGTTATATGAAATTTATAAGATATATTATAGAGTATATATTAAGGTATATAATATGTAGGATATATTTTATTAGGATAAATGTACATATATATTCACACATATATACATACACATATAAACACAAATACATGCAATTGCATGCAATTCTTTTACATACAATTAAATTGAAGGTTAATCTAGCTGCATGCCATATTTTGAGCTATTTTTCTTCTTTTTACAGATCATTAATTCAATTTCTTTTGAGTAGTCACACATTTTATTGAGAAATTTTGTAGTGCTTTGGATTCTTCTGCAGTCCCCACCTTATCAACTCCCAACAGTAACATCTGTAGTACTTCCCAACCTAGAAAGAATTCTTCTTCCCTCCTGAACTCTCTGTAAAGAATACTCTATGACAGAATTGAAAGTTATATCCTTTTTGCTTGATATAAAAAGTGACAGTTGTCAAAGTTATCATTTCAGAACACAAATAATGAGCATAACTCACATGTATGTTATACAATAACTTGCATCTTACCACTTGTGTTTTTCTCAGAACCCTTCCTTTAAGGAAAAGTTTCCTAAATTGGCATCCGTGGACCCCATTAGGAATCTATGGATAGATTCCATGGGCTGTGTGAATTAACTCTTTGCTTTCAGCAGCTCTACCTGTACTTTAGCATTTTCCTCTATCACAAAATTTTAATAATCCAATATCATTCTTATTAGGGGGCCACAGGCTTCACCAGCCTGCCAAAGCTGTCCCTGGTACACCAAAGAAGGTAGGTAGCGAAAGGCTTATCATTACTACTTCAAAGATAAGGAAAGTGAAGCTCAGAAAATGAAACTGGTTTACCCACTTTCACACAGTGAACACATCATAGATTGGAATCATTCTATCCAGTTTTCTTTTGATCATAGTATACTATCTGCAAAATTGTGGTATGATAAATACCTTATGTTTTCATTATAAAACTTTGTGAACAGCACCTTTTTCACACCATTCTTGGCACTAAAGTAGATAGCTAGCTAATGAAACTCTAATATAGCTGCTTTATAAATTGGTATATATGGCATGTTGAAACCTCTTCTAAGACACCAAAATTCCCTAACCTCCCCATTTCTTTCCTTTCTTGTTTTAGTGGACAATACAAATAAATAAAAAATAATGCAAAAAAAAACCCCAAAACTTTCTTCCATTGAATCCAAGAAATAAAGCACAGAAATTGTAGCGTCCTTTTCTTCTTTCCTCCGTGTTTAGAGTAAGAGTATTCTTAAACATTTCCCATTTTCATAAGACTTAGAGAAAAAGGATTGCTCATCATTTCCACTCTTTTCCCCTCTTCCATCTGGATTTAGGAGAAGCCAAGTGCCACAGGGTTTCTTTCTCTCCCTACTCACTATGGTTATGAGAAAGAGCAGCATTCAGCCAGACCTAAACTGAGCTAACAGATGCTGCTTACCACAGCAGAAGGTATAGACGAATATTCATACCATCTTGATAATGTTCCCAGCACAATGGTGATCATCAGCTCACAAAATAGTATGGGAATGTTTGTCACTTAGGAAGATCTCTATTCATTACCAAGGTGTGTTTTGTGGGCACCAGCCAAAGTTCACTGGGGCATTTGGTCACAATCCATTCTAATTATGCATACTCTATATCCTAACCGATGTATTTCATAAAACCTAGAGCACATAAAAAATTGTTGAGCATGGGAAGGAGGGATTATCCATTCAATTCTTTCCAAATTTGTAGTGAACTATAGTACCTAGTGAACTCAAATATGACATCTGAGTAAACCATCTTCTGATTCTGACAGTCTTTGTCTCTCTGAATCTCTTTTTCTATGTTTGCATTTCTGTGCCTCTGTCTCGACTTCTGTACTGTGTTTCTGTCTTAGTACCTTGCTAACCCCTATGTGTCTCTGCGTCTCTTTCTCTATGTCTTTTCCTGTCTTTCTCTCTTTCTCTCAGTGTTGTCCCTTGAGATGCTAGCAGAGGACGCAAATGAGTTGTAGGTAAGGATCAACCATCAGTGAAATATATACAGGAATCTTGCAGAGAATAAGTTATGAGGTTTGAAAGAATTACTGTCTTGATTAAACGTATTAATGTAGTCGTTGTGTCGGTGAACTAATTCTCTTTGTTTTCACCAACAAATACCATTTGACCAAACTGTCTGTGTTGGATCCTAGAGTCCTTTTTTCTCCCCAATTCTTAGCCATAGTTAGAAATACATCACATTCATGTCCAAAGTACAAAAGTTAGTAAAGAGTAAGCAATATTCTTCAAATCATTCTCTGATGAAAACAATTTAAAATATTTAAGTACATTAAATAAATAATTAATGCATTTCTTAATCTCTTCCCCTGCTGTCTTAAAAATTATGCCTTTGTTTATCCCCCAACAATTTACTGTGTAGATCGCTGGAGTATACCTCACAGCTACTCAATAACGATTTAATACTCCATGGAGTATTGATCTGGGGACAAAATATTAAGACATACCCATGAAAAAAAGAACATTAAATCATGGAAGGAAATGAGTTTCAATAAGCAACATAATGATCTACTTACAACCAGCTCATGTTTATATGAGCTCTTTCATTGGGAGTAAAGTCCATTATTTACATAAGAATGAAAATTAAATTGTAGCCCAAAGGTCTACAATGTCCAGATATATGCTGTATGATGGGTGACATAGAATTGAATCAAGGACCTGACCCAATTTTTATGACAGAATCTATGCCATCTACATAATGTCTGAGCCAAACATTTTAATTTTTTAGTCTGATTCCATTTTAAACTTTTCTGAATTATATCATGAAAGGACCCAGAGTTATTGCTAAAGAACTTTTCTAGAGAACTTCACATTAATGATCCAATTGTTAATGCTTTTCTAGAAGGTCAATGATGAAAAGACAGCTAGGAAATAAAAAGTACAGATACCTTAACTTTCTGGAGAATAGAATCCCAGGTTACCAAAAAAAAAATCTATGAATCCCTTTCATTCTGAAAGATGGTAAAGAGGAATACAAATACATATACACATACATACATGCATACATATACACATATACATACATATATATGTATATAGATATATCTATACATAGAGATGCTTATCTAGATATAGATATAGACACATACACATCTACCTAAATTCAGATTTATGGAGTTTGGGCAAGGTTTAGTTTTTCCTCTTGCCTTGCAATTGTTGCCCCTTCAATTTATATGTACTAAAACTTTAGATAATACAAAGCAATCATTTCAAGAAAACTAAAATGTGCACAAGTGAAGATTTACAATTATTAGTATTTTTAATACAAAACTTTAATTGCATATAAAATAGGCTAGTTGGATGTAGTTAAGATAGTTCCAGTTTTGTTGGCAACATCTGAAGTATCATGGTCTGGATCCAGTTGAATATAAGTAATCCTTTTTCTTTCCATCAGGCTAGATCAGTATGATGACCTTGGCAACATCAATGAAATACAACTTCTTCACTCCTTACTTGATCTGACACTTGTTGACCTTGACATCCACAATGAAGCTCTGAGCACTATAGTCCTCAGCTTTCTCTATAGTACATTCAGTTGTCAAGATGTAGTGCCAATGCAATATTCATAACACCTACAGCAGCCATGAATATCCTGCCACAATTCTAAATTGCAAAATACAATGTACTCTCCACATGAAAGACAGAAGTAAAACATTTATTCAGACATCAAAACCAGATCCTATCTGTTACCAGATAGTAACAAAAATCTATACACAATAACAGTTCAGAGGACAACACCATCCCCAAGCCTTCCCCCTGCTTGGCTTCCCACAAATCAGCTCCCCTAAACAAGTCACAAACAGACTCCCTTAAATAAATCACAAACAGGTTCCCTTTACCAAAATGCCCTTCTCTCACTCACAGTCAGCTGCGGGCTTGCCTGTATCCCTTAGTTCTGACTGCTCTCTCACTAACTTTCTCTGAGCTCTGCTTCAGCTCCACCTCCTTTTATTCCACTATTCTTGTTCCACCCATTCAGCAAACTCCTCCCACCACAGGCTCCAAGTGATTCAGGCTTCCATGTGACCCAGGCAGGTCACATGGGTCTATTAATAAATGGGAAAGATCTTCCCATTTAAATTACCATGACACAAGGTAAACTTGATTATGGCACACTCAACGAGCTTGTTTCCCCTAGGACTCTTTTTTTAAGGGTATTTGGACTATCTTCATAATTTTAATGTCTTCAGTAGGGGGACATTCAGATTCACTTCCTCTTGCAGCTTTCTATAACCTTGGCTTCTTGACCTTCAAGAATTTTTATTTCGAAATGTGGTTTCTGTATTGGGAAGGATAACTGCTTCTTTCTTCAACTTTTGTGCAATCTTGGGGGAAAGCCAGTTATTAGTGTTACTTAGGATATAGTATAAGGTCATGCTCTGGAAGGTAAAACAAACTCTTGGAGGAATGGAGTTTTAGGAATCATACATATATAAACAATAAGGAGGAGGGGCAAATTACAAATGTGTAATTTTGAAAATAGTTGTTAATATATGGATTTAAGTATCTGTTATCACTGTTTAAGAACCAGATATATCTTTTAAGTTGAGTTTCATTTGAGTCATTGTTGCCTGCTAAAGCCCCCAAATACTTGAGCTGAAAGACTTGATAGTTTCTAAAGAGAGTATGGTTGCTGTCATTCTTGATGAAATTTGGTATTTGTACTTATGTTACCTCTAGCACTCTATGTACACACAGCATGGTACTCTGTCATGCTCCTGGCAGCTTTTTCACAAATTACAAAAAAAAAAAAAAAAATTACTGCACTGCAATCTGTCTATATCTTCCCCTACCCACTCAAAATATTTTATTCCTAAATGATTATGTGAAATGTGAAGTAGTCAGAGGAACTGAAGTGCTTAATCACTGTGAAGCAGCCTAGCATATACTTGACCTGCTCCTCACAGCACAGACTATGTCAGCAATGGGATATTTAAATGCTTAGGTGGCATGCCATCCATCTTGAATGCAGTTATTTTGCATACTACTTTCTTCTGTCTTTTCAAATCGTTCTTTCTATTTGACTCAGGAATTTACTTGACTTACAAGTTTGAGCCATAAATCTGTGGTATTGACAGAAGGCTATTCATAAAACATGGAGATTTTGCTATACATTCTAGGGGAGAGTCAATGTTGCAAAGTGGAGTGTAAAATTATTTCTGTCTCAATGTTATTTTTGAGTCATATATCTCTGCCTTTTTATGAACAGCAGGCATATTTGGAAGAATTATATGTGAGTCATAAATCCCTATTTGCCTGGCACATGACTAATAGGTGTTTTTAACACAGTAAGATGATATTACTGTCTTATCTTGCAAATTTTTTTTAACCTCTGAAACACACAGAGGACAGATGAAATTTAAATGACAGACGAACATTAATGCATAGCTTGTCAAGAAAATAGTTACCTCTTTCTTTTTTCTGGCCCACTGAATCTAAGAGAAAGATATTGTAATTTATAAGTGCCTCCAATCTTATTATTTCATTATTTAGCAAGTTAAATTGCCCTGTTTGGTTTGATAATTTAGAGACTGTCAGGAGTTAAGGCCATGATAATCCTAGAAGGAAGGGAAGGCAGAAAATAGAGGGAGGGGAAGAGAAATAGAGAGGGAGGGAGGGAGAAAGAGAGAGTCAATAAGCTGAACTTTCTCAAATTCTATTTTATAAATGCCTTCCTACTTCCCATTCTTATTATAGGTTGATTTTTTGGAAGTTCTTACTTTACTTTGGAGTGGTTGGTTTTTAGGGCTAGGTAATTGGGAATAGGTCAGAGTCCTTATAAAGGGAGGAGGTATTCAAGTGAATTCAGAATAAAAAAAAGGGGGGGGTTAAGGATGAGACTAAAATGGACAGGCCAGAGAAAAACAGAAGGTAA